>JAHTLZ010000129.1:81959283-81980629 GCA_023846285.1 Phrynocephalus versicolor | reverse complement strand
CCCCCCCTCTCCTGTCCTGGGCTGCTCTGGTGGGGGAAATCCTCGTCTCGCAGTCGCTCGCAACAAGCCGGACTCACCGCCGGCCGCCACAATTCAAGCGGCACAGAAAAAAAGTTTTAAAACCCCCAATTCCCAGCCCAAAAAGCAGGCGAAAATATGCCTGCCTGAGAGGGCACCTACCAGAGGGGTGGTTTCTGGGGGGGGGGGTTCCCCGGCCTCCCACCCTCTCCTGTCCTGGGCTGCTCTGGTGGGGACTCGCAAGCAACAAGCCGGACTCACCATGCCATGCGGTGCGGGCGGGGGATCGAAAATGGGGCGGCGACCGCAATATTTTTTTTGAAATCGTGGAGTGGTCCAAAAACACACAAGCACCACACAGAAACATGCGAAAATTGCTATTTTAAACTGCCAGAATTTTTACAGTAGCAGTGGGTTTTTCTTGCAACAAAATGTCTCCTCTTTCCTCTCTCCATCGATTTTATTTTATTTTATTTTATTTTATTTTATTTTATTTTTACACCTGCACAATGATGGGCTGGCCATGTGGCCATGGGAATGGACCATGCAAAGTTTTGGAGCCATTCCACCAATCGCATGGCCACTTGGCCACTGAGACTTCTGGGATGTGCCAAAAAGCCCACTAACCCTGCCCTAGCCCTAACCCTAACCCTAACCCTTACCCATACGCCACACTGGGCCACAGTACACTGACCTCTTAGTGGGTCAGAGAGGCACCCAGAGGTGCACCCCACTACCCCACCCTAGCCCTTGCGCTAACCCTGTCCCCTAAGCCAGATCTGTACTTGCATTGCACTACTACATGCAAGTACACATCCCTTCTTAGTGAGACACAGCAGAGAGTCTGCCAGTTTGTCACTTGTGACTCTGGCTGACTCCTGCAGGCTCGGCTCGGCAGCATTTGTGTGCCATGCAAACCATGCCCGTCGAGGCCTGACTGATGCAGGGAAGGCACCCCAAAAAGAGGGGTGCCTCTGCCAGTCTGCTGTGTCTGCAACTTGGTATGCATATCCATGTGGCTATGCATGCCCTTTTGCAGCAGGCGAGGAGAGGAGGCCCCCATGCCATGAGGGGTCTCCAGGAGCCTGCTTTCCCTTCCTAGCGGGTGAGGAGAGGAGGCAACCCCCCCCCCCCAGAAAGAGGTGCCTCCAGGAGCCCGCTTTCCTTCATAGCGGGCCAAAGGAGGCACCCACCCCACAGAGGTGCCTCCAGGAGCCCGCTACCCCCCCTAAACCAGTATAACGACAGACGAAAAAACGAAAAATGAAACGACTATTTTTTGCGAAGTTTCGCGAAAAACGGAAACGAGCCGACACGGGCTGCCTCCGACACACGACAACTCGAAAACGTCATTTTCCCTAGTCGTGCCCATCTCTAGTCCCGGTATATCCCTGATTAGCTGGGACTGCAGGTGTGGGCGGGCAATGCTGGGCCCAGGGCAAGCTCCAGAGGTCAGTACAGGCTCACTGCATGGCTTGGAATTCATTTCTGGTCCACCGGAAGCCACTTCTGGGCCCTGCACAGACCCGGGAGGACCACCAGAGGCCCGTTCCCGGCAGCACCAGGCCTCGGGTGAGTACAGGAGGCCATACACAGGCCTGCAAGTCCAGGCTTGATCAGCAGGTAAAGGCATTCACATATCGTGGATATTCCTTTATCGCTGGTGGGTTGAAAACGTAACCCCTGCAATAAATGGGGGAATATTGTAGCACATTGTCAGATGTTACTTGGCCCCCTCTGTTTTGTCAATTTGAAAGTAAGAGAAAGTCATTTTCTCCTTGCTAGCACTTCCAGTGGGGTGTCTGGAGTGCAACAGAATTTGGCTGCAATATGCACTGATAGAGATTCAAGCACCAGCTCATCAGCTTTCATGCCATTTTTCAAATGGACCTGTGGGAGACCTTCGGATGAAGATTAGGTATGAGGGAGACTCTTTTGTAGGCATGATCTGGAAAGTTTCCACATGCCTGTTTGCCCCATAGATCCTTGTTCTTTCTGTTTCACCGTCACAATTAACATGTGTTTGACTCTGATTACAGGCTCTGGCTAATGTCTGTTTCTGGCTGTGGAGCTGCAAAGTCCAAAGAAAGATTTTACCCATGTTCAACTGAATAGAGGCAAGATGTTCCACGTGAGAAGGGACAATGTTTTATGATAGTCCAAATCATGTGGAACACGCTGCTCATATTCAGTTAACTACAAGTAAAACATTCTTTGAGCATCCCTTATCGAACTTTAAAAAAATGGCTGTCTAATGGTTCTTATCATTGATGCTCTAGCTCTATCTACAGTAGACCCGTTGAATGACTTTCCAAATCATTTTATGCAGCCTCCCATTTGGCAATACAGTATTTACAGACAGTAGCGTTTCCTTGGAACCATGCCGGCCACATGGCCACAGACTTGCACAGCACTGGCTCTTCAGCTTGAATAAGAAGATGAGCACCACCCTTAGAGTCAGACACAACTAGCATGCGTGTGTGGGGAGAAAACATTACCTTTCCATTTTACAGAGAGCACACTGATTTATTAGTCCACTCTGGTTGGAAATACCAATTTATATTCAGGCAGGCCATTGTGTATAAGACAGGCCTGCCCAAAGTCCGGCCCGGGGGGGGGGGGAATCTGGCCCTTCAGGCCATTCTGAGTGGCCCGTGGCTGGCTGGCCTGCTCCTCCCTCCCCCTCCTTCGCCCCATGTTTTTTTAAACATGCTCCCTGTGCTTCCTTTGGTCCCCACCTTCCTTCCTTCCTTGTTTCCCACCTTCCTTCCTTCCTCTCTTGGTTTCCACCTTCCTCCCTCCCTCCCTTGGTTCCCACCTTCCTTCCTCCAGGTGGGGTTGCAAGGGGTCAATGGGTGGGGCTTGCAGTGGGGTGGCAGGGTTGGGGAGCAACCGGCCCATGACACATTCTCAGCCACCAAATCTGGCCCTCCTTACAAAAAATTTGGGCACCCTTGGTATAAGAAGTTAAATGAAGTTGTGACCAAGGTTCCCTCTAAGGCTCATGCATGAGCTCACAGGAATCCCACTGCCCTGCTCGAGCTGGGCTCCTCTTCTTCTGCACACTCAAACTGATCAATTTTTCATCAGTTGCAATGGAAACCACAATGGGTGGGGTGCGGTAGGGGTCTTGTGCACAATTGGGAGAGGAAGACAGCCCTACCCAGTGGGGCTGAAAGTTTCAGGGAAGATTGATTGTGATGCATATATATTCTCTAATATGTTCTGAAGAATGTTAGAGGACAGAAGGCAGGGCAGATGTGGTGCTGTGCATGATGGTCCCATTTCAGTATCGCTGTGTGGAGATATCCAAGATAATTTAAATGTACAGTGGTACCCCGAATTAAGAGCAGCTCGACTTAAGAGCAACTGGACTTAAGAGCGGAAAACGGTTGGCATTTTAACTGCCACCTTACAAATTTTAGATATGGTCTGCTCAACTTACAAATATTTTTTTCATTTTTTCATTTTTAACTTATTTTTTCATTTTTTTAGATAGGTACCCTGACTTAAGAGTAGTTTGACTTAAGAGCATGCATTCTGAATGGATTACATTTGTAAGTCGAGGTACCACTGTATAGCAAAAGATTTTTAAGGTAGGGAAACTTGAACAGATTTCTTCCAGTGTGTGCTTTCATGGATTATAATCCTCTTGCTTAGATGGGAGCAAGACTGCGCTACAAACCCAGATATCAACTGCTTACCCACATATATTCTGGCAGGACAAACTGAGGCCTCCAAATGTTATCTGCAACATAAGCCCTGTTTCGTTGTTTGTCTGCTAATAAGATCTCATACCATTCTTCATTAGCAGTGTTCCCTTTGCATCCGACCATAAAGCAAACTGGACAGAATGCAAGAGAATAAATGCATCAATTTTTAAATTTTCTCTCTTATTTCACCATTAGTGCAAATGACACAAAACTATGGTGCATATAATCCTCCATAACCATTACTATGTTGCATTTTCAATGTCTTGAGACAGACAGTGTTGTGTAATTTTCCCCTCTGACCTTGAATGGCTAATAAATCTTCAGAACTGTTCAAATTCAAACTCTCTCTGCTTCAGAGGAGTCCAATTTTGATTTAGACATCTCTTGAATCTGTCCAAATCAGTCCAATATAATTCTGAATTCAGGATTAATTGGAATCCAAAGCACAAATCTCTCCCTATAGAGAACTCAGATTATCTTGGCAAATAATTTTGCTTTATGTGCTAAAATACACAAAAATTCTCCGTTTGCTGGCAAATACATTTGCACCTACTTTATTCTTCAAAATGAACAGTTTAAAGATCTGAAATATAGCCTTGGTAAAAAAAATTAATAATTAGCTTCCATTAACTGGCACAAATGTCCAAGATTATTTGATTCCATAACTTTATTTTCCCCCTAAAGTTTGTTAACAGATAACAATGTGACATGAAAGCTTACACACTTTGTACCAAGGAATTGGGAAGTTCTTTGAAAGAGAGAACAGTAAGTCAGATTCCCATAATGGGTCGTCCACAATATTCCAGACATTGCACAGTACACAAGAACAGGAGACAACCCTGGCTCATCAGAACTTACATACCGAAAGAGAAAGAGACAGAAATCCAAAGACCAGAATGACATTTTGTCAAGCTGCTGATATATATACAGTACAAAAATATTGCACGGACCACACCATAACAGAACAAGCCTCTCTGCAGATTTGTAGAAAGCAGAATGGGAATATAGATCTAACAATGTATACTTAGGGGAAGGAAGACCTTTATTCTGTGTAAAAATATATTTAATTTACATACACTTTAAAAGGGAGGGTGAAAGAGTAAGGCATTCAACAAAACATCTGTTGTAAGAACCAACATAAATCCACACCTTCTAAGTGCATCGTCGTAGATTCAATGTTGCTTGAAAATAAATACACATTTCTTCAAAAACTATACTACCAGCACAAGGAAGAAAGTTTTCGTGGGAAAGAAGCCAATGCACAGTTTAACTGGTGCATGTTGCAAAGATTTAGTTCACGCTGGACAAAAACAAGTCTGAGTACAACTGCAAAGATTACTAGTGTTTTAACAAAAATGGAAAGGATGGGGAATGTGCTATAAATATATTTTTCTGGACATACAGAAAGACGGTTTGGCATTTATTAAATGTAGCTAAAAGCAACACCACTTTATGGGTCTGTTTACGCTAAATCTCATGAGTACTTTCTGAAAACTGGCTAATTCCCTACATTACATGGAAGGGAGTTAATTCCCTTGAAAACATTCTAAAATGGTCCACTTAGCAGGGCATCTTTCCCTTCTCTGCTGGACTGACAGCAGCACAGTGAGATAAGGAATGCTTTTCATTTGATATAACAGGAATCAGTTTTAGAACTACTCAAAGGGATGGCAAATGGTTTTCAGCACTAGTCCTGCCACAGATCAATTTCCCCGTCTAGGACCTCCTTCAACTGCCTTCATTATAACAAAAAAAGACCCCCACTCAAGGTCCTGCCCTGAACTTATCTTCTCACTGGTGTGCTCGCTACCTCTTAGCTCCTAATTCACTGACAACAATTTTAAATATCAGGCTGAAGGAGCACTTCATAAGGCCACAGAAACAACACAATGTTTGTTTGTTTTTTATATAATACATTCAAAATTTTGGATCTTTCTATACGAGCCTCGTCTCATTTTATTTGTTAAAAATTCTGGAACAAAGGCAAGCAAGTACCAACTACCATCTGCCCTGTTTATGAACAGAACACACATCCTGACGTATCAACTTCATTCTGAAAGATCTTACATTTTAGAGATAGTCTTGGTATAGATTAACAGTATCTTGAGTTGATGAAGAAAGGTTCACCTAAAAAAAGCCAAGTCCTTACTATGAATGGGGAAAAACAAGAAAGAGAAGGAAATTAAACTTGACAGAAGACTAGAAATCTATTGCTTCAAATAAAAGTTGAGGATTGGGGTAATCACAGCAGTTAGGCACAGTCACAGTTTCAAGGTTTTCATTACAACCCATTAAAGTATTGCAAGGCTCTGCTTGTAATCCTAAATCTGCCTACACTTTTTGCAGGTAGGTCTAGGATGGCCAACAGCTTTCACAGTGGTCTAAAGGAACCTGAGCTCCGTTTTGTTTTGTTTTTCACTCTGAGGACATGGTATCTTCCCCCTCCCCCTCTCCACCCCAAGGGTGCACTGCAGCTCTATGCAAAATTCCATATAATTGTGCATGTCTCTTTTCAGAATGTTCATATTTCTGCTTAGTTTAGTGAACAGGAGCAGTCATGACAATCAAGACTGTTGGATACAATGTCCATAATGCAAACCTTACTCCAGTGTTACAATGTGTTGGTCATGCATAAATTCCTACAGGATCCCAGCAGGCAGGTGTTTCAATATTTATAGTTGATGTGGAGGTGGGGGTGTCAGTTTGCTAATCAATTAATTGTTGGATGGACGGTTGCATGGTTTCAAATCAGCAGCAATTTCATCACCACAAACTGAAAATTTCAGCAGCAACAGCGAGTCAGTGGTCATCCACTTTAGTTCTTTTGGCCTTCAGAGAAAGATGCTGGAATGAAATAAATTCATCATTTTTTATAAAAATGTACGAAGTCATAAAAAGTTCAGTTTACAATTAATTCTTCTGTTCTTAAAACAACTTTTTAGAAACAACTTATATCACACTTAAAAGTATGGAGCTGCTAGAATTTAATTTTGGAGTATTCCAGAAAAAGTTCCAAAGTATTTGTCAAACAACAACAAAAATCAGTATGGTTCATAATGTGAAACAGAGCTCTTTACAAACCTATGATAAATTTTGCTGCCAGGTACTTAAAGAAGAATAACAAACCCCAAGGACTGAAACATTAAAGAGATCTGTAATCATATTTGTTTGTTTTAATGTTTAATTCATTGTTGCATTTATATATTTTATTACCTGTGTGTTGTATTGCACATTCCATGGTAAAGCAGCAGAAAAAGAAGCAAAATAAAAAATAATAATAATCAAAACTGCGAGGAATGAAACTAGTTAGGATAAGTTAAAAGCATCTAACAAAACAAAAAGGATAAAACCAAAGAAAGATAACTTCATCTCTACACAAATAATTTTTAACGTAATCATTTTAATTTTAACTCATGCGGATCAGTCATAGGCCTAGTTTTTCTAAAACGTGTTTCACTACACTCTGCGTTACATTGATTCCTAAAAAGACTATGCTAGAATTAGTTGGAGAACCTGGATTACATCCCATACTGTTATATGGTACAAAGTATGATAGTTATAAGTATCATGGGGAGTGCCAGTTGCTTTGGATGTTTCATAAAATTATTATTTGTATAATTTGTGCAGTTAAAGACACTTCTCATGTGCCAAAGCCCTCTAGGTAGAAACAAAGAGAAATAACATGAGCTTGTTATAATGCTATCCATTCATTTAGTAAATACGACATGAATTATAGGAATATTCAATGTAACAGTAATGTTGGCTTGTTTCCTTATCCAATGAAATATCTGACCAAAATATTTCCAAAATTGTTTATATCCTGCACAGTTTTTTGGAACTGGCTACAGGGTACCTAAGCCAATGTTTCTAGTATGCTAAAAACCATCCACACTACAGCAATTGATGATTAAGCTCCTATATATCAACTAGACAAACCACTCACTAATAATTCTGCTCTCATCCGACTGGTGGATACTAGAAAGTGCTTCTGATCAGCACTCATACTACCATTTGGAATTTATATATCCAACTGGGTACTCTCTTAGCAGTTGGAAAACGCAGTGATATATTCCATTCTTAAACAAAGAGTACAGAGTGAAAGACCACTGTAGAGGGAAACATACTTTCACAGTTTCCACACTTCTCAAAGCAGACTCTGGTCACTATAGGTCAGCAGTCTAATAGCAGTGCCCAAGTGTGACAAAGGACAAACAATAACAAGATGGCGAGGGAGGAAAGGGGAGATAAAGGAGGACTTGGAAATTACAGATAAATTAAATGAGTTCTTTGCATCTGTCTTCACAACAGAAGACCTTGGGCAGATTCAGCTGCCCAAACGGCCCCTCTTGACTAAATAAATCAAATACAGGTTAAAAGAGAGGATGTTTCAGGTTTAATAGATAAATTGAAGATCCAAACGTCCAGATGATATCCACCCAAAGGTTATTAAGGAACTGAGAAATGGAATTGTGGATCTCTTAATGGTAATATGCAACCTGTCTCTTAAAACGGCCACAGTGCTGGAGGACTGGATGATACCAATTGGAAGGAGCAGGAACCCAGGAAACTACAGGCTGGTTAGCCTTACGTCTGTCCCAGGGAAGATGGTGGAAAGCTTCGTCCAAGGGAAAATCTTAAATCACATAGAAGAACAAACTTTGCTGAGGGAAAATCAGCATGGCTTCTGCAAGGGTAAGTCTTCCCTGATAAACCTTTTAGAATTCTTTGAAAATGTAAAGTAATGCATATTGAGGCAAAAAAAAAAATCAAAACTTTATGTATCAACTCATGGGCTACGAGCTATCCATGACAGATCAGGAAAGGTATCTTGGTGTGCTGGTGGACAGCTCAATGAAGGTGTCTACCCAGTGTGTGGCAGCAGTGAAGAAGGCCAATTCTATGCTAGGGATTATCAAAAATGGGATTGAAAATAAAACAGCCAATATTATAATGCCATTGTACAAAACGATAGTAAGGCCGCACCTGGAGTATTGTGTACTATTCTGGTCACCGTATCTCAAAAAATACATAGTAGAACTGGAAAAGAGGCAACTAAAATGATTATTGGGCTGGGCGCCCTCCATTATGAGGAAAGGATAAAACATTTGGGGCTCTTTAGTCTGGAAAAAAGGAGCCTGAGGGGGGATATGATTGAGACGTACAAAATAATGCAAGGCATGAATAAAGTGGATAGAGGGACGTCCACTCAAATTGAGGGTTGGGAGAGTGAGAACAAACAAAAGAAAATATTTTTGTACCCAGCATGTTCTTGTTCTTTGGAACTCCCTGCCACACGATATAGTGTTGGCATCTGGCCTGGATGCTTTCAAAAGGGATTGGACAGATTCCTGGACAAAAAGTCCATCACAGGTTATAAACCATGATGGAGATGTGTAACCTCTGGGCTTAAAACCAGGTTACCTCAAGGGCCAGATGCAGGGGAGTGGTATCAGGAGACCGATATCTAGTGTCATGCGCTCTCAGACACATTGGGTGGGGCCAGTGTTAGATACAGCAAGCTGGACTAGATGGGCCTTTGGCCTGATCTACTATGGCTCTTCTTATGTTCTTAAGATGATAATAATGAAACAAGAAGACAAAATTACTGTGAAAGTAAACCAAATGCCTAGAATCCTGAACTCCAATCAGCTGAGAAAAAGTGAATGCCTTCTACCCGAAGAAACCAAAGAGCTGAGGTGACAATGATTTCCCAACTTTAAATAATTCTCCCTCTCAGTCCAACAGGATTTCAGCTTGTCTGTATGACTGTAAGTGAACAACCTAGGTCCTAGGGAAATGTTTGGACTTCTGGTAATTAATTATAACATCATTTTTCAATGAGACCAACCATGAGTAATTTAGAACACATGAGCAAACATTTGTACAAATCAAGATTAATTAAATGTTAAGTGGCATACTATGTTCTTTGCCCATATCATGTTAAAGGCATTGTAGCTTTGACTATAGAAAGTGAAACCACTCTAGTAGAATTGCTAGATATGTTCTACCTGGTTGGGGGGGGGGGGGGCCAACGTGAAGCCTGCATAATTAAACTGTAAACTGCCCAGAGACTACTTGAAGTGATATGGGGCGGGTATATAAGCAGAACACTTTGCTTTTTTTGCTTTGGCATCTGGTTTTCTCCAAAAAGAGGAGCAACGTTACTCTTGGCCACATCTTTGGGCAGGTAAACTTACTGAAATGTGTCTATAGCTTTTATCTTAAGGTGAGAAGTAGAACTACTCAAGGAATGGAAAAACTGCCATAAAGCCTGTGCTCTTTTATGTTGTTGCTCTGCTGGCATCCTACCAATTATGACTAATTAATGGAGCCCAGAAAGGATGTGACGATAGGCAGGACACACATATTAAACACTGTTTTCGGTCTCAAATTCCACACAGCTTAGAATCAGTTAATGCCACTTCCTCTTCACAAGGTTTTGTGACCGATATGTCACCACAGGCTTCCAGATCACCTTTTCATTCACTACTGACATAAACCCAAAATGTTAACTCTCCTGAACAGTGGCATTAAAATGACACCATTCTCAGAAATCACACACTGCACGTTGATCCCATCTGCATTCCTCTCTGCAACACACAGGGATGCTGCAAGTCCCTTCCTTCCCCTAAACTGCTGCCATCATGTCAAATAACAAAGTTTAAGATTTTTAAACTAGAATTCAAACTTCCAAGCCATTTCATGTAACATATTCAGTAATCCCACCAGTTGATCTCCTAAGTGTGGTCAGCATTATATCTCCAACGGCGTAGTAAGTATAGCAGGACCCCTGTATCCAGAGAGCCAATATGTGCTGTTTCAGCTGTCTATGGTCAGTGCTGCTACAACCCAGCCCACAGTGTGCTCTCTTTAACAGATTCACTGCTATCTACAGTTTCTTGCATCTTTTAGGAGGGGGAGACTTGGTATCTATTTGCCATACATTTCCCTACTGTGCTGGTATGTTTCACTCCAGCATACACTTATAAACTGAAACCTGAAGGCTCAAATTCCAACATCATAGCACAACCCCCCCCCATAAACTACAGTAGGACAGCTGTATCCATAGGGGATCAGATCCGAGACCCCCGCAGATAGCAAAATCTGTGGATAAAAGCAAACGATCTTATTCAAAGATAATGGTCGTGACAGGGGTGGTGGGCTCCCAGGGCAAAAGCTTTCGCCATCAACATCCATTAAATATTGGGTAGTATGACAGCGGTGGCAGTTTTTTTCTTTCTCCTTGCCGTTGCCGTGAGCAAACCACCCTCTTCCCCTCCGGACTTGGAGGGGAAAAGAAATTACCAGTGCCAGCAGCGGCAGCGGAAAAGATGGAAAAAAAAAAACATACTGGTGCCGTTGGTGGCCAGCCTGTGGGAATGCAAGTAGCCAAAAGAACTTACGGTACCAAAATATGATGAAAAAAATGAGACCAACTTACAAAATTAAAATTCAATTAAACTTATAAAAATAATAAACGGCCTTAACTAAAACACTTTAAAAAAATTTATCCCTCCCACACACACCTTTTAACAAGTATTTTAATTAGCAAAAAAATTATCTGAGGCCAGCCTCGTGCCCATAAGAGCATGCACCAAGGCTGGTTTGTTTAATCATTGGCTAAAGCTTCTTTTCCATCCCTCACTGATTTTATCGGATTCATCTCAACTGAATTAGAAATACCTTTTGACAAATGAGGCTCTGTAAATCAATCTCTCCTCAACACACCTTATATTGTCGGGTTATAACACAGCTAAAGCAGCCATCAAACAAAGGATTTGGGATGTTAAACAGTTCTAGTGTTGGAGAGTTCTAGTGTTGTCAGATCTAATGTTTTCACACTTCCTTCTTATTTGAATTTAAACATAGAAGAGCACTTACTATAGCAAGATTGAATGCGTTACCCTCTAAGCTGCTGGATGGAAGATTTCGAGGCACACCCCCTCTGACCGTTTGTGTCCCTGTAATTATGGTGAAGTGGAGACTGTAGGACATGTCCTTTTACACTGCCTGCTTTATAAGGATTTACGTAAGGATATTTTGCACCCATTCTTCCAAAAGTTTCTGGGGAAATCTACTGAATTTTATATTGCCCTGCTACTTTTGGATAGGAATTCCCAAGTTACAATTACAGTGGCTAAATTCTGTGCAGCAGCTATCACTTGACACAGGGTGCTGACCACAGATGGCCCTCTGAAGGCTCCCATTTTTGCTTCCATTTTAGCCTCTACCCCATAGTTCTTAGCTGAATACTTTTAGCACTATCATGATGGGGGATGAACACTGGAATTTTAGTTTCACCATTTTTTTGTTGCTCAAATCGAATACCCTGTGAATGGCTTTTGGAACTATAACATTTATAGGGTTCAAGCCAGATGGCTTTTGGTTTTCTATGATATTTGGCTTAATTGGTTTATTCAAACTGTATCCTACATTAATTCTGTCATCATGTTGGTCAATGACCGTAAATAAAAACTGATTGCTATCTGAAAAGAAAAGCATTTGTCTGCAGTGAAAGGACAACAGAGGTTCCAATTTACCTTTCCATGGAAAGGACATTCTTAGCCTGGGAACCACCATCAAAAAAGTTCACTCTACTGTCATCACCAGACATGCCTCTGAAGATGGTATGGGTAAGACACATGTTTCCTCCCAATATTTTAGGAGGGTCATATTGGAAGAAGCAGTCCTTCAGTCAGATTGAATTCAAAACATACTTAATTCAAACACCTCATTCAAATTACCTGAAAGCCAACTACATGCAGAAAACAAAAGGAAACATAGAATAAGAAGAACTGCCAACACGGCAATGGTACCGTTTGGAGTCTATGCCGAGCCCGTACCGTTCCTTGCTGATAAAAATGAGGGGCCAGTTCCAGCAACCAGGCAGATTCAATGGCTGTTACATCTCGCATGTAATATTTTGAGGTCTGTATAACTTCATTGTAGACGACCCTAAAAACACAGCAAACAAGTGCCTTTTAAACACCGTGCAGTAAAAGAGTATTTCAACACTTTTCATACATTATTTCATAATATTGGGGTTTAAATATGAGATAATAAAATGTTGGAACTGCAGAGCTGGAAGAGACCAGCTCAGATCATGGAGGCACAGTGGGAACCTGAGTTATCCAGCAGCTCATCCCATTAACTAATTTATTATCTGGGACAAATTTACAAATATAAGTCAGTATCATGTAGAATATTATATAGAGCACCAACTGTGAAATATGCATAGTATTCTGGTCAGGTAATAGCAATGTCCCCTCAATTTTTTGTCCCCACTACACGGGTCTCTTTTCCATGGGTGTGCATGCATAAAACTCCACACACACAGGTACCATTGTGACCATAACAAAAACAGTTGTGACAGATGTGCAAGGTGGAAAAGCCTCACAGGTAGCAGGAGTTGAAGTGTGTGCACACATACACACACACACACCTTAGAGAGGGAACATTGGGTACCAGTTACATGCATGCCCACCATCAGACTGTCAAAGCAGCTTCTGAAGGTAGAGTTCCACATGCATAAATACTGCAGAGAATATTGGTAATATTCTTCATGTGCACAAACTCACTCTGTACAAGTATTTATATTCACTAGCCTCCAAGACACTCTGACCATCCTCCCACAGGCCAATCCTGCTAAAATGTGAACAGCAGGTGTCAGAGGCAACTAAGGACACCACCGAAATGCAGCAGTACTGGTTTGTGCTCCCCAAATTATCCTTCAATAATGAAGGGTGTGGATAGCAAGTTCTAGAGAAATATTCAAACAACATTCCATGGGAACGAATATTATGTTAGAGAAGGCCTACGCTCTGCATTAGGAAGCCACAATGTTTTGGATGTGCTACTTGCTATGGAAAACTTCTGAACAATGTGAAGTTTCAAACACAACTAATACACAGATAGAAACTCTTTTAACCTACCAGCGTGGAGGTTTCTCTGCATATAGCACTGAGGTGGGGTGAATATGGAGCTCATGATCATCACGGATAGTCCTTGAAAAAAAACCAACATTATTTTGGAATTACAACACTCTTTGTTACAACTTGTCGACACACCAAATCATAGTATCATGGAAACTAATAAAGATCCGTGTCTAAAAAGACACTTGTTCCTTGCTGACTAGATTGATCAGAGATAAGGAAAGGTTTCAGAGGAACTAACAGCTTCTGAAAATTGTGTTGTCTTCCACCTGTTGGTTTTGAATACCCTTCTTTTCATCGCACAGGAAACCTTTCTAGGAGAGAGGAGGTTCCCATAAACAATTAGAGAACAGCTGCAAATTCTTTCCAGTTCTTCCAGATACTGGTGTAGCTCAACGGAACTAGAAAGCACAGAGTCTGTTTATCTCAAACAAAGAAGAGTAATATTTAGGCCTATCCTTCCAGTTGATGGATGGCTTTCACAAGGGAGGGTCTGGCATCAATTACTATTTCTTAGTGGTGCTGAAGTTATGATTCCTTCCTCAAAGCCAGATTTGATAGATACTATCTCCCTTCTTCTTGCTTTCTATTCTGCCCTGCCTGTGGCATAATCACAACTACCCTCTCTGCAGTCACTGTTAGGCCTGAGATCTAATTATTACCACAACCTTAACCAGGACAATGATGTCTATGTTGATTTGGGGGATTTGCTAGGAGAATACAGTACTTGATTTACCTGTAGGCGCCAGTAGAGTGAAATCTGGCTGCATTAGCAAAGAACCCAGAAACTATACATTTTAGAACTGGATCTGGATCACCTAAAATTAAGATGCAAACTAGTCATTTCACAGATATTTTTGCTGAGCAACAAATGCATATTATTATGGGAGAGGAAAAGAACATTAAATCTCACTCCTTTTTAGTAACATATTACACATATGAGCTGACTAGTCAAATATAAATATAATTTGAAGATGTTGCTTAACTGGCCTTATATAACTCTTTCATCTTACATCAAGGTTAGCATATGATTAAATGTTCAACATACAACTGAACATTACTATGACCATATATAAGAGGGTTCATCGCATGTCACCTCATCTGTGGAACTCTACTGCTGAGATTTAAGAAAGCATCAGAAATTATCAAACTAGGTATCACACAGTAGATAAACAGCAGGCTTTAAAGGATATAATCAGAAAAGGAATGAAGAATGATGGTAGAGAACAGATAGATGAGAAGGAAAGCTTAGCACTTCCCTTCCCACTAGTTTTCTACTAAAAGCTGACCAATTTTAAAATGCATAACCTGCAGTTTTGAAATACAATTCCTTCTCATTTCTGGATCTATTGTAGATAGACATGGGCACGACTTAGCGAAATTCCCGTTTCCGTTTCCGTTCATCGTTTCTGTTACGTAACGGAAAAGGAAACGACAATTACTCCGCCAGAACTCAAACTCGAACCGACGAACGAATAATTGGGTCTGATTTGTTGTTGTCGTCCTGGCATCGCGGCGATCGCGCAATGCCAAGCAGCACAGAAAAAAAGTTTTTAAAATTTAAAAAAAACCCGATTCCTGGCCAAAAAAGCAGGCAGAAATATGCCTGCCTGAGTGAGGGCACCTACCAGAGGGGTGGTTTCGGGGGGGGGTCCCCGGCCTCCCCCACTCTCCTCCTGTCCTTCCATCCTGGGCTGCTCTGGTGGAGTGGCGGCCGGCGGCGGGCATCCTCGTCATCCCGCCAACGTCGCTGCCTCGCCGGCTCACCGCCACAATTCAAGCGGCACAGAAAAAAAGTTTAAAAAAACCCGATTCCCGGCCAAAAAAGCAGGCGAAAATATGCCTGGCTGCCTGCCTGAGAGTGCACCTACCAGAGGGGGGGGGTTCGGGGGGGACCCCGACCTTCCCCCCCTCCTGTCCTGGGCTGCTCTGGTGGTGGGGCATCCTCGTCGTCTCGCCAACTCGCCTCACCTGCCATGCGGTGCGGGCGGGGGATCCAAAATGGGGCGGGCGACCGCAATCTTTTTTTTTGAAATCGTGGTCCAAAAACACACCAAAGCACCACAGAAACATGCGAAAATTGCTATTTTAAAACTGCCAGATTTTTTACAGTAGCAGTGGGTTTTTCTTGCAACAAAATGTCTCCTGTCCTCCTCTCCATTGATTTTATTTTATTTTATTTTATTTTATTTTATTTTATTTATACCTGTGCAATGATGGGCTGGCCATGGGAGTGGACCATGCAAATTTTTGGAGCCATTCCACCAATCGCATGGCCACTTGGCCAGGTCTTGACCACAGAGACTTCTGGGATGTGCCAATCGGGCATAAAAAGCCCACTAACCCTAGCCCGAACCCTAACCCTAACCCTAACCCATACGCCAGTACACTGTCCTAAGTGGGTCAGAGAGGCACCCAGAGGTGCACCCCAATACTCACCCTAACCTTACCTGTAACCCTAAGCCTAGCCCTTGCGCTAACCCTAACCCTAAAGCCAGATCTGTGTACTCGCATTGCACTACATGCAAGTACGTTTCCCTTCTTAGTGAGACACAGTGAGAGCCCGCATCTCTCTGACTGAATGATGCAGGGAAGGCACCCCCAAGAGGGGTGCCTCTGCCAGTCGAGTCCACTAAACAAGTCTGCAACTGGTATGCATATCCAATTGGCTATGCATGCCATTTTGTAGCGGGTGAGGAGAGGAGGCACCCACGGGTGCCTCAAGGAGCCTGCTTTCCCTTCATAGCGGGCCAGAGGAGGCACCCACCCCACAGAGGTGCCTCCAGGAGCCCGCTACCCCCCCCAAACCAGTACTAACGACAGACAAAAAAACAACGAACGAAACGACAAATTTTTGAAAACTTTCACGAAAAACTGAAACAAGCCGAAACGGACCCGTCCCGAAAAACAACTCGAAAAAATTTTTTCCTGGTCGTGCCCATCTCTAATTGTAGATGATCAGTAAAGTAAAGGTGGCACTGATTCAGCTGTTTGTGTTGATTCATTTCTGTGTTCAGAGCCTGCTAGCCCCACCTCTGCCAGAGGGTACCTAATCAAGAGTCAGGCCCCTGCTTCCCTGCCCTGCCTTATCTGGGCGCTACATCTGAGTGGGCACCTGAGCCAGGCATTTCTACTGAGAAGCACAAACAAATACTAAGAAGGAAGTGCCTATGTTCAATTTGAAATGGAATCTAGAACAGTGAAAAGAAAGATCCCATATTTTCTTGAAATGTGACTGCTTTGAGTCTTACATGGTAAAAGATATGCAGTTAACCGGAGGCATTTTTTAAAAACTGAATTCTTTAAGCCATCCTGATGACATAATGGGAGATAAGATATGAACTTTCATAATCATAAATGTAGTTACATGCAAATTATCCCCTTTAAGTATTCACCCTGATCTATGACACCTGCAAGTAAAGTATGCACAATATTAATTCATGCTAGCACCTCCTTTGACAAGCAGTTCTCAAGCTGGGTGTGTTCATTTATGTATTCAAAATGACACCACATTGCTATCTGTATAGGCTATATGTAACAAATAAGTTAGTCAAACACAAAGAGAATATAGCAGTTGAAATGCAAGCTACATAGGAGTGCCTAGAAACTGAGAAAAATTCCTTATAGTACAATGATAAAAGCACACTGCTCATCAGTGAAATATTTAAAATGAGTAAGTGCTAGTGGGCTGAGTACTAAGGAAACTAAATCAACAAGTGCTGTGCAAGGACATAGAGACTCTCATTGACATTTCTGTTCTCTTTATTTAAAAAAAAGTCAATAGATAGCAGCAGTCAAGCATCTTTCCCTTGGTTCATACCTTCACTTGATTTTTTTGGTACTTTGAACTTGACAAGAAGTTTTTTCAGTTGCTCTCTCACAGTTGTTGCTCTGACAAGTCCTTTGTAATTCAGAAAGTGATCTTGACACCACTGAGAACTCTTATTGTGCTATAAAAGAAAAAGGAATAAGGGGATTGTACTGAAAGTCTAATTTTAAAAACTCACACTAATACATTTCCTTGGCAGTAGGCTAAGCACCTCCGATCTCGCCTGATTTCGGAAGCTAAGCAGGGTCAGCCCTGGTTAGTACTTGGATGGGAGACCACCAGGGAAAACCAGGTGCTGTAGGCACCTGGAGTAGAACTGGCAGCCACTCCAGTATTCCTTGCCAAGAAAACTCCATGGACATGGGGTCACGAAGAGTTGGTCACGACTGTAACAACACAACACACACACACAGGCTAGTGCAGCTCAGTTGCACAAGTGGTAGTTCTTCTCCAAAACTTCCACAAGGATATATTTGACACCTCCTTTTGCAAGTAAGTCTCCACAGTCTACTCTCCAGGATGTTTTCTAGCCCCAAATACTATGTCAGTATACCAAGGAGGCTTTGTTCTGTCAGCATTATGTTAGCTATTGGTCCATACTTTGGTTTCCTTAATATTGCAGAAGTAGGATATACAAAGCCAAAGGGTATCTATAACATGGCAAAATACTTTGTATTCCGGTATCAAAATCAACTAACATTGGGACAGTTTCATTACTACCCAACTTCTCCACATTCTAAACCTAAATTTCAGTTGATAACTCCATTTTAGATGTAGGAATTCCATAGGTAGAGTGTTAAGTTAGACAACAGATAATGCACAGTAAATAGAACTGAAGTAAGTGCATATTATAGAAGTCCACCAGACTGCTGAGGACACAAGGAGTGCACTCAGACTGAGAATTTCAGCATTTGTTTTCAATATTTTAGTAAAGATGCAAAATTCATAGTACTTACTACAGAAGAACTGTGTTTCCAAGACACAGGACACAACTATGACTTTCAGGGACTGGGTGGAATTATAGCACTTTGCTATGTTCCTTGGCTCCATCAGAACCAGAACCCACTATGTACAAGCTCTAACACACAGCCAAGTCTAACTGTTACCAGTTTGGATGGTTTTAGTCTTCTGAATTCTACATTAACTGGTTTCAAGACTAGTAGCATCACATTTTCCTTTGTGCATTATTTTTCTGCTTACTTTGACAAAGGCCTCATAGACATTGAGCATAGTAAGATGGTCGCCTTCCTCTACAGCAAATTTTCTGTGTTCTCTGATCTGGGGAAAAAAAGAAAAAGAAAAAAAACTTTTTTAAATGCAAGGACTTTTAAAATAGTGCCCATAGGGTGCTTCCTTCCTCCTTAGTGTCCCACTGACATCCTAGGCATGGTATCCCCAAGGGCATCCCCTCTGCTTAGCATTTGTTATTCTCAAAGTACCTGCAACTTGCCGAACAAAACTTTGCCAGAAAGCACAGGGGTCTTGTTTGCATCTGTGGTTTTTCAAGTGCTTGTCTGCAAACTCATACAAACAGGAACCCAGCTGATTTGTGTGAGTCACAGAGAACATGAAGAACAGCAAAAAAACATTTTCATTTGCCATTGCAACACCAGCCCCAACGTGCGATCCTTCTAGCCCAGGTCTCACCACCCTTGGCCAAATATGTTGAGAATATTGAGAAAAACAAAGACAAACTGCAAATGAAACAAAGAAACATTACCGAAGGGATCAGACTGAGTACAAACTAGGCACCAGAATAGGAGCAGCCTTTTCATATAAGTTCAGCCACCCCTCAGATGCAGGCGAGATGTACAATATGATTTGTCCAGCTGACCTTTGTCAAGGGGCAAGGTTGACTTGGGAGAAGATGATTCATTATGTTGTTTATCATGTGATCAGCAGCCCAGCCAAGAACACGATGCCCTTGTTAAAATTAAGGTTCTAATTAAGGAATTTCAATATACACGTCTCACTCTGATAAGTCAACATGGATCACTTCCTCACAGATTTTGTAACTATAGCATTTATTGTTTATAAAGTCACCTTGGTATTTATACATAGCTTCTCAATTGTCACTGAGGTGTCCCAAAACACAAATTAAAACAGGAAATCTACTTCTCCTCATCTGTATGTAAAAGAGCCAGAAGAGACTCAAAGAGCATAGCAATGACACTTACAGCTTGTGTCTTCTGGTTTGGGGGAATCACAAAGATATTCTGGATCTGCATCATTGCTGCAATGCTCAGGATCTCTTGCGAACAACCAAAATTCCCTGCAAAATTATTAAAACAAAATAAGGAGGAAAACTGTTCATTCTCAAGCTAATAATACATATGAACCATAAAGAACATATTTGGCTCCTTGTGCTTGCCTGGTTAAAATGGGCACAACAACCAATGGCAATGGTGCATTACAAAGCACGGCATAGTTGTTTTAAATATTGGCAATTGGCTTTTGCATCATGTTCACTTCAGAATTCAAGGGACTGGGGAAAAGAAATTCCAAAACTGGGAACAAATATATTATATATACAGAGAGTGAGATGACAGAGAGACAGAGATCCATATCCAGCAATAAGAGACAATATGGACATAACAATTGTACTCCTTGCACTGCACTGAATACTGCTTTTGGGATAACCCACACAGCTACTTCAGCCAGTGCATGGAACTGAGATAGAAATAGTGGGCAAGAAAAATCCAAATGCACACATTAATACAACATATAACCATCTAAATGCAATCCATGGCACAACTGTGTCCTTGCTGACCTTTCTAACTCTAACAAGAGAGGAAAGGGAGGATTTCTTCTCAGTCTTTGCAAAGCCAATTTCATTGTATACTTCAGACATAACTAGGTTTTTGGGGTGGATTTATAGCCCAACATGCAATAATTCCAGCTCAGCTCTCAGCTCTCATAGTCTAATGTGTCTATATTATTAAGAGAAAACAAAAACAAAACAGTAACTAATATCAATAAACAGGAAAAAATATGTCCAGTAAAAATTTTTTTTTCCAAAATGTGTGCAAAATAAACACAATCAAAACTAAATTACAGCTTGTGAATATGGCATTACCTGATTCTAGAAGCATCTTGGCAAACATGGGATTTAAAGGGAACTCGGCTATCCTAACTCCAAGAGGTTCAGTGAGACGACAGTATTTGTCAAGTCCTGCAGAAAAACAAGCAACATATATTCCTGGTTCCATACATTTTACTGACTAGATCTTACATAATTCTGCCTCTTACAGATTTTGGGCATGGGATATTTATTCAATAATGCAAAGCATATGGCTGATGCTAATAAATAAACTTGAACATATGATTCAACATTGTGCTATAAAATATTTGGAAACTAAATGATCATGTAGGTATCAAAAGCATGATTCTGGCCCCAAAGGAGTTCATGACAGTGTGTGTGCTATTTCCAGAGTTAAAATAGTAGCTGAAGTTTATCCCTGTTTTCTGCTCATTTACATCATGAAAGATAAAAGCACAAGAAAAGACAGAATCTGAAACCTGCCAAAATATTTAGGAACAAGCCATTTTACAATAGTTAGGATGGTGTTTGGAGGCCTTATGAACAAGCTGCTGTTTATTATATAAAGAAGAGAACTAAATATTCTAGTTCTAATAGCAGTCCAACTCCGGTTTCATCTTCTTGTCAGAAAGCAGCATCAAATACATTATTAGTCCAGTTAAAATCTACACCAGACATGGCCTATTCGTATTTTTATCTCTGGGCATCACTAGGAATACAAATAGCAGCACCATAAGGTGCCTAACCCTACTACTACTACTACTACTACTACTACTACTACTACTACTACTACTACTACTACTACTACTACTAC
>JAHTLZ010000129.1:81933195-81959273 GCA_023846285.1 Phrynocephalus versicolor | reverse complement strand
CTTTGCTTCTTTTAAAGTACATTTTCACAATACATGGTTTGCAACAGCTCTTACAACAACTCCAATTATAGTTGGCTACATAACTTATTACTATAGAGAAGAATCTTCTGGAGCATTCTACCAAAACTGCTATTAAGAAGCCACAACATGGCAGTGGCACAAGAAACTGTACAAATTAAATTGAAATTTAAACCAGGAACGTTGTTACTGAATATAATGCCAGAGATTGTAAACAAAAAATAAAATATATTCTCTTGTACATATATACAGCAGCTAGACTGCTCTGGGCCCAGAAATGGGAAAAAAGTGAAATACCAACCAAAGTTGAACTGTTGAAAAAACTACTGGACATTGCAGAACTGGACATGCTCTCAGAGGCGTTGCGAGACCACCCAAGACATTCTGTAAATGAGAGCTGGAAGATGCTATATAACTGGGCCCAGAAGCAGACAATTGAACAAGGGGTAAAATAGATATAAAGATGTTTAGATAGTGCCCCCAGGAACTGTGAAAGATTTGCGGACAGCCGATCAACTGTGGAATCCGTAATTCCTTTGTATTACTAACAGATAAGTGGACAGGTATAGAGTTTGCTTGTGTTAATTCTGTAAATTGGTTCTCAATAATTGTCTACTTTGTTTGACTATATTGTGTGAAATAAATATTCAAAAAGAAGAAGAAGAAGAAGCCACAACATGGGATAATCATCCAAGTATTAAATGTGGTGTGGTGGCTCACCGGACTAGAATGCTGAAAAATGTCAGCTGCAAAATCGGCAGCTTGGCAGTTCGAATCCCGGGTGCCACGCAGCGGAGTGAGCTCCCGCTGTTAACCCCAGCTCCTGCCAACCTAGCAGTTCAAAAGCATGTAATTGCAAGCAGATAGGTACCACCGTAAAAAGCGAGAAGGTAAACAGTGTTGCTTCTGCAGAAATGCATCCAGGCATGCCAGACAGATACCCACGGACTTGCACAACACTGGCTCTCTGGCTTGAAAATGGAGATGAGCACCATTCCTAGATAAGAGCATGACTAGCACACATGTGCAGGGGGAACCTTTACCTTTTTATGAATACTCATATTAAACTAGTTTCTCTTGGAACATGGATTAAACCATATAAAAATAGAAATGCTACCCAAAGGATGCATTTTTTGTAACTCGTAGAGAACAACAACAAAAACCTGTAGTTACTAAAGACAGATTTGCTTTCATTCTCATAATGTTGGTTCATTAAGAAATATAAGGCAAATTAATGGATTTATGGTATATCTGCTATACAATTTAAATGTAGGAATGTGACCAAATTAGCACCTTGCCCTCACAAAGCTTAACCAACCTTACCTCCTAGTGCATAGAGTAGTTCCAGAGCTTGTACCATTGACTGAGCAGGTGGGGGCTGGAGGGAAAATCAGTAAATGTCAGTAAGCATGATTTAAATTACCTAAATATTTTCCATATATGTCCCCAGTTCTAAAGCATGCAAATATGAACGAACATGGACTGTTATTTGTAAAAGTACTGATGCACAGCAGGATGTAAGGATTTCTTGGAACAAGAACGGAACAGTGAAAAAATATTAAGGAAAATGAAATCGTAAATCACAAGACCCAGAAATCTAGAATACTTTGGTCATACTATGAGAAATTAAAAGGACAGATGGTTAAGGCTGACCAATGATTTTTTTTAAAAAACAGGAAAAGAAGTACAGGAAGGATAACTTTTGGCATAAATCCTACTCGTTAGTTAAGTTGAAAAATATGCAGTGGTAAAAACTTAAGGAGCAAATGGCCACTAGTTAACAAATCAAAGCTTGTATCCTTTAACACACAATAGTTAATGAGAGGTAAAAGCATGAGGTGGTATATGACAAGCAGTACAAGTTATAACTTCATAATGAGTTGCAATTTGACATTGCAATTTACACCACTGCACTTTTCATTCATTCATTCATTCATTCATTCATTCCCCTATTCCTAACCATCAGGATTCTGACTAGTGACTGAAAAACAAAAAACTTTGGAATCTGATTTGGATGCAACCTAACATCATTCTCTAGAACTGCTGCATCCAGAGTTAAAAGTCATGGTGATGATGTTGAACTTCTACTGAGAGAGGAAGAACAAGAACACTTTCTTCCACAGAATTCAAGAAGAAATAACATTTCTCACATGATCTCCTCTCAGCATCTCAAATCTCTTTTTTTTAGGGGTGCGGGTGGGGGGAGGAACACATATGGTTGAAGTCCCTTGCACCTCTTTGGGGTGTGGAGATCCATTTATCATATTTTGAGGTTCTGCAACAACTGTGGGTCCATCACACCCTAGGAGTGAGGTCTTAGGGAGTGGGTACAGCTCTCCATTGTCCATAGATGAGCAAATACAGACTCCTTGAGCCTCTGCTGGTTGCAAAATAATAGACTAGAAATGCAGCAGAGTGGCAGAAGAGGCAGCACTCCTTGTCACCCTCATACTGTTTCTTAAGTTGACATGCAAAAAGGAGGGCTTGTGTTCTGATAATCTGAGGCACTGGCATCAAAGGCTTTGATTGCTATGTCCCCTCTAGAGCTCTGAAAAATTAGTCTTTTAGACTTCAAGTTCCAGCATTCATGAGGCAACACAGCCAGGTGCTGTGCTGGCTGGTGGATTCAAAGGGTGGCCTTCAAATAAGTAAGATTCCCAGGCTCTCCTGTCATAACCAGCATGGTCACTTTCTGTGCCGCATGTGGAGGGAAGGGCTTTTCTTACTTCATAGCTGTCACAGTATGAACAAAGTGATGGAGCTGGAACAAGAAAGTATCTCTCTGCAGTGTCAGTCTGTTTACTGCCCTCAATGGAACTCCACACACCTGCCTGGCATGGGATTCCTGACTGCCTACAACAAGAAAAAGTTAAATCCAAGGATCTTTTGATTGCTCTATCGAGCAAAGAGTAGATGGATCATAAAAAAAAAAAAATAGAAACAGATTCTGAGGTCCTTGTTCCAGTGTAACTCGTGTCATAGAAGAATTGACAAATCACACAATATTATATGAAAGGTTAGACATTACTTACTGAGAGGAAGGGAAACCTAAGCACATTGTCAATTCCTAAAGCCTTGAGCTGCAAGACGACTGGTGCAAGGTTAGTACGCTGCATCTCAGGAATGGTGGATTGCGGCAACTTCTCAAAATCTTCCTCTGTGGAAAGGACAAATCTCTTTCAGATGGGAATTGAAATATGAATCCATAAAGATAATTTGAGAACACACACGCACACGCACACACAAACACAGCCAAAGCATTCCAACTCATAATATACACGCTTAGCAATGAGTTGGAATGTACAAAACAGCTGATCTGGTTGCAGTAAGGAGTGCATCTATAAGACAATTTAATGAATGCATATGAATACAAAGATGAATTGTATGTCACAAAATATTTCCGAGCCAAAAATGTTAAGTTTGAAATGTATGCTAAAACCAGTCTAGCTAATTGAATGTGGCTTGGATCCTGAGCACAAGAGAAGGAACCTTACAGAGGGGGACTTCTATTGCCTTTCCTCCCTGAGTGGTCCCCTGACATCCTCAACCCTAGAAATCTTCTTTGGAGGATTAGGAGAACCTCAGTAGCACAAGAGGAGCAAAACAGATCCTAGAAAGCTATCTGCAGACCTCCAAAAGCCATGAGAGACTACAGTAGGAAAAATGGACATGAAAATACTTTTAGGTGCATGGAACTGACTTTGTTATGAGAAATAAAACTCTTTATGTGTGCTCCACTCTAAAATCTTATTGTGGATCGTATACCTTAGTTGCATCCAAAACCTTAACAGGATTTTAAGCAATGGAGAACAAAAACCTTACCTGTATAAAGTCTATAGCACTTTCCTGAGCGGTTCCGGCCTGCACGCCCTGCTCTCTGATTAGCTGATGCCTTTGATACTGGGACAACCACAAGGCATTCAATGCCTGTCTTGGGGTTATATGCACGCAGCTTTACAAAGCCACAGTCTATCACAAATGAAATGCCGTTGATTGTGATGGATGTTTCTGCAATATTAGTAGCCACTATCACCTGAAAGGACCAAAGAAAACAAGTCTGCTTTAAATTCATTGTCCTCACTGATGATGAACTAGAATCCTATGGAGACATTTACCTGCTCACATGTAGGGGTTAAACGTAGGCAGAACACAAGCATATAACTACACTGCATCTCAGCAGTGTCACAAGGTGGAGGGCTCTGTAGTTGAGTGTGATCACAGAGCTCCCATGTCCCTTATAACAGGGGTCTCCAACCCCTGAGCTGCCTAAGCAGCCAAGCCAGCAAGCTTGTTTGTTTATTCATTTGTTTATTTATTTAAAGATGCATGCTCCCCCCCCCCACTTCCTTGCAGGGTTCCCAACCCCACTTCCAACCCTGGAACAAATAAGGTTGGAGATTGGTGCCTTCTATGGCCAAATTCCCAATCACCCTCTTTAGGCCCTTGTGTGTGGTTAAATGAAAGTCTGTGATGCTGTAAGACATTTACATGCACAGCAAGATCTCTCCCCCCCAATATGTGCTCTACTAGTAAGAATACAAACAGCTGCAAAGTACTTAGGTAAGCTAGAAAACAGCAATAATGCTTTGCTGGACAGCTGCATTAAAGAAGAGAAGACGACAACGACTTGCCAGAAGGAATGCAAGAAACAGTTGTGAAAAATTCCCAGCCAGAATTAGAAATGCCAGGTGTTCAGAAAAATATCTGCTAAGAGGAACTAGATGCTATTTTTAAATAACCCACCAAGCATTACATTTCCATAGCTTAGTTACTAAAGTAGGCAATCAGGCGTATAAGCCAAAGCATGAACAAACTACATTTGAGGGACCGATCGATAAACAATTGTGCAGTATAGTAAATAGAGAAAATCCAGCAAGCATATAATGGATTGAGAAACGCCCTTGCTGCAGGATAGACTGTTTGCCCCTCTGAAGCAATATCCATTGCCAAAAAAATTTGTGGTAGTACTATTTACAGAGAGAGATTTTGTAGAGTTAAGAGATCCCCACTGAATCAGAAAGGACTACCTCACCCAGCACCACAGTTCCCACACAAGCTAACCAGTCCTGCTTGTACAGTATTCAGAATTTTTAAAAATGTAAACGTAAAGGTTCCCCCCGCATATGCATGCTAGTCGTGTCCAACTCTAGGGGCGGTGCTCATCTCCATATTCAATCTGGAAGAGCCAGTGCTGTGCATGTCCATGGCCATGTGGCCGGCATGGCTGCAAGGAAACACTGTTTTACCTTCCTGCTTTTTACAGCGGTACCTATTTATCTACTTGCATTTACATGCTTTCGAACTGCTAGGTTGGCAGGAGCTGGGGTTATCAGCGGGAGCTCGCTCCACTGCGTGGCACTCAGGATTCGAACTGCCGCGCTGCCGACTCTGCAGTCTACAGTTTCGGTGCCTTAGGAACAAACTAAACTATCGCCAAGCAGAAGGGAAACGTAGGAGGGCGTTTCCAAGCAATCTAAACAATTGCAAGTTCTCCGTCATTGTTAAGCAGGATTCAGGGAGAATGCAGTCATGTGGAAGGAATCCAAAGATTCTCTACAGCACAGTATATCAAGTGTCACAAGAGAAGATGGTTTCTATGTGGTAGGAAAGCTAGTACGCAGTGTCCAATACCAAATCACAAGCATGATGCCTTGCATTTATAACAGTATGTAATATAGTTTTACCTTTCTAACATTGTGAGACACCCTGTCAAATACTTTCATCTGTTCAGAAGCAGGCAGGCCAGCATACATAGGAAGAACACGGAGATGTTTCTTCATCCCTGTGCGAGCTAGGATGCGCGCCTGCTCTATCAGCATTGAAACAACTGTTTCTACTTCCTCCTAGAGAGGCACCAAGGCAAGTGGAAGACAAAAATATATTTAGTTTCAGGACCTTTATGCTGGTAGCTAAGGTTCCTAACAGGTGACATTTAATAGATTTTTCTTTGATTTTGTTTAATATCTTTTAAAAGAGTCAACCGACAGTATTAGACAAGATTTCAGTCACAGTAGTGACGTTTCCTCATTCAGTTGCAGACTTTAGAGCAAGTATACTTCACAACAAGCAGTATCTGAATCTTAAGTTATCAGAAGCTTGATTCACACATAAAGAATTTAACAAGAGGAAACAGTGATATCTCACCCCCTCCAGCTTGAACTATAACTTCCCTGCTGACTTCTATACCTGTGGACTTCATACATCCTGTGGAAACTGCTTCCAGCAGAAGCAGGAAAAACCTGTTTCTGTGAGTGACAAATAATTCCTTATCACTGTTTCTTCACACCGTATGAAGCAGCTCATGCAATGTATATTATATTATAAATTATCTTCTTTTGTCTCATTACGCAGCACTATTTTAATAGTACCTTTCCATCCCATTCCATATTATGACTATCAGGCATCTCCAAAAGAAAACAAACAGGGCATATTGATAATTCACTTTACATTTATCATGGCATTTCAAAGCTGTAACACTGGCAACTGGCCCCTTAGCAGCTAGACTGTTGCTATTAATAAGTTAAGTTTAATATGCAATATCAAAGTAAAGGAGTCGAGTAAACATATTTGTATAGATATATGGGGAGAATGTGTTGATTTTGTTTACTGAGGGGAGGAGATGTGTACCTTCGCAAGAGGCAATGTATCTTGGAAGGGGAATGGAAGAGGGAGGAAAATTGGTAATATTTGACAGTGCGAAGAAGAGGAAGAGTACAGAAGCCAGGCTGCTGCCTCTGAGTGGGTGCCAGGCACAACAGGTGGTGCTCTGAAACACAGAACACCTGTTTGGCCAAGAAACAAATCAGCAGGAACTGCCAGACCAGTCGTTCATGCCCATCACTAATTGTAAATCATCCGCAAAACTCTGCTTGTATGTGAGAATTACACTTAAGGTCTGACAACACAATCTATTACCCTGTGTTAAAATCTCCTCGTTGTGTATTACAAAGAGAAAAATGCATGGTGCCAGAAAATATTCATATGATCTGAAAAGAAAACAGAGCATGGTGTCTTCCATACCTTTGCATTCCTACTCTAACATGTCACTGCTCACTATGGAGGCCCAGGTGGCTGTGTCCAGGACTGCCTTTTTTCATCTCCGTCAAATAGCCCAGATTCATTCCCTATCTAGATGGGGACTCCCTCAGAACTGTCGTGCAAGCGCTGGTGATCTCGAGACTAGACTATTGCAACGCGCTCTACATGGGGTTGCCCTTGATTCTCCTTCGACGACTGCAGGGGGTACAGATTGTGGCGGCCAAACTGGTGGTGGGTGTGCGCCGGATTCGACCATATCACCCCAGTTCTGGCTCGTCTGCATTGGTTGTTTTGGTTTATTGACTGTTTAGTGTTTTTAAATTGTCTTATTTAATTGTTATTGATTTTGTTTACATTTCTTTGTTGTGAACCACCCGGAGTTCCTTCAGGAAGACGGGCGGTATAAAGCTCAATAAATAAATAAATGAATAAAATCATTTAAAGCTGAAGTCTAAGCACAGAAGCACCCGTTCAGACATGCCTGAGACTAGAGCAGCTATAAGCACTAAGTGGAAAGAATCATATCTGAAGAAAATAACACAAAGGAATGAGAAACATGCATGTTATTTATGTAAATATAAGCAGCTGGGGGGGAAATGAGAAGCGCCAGCTGAAGGTCAATTCAACCAATCTCATTGGAAATGGGAACAAAATCATACTGGTATTTGGGATTGATGGAAGACCCCTTTCCTAACTTTGTATGTTCCTAAATCAAATTAGAACCACAGTGCTCTGACCCAATTTAGCATAATTCGAAGCAACATAGGCATAACATTGTTAAAAAGAATATACCCAAATAATATGGTATAAAGTGAATGATCTTCAACCAAATTAACAACATCAGTAGGACAAACATTTGCTTTATATATACCTGTCCAGTTAAAAATGCTAGTACATCCCCATCACCTTCAGTCTGATGAATTTTCATGACTGTTTCCACAGTTGATTTCACATAATCTGGAACAGGACTGTTGGAAGAAATGTGTACGCCTTAAGTACACGAGGGCATGCCTTCCTTTTATCATTAGAACATAAAAGTCTATATAGTTAGCTTTTCATAAATAATTCAGATACACCACAGCATTATCACATGCTTAGTTCATTATCTATTGTTGCCCAGTCTTTCCTGAGTTCTTCAAAATTCATTTGCAATTATTGCTCTTATTTCTTTGAGAGTATTACAAATTCCAAGCCTATTTATATTACATTTAATACAGGTACAATGTCTTATTTCTGAACAATGAAAAATAATTTCAGTAAGTAGTTTATTCAGAATGTATTAGGTAGATTTTTTTAAAAAAATATACTAACGTATGTGTGCTAAAAATATACATGTACACATTTAAATATGTCTTCTGAGTATCTACATGAGAATTTTCCAAATTTGATTCAATGGATCCGTAATATCTAACTAGCATAAAAGTATTTTCTCACAAAAGGCTTCTAAAATCCATAGAGTCTTTAAATTTGGCATTGTATTTCACAGGGAGTATTAACTCAAGATTATGTTTTTGCCTTCAGAAATTAAAATCAGATGCTATGGGGCTGGATCACATCTGGAACTTAAGCACTTAATGACTGGATACTCAGATATTCTTGCATATTTGCCCATCATAGATGCAAGACCACAAACAGTACTTTCTTATGAACACAAAATGCTTTCCTATGGCATCATTTTACATAGTCAGTTGCCAAGCACCAATACCACAGAAATCAAGTGATAATGAGCCAGTCCTACGGGCGTAAATTGGAAGCCAAATATTAAGATGTAACTCTGTTACAATTAAAAAGCTTTCCTGGTTTTGTAATAAAACTTTCAACAAAAGCAGAGAACAAATATTTTTTCAAAATAATTTAAAATACAAATAGGAACTGGAAGATGCAAACCTCTCTTGCAGCCATAGTAAGTCTTCCCAAAAATTGTTCAAGGTAAGGAAAACAAATTAGCTCGTATGTATTCATTCCTTAAAAATATTTAATGACGTAAGCTTTCACCTACAAAAGCCTATACCGTAAGAAAGCATTCACTTTGAAATGGATTGGCCACAGAACTCTTAGATTAGCTAATCTATACCAATGTACCCATCCAGGAAATTTCAAACTTTTACTTTAGGCTCCTCAGCTACATCTAATGCAATGGTAGGAAGGTTACAAGAACATAAAGGGAGATGATTCACAAACATATGATAATCTGCCTATGACACCCCCCAATTTCCTTGCTCAGCACAAGTGCAAAAGCAAGCACTGTGGGTGTGCAGGGGTAAATAAACGAGCCCACTTCTGCCATCGGACCTGTCCATCTCCTTCTCTGGAGGAGGAGAAAGGGCATGAAGCTGCTGCCAGGTTTGCCCATATCCCTTCTGTGGAGGGGGAAGGGAAGGACTAAGATTCCAGGGGAGGAAAAGCATGAAGATTCCACCGAGTCCCCGTAGCACTCGTCTGAAGTCTGCTCCAGCTGGCCGGTGCAGAAGGGGACGGGGGAAGGTTCCCGAAGCCCTCCTCCACTGAAGTCTGCGCCTGTTGCTCACAAAATAGGAGAAAGACACATTCAATTGGAAAACAGACTTAGGTTTACATTCTTAACGTGCTGGTACCAAAGCCCATGTAAGACATTTTCTTAAAGGCCTGTCTAAGGTCTGTTACACTCCCTTACCACCCAGACTTTTAGCTGACAGGCAGTTATTACAGATGCATGCTCCTCTAGCCACCACTTACAAGCGTTAAACAGGAACAGACCTCTGAATGTAGAAGACATCCACTGGAAATGTTCGCCCTTCCACAGTGAGGATCATGCTGGTGTCCTTGCTTGGGTCGCTGGTCTCATTTTGGTTAAAGAAATCCCTAAATTTCTAGGATAAAGGATAAATTATCACCACCGATGAATTACTTTTTTTAAAAAAGCAAAGAACTGCAGAATCATGAAAGTCAAGGGTGGGCATTACTCCACATGGCTTTCTGCCAAGATCCAACAATGGCACTAGCTTTGCACAAGTTCTGTCTTTGTAAGCAGTAACGCCTTTTTAAAGCCAGAAGAAGAAAGCAGTCAATATGATGGAGGCAGTTTTGATTGTTTCACGCTTCTGCAACCATAGTGTAATAGCATCCTCGTGCAAGCATAGCACAAGACACCTATTGCACCAGTGCATTCTAGGGATTTTCATTCAGCCAACATTCTAGCGGATTTAGGTGTTCATCTTAATTCAAACATGTGTCTTACTTATTTTCTCAGAAGTTAGTCTTGGGATATATATATATATTTTACTACTATTACTATTATTACCACTACAACTCTGTTGTATAGTTCGTACAATTTCTGACAGCTTGATTTTGGTTTATCAAAACATGCAAATTACTCATTATTTAACAAATCATGGAATCTATACATTAATATGGATGAACCTGAGCCAAAAACGTCCTGATGTGATATAGAGTTACTTATCATTACCCACTGCAGCCAAAAATGTTTTCAAAAACAAGGATTCAGTTAGTAGGAAATAATGTATATATTAATACAGTGTTTAATCTAAATGCATATAATGTGTTAAATAAGTAGCTAAACTAGTATCCAGAATATAAGGAGGTTTCTCTGTTGCTGCTTGCAGACTTTGGAACTACCTCCTATAGGAGGCTCCATTTAGCTGTCCTTCCGCAATCAGACAAAGACTTTTCTCTTCAGATATCGTAGCACTCTGGCTAGCTAGGTGCAGGGTTTAAACCAGTGGTTCTCAACCTGTGGATCCCCAGATGTTCCTGGACTGCAACTCCCAGAAATCTTGGCCAGCTCAACTAGTGATGAAGACTTCTGGGAGTTGCAGTCCAGGAACATCTGGGGATCCACAGGTTGAGAACCACTGGTTTAAACGAAGAGTTCTGTTTTACTGTTTTGAATATATTTTGGTGTTGCTTTTGTTTACTTGTTTTTAGTGTGGTATGTATTTGATCCTTTTATATATTTGTAATCTTAGTGTTTTAGCTTTAAATACTGTCTTTTAATTATCTACGCTGCCTTGGCTTCTCTTTAAGAAGGGAGGTGGGGCAAAACTATGGTATTTTGAAGTAAATAGAATATTTTAACCTGTTTTAATCTGATGGATTGCTGTTGTTGTTCTGTACCTTCACAGAAGAACTAACATATAGCAACCCTAATGGGACTTTCAAGGTGAGATATTTACAGATTGGCTTTACCAGCTGCACTCCTGCATAGTTCTTCCATGGCCAAGTGGGCATTCAAATTCTGTTCTCCGGAGTCCTAGCCCACCATTCTATCTACTACACCCCAATGGGAACCAACTGATATATAGCTGTATTTTCTTACTACAAAACACATCAGCACACAAGCCAACGATCTTAAGAAGCACCAGGCATTTCCCATATTTACCATGGGTTAATATGTCAATCTCCTTCAGAATATTCACCAATATTCTGTTGTACAGCTCCATCTGCAGAACAGGGATGACTTCAATATCAGTGGCACTAACTAAAAAAAATCTTTTTTCAGTATTGGGGTGGACAAATTGGATGCACTGCAATCTTTGCTCAGGGGCATTCTGCCACTGATATTGAAATCATTCCTGTTGTGCAGGTGGATCTGTGCCACAAAATACAGGTGAATATTAACCATAATTTCATCAGTAAATATGGGGAACATGCTTCTTAATATTACTAGCATGATAGGCTACTGATCATTAATTGGCAGCCAATTTGATCTACTTTACTTTGCATTTCCTTCCTAATTTACTCAGTCTAATAATTATCAATTATTTGGAAACAATAAGCATGACAATAGAATATTATTTTGTTGCTGATAAGCAATTATTTTCCATTGCTTATCATTACTGATATAGGCCAAAATCCTGTTGCTTAGCATAAACCAAATCATAACTTTTGATCTGTTCTTCCCTGGTAACCAAGGTATCCCTGGTATGATTTTCAGGGCACACACAGTCATGTCCTAAGCCAGTGTGCCCTGAAAATCAAAGGGACACCTTTTTTACCAGGAAAAGATGGATCAAAAATTAAGATTTGGCTTATACCGAGCAACAGGATTTTGGCCACACTGTTTTATTTGTAACTGAAGAGGAATATTAAATCAAATTTAAACAATACAAAAGTTGGAAATTATGTAATACCTAACTCATAAATAAGACTAACTCCTATAAAATCCTATAATAGGAATACAGTATAACAGAAGGTATACAAGGATCCATATAAGGTTTGAAAAGTTTAGCATTAGTTTTTCAGATGCAGAAAAAATGTTTTGTTTTGTTTTGTTTGTTTGTTTGTTTGTTTGTTTCTGCCCAAAAGGACCTCTGGAGACATTTATGGAAGAGTCATTAATTCTGGTGGGACTTGTCCTGACTAAGGTGGGTTCCTAGTAGATCGTACCTCTGTGATAGTGTGTGTTGTTTAGGTTATGGTGCCTAATTCTATAGGATAAAAATTTCTATCACAAAGATTTATCACAAACAAATCACTCCAAAAACACTGTTAAAACCAAATCTCTAAATTCTACCTCAGCATCCAGGGTAGCTGATGCTACTATCAAGCGAAGATCTCCTCGTTTCTTTTGAATCTGTAAGTTACAAGACAGAAAAAAATACAAATATTAGTTTGTTGTGGTCTATATAATGAAGTCCTAGAAATGACTGTATGATTTCTGAAAAAAATGTTGCTTCTCATATTATGAGGCAATTGCAAAATTGTACTGAGTTCTCAGTTTCCCAAAGGATTATCTATTCCTCCACATCTGACTGGGAGAAAGGAAGAACTTTCATCCAGTATAAATCAAACTGGAGAAGTGCAGCCTCCTTAAAATAACCTGCATCACTGATGTACCTTCCTGAAACAAGCCCACAAGACCTTTCATTCAAAAATTACACTAATCCTAGGAAGTTAATCTATAATTAACGCCACCTACTATCTTTCTGTACAACAAACACTTAGTACTGGCCTACCTTAAACACTTGGTGAAATGGTAGTGATAAACCTTGATGGAAAATATATGGTCAGAGGAACAGGATGACAAATTGCTGGTAGCTGATAAGAGTATCTGAACATAACTTCAAAATTAGAGCTCCAAAAACATAGCCGCTCTTTACTGAGGGGAACAAGTCAATGTCTGGGTGTATAAAGTACCATCATAACCTAACCTTTTTTAACAAACCAATGGCAATATCTGTGTACAGGGTCCTTTCATGAGCTTCATCTATCATGATGACACTGAAACAAAGCAGAAAGAAGAAAGTAGTTAATCAATGCATAAATTAAGGCCACCGTAAAACATCATTTTAATACATATAAAATATCTATAGTCATTGTAATGATAAAAATGGCATGATCTTGAAAGTCACATATTTTTGACTCGCAGAATTTAACCTGGAATTGCCGCAAGTCCTCAACAGAGCACTCCTGTCCTATGTTATTAATGTATGAAATCATAGTTCAAATTTAAAGTACCATATACTCAAGTATAAATCGACCCGAGTATAAGCCGGGGCCCCTAATTTAAACCCCCCAAACTGGGAAAATTTATTGACTCAAGTATAAGCCTAGGGTGGGAAATGCAGCAGGGCCTGGTAACTCCTCCTTTGTGAGCTGTGTGTGTGTGTGATGTTTAAAATGACTTTTAGTCACTGAGGCAAGTGCTTGAGTTGGTGGCTAAAAGTCATTTTAAACATTGTTTTAAAAAGACCTTTTAAAAAGTCATTTTAAACATGGGGGGGCAGTAGAAGTGGCGCACAATATTTAAAATGACTTTTAGCCACTGACCCAAACTTGCCTCAGTGGCTAAAAGTATTGACCCGCATATAAGCCGAAGACCCCTTTTTTCAGCCCAAAATTAGGGCTGAAAAACTAGGCTTATACTCGAGTATATACAGTAAGTGTGGTTTTTGTTATCTAAAGGAAGGAATGACAAGGTGTTACCTAAGAATTTTATGTGTACTCCTCAGCTCTTGAGTCAGGAAAAGGTTTTCAGAATATTTTTGACTGTGTATATAAAAAAGTTTTTATCTTCCCCCAATACCCTCAAACAAGCCAACCGCCTAAAACCAGAAGCCAGTGTCTTGTCACTTGACATTCTGGTGCTGTCCACTGGGAAGAGGTGCTGAAAACAAACATTTGGTCCCTATCCTTGCTTTAATTTCATAAAGGGCTTACAAATGGGATGCTTTCTTTGTTCCTGTCAGAAGCACGACAGTTTAATTAATAAATATATCAGACCAATGTTCCCTGACATTTCCACTCCCACTGGGCAGGGCTCTCTTTCTCACACAAACATGTGAGAGAAATCCCCTATGCAGCTTCCGTTGCATTCAGTAACAAAACCAATCACTGTGGGGGTGTAGGAGAGGAGGAGCCCAGTATGGTGTGTGTGTGTGTGTGATGGGATGTGCACGTGCTCATGCATACACCTTAGAGCGATGGTGGCGAACCTTTGGCACTCCAGATGTTTTGGACCACAACTCCCACAGTCCTTTGTCATTGGCAGTCTAGGCTCGTAATTCTGGAAGCTGTAGTCTAAAACATCTGGAGTGCCGAAGGTTCACCACCAGTGCCTTAGAGGAAAGCTTGTATTAGGCAATGTTTGCCCAATAAATGGTGACATGAAGAGCACCTGGCCTTCTATAATACATGTCAAGGGACACAGAATACAATGACATAGGTGTAGCACTGTCTGTTCTTTTCCACACTTGCAAAAGACTATGTCAGCAAAAAGCCCCATTTTCCTAGGTTCATCTCAGTTCTGTCAACTCTGTTCTGTAGCCTATTTAGTGGCTTCCAAGTAACCCAGTTCTCTGCATGACCAGGAACTACAGTTTCCTAAGGTTCCATCCACTGTAAGAGTTGAGTAAAAAGGGTAAAGGTTCTCCTCCCCCCCCCACACACACACATATGCATGCTAGTAATATCTGACTCTATTCTTTAAGATTCATAGATGTTCTGAAAAATACTTTTCCTTATTTTAATCTGGGAGGGACAGGATGCTAGCCAAAAGAAGGATGTGCATATAATGTAGATGCTTGGAATCTTTCACTATTAGCTGCTATTTTTCTCTAAATATTGCTGAAATGTGAGCACATGTATACATGAAGACAATTTTTGTTGAATAATGGCAGAGGTTTGAAAAGGCCTTCCTAATTGTGGCATTCCAGTCCTGGAATCTCAGACAGGCTTAACTAGCACCAGGTCTGTCATACTTAGAGCGGAGGAGTGGAAAGCAAATGCCATTTTCTCTAGCAGGTGTTCAGGATGTTCAGTTCAATGAAGCATTTTAAGTGATTTTTTCATTTTCTTTATTATTTCGTTTTTGTTACTTAATAATTTTATACAAACTGCTTTTGGGTGGCCTCAGCCAGATAAGTAGTCAACTGATTAATAAGAATATGTGGTATATTTGCCCTGAGACAGGCTACTGGGGTGAGGAGATGGGAATAACCTGGTTGCAAAGTTTTGCATAAACTGGCTATATAATTTCTTGGTTACTACCCCATGAACCTTTCATATATTATTTATTCTTTATGTAGTGCGATCAATATACATAACCTTTTTACAGAATAATACATTGAAACAAACATTTCCATCATTAATATTTCTCAAAAATCTAACAAAGAGGAGGCAACAAAATAGAAAGAAACTAGGGATGAATTTGAACACAAAAGAATAACCTCATTGATGTATTAAAATTTAAAGTTATGTACAAGCTGTTTACCTGTATCTTGTTAATAATGGATCAGACATCATTTCCCTGACCAGCATTCCATCAGTCAGGAACTGAAACAGAGAGGCAAAAAGTACAATTTGTGACTTGTTCTCACTGAAAAGTAAATCATTTTCTCTGCTTCCAAATCTCAAAGGTGACTGTAAATCCCCCCCACAAGAGCCAGATGTGCAGAGTTTTCAAGATGGATTGAACACCCTTATGAGGTCAAAGCACTTGGTCAATGGCTACAATCTGTCCACCAGCAGTTGGAGAAAATACTTGGTTGGGAAATGGAATCTTGGAGAGCAGCATGACTAAAGCAATGAAAACAACCCACACTCCCAACAGCAAGTTCCACTTGTTTCTCTTGCATTCATAACTAACACCTTGCTGCCTTCGATGCTGTATTTAGGTGACAGGAAGGAAATACCTTTTAATTACTACAGGAGCCACACCAAGAGATACTAATTCCTGCATCTGCAGGGGAAATGAATATTTCATGTTCAGAAGAACCTGGTTTCATGAAGTCCAGAATGTAAAATCTTTGAGTCAATCACTGTTCTGCTTAGACTTGGTAAGCATGCAAATGCTATGGCTGGAATGTAACTGATCAGGGATGACCCTCTTCTGAGCTACTATTGGCAGGCTATACTGTCTGTTTAGCAGAGTGACCAAGGCTTTTGTTGTATGAACTAAGATAAAAGCAGAAGGAAACAATATTCATTTTGAAACATCTGTCAACAGAAAATAGTGAGTCTTGCTAGCAGTTCATTAGAATGGGAAAACACACCACTCTGCTCTTCCCCAGGTTCACCTCACTTGGGTAACTCAAGTCACTGTCCTTCTTGGATTAAAGCCCCTCTCCTATTCCTTTCCAGCTCCTTGGCTCTCGGCTCCTGGCCTCAGTTGGATATGGATTAGTACAGTCAAGGATGTGGTGGTGGTGGTGGTAGGGCTGCTAAATTCAGTGCTTGGTACCAGGCATTCTGGTTCTTTGGCTATAGGCTAGTCTTGGAAACCACCACTTCAGCTGGGATACTTCTGTGTGTTGCGTCGTTACAGTCGTGACCGGCTCTTCGTGACCCCATGTCCATGGAGTTTTCTTGGCAGGAATACTGGAGTTCTTTTCCAGCCCCTACTCCAGGCGCCTACAGCACCTGGTATTCCCTGGTGGTCTTCCATTCAAGTACTAACCAGGGCCGACCCTGCTTAGCTTCCAAAATCAGGCAAGATCGGATGTGCTCAGGGCATTTAGGCATCTGAGATACTTCTAGACATACAATAATTTATTGGGATCAGAGTGGAATGGTCAAGCAAGCAGCAAAATTAGAGGTCTGCTCTATTTCTCTCCTCCTGCCCCTTCTTCTGTCTTGTTCTTCTGCCCCCAGCCTCTTCCGCTCTTCTCTTTATGCCCCTAGTGGTTCCAGGTATTCCCATTTTTTCTCCCTCCTTTTACTCAGGGGCAGATGCTCCCACCAAGGCTGCCTCTTTTTCAGTAGATCAGGGATAGATGTTGACCCCTAAGCCAGCCTTTGCAGCCCTCATCATGGCACCCAATGCCACCTCCTGCAGGCTAGGTCCCATGCAGTCTATAGAAGGCACCCTGGTTATTACTTGCTTAAAGGCTACCAGTCATCTTTTTACATTCTGTATGGTCTAGGTCAGTGGTTCTCAACCTGTGGGTCCCAAGATGTCCTTGGACTGCAACTCCCAGAATCCTCTACCACTTGCTGTGCTGAAAGGGGTTTCTGGGAGTTGCAGTCCAGGAACATCTGGGGACCCACATGTGAGAACCACTGGCCTAGGTTTTGCATGTCTTGCAGATAGACCTATTCCAATGGGAGAGTAAGGAACAGAAAAACTCTTCCACAAACTCTATTCTATTCTAACCTACTTAGCTAAGGGTTTAACCCTTCCCTCTTCTATCTATTCTTCAGTTCAAAACAACTTGAAGTTTCAATAACTATGTATACTGTATATGAAAAAGCAATGCTATATTGGAAATTGAGAAATGCTATATTGGTAATGCTATATTGGTAATATGAGAAAGGGAAACTAAGATGGCCATACTAAGTCACACTGAGGTATGATATGGAAAACAGAAGGACCAAATTAGTGAGGAAGCTGAAAATCAACATCAGTTGCACACACCTATTAACGCTATGAATTATAATTAATCAGTAGCACAATGAATCAAGAGCAAAATGCTACACATTTAATTGGAAAGAAGTCCAGCTGACTCAATATAATTCACTTTTGAGTAAGCATTCATAAAGTTAAGGAACAACCATGGTGTCTTCTCTCCATTCCCACAAACGTTCATAATTCTGTCAACATCTGTTTGCACTCCTGTGGTATTCCCCTTGAAGAAAAAATGATGCAAAACAATTAAATACTAGTGAGCTACCAGCATTTTGTTCAAATCTATTACCTTAATCTTTGTAGCCTGCGGATCTGTACAATCATCAAATCGTATGCAGTACCCAACTTCATGTCCCAGCAAGGCACCCCTTTCTTCAGCTACCCGACCTGCAATCTGGTAGATATCATGGTATTAAACACAGCAGAGATCATATAAATCTTTAATGATTGGTCTTTGATTATATGATTACACAAAAACAAAAAAAAGCTCAGAAATGTTTACAAAAGAAAAATGGGCTGAGTTACAACAGCTGCATTCAGCTAGTCATTTTGTAGTCAGTATAACCATCTCTCACATTGTGGAACTTATTTTAGAATCACTAGGATTTACAGTGAGAGTTTCAACACAAGAAGGCTAAAGGAGTCAATCTAAACATCTCTTCAGAAAATAGAAGATCTTGTATTCATTAGCTGTACAGTACAGCACTCTACTTTGCAGTATACTGATAATGGAAACATCAAGAGCAGCAGAATTTGCACTGAGCCTGTTTGCATTGTCCTGCCTTAGTAAAATTGATGGGAGTATATTTTATTCAGTTTCTTTAATAATGAATTTAATTTAATTAATAAATACTATTCAGTGAATATGAGACAAACTAGATTAACCCTGCCCTTGCTAATTTGATTAAATCTTGTACAGTTCATTTTATGTATGGCTAGGAATCTGCACCTGTTTGTTGAGATGTCTGATCTGGCCAGACAAATGGCTTAATTCCATCTTGTTCGGATTACTGCAATGTGGAGCTGCCTTTGAAGAGTGTTCAGGAAACTTCAGCTGGTTCAGAATGGTGCAACCAGACTTCTGATTGGCACTGTTACAGGGAGTATCTATTTCACCTATTACAACAGCTTCGTTGGCTGCCAATCTGTTGCCAGGCGCAATTCAAATTGCTGTTTTATAAAGCCCTCCATGACTTGGGTCCAGGCTATTCAAAGGATTGTATCACCCTATACAAGCCATCTCAACTTTTGAGATCTCCTTAGGGGGCCCTTATCTCAGTTCTACCTCCCAAAGCTTATTTGAAAAGGACAATGGAGGCTGTATAGACCCTGGACTGTTGCCTAGCCATGGTCGTAGAGTGGACCAAGGTTAACGGCTCAAACTCAACCCCAGAAAGAGCGAGGTTCTGTTCCTCAGGGGTCCCCGGAAGGGTATAGTGGCCCTCTTCCAAGTTTGGGGGGGGGATGACCCTCCAGCTGGCAGACAGAGTGAGGAGTCTGGGCATCGTCCTGAATCCAGCTTTCTCCCTAGAAGCCCAGGTGGCAGCTTTTCCAGGGCAGCGTTCTTCCAGTTTAGGCTTATCATCCAGATTCATCCATACCTGGATGTGGATTCCCTTGGGGCAGTACTGCAGGCACTGGTGATCTCGAGGATAGATTACTGTAACACTCTTTACATGGGGCTACCCTTGATCCTTGTTCGGCGACTGCAGCGGGTGCAGAATGCGATGGCTAGGCTGGTGGTTGGTGCGGGCAGGTTCGACCACATCACTCCCATCCTGGCTCACCTGCATTGACTACTCTTTGCCTCCTGAATAAGATTCAAGGTACTGGTTTTGGATTACAAAACCCTCCACGGCTTGGGACCTGATTATCTGGCAGAGTGGATTTCCCAGAGGAGGGAGCCAACCGACCAACCAGAGCTTCGCCCACCTTCTCTCTCCGGGTGGCCACTCCAAGGGAGGCCCAAAAGGTTTCTACCTGCAATCGGGCCTTCTCAGTGGCCGCCCCGGCACTCTGAAACAAACTGCCCAAACTGCTAGCCTTTAGGAGAGCCCTACAGACCTGGCTCTTTATGGAAAGTTTTGGTGATCGCTGAATGTACGACTGTGTGATGTGAGCTGATTGTATTGTTTTGTCCAGCCCTTTTCTTGCCGGATTTTATGTTGTTGTATTATCGTTGTTGTTCATTGTTTTTTATATTTTTATTCTTGTTTGTTTACTATGGGGGTTGTGTTTGGCCATATTGTTCTTGCAATGTGTTGTACACTGCCCAGACTTCCTGAGGGAAAGCTGGGCGGTTAACAGGTACAAATATAAATAAATAAATATAAATAAATGATAGTGGGGCTTCTCAATGGCTGCTTCTAGGCTCTGGAATGCACAGCCCTGAGAAGCCAGGTTGGCTTCCTCTTGTCTTCTCTAGCCATGTAAAGATGTTCCTTTTTAGGCATGTTTTTAAGAAATACTTTGAGGGGGGGTCCTCAAGAATGCTGCACTTATTAAATTTATAGATTTGTAAACTGTTGTTTGTAATTTAGATTTGAATCTTCACATATTTTAATACAGTTTTAAATTGTATTTTTTAAAATTTTAATTGTTGTCCTCTGGGTCCTCTATGGGGAGAGAAGAAGAGGAATGACAGATATTATGAAAGAAATATATAAAAATGAATAAAAAGATTGTTTTGTACTATTTTGTTTTTGTTTTATGAAGAAGTGCCAACTACTCCTTAAATCACAGCCGTTCAGGATTGTGATGTGCAAGCAGTGAGCCAAACTGAAAAACAGCCTGTTGCTCGACAGAGGCTACCCAGTGCTCAAAGCAAAACAAGGAAGTTATAGGTTATCAAAACTTATTACCAGATCACCTTAACCTTCTTAGTCTTCCAATCAGTTAGAGAGCTATATCAACAATATATAAGCAACCCAAATGCTTGTTGCTTCAGTCAGATTTATTCACTGTTTGCTACAGGTTGAAACACCTAGTCAAATAGTTCTTTCATAGCATCAACTCAGTCATACTGCATACTGCAACCACACTCAAGCCTTTTTTGCTTGCAGTGTATAACAACAACAATCTTAGAACTGCAGAGCTGGAGAGCACCCTATGGATCACCCAGCCCAGATCCTGTCAAGGAGGCACAGTCGGGGGATTGAACTCCCAACTTCTGGCTCCACAGCCAGATGACTAAGCCACTGAGCTATGGCAAGGCCAAGCCTCTCATCTGTAGGTTCCAACACCAGAACTTCTACAAGGAATTAGATTTTCTTGGCAGTGGCTCCCTCCATCAGGAATGCTGTCCCACAGGAAATATCTCAGGACCCCTCCCTTTGGACTTGCTAGAAACTGCTGAAGACAGAGCTTTATAGGGGAGAATTTGTGGAGGCCTTCTTAAGTTAAGAGAAAGGAGAAAATAAGAAAAAGAAAGAATTTATGGAATTGGCAGTGAGCTCCACTGGCCACCAATCACCTACCGGGCACAGTTCAAGGTGCTGACCTTAACCTACAAAGCACAAAATGGCCTGGGTCCAAGCTACGTCAAAGATCAAATCTCACAGTATGAACTGGCTCAGGTGCTAAGGTCATCAGGAAAGGCCTTTCTCTCCATCCTGCTCCCTTCACAGGTGCGCCCCAAAAGAACACATGAGAGGGCCTTCTCTGTTGCTGCTTCCAGACTTTGGAACTCCCTCCCTCTGGAGGCCAGGACTGCCCCATCCCTGCTGTCTTTCTGGAAGCAGACAAAGACCTTCCTCTTCAGGCAAGCTTTCCTGGAATGAGGGACTTCCTACTATATAACTTCATGTGGATTACCATATACCACTCCTTTAAAAACCTAACCTGGACCCAGGGCTGGTGGTTAACTACTGACCAGTAGCGAACCTCCCTTATCTGGGCAAGGCATTTGAGCAGGTGGTGGCCAGAAAGCTCCAGGCACTACTGGATGAAACGGATTTTCTTGATCCATTTCAGTCTGGTTTCAGGTCGGGTTTTGGAACAGAGACTGCCTTGGTCGCCCTGTATGGTGAACTTTGCCAGGAGAGAGACTGGGGGAGTATGACCCTGTTGACATCCCTGGACCTCTCGGCGGCTCTGAAGACGGTCCGGCGATTGCAACTGGTTCAGAATCGTGCTGCACATATGGTGAGTGGCAGGACCGCCAAGGAACACATCAAACCAATTTTGTATAACCTTCATTGGTTACCAGTTGCTGCTCGAGCCTAATTCAGGGTGCTTGTTTTGACATATAACGCCCTAAATGGCTTTGGACCTAGATACCTGAAGGACCACCTCCTTCCATATGAACCTACACGGCAATTACGATCTAGCCAGGGAGCCCTCCTGAAAAAGCCATCCCTCAAGGAGATGAAAGGGATGGCTTGTAGGAACAGGGGCTTTTCAGCAGCTTCCCCCAGATTATGGAATGCCCTCCCAAATGAGACCTGCCTGGTGCCAATGTTGATGACATTCTGGCACCAAGTAAAACCTTCCTGTTCCAGAAGCTTTTTAACTGATTATTGTGGGTCCTGATGGCAATTTTAGTGTAGTATTTTAATGTATTATATTTATTTTATTTAAATGCTTTAATTGTTTTAATTTTATTGAAATTTTGATGTTTTAATTGTCTGAATTGTTTATTTTGATTGTAAGTTTCCCAGAGACCTTTGGGTAGTGGGCAGCATACAAGCTACATAAATAAATAAATATAAATAAATAAATATATGATTGCACTGATTCCAGTGTTTTTCATGTTACTTTCTTTTTCCTTTTATTTTTGTGTGCTCTTTGTAGCTCTACTGTTACCTTTTAATGTTCTAAGAATCCTTCTCTAATTTACCTGCTTTTAACTTGAATATGTCTTATATGTTCTGGGCTGTACATTGTCCCTCATTACTGTAAGCCACCTTGGGTCCTCTTCCAAGGAGAAAGATGGGGTAAAAATATTCAAAATAAAATATATAATAAATCTCAATAACCTTGACACCAATGAATCTTAATGACCTTGACACTATCAATGAAAAAGAAAGATAAAATTACCCAAGGTTTGGATTCACTAGTGTAAACAATTGTTTAACACTAGAAGTACTTACTGAAACACATGCTACTCGACGTGGTTGTGTTACTCCCACAATCCGCCCTTCTGCAGCCCAGCCAGCTTCTGTCAGATACTGAAACAGGAGAAAATGTTGAGAGTTAGTAAGCTAATGTTTAATTAAAGGTACTTTTTACCTTCCTCCTTTCTCCTGACAACAACAAAAGAAAAATAACAAAGGAACAAATTAGGGTAGTTATTTGCTTCTACAAATGAAATAGATCATAATATTTTAGATACTATTATTGAAGTCATGATTTAAAAATAAATATGCCTAAAGGAAAAACGAAAAATGCATTCCCCCACGCCCACCCCGTTATATTACTACTGGAGTAGTTACAATATCTCTGTCATGCCCACCTTATGTTGCATTTCAGACTCTGCCTTCTATAAAAAGAGATTTCTTTTGCCCATTGATGGCTCTTGATTAAGAGAAGCATTTTGACAACAGGAGGGTAGTACATTCTCAGCTAATTTTCACCTCCTTTTGAAGCCATCTATAAGTCAGTAGATGGAAAGAGCCACGGGAGGCTACAGGGGAAGGGGAGGACTTTGGCAAAAAACTGTCCCTCCAACCTTAAACTACAAAGCATTGTAAGCAGAACTCAGGAAATCCTCTGGGAGACAGAAGCAAACTGGAGCTCAAAACATAAGCTTCTGTTAAGATTAAAATGAAGGGGAAGGAAGGTATATTGCTAAATGTGGAAAAATTAAATGAATCATTAAGATAGTAAAAGGAAGTTCTTTTCTTTAGAACAGGCCTGTTCAACACATTGACCGTAGGCTACTGGTTGACTGCAGGGGATGTTTGGAGTAACCCGAGAGGTCTCCACCAACCTCCAGATCTGCCACCAGCAGCGGCATATTCTTTAAAAAAAATGGCCCGCCCGCCCAGAGCACCCCTTGCGGAGCACCAGGAAGGGAGCCAGGGAGGGACGGTCAAGGGAAAAAATGGCCCGCCCACCCTCCTTGGGCAAAACCAGCCACCACATTCGCAACTGCGGTGGCAGAGGCACAGACAAAGGACCAGGTGGGAGACCCCACTCCACCCAGTGCCTTGCCCAGAAACTGGGGGGGGGAGGGGAGAGCAGAGGCACGGCTGCCTCTGGCTCTCTCTCCTTCATTGTCCCCCCACCTGTGGCCATGATGCTGGGCCCGATCCTCCTCTGTTGGCTCATAAGAGCAAATAACAGGTTGGGTGGGGGGAGACCCAAAGCAGGACTGCGGCGGATCCCTTCCACTGCCCTGCCTCTCTTGCCATCCGGGACGGGTGGCAGGGATTCGCCACGGTCCTCCTGCTTTAGATTCCCCCCCACCCCACCCAGGCTGTTTTCCCACCGCCTCCCCGAGCCCACGGAGGAGGATCAGGTCCAGCGTCATGGCCACAGGTGGATGGGTGACAAAGGAGAGAGAGCCAGAGGCAGCTATGCCTCTGCTGCCCCCCCCCCATTTCTGGGTGAAGTGGGGTCTCCCACCTGGCCCCTTTCCTGTGCTGCTGCCAATGCCACTGCTGTTTGTGCACCTACACACCTAAAAACCACGAGGAAGTTTAAGATCTCAGACAGGTAACCATGTGGTATGTTCGGGAGCGTCAGGTAGGCTGAGGGATGTTCAAAGTTGGATAGCCCTGCTTTAGAACAAAATGCTAATAAAGCATAACATTCAGTACACTACGGTTAGAAAAAAAATTAGCACCATGACTCCAGAGACTCCTATAATAACTCTTTGGTATACATTATTCATTCAAAACTGAATTAATGAAACATAAAGAAAAAAAGATTTTGGGGAATATCTCATCAGAACACAGATGTGTACGGTATCTTCATATTCAGTACAATGTGTTGCAATTTGAATTAATCACACTCATAGTGTCTGTGTGTGTTGCATCGTTAAATAAACCAATGGGAAAAATTAGTCATGATTAAACTGTCATTTGTTTCAGTGGGCTCCTCTAAGCATGGCTCCTCTAAGTGGGCTCCTCTAAGATCCAATCGCTAATATTAAAATCTCCTTAATTTCCATAAAAGAGAGTGAACAACATGCCAAAGCCCAACTGCCACTTACCAGATTTAAGCAGAATTAGTTCTAACAAGACCATGATCATCATCTTCTCTACATCCTAGATGGGGCACCAGTGGTTGGCGGTTTGGGAAGCTCCCTCAGCTCTTTTTTTTTTGGGGGGGGGGAGACGACTCTCTCCACGCAAGGATGCAGTGTGTAGTCTGAGCATAATATTGGACCTTACGCTTTCCATGGAAGCCCAGGTGGCACCAGTGGTCTGATCCATCCACTTTCATCTTAGGCAGATCACTCACCTACACGCCTTTCTGGACCCTGAAGCTCTCACTATGTTGGTCCATGCCCTCGTAGTCTCCAGATTTGATTACTGCACTGCACTCTATGTGGGGCTGCCTTGTAAATTAATCCAGAGGGTCCAATTCCACAGCCAGACTAGTTGCAGGGTTAAGGAAACATCAACATATCACCCCTACGCTGGCCATCCTGCACTGGCTGCCGATCCATTACTGCATTGATTTCAAGGTTTTAATGATGCTATCTGCCAGAATGGCTCCTGCTGCAGAATACTGCCCATAACCTCTGATCATCTCAGGTAAGGCATATGAGGGTTCTGTCACTGAAGGAGGCCCATAAACCTTTGACGAGGAACCGGGCTTTCTCAGTGGTGGCCCCTTGTCTTTGGAACCAACTTCCACCTGAGATTTGTCTGGCTCCTTTGCTCCCGGTCTTCAAGAAACATCTGAAGACATGGCTATTTATAAAGGCTTCCCCTGGGTATTAACTCATTCTGTTAGTGATTCATTGTCATCTATTTTATTTCTTGCTCCGTCTCCGGCGCACCTTGCTCTTTGTTTGATGGTTTGATGTATATTGTTTTGTTAAGCTATTATGTTTTATTATACTGGATTGCTTATTTATTGTGTTTTCTATTGGCTATGGTATGTATTTTGACATTTGTTCAACTTTGAAAACTGCCCAGAGTAGCTGTGTAGCTACAGCACATGGAGGGGTATATAAATATAATAAATAAATAAATAAATAAATAAATAAATAAATAAATAAATAAAT
>JAHTLZ010000129.1:81904588-81933185 GCA_023846285.1 Phrynocephalus versicolor | reverse complement strand
AATAAATAAATAAATAAATAAATAAATAAATAAATAAATAAATAAATAACATTTCATGACACCAATAGGCCCAACTTTGACTCTCGAGTTACATTGTCATAGCATGCACAGTGTAATATCTGAAGGAGAATTGTCCCAAGTTAAGAAATTAGCATAGACACTATCAACTGTATATTGAGTTGTATGACTCAGTACGCAACTGATGACGACAGAGGAGATATCTTAACTTGGTGCAACTTGCGCAGCTACACAAGAAAATGTTCACCATAGGTTGGAAGCAGAAAATGTGCAAGATCAATTTTTACATGTTTCTGCCAGGATATTATCGGTAACTCTTTTTCCTGACTCTCCTATTTGGGATACAGTGGTGCATCAAAATGATCAAGTCTGAATACGGGTGATGCTCCAGCTGTGGAATGTTTCTAAAGTGATTTTTCTATATTCTTCTAATACACAGTGGCTGGGTTGGGCTGTGCTTCTGTAACTTGCACCACAAAAGGCAGAACCTGTGATTTCCATTGTATCTCTAAAAGTTCTTATAATCCCTTTCACAATCAGGAACCCTTGGGAGACGTAGCATGGTACAGGGAAGTCTTTAATGAAAATGCAACCACCTGGATCACTTCGCTGTCAGCAATTTCAGTAATTAAAGACTTCACCTCTTGTCCCATTAACTACAGCAAAATATATTTTCTCAGACTTAATTTAATATTATCTGTGCCAGGTTAACCCTAGGTTATGTGTTTAGGCAGTTCATTGATTATGGAAGGTAATCTGGGGACCTGATAGAAGGGTAAAGTGTAAGCTCATAAAATAAACATAAATTATTATTTATTTCATACTCACTTGAGGTATCTGAGTGCTTTTCCCACATCCTGTTTCTCCAACAATAATTAATGTTTGATAGTTTTCTACCAGATAAAGGATGTGGTTTCTAAGCTGCAAGAATAATGGATATACAGATGAGATTTTAAAGTGGTGGAAAAAGCACGTTTTAATACAAAAGCTAAGACAATGTACAGTAAATGAAAATCATAGATGAAAATTATTTCCTTATAGCACAATCTTATTTTAATCCACTAAAATATGAGCTTTAATAACTTCAATAATATTTACTCTCAGGAAAGTGCATAATGACTGAAGACTGAGGGCATTTAGTTATCACAATGGTTCCAAAAATTTTAACATAAGATTTAGAATATAGAGAGATGTACACAAAGAATAGAACATAAAATCATACATCATTAACACAATTGACACCAAATATGATACAATCCAGCAGAGTCCTTAAAGCTCACTCAACATTCAAAATGATCACAGGTTTGAAATTAAATGTTCCTAAAATATTTGACAAAAGATAATAAAAGTGTACAACTGCCCTCTACTATTATCAATTTTCACAGTGCATGTTCATGAGGTGAAAACAGTAAAATATATGAAGAATAATAGCATTCACAATAATTCAACGTGAAGTTTAAAAAGAAATATGTACCTTAAAAACGGGCAGCTTTTGCCTCTGTTGTTCAATAGAAAGGGAAATATATGGGTTATAGATGACTGAAACACCAGAACTTTCAGAAGCGGTTTGTCTCTCCTCAGAAAGGCTGACACCAGGCCCTTCTGTGCCTATATAACCAAATAAATAGCATATTATAAATAGGACAACAAGACTTTTGGACAAACACAAAAGAACAAGAAAAATAATTATATCCAAAAGAGTCCCTTCAACTGATAATATTAATTTAATTCAATTCTGCCCAAAGAAGGTACTGTTAAGTACATGAGGGGAAATCTTCCTTTAAGGCACGTACACTCTTGCCTCCACCTCCCTCCACACAGGGGTGGGGAAAGCCCTGTGCATCTGTCACAACTGGGAGGTGATGTTTTCATGCACACGCACAAAAAAGAGCTCCACACACTGTGGGGGCAAAAATTAGAGGGCATGTTACATGGGGGAAATAATATTTCCCCTCAGGAAAAAGTGTCAGACAAGGGTGCATTTTAACAAACTATCTATTCAATAACCTTGAAGTGGTGGATTGATACAACACCCTGCCTTCACAATAATGGGTGTACATATATGTACTTCCCTGGGAACGAGTACTATATATGCACTATATACCACACAAAGTTGAATTAGATTCAGCTGAAGGAATGAACATCAGTGAAATGAATATAAATTGCTTGAAATGGAATTTCAATAACTGAAGATGACACTGTAATACTGGCCAAAAGGAGCAATGGTTAAACTTGACTACTGGTGAAGACATGAGGAAGAAAGTGCAAAAGCAGGATCGCATTCAGAATCAAACTAGGAAACATCCTCTGGAGACCAAGTTCAAGATAATTCATGTCGTATTCTCAATTTACTATATGCAGATGCAAAAGTTTTTTTCATAAAAACTTTAACTGAGGCACTGATATCCGGATGATCTCTAATTTGGGATGGGGGTGAGTCCCATTGGGTATTTCTGCTGTTTGCCTCTGTTTAATCCTACTGTGATGGTGTATTTTTCATTTTACCTACAAAATATTAATATACCAGTTGATAACACATGAATACTATTTATTAATCTTATTATGCATTGGTTATTTTGGGTTATCCTATCAGAAAGCCTTTTTAACAATATGGAATATAAGTCTACCAAATAAATAATGAATTCGGTGGCACTTACTTTAAGTAAATATGTAAGAAGATTCCCATCCAAAACAGACTTATTGAATAGGGATGTGAAGGCTGTAATCCTATTTATGTTTACTGCCAAGTAATTCCTACTTGGGATATAGATGTAGGGTATATTTACAAAGGGCACCTCATTGAATTCAGAATTAGTTTAATTCCAAATAAAAATATAATAATATGCATTTCAAGACAACATTTATCACTAAATAATGGAGTACTATTGTAGGATAGTACAACTATTGACAACTCCTACGTGCTGAACCATGGAACTGAAAGTGCAAAGGGGGAAAACTTCATTATGAATATGCATAACTTGCAAATTCCAGTTCATTGCTATGACCTTCACTTTGTAGCAGCCAGACCACAGAATTGCTGACAACATAAGGATAAAACAAACAGATACCACTAAGCTTTCCAGGCTAAACATTAAAGATCAATTTTAAAGACAACATGATCAATCTGTCCATAACCTTCATATGTCACCGTTCTGAAAGCCTTGCAAAGTACTTGATTTCATCTGCATGCTTTGTTCGTGTGCACAGTATTGTTCATACAGAAGATGTCACATATGGACTGTGATGATTTGTCCAGAAGTCAAGTTATTACAGAACAGTATGCCTTAACTGTTCACAGGTTTCTCAGTCCATTTAGAAAACTGTGTTAACTATGAACCCTGCAATCTGATACAGCGTATGAATGACAGCCGCAGGGCTATACTGTCAGTGGGATTTGTATCAGCCAGCTTGAAAGCCTCAAATAAAGATATCATTTACAGTTCCGGCTAATACTAATATCTATTCACCAGTCTCAATTTTATTAGTCTGGGAGAAAGTATATGATTATGTTCATGGAATAGAAGATCATCTCTAGATCCTTTTTCAATTTGCCTTCAGGACAGTGTGATGAAATTGCCCTTGCTACCAGGAGAGAGACAAGGCGGCTCTGGCCTGTTTTATGAAAATGCTGCTCATTGTTCACCCACTATCTTTCAACAGAACAAACTATTTTACTTCAGAAGGTGATGCGGGTGGAGCACAATGTGGTTTTTTTTTTTTTTTTTTTTGCATGTGGTCTATGCTACAAGACTTCATTTTACACACATACACACATTACAACAATTCTTTGAAAGTGTTTGTAGGATATTTATACACCAACAAAAACAATTCCTTAGCATCTAAATGGAAAAGTCCAGGACAGAGCAAGTTATAGAGTACTCACCAATAAGAACATAAGAAGAGTCATTCTGGATCAGGCCAAGGGCCCATCTAGTCCAGCTTTCTGTATCTCACAGTGGCCCCGCCAAATGCCTCTGGGACCATACAAGACTAGATATCTGTCTCCTGATACCACTCCCTTGTATCTGGCTCTTGAAATACCCTATTTTTAATCCTTTTACACATCCCCAGCATAGTTTGTAACCTGTGATGGACTTTTCCTCCAAGACTCTGTCCAATCCCCTTTTGAAGGCATCCAGGCCAGATGCCATCACCATATCCTATGGCAAGGAGTTCTACAGACTAACAACATGCTGGGTAAATAAGTATTTTCTTTTGTCTGTTCTTACTCTCCTAGCCCTCAATTTGAGTGTATGTCCCCTAGTTCTGGTATTTTGTGAGAGGGAGAAGAGCGTCCCTCTATCCACTTTACTTATGCTCTGCATAATTTTGTTCATCTCAATCATATCCCCCCTCGGGCGCCTTTTTTCCAGACTAAAGAGACCCAAATGCTGTACCCTTTCTTCATTAGAGAGCTGCCTCAGACAAGTAATCATTTTAGTTGCTCTCTTCTGCATCTTTTCCAGTTCCACTGTTTTTTTGTTTGTTTAGATATGGTGACCAGAACTATACACAATACTCCAGGTGCAGCCTTACTATCACTTTGTACAATGGCATTATAATGTTGGCTGTTTTATTTTCAATCCCCTTTTTGATGATTCTTAGCAATGGAATTGGACTTCTTCACTGCTGCCACACACTGGGTAGACACTTTCATTGAGCTGTCCACCAGCACACCAAGGTCTCTTTCCTGATCCACCACGGATAGCTCAGAACCCATTAGTTGATATTCCAAATAGATATAAGCCACAATATACCCCCTCACACAATAGTCTTAGTCGAACTGAACTAGACTTACCACTATGTACAGTAATACCTTCATTTACAAGTACCTTGGTTTCAGAGTATTTTGCAAGACAAGCAAACATTTATTCTAATTTTTTTCTTGATTAACAAGCAATGTCTTGCAATACAAGCACTGTAGCAGGTCACATGATAGCATGTGAGCCAATGCTCCCCCCCCCACTGGACTGTGGCTGACTGGAATGTTTCATATCAGGCAAGCAGGGGGAGGAGAGAGGAAGGGAGGTTTCCCCGTACAACAACCACAAAGGCAGTTGAGCGGGTTGTTTTATTTTTCTTTATATTTTTCTTTAATTAGTTTTCAACATCTTTTCTTACTTTTCACCCCATTTCTAGTCATGGGTCAGCTAGTCAAGTGTATATATAGCTACAAATTGCATGTTATTATAGTCACATTTAAAACACAGAGAAAACCCATTTGTTAGTCTCAAGCACAGCAAATTTGGACGTGGACTTCTAGCCAACTTCTTTTTGTGAGTTTTGGCATGTTGTGCGTACAGTGTGTAGTCTATGGGGCCCCAGAACGAATCAACTGAGTTTCTATTTCTTATGGGATAATCTGTTTTGATATACCAGTGTTTTGTTTCTGGATGAATTATGCTTGTAAACCAAGCTATTACTGTACATACATAGATACTGCTCCATCAATTTGGCAGTTCAAAAGCCAAATGCATCCTCCATCCCACTCCAATTGTGCTTCATAAATTTGTGCTCGTGATTTATTCATATCTGTAAAAATCCTTGGTGGGGAGGAAGACATCACAACTAACATAGCCAATGGGTGTATGATGTTCAGTTACAAAACATGCTTGCAGAGAACTAACAAACTGTTAACAGGCTTTATAGAAGATAATGGATTACACTGTATAGTTTGAAAACATTACAAAAGGAAACATAGTACAAAACCAACTGTAAAATAAAAATATAAACAGTCACAAGTAACAGTATTGACACTAAGCTTTGCTAACAACATCAAAGACAATTCTACAGTACTGTACTAAAAACATACATGCCACTACAGATTCTTCAGCTGAACTACCAAGATCTACTACCTGATTTACAATGTCGTCCTAGATATTATTTGGAAATAATTCTACTGAGTTAAGTGGTACTTAGCTTTCTATATGTAGAATTAGAATCTCGATTAGTTGGTTCCAATGACAGTAAAAATAATACATTTGTGAAATACAGACATCCCCATGATATTGAAGGCTATGATTTTGATTTTCTGAAAACCCATTTCTCTTAATTTGTACCCGAAGCAACATGTAACTATGTGGAAATTCACAAGAGAAGCTTTTGTTCCAAGCATTGTTCTTTAAATGATAGGAAGGTTTTCTCCATGCCTAGCAATGAGCAATAGTTTAATTTAAGTAAACATTAATAGGACTATAAAATTTCACTCCTGCACATTAAAAAGATCCACTAATTATTCTTCATGCCAGGATAGTCACCTCAAGAACATAATGCAACTATCAGAGACACAGTATGCAAACTGCTTAGCACTGCAGAAAACCTTACAGTGCTATCTCAACAACTAATATACATACTCCTTCATAAGCAATGAGCTAAGGAGATCAGCATCCAATTTCAGGGGAGAAGAGAATTTTGATTTTGGCCTTTTAATCATATGCAAGTTTTATTTGCAATTCCCAAATGACCATTACCACAGAACCTTGTTCCTTCTATTCATCAAAATTGCCAAGCTACAAACACATCCCATTTTATTATTACTGTTCTGTGCAACTAATGCAGTATAGAGGATTGCCTTCTGCAGTTTGTTGCATTGACTTGTTAATAATTAACAAAAATCAGAATAAGCAGTGTGTGTTGCTGTTTTTAACTGAAGAACTGCTGATGGAAAAATTAAAGTGCATCCAGTTACTTGTCCAACAGAAATGAATTGTACTGATTCTAGTATGACTTATTTCCAAGAAAATAATGTAAAAGACTAAATTTAAAAATAAATATTTTTATTAAGACTGCATCTAGTTTTATTTTTACCCTCACTTAGCCAAGCAGATTTCTTTGTGAATGTTTGTTAAACTGAAATTCAAAGCAACAGCCTCTTGAACTATCACATCATTTAAGCCCAAATCAGTTTCCCTAAAGTACCCTTTCAGATGGCAAGTGACACCATCAGTATGATTACTACCTTGCAATGGCATTAGAGCTTAAAATATTTTTTTCTAGACGTTAGGAAGAACTTTGTGTCACCAAGAGCTGTTCTACCCTGGAATGCAACACCACTCAGGGTGGTGGACTCATTAACTGAAGATGTTCAAACAGAGGATAGAAAGCCATCTGCCAAGGAGGCTTCCTAGAATCATTGAATCACAGAGTTGAAAGAGACCTCAAAGGCCATCCAGTCCAACCCCCTGCCATGCAGGAACCCCCATCACAGTACTCCCGACAGATGGCCATCCAGCCTCTGCTTAAAAACTTCCAAAGAAGGAGACTCCACCACCCTCCATGGCAGCACATTCCACTGCTGGACAGCTCTGTCAGGAAGTTCTTCCTAACGTTCAAATGGAATCTCTTTTCCTGGACAGTAGTTTGAAACCATTGCTTCCAATCCCAGTCTCTGAAGCCATGGAAAACAAGCCAGCCCCCTCTCCATCCTTTCAAATTTCAGCTGTGGGTCTTCTTGCTTTGCCAAGGGACCATGCTCAGTGACCTTTGGGTCCCTTCCAGTTCAGTTCCTCCAATCTGTTATTAATATGTGTGGGTCGCTAATAAATATGCCCCTGAGCATGTACAAAATGCTCTTTTCCGCCTCACATCCTAGAGCAGTGTTGACGAACCTACAGCACTGGTGCCAAAGGTGGCACTCGGAGCCCTTTCTGTGGGCACCCGACATCGCCCCTTCACAGCCACCTGTATTCAGGTTAAATGGCTGTATTGGCACTTTGTGAAAAATAAGAGGGTTTTGAATCACAGTTTGGGCACTCGGTCTCTAAAAGGTTCGCCGTCACTGTCCTAGAGCCTTGCGCTTCCATATTCCACATGCACTTGAGCCACCAAGGATGCACGCTCCAAAAGCAAGCTCCCTGGCTCCAGAGAGAAGAAGGGGCTACCCTCCTTCTCGTCCTCTGCAAAGAACCACCACCATCACCACCATCACCACCGGGGAGAGCTTAGCTTGCTCCGGACCCCGCCCCCTGCTCCGTCAAAGGCATGGGGAAATCCTTCGCCTCGAGGGGAGGGGGGGAGAGAAAGACCGACAGAATCCTCGTCCTTTCTCCGCTTCTTCTCCCCACTGCCCCGCTTCTGCCCCCCCCCCGTTCCTCCGGAAAGGTTCCGTCCTCACCAGGTTTCCAAAACTTCAACGAACCGACGGGCGCCGCCATCTTGGGGTGAAAGGTCGAGCCGGGATGGGGGCAGCCCATTCTGCAGCGCGGCCCGGTGGCGTCACATGGCGAGGAGGAGGTTCGTGATTGGGCCGCAGTTGCCATGGTGACGCTCGCCCGGGCTCGCTCTCCAACTCTCTCCTCCTTGGTGAGCCAAGGACGTGGCTCAAGTGCGGCGGAAAGGAGCTGCTTGGGGAAGGGAGGGCAGGGCAGCACTGAGCGCCTTGGCTCGCGTGTGGAACAGGACACGGGATTCTTATTTTCCTCCGAAATTGCGATAAGACCCAACTGTGGCTTTGAATTCCTCTCCGTCCGCCGATAGCTACAGGTTGCGCGCAACCCGAGAGTCCTGCCCTGTTTAAGAGCTTGCAAAATGAACAGCTCAAGCATCACTACTCCAAAAACAACATTTTTCCAAATGGTACTTTCAACGGGTTTGCTTCAGGAACGTGGCCAGAAGATTGTACCCTTGGGCAATTCACATACATATTTAAGCCCCATTAAACTCAATAGAACTTCAAGTGATTTCAATATGCAGTAACAGGATGCTTGATAATACAGTCCCTGGGCCCTTTGGGAACGAAAAATTTTTATTTAAGCCTAAGCATTTTTGGAGGACACCCGATTTCCCCTGGGATATGAATTGATTCTCAAGAACTGTGCTGCAATCTGTAAAAAAAAAAAAAGGCAAGCGAAAACGTACTGGCTGTCATAAAAGCCGTGCTGTTGTTTCTCCAATGGAGTGACATGACTACAGTACAGTACTCGAAAAATTCTAGCATTGGTTTATGCTGATATTCTGGCATACAGTTTCACTGGACCAGGAAGAGAGAGGAGGAAAGCAATGGTGTTAAAAGGACATGGGATAAATATGTATCTGATGAGATTTGGGTTCTACTTTAAGAATTTTTATATAACACAATGAACTTCTTGGGGTTCAAGCTATCTGGGGCTTTGTCACTAGTAGTTACTTTGAGCATTTCCAAATGGAGAAAAGAGGGGTAGCAATTGAACAGATTGTTGCATTAATTAATAATTCCATTTATGAATTAATAATTCATTGGGCCTTAAAATCCTCTGACCCACAATCCTCAGAAGTATGCTTGGTGAAGACACGAAAAAGCACTCTTCGTGGCTGTGTATAGACTTGGTACTACCTTAAGAAGGAGGTTAGTTTGGCCACTTGATGTCCTTCCACTGACTGGCCAAAACAATTTTTATTTGAAAAAGGGTTTCCCCACTGTTAATTGCGAGGGTTGTTTCATTTCCCACTGTTTTAACATGGTGCTTTAGACTTGCACCTCTTTTTAAATGTACTGTATGTGTAAGCTGCCTTGAGGGAAAGGGTAGGCTAGAAATGAAATAAATAAGCTAGCATTGTGGACAGGTGCCAAGTCCTGTTGAAAAATGAAATCAGCATCTGCATAAAGCTCATCTGCAGAAGGATGCATGAAGTGCTCCAAGCTCTCCTGGTAAACAGCTGCATTGACCCTGGATTTAATGAACCACAGTGGATCAATACCAGCATATGACATGGCTCACCAAATCAACACAGACTGGAAACTTCACACTGGACTTCAAGCATCATGCATTGTGTGCCTCTCCATTACTCTTCCAGACTCTGGGTCCTTGGTTCCCAAATGTGATGCAAAGATTGCTCTCCAGAAAAGAGGGCTTTGGACCACTGAGCAACAGTGTTCAGGAGCGGCTTGATAAGAATACGACATTTGAAGCCCATGTCCAGGATATGTCTCTGTGTGGTTGCTCTTGATGCACTAACTCCAGCCTCGGTCCACTCCTTGTGAAAGTCCCCAACACTTTCGAATGGCCTTTTCCTGACAATCCTCTCCAGGCTGCGGTCATCCCTGCTGCTTGTGCACCCTTTTCTTCCACAGTTTTTCCTTCCACATAACTTTCTATTAATGTGCTTTGATACAGCACTTTGGGAACATTCAACTTCTTTTGCAATCTGTATATTTTGGGGCTTTTCCTCCTTATTGAGAGTGTCAATGATAGTTTTCTGCACAATTGTCACATCAGCAGTCTTTCCCATGGTTGTGATTCCTACTGAACCAGCCAGAGAGACTGTTTAAACTAAGGCTCAGGAACCCTTTGCAGGTATGGATTCATTCGCTGATTAGACTGGGACACTTTCAGCCTAGATTATTGAACCTTTTCACACTATTCTAATTTTGAGATTGTGAATTTGGGGTTTTCATAAACTATATGCCAGAATCATCACAATTATATCAAAGTAATGCTTGACATATCCTGCTTTGCATGTAATGAGTCTATCTCATATTTTTATTTATTTATTTATTTTTGCATTTATACCCCGCTTATCTTCAAACGAACTCTAAGCGGCTTACAAGGGCTATATAAGCCACGCAAAGTTACAAATATAAACAATCAAAGATACAACAATGAATTTAAAAACAGTAAAACCTACTAGCACCTCAATATCTAGAGCATAGAGATGGCGGGAGAAAAGAAAAAAAAAAGATTTAAGATTCGCCAAAGGCCTCCCGGAAGAGGTAGGTTTTTAAAGCCTTCCGGAAGGCCAGCAGGGACTCTGCAGAGCGCACTTCGGTAGGGATGGAATTCCAGAGGCTAGGGGCCGCCACTGAGAATGCCCGGGTCCGAGTACTCGTCTTCCGGGCCTCACGGGGAGTGGCGACCCGCAGCAAGTGCGCTCGCGCCTGCCGAACGGGACGGGCCGAGGTGGATCTCTGAGCGATACGCTCTGCCAGGTAGTCCGGTCCCAAGTTTCACCCTTTGAATTGACTTACTGAAATAAATGAACATTTGCACAATATTCTAATCTTTTGAATTTCATCTGTATAAAAAGAATTATTTGTTTTACCTCTGGAAAGGAAGAAATTAATGAATCCAGGTTCAAATACAGTTGTGGCTTAAGAGCTGTAAGGGAATTCTTGTGTTGCAAATGGTAGTCACTGGTAACTTAGTAAAAATCTATCCTTGCAACACTGACATATTCATTAAATATCTCTTGTCCACATAGGAAAGCAAGTGAATGCTGTGTTCAATAACATGACATCAAATTAAGTGAACCAAGAAGGACGTGTCAACTGTACAAAGTTGCCTATCTATTATATGTTGACAGCTGAATTACCATGCATGTACTTAGTGTCCTGCTATGGTTAGGGTCATTTAAATTAGTGGGAGGTGATGCACAGAGCACCAATGAATCATTAACTATTTTTAGCTTTGGTATCACATGACATCACTATGCTGTTGACAAGAAACCAAGTTAGAAAAAGAAGGATGGGCTCGAGAAGGCTGTAATGATCAGGGAGTCCACTATGTCACTTTGCATGAGGGCCAAGGAGGGAAAATGATGCAGTGTTTGGTTTCTATGCTGAGTCTTCTTGTTTTCAAATTTTAAATCCCTTGCCTAGCCTTAATATCAGCAGTGAGGAACATTGTACTGCAGCAAGGTATTGCACCACTCTCCATTACAGCTGTCACCTATTCACAAAGGCCCTGAAACATCAAGAATATGATCCATAATAAAGAAAGGAAAAAAGTTTGCAGGGGATGTGTAATTCCAATTTGATGCACACTAAAGTGTGTTTAGTATTTAAAAGAATATGACAAGGCATGGTAATTATTATGCATTAAAGAGGCACAGGCAAAAGTAGTGAAGCATAATTTAACTTGAGCCGACTTAACTGCCACATGGTGTAATATAAAAACCAGACAGATGAGTCTATTTTGCACACTTTATTAATAATAATCGTATGAGTTTTATAGGCTTATAATTCACAGAAAATCAATAATTAATTTTGCTGTAGTTATATGTCATTAATGTACTTTTAACTTATGATGGCCCACTGAATTTATAAATTCTAGAAAGTTATTTTGCAACATGTTATTTGTTTGAAATGTTTCACTTTTAATTTTGATAAAAATCACTTAATGAATTGCAAGAAAAATGCTTATGGTGTCCACAAACTACTAATTGCCATGTTTTCCTCATATAAGCCATACCCTCATATGAATGGATAGTTCTTTCACCAAAGGGAAAAAAGTGCAGTGGCACCTCTACTTACGAGCAGCTCGACTTATGAGCAATTTTACTTAAGAGCGGAACACCATTGGCATTTTAACTGCTGCCTTACAAATTTTAGATGCTGTCTGCTCTACTTACATTTTCCCCAAGTATTTATTTATTTATTTATTTATTTATTTATTTATTAGATATGGCTGCTGTACATTTCAAGTTGTTTAACTTATGAGCATGCATTCGGAATGGATTACTCATAAGTAGAGGTGCCACTGTAGTTTAAAGCAACAAGTTATGACTAGGTATAGCTTAATAAAGAAATGCAGAGATCAGGTCAACACTCAGAATATAGGCTTTCTTTTATGCACCTTTGACTTTTATCCCAAATAAATATAAGCAGTGAACTCCATTCTCTGATTATCTACAAATTAAAGGCCTCTGCTTACTGATCCATTTACATATAATGAAAATTGCCTGCAATGCAGATGAGCTGGGCTGAACTAGTAATGCTTATATCACTGAAGATAATAAGATTGTGCTGCAAATCTGACTGCAGATATTGTTAGGGACAACATCTAACCCTGCCTTTCATTTCACACACCCCCTACTGATTTTTCCTCCCAATCTTTTGGGAATTCCTGTTTTTCAAAATATGCATTAACTTGTTGTTTGTATGGCCTCATACCGCTGAATGAATAGCAGCTTTCAAAGAATTAATCTGGGTTGTCAGTAACACTTGGTCCTAATTACCATATATACTCGAGTATAAGTCCAGTCCCTAATTTAACCCCCCAAAACTGGGGAAATGTATTGACTCGAGTATAAGTCTAGGGTGGGAAATGCAGCAGGGCCTGGCAGCTACTCCTTTGTGAGCTGGGGAAATGGTGTGTGATGTTTAAAATGACTTTTAGCCACTGACGCAAGCACTTGCCAGGCCCCGCTGCACTTCCCACCCTAGACTCCCCTGTGATGCAGAGGGGGGTTCATGAGAAGCGGCACACAATGTTTAAAATGACTTTTAGCCACTGACCCAAGCACTTGCCTCAGTGGCTAAAAGTATTGACCCGCATATAAGTCGAGGGCCCCTTTTTTCAGCCCAAAATTAGGGCTGAAAAACTAGGCTTATATTCGAGTATATACAGTAAATAGGGTTTCAAAAATAGTCAGTGTGCTCCATTTGAAGGCCAACAACTGTAGTTACTCAGTGGTGGTAAGGAAAAATGCAAGCTGTCTATATTCAGAGCTACAGTGTCAAACAGTGGTGCATTATTAAATTTCAATTTTTCATGCCTCAAATTAGATGAGGGTTAATTACTGGGGGAGATATGGCAATGCTGTGCAGTGTTACACAAGTAAATCTGTGATAAAGATGCATAAAACTGAAACCTAATGGTGCATTCCTGGGCACATTATCTGAAAAGAACTTCCATTGAGCTCAGTGGCCCTTACCTCCCGATAAATGTCCATAGGGTTGCGCTGTAAAACCTGGAAGATGGCTTGGAGAATGTGCAAATCTTACTCCAGCACAAGAAAGTGAAGAAAGCTGGCCACCTATCAACAATAAGTCCTTTATCACCAAGCCATCGGTTTTACTGTTAAGACTTTTCTGGTTTGTCATCTCATTAATTAATCCTTCTGACATGCACCTTATCCAGGCACTGGGATAGATACGCCATGGGTCCACCATGGATCAACAAGTATCTGGGAAACACAGTTGTAAATCGGAGTCATTTACTATGTTTGGCATCCCCCATCCAGCAAGCCTCTTTCTCATGCTGAGATATCTTTCTCTAAAGTTACTGTGGTCTAAATGAACTGTTACAAGAAAAACAACAAAACGTCTTGTGACAATAAGTTTTTATTTTGGAGTAAGTTTGTGTGTGTGTGTGCATTGCAGGCCACTTAATCAGATGCAGTGAGCATTGCCTGTACTGGTTATTATACCAATGCATTTCCAAAGACTGAGAATTCACATGGAAAACATGCACTCACACTTAAAAACAGGTGGACGGCAACAGACATCCCAGTATTGAACTGATTTGCACATTAGAAATAAAAAGTCATTGCCAGATGATAAAGAGTTAAAACACCTGACAATTTTTTCAGCCATTTCCTTAAGCAGTTCTGTTACCATGCCTATTGTTTGTACAGTTTATGATATGAGCATAGTGTGTTATAGCTGCAATTTTTCATGTTTTCTGTAATGTTTCAATAGCAAATGTGGGAGTATGGACTCAAAAGATAGTGGTATGGAGACTAGGTGGTGTATTAACTCATCCCCTGCCCTCCTATGGGGTGGGGGTGGGGTGGAAAGTTAACACAAGAGTTAAATGGAATAAAAATTTGCTGCTTCTTAAACCCAGAAGACCCACAGGGAGAAACATAAAGGAAACATTTTTCCCAGATAAGCCAAATGGCTGCTTTGAAGGTGGAGTGATAACTTTAAATAGTGCAGAAAAATAAGGCAGATGGAAAAAATGAATGTCTGGTTCCCAATAGTATGTTGGTTGTTAAAAAAATGCTATTAGAAATTCTAATAATGCCTGCGTTCTGTCTAGCCTAGTACAAATGGTAGCCTAGTTTTCCACCTGTCAGCCTTGTGATATAGAAAGTCTCCACTAACTCCACTTGCAAATAAATCAATTTTTCCATTTTGCTAAGCTATTTATAGACCTTATAGATCATATGCATAGCTCACGATATGCAGCAACTGCTTTGTTTCTGGTAGTGGGAATCGCCCACAATGCTATTTCAAGTTTTGCACTTTCAGGTTTACGCACAAGTACAAAGAAATTCAAAAAGGGCCACTTCAACAAAGTTGGAGCATTTAGCAGATGACATTGGCTTTTCCTGTTCCACCACCAGTAAAATGGATTGTAGCAGGCAAGGTGTGAAATTTACTTTAATTATTCTTCACATTTAACAATATGGTGACCAGTTGCAAAACAATCAATAGGAAAAAGGTTTGTCCAAACTACATTCACCTGTGCATGCAGCTTTTAAAATTAAAGAATGGTGGAGTTCATGGCGGGAAATTTTAACAATTCCTTGCATGGGAACGGAAGTAATTTATGGATGATAAAAACTATCATTAGGTACTAGACATTATAACTATATATATATCACCTTTCACACTGGAGCCAATATGTGTATGAATTCTTTGTGTTAGATAACGTAGGCAGAAGAGTGCTATTGAGTCCAACGTCCTGCTTATAAAAACATCTCAGTAGCCATTGTGTGGAAACAGGTGCACAAGGGAATCCTTTCTGTCTGATGCAGCACAACTTTCTTCACTTCCAAATGCTTCTACTTATGAATCAGGGACACACTCAATGAAAATATGGTAACATATTTTCTACATAGACTTTGATCATAACATGTTATTTACGGTAATGAGTGAGAATGAAGACAGGTGAGCATTATGATGATATTCTGCTTTGAATCTTGCTTCAGTCCAGGTTTGAAATAATATATGCCAGTTTTGAAGAAAGCTACACCTGGGCCTGAACAGGTTGCATGAGGGACTTTCCTGTTTTGGCATGGGGGAGATTCAGTTGTTCTTGGAGTCTCTTCCAGTTCTACAATCCTATTATCCTATGGCATTGTCCCTCAAGCATTAGTGCATGAGACCTTTTTAAGTACATTTTTAAAAAAATAAAACATGGCTGAGGTTCAGGTATGCTCAAGGTCTTTGTCTTCCCACTATGCAGGTGAAACTCAAAAAATTAGAATATTGTGGAAATGTTCATTTATTTCAGTAAGTCAACTCAAAAGGTGAAAACTAATGTATGAGATAGACTCATTACATGCTAAGCAAGTTATGTTAAGCCTTACTTTGGTATAATTGTGATGATTATGGCGTACAGCTTATGAAAACCCCAAATTCACAATCTCAGAAAATTAGACTATTACATGACATCAATAACACAAGGATTGGAAATAGAACAATATTGGACCTCTGAAAAGTCTAAGCATGCATATGTACTCAGCATCCCCATATAGCTTGTCTGTGGAAGGAAGCATGAAGTGCTCCAAAATCTCCTGGTAGACGGCTGCATTGACCCTCGACTTAATGAAGCACTGTGAACTAACACCAGCAGATGACATGGCTCCCCAAATCAACACAGACTGTGGAAACTTCACACTGGACTTCAAACATCATGCATTGTGTGCCTCTCCATTCTTCCTCCAGACTCTGGGTCCTTGGTTCCTAAATGAGATGCAAAAGTTGCTCTCATCAGAAAAGAGGACTTTGGACCACTGAGCACTTTGGACCACTTGTATGTGGTGGTTCTTGATGCACTATTGTTAATAGGGAACCTTTTCACATTATTCTAATTTTCTGAGACTGTGAATTTGGAATTTTCATAAGCTGTACGCCACAATTATCACAATTATACCGAAGTAAGGCTTGACATATCTCGCTTAGCGTGTAATGAGTCTATCTCATATATTAGTTTCACCTTTTGAGTTGACTAACTGAAATAAATGAACATTTGCACAATATTCTAATTTTTTGAGTTTCACCTGTAAACCAGGATATGCAAAGATGCAAAACCCTTCTTCACCCCTTGACAGCTTCATGAAAGAGATGCCACCTAAAATTAAAATATTATTTTTATATATCCAATAGGGAGCTTTGGCTCGGTTTTGTTCTGCTTTGTTTTTGTTGCTTCAGAACAGATTACCACAGATGCTTCTCTGAAAACAGAGCACAGTGGTACCTTGGTTTGATTACTGTGTTCTCTGGAACGTTTTGTATCCTGAAAAAATTGTAATCCGAAGCGCGGATTCCCATAGGAATGCACTGAAAACCAATTAATCCATTCTGGAGATCAGAAAAAAGCAAAAAAGTCAATCCTTCCCTCCAAAATGCAGAATGCATAGAACATGCATAGAAGCAATGAAAGATCAGCTCCCTACCTTTCCACTGCTTGAGAAATGCACTTAAAAAGTTCAAAAAGTCCAAAACCCACTGCAAAAAATGTTCAGAATGTCTCCAAAACTTGATGAAAAAACAGCTCCAACTCCTCCTATACCTCTACAAACTACAGGGGTGCAATGCAACCTTGGTACACTTTTTTCCACAGTGCCTAACGGAAAAAATATATATATAACCCAGGGCATTCCATTGAAAAGCATCCCCATTTCCAAAAATTTCTTTTTTGTAACCTGAAGTGTTTTGGAACCAGGACTGTTTGTAACCCAGGGTACCACTATAAAGTAGTTTACTAATAAAATTTTAGCCAAACTGCTCCCGTTCAAATATAATTATGGTTTGTTGCAAATTAGGCTTTCTATACTTAAAAATGGAAGTGTAACAACATGGAACAAACCACAAAAAATGGAACAACCCACAAGAAGCGTGCAGAAACTTCTCCTCAAACCACAGTTTATGACATTGTATTATCTGAGCTGTGCTTTGTGCCACTTTTTAACACTGTGCAAGATGCAGTGAAGCTCACGTTAAGAAACCAGTCAGAATTACTGTGATAGAAGTATTGGCAGTATTATTCAATAAGCTGGCAGTTTTGTTTTTTAACATCTAGATATGAGCAGATTGCATTAGAAACAAAAATATATTTATTTCAGAGTTGTCTATTTGCACTATTTTGGTTGTAGTGTACTTTGGAATTTGCTTTCTTGAATTCTTCCTCATTATTTAGCCAGATGTGTATTTCTCCGGTTTTCAAGATTCATTCGGCTACGATTTTCCACCTTTACAACTGAAATATAACTGGCCTATTTCAGAGGCCTATTCAGAAAATGTACAAGTAAAAAACAACAACCTAGCAACACTTTCCAGATTAAAGTTACAATCCTTATACTGTATATAAAAAATGTTCAATAATGAGAACAGATTTGGATTCCAAATTACTTTAACATACTTTTCTACAATTGTTTCTTTGGGCCATGTTTTTTATTTCCAGAATTAAATTCAGCATACACAACTATAAGAAACTGGCAGTAAAAATACTTAGAGATAGATGGGGAAATTGCCCTACCTTTTAATCACAATATATGACTATAATTACTGGGAACGCTATGAGGCACTGAACTGTTAGTTGCCATATACTAAAACACCCATTACAGGTTCATTACTAACCTCAGTCTTTAAAAAAAGCATGTGCCTCTATTAGGGGCAGGAGGCGAGAGATAAGCACCTTGGGGTTAACAAACTCAAACATTTTTGTGCACTGACAAAAGCTGTCCTGCAACTGAGGTTCAAAAAAGCACCACAAATCAACATTAAGAAATGTACACAAGGAAACAACATTCATAAAATATGACAGAATTATTAAGACCCACTGCAGAGGCTGGAACACTTACAACTAAAACAAGAAAATGGGAGCCACACATAGATATACCATGTCGTAGCTGCCACTGTATGGCAAGCTGTACTTACTGGCTTGGCATACAAAATGATTTTTCAGCATATCCCAGCAAAGTCTGAGAAATAATGCAGCAGGGTGGGAAACTAGCATGGAGAACAAGGTGGTTCTCCACTACAGTGCTCTGTGGGACACAAGACGATGACAGAACATCTACATGCTCGATGTCATTGGGTTCATCAGCCAGAAATACAGGTTGGAGTTTCTTGCACAAGCTGGATTAAGTCCACGGGACAAAGGTTCTTCGCTCATGATTTGCAACAGCAAAAAACAATGGCTAGGTCAAGGCTAGTAGACAATTAAAAAGAGAGGAAAACACAGCTCCATGGCACTGCGTTCATGGGCAACAGCTCTCATATTTCCCATTGTTCTTAGAAGCAATCATTCGAGGAATACAGTGCAAAATCCCTGAGGTTTACCAGGCTTGTGCTGATCTGCTGCCTAGGTTTCAGGTTGCACCTCACTGGATGGCACCCTGGGTAGTTATTGGCAACATTCCGTCTCCCAGACAGCATGGATACCATGTGGTTAAGTTTGGTCCGGATGACAGAGTAGTGGAATTCCCTTTCCTTATTTAGTTTGCGGGCGTACTCTCCTCGGGGGTTGATGTAGTCCATGGATCTCAGGGATGATAGGGAGCCAGCAGAGCTTGCCCGAGAGCATTGGGAGGAGAGGGAAGAAAGTGACTGAGCGCTAGAAGATGTGGAGGTGGACTTTCTGGAAACAGGGGATCCATCTTTTGACGCCATCTGCTGATCTGAAAGCCTCTGATCAGGTCCACTTTGCTCCACGGCTGATTCCACAGCCTCCTCCTTGTCCGTTTGTGTTGTAGCAATCTTGTACAAAACTGCTGTCTGAGTACCCACCATTCTGGAACGAGTTGTGGTCTGGGTGGTCACCGTGGCCACTGAAACGCTAGTTTGGGTGGCACAGGTGAAGAGTTCAGTCGTGGGTTTCTCTTCCATGGGCTCTGTCTGGGTTGACTGACTGATTGTCTCCTTAGGGGTTCCAAGAACCTCAAGACCACTCCGTCCATCTTCCTCTCCACTGAAGTGGGGCCGTCTAACACTTACATTCCCTTCTTGGAGCTCTTTAGCCAGCTGTATTTCTCTCTCGAGCTTTTGGGGGCTACTTGAAAGCCTAGCAAACTCGGCTCTCAGTAGGTTGCCCACAGTGAATTCCTTGCAAGGCACAGTTTTGCTACCGAAATGTTCGTGAGCACCACTCATTCTGCAGGTGGATGGTACTTTGGAGTCAATAGGCTTCGACTGGGCATAAAGAATTCGAAACTCCAGGTCAAAATGTTCAACCACCTGGCCTGATAGTAGCAACAAGTTACTGCTGTTCAGTTTCCCATCAGTCCATGTGAAGCTGAAATGGAATGGGTGGGAAAGGATTATGCTAGGCAGTGAAATCAAAATACAGACAATTACCTATGTTCCTTGCTTTTAAATATTTTTTTTAAAATGGTTTCCTTTAATGCTAGGCCACCTACAGCAGTGCTTTCTAAACTTCGCTCCCCAGGTTTTGTTGGACTAGGACTCCGCAGTCCACAAATATCTTGGATCCCATATTTGTAAGGCACTACTGCAAATAAATAACTATACCCATTTCTTTGTCGGGACAGCAAGCAGCAAAAAAATGTCTTGCGAGAAATTTATCATGAGTCCATGCACAAAGAGAGATTTGAAACCATGACCTCTTAATCCACACACATCATTCTATTCTATTTATTCATGTATTTCTTTGATTTCTATACTGCATCCATCTAGCAGAAAGCTACTCTGGGCATCTACTACTTTGTGTTTAGACTTACTAAATCAGAAATCAGGGAGCAGCAATAATTTTCCTAACAGCTTCTTTTTCTTTTTAATGCACCCGTGCCCAATACAAACTGGTAACACACAAAGACCAAAATCCTATTGGAGATTTATACCCATGTAAGTGTAATCGCATAACCGAAAGGCACAAAATTAATTAAGAGTGGTACTAATTAATGCATTGCCACCCACATTCCTACTCACATGACAAGATGTGTCATTGGCACTTACCAGGAATGTGAGTGGCAACTTATTAATTAGTGACATGTCATTGCCATGATTCACACAGTTATCAATACATCAGTGTCAATCCCCAATGAGACTCCGGGCACTTTCCTACAGCTCAGTGCAGCTACCATTTTCAACCCCCATCATGCCCTCAAGCTGCACTGTGGGAAACACCAGCTACAAAAGCGGCCACCTGGCACTGCTAAAGCACTGTTGTCACCTGACCCTGGCAGCAAGCATTGGGAAAGAGCACCTGTTGAAAGAAGGGAAACATAAAAGGATTGTACAGAACTGCAGGTCAGGAATAGGCACATTTCTGATGCATGGGAGATGGCTGGCCTGCAGATCCCAAGACTAAAAACTTATAGTTTAGGCCAAGGATGGCAACTCACCAGACCCAACTTGCTGTTAATCAACTCGGGTCTTTTTTAACAGGATTTAAATTTGACTCATGACACTGAACCATTTTTCCATGTCATATTTCAAGTCCCTGTTAGGGTTGAGCTTCTCTATCTGCCCCTGCCGCCATGCTTAGAAGCAGCAGGTTTGGCTGTCCCCTTCTAGGAGCCACCCCTGCCTCCACCCATGCACCCGCTGCCCAGATGATAGGCCAGCGCATGCACAGAGGCCAGCTCTGGGAAGGGGAGTGGCCTGCTGTCTCTGTGCATATGCTGGCCTATCAGGTTGGTGGCACATGCACAGCCTGAGGTTTTAGGTCCAAGTCTTGAGTCCCAAGCCTTGAGTCATCGGCTGCAGGCGCGGGGTAGCAAATGATTCAAGACTTGTATCTGCGGCTTAGGACTTGGACTCAAAAACTCAGGCCCAAAGACTTACCTACACCCCGAGATTAAACTATAGAGCATCCAATTATGGTGACATTTGCTAGAGGTGCCGAGCAACCCTAATCCCTCACAAAACAAAAACCTGTAGGACTGAAGTACGAAGCGGTTGCTTGCTTCTGTTTGTAACTTGCTTGCTCAATAACTACATCTCCAACTTTCTGCTGACTTCTTTTCACACCAAGAACTCAATGGAAGATGACAGGAGGAGGGAGTAATAAAATCAACCTATAGATCCTATGCCACACACATATGATTAAATATGCACCCTGCCATGTCTAGGTGTAAATACAATTCAGAAAATCTGAATTGAAAGAAAAGAACAAGGCATTTTTGCTTCTTGCAGTGAAGTGCAGGGCAGCAGCCCCTACTGATTCCACATACTGACGCTAACTGTATTGACAGCCGAGACATACTTCTATGCCAGCAATGGGACAGTATCATCCATTACACCTGGGGCAACAAGCTAGACTGAGGGCCAAGGTCATACTGTATTGCATAGCTGGGACAAAGGTCATAATGTGTATGCATCCTGTCCTATGGAAAAACAAACCAAGTTCATGAGCAACACACTGGAGGCTAACATTGCTGTCCACCAGCATCTGCTATCTGAAACAATCATGACATTCTTCCTAATGAAAGATGGAAATCAGTTAGTTGTTGTGAGTATTTTGGGCTGTTTGGGCATGTGTCGTAAACTGTACACATCAAGGATCATTGCTAGCCCTGATTGCATTGAAACGTCTTAATCCCTGCATCACAATAAAATGACTAACACCCATTTTCCTGCATAGGACACGTTTCCTTTTTCCCACAACTTAAAATCCCCCAGTCTCACTCAATCTGTACCCCAGAGTGCAGAGATAACTCCGAGTTCCCTGAGCCCCTTGCCCTTTGAAGATGCCAGCCACAGAGTCTGGCGAAAGGTCAGGATGAAAAACTTCCAGGACACGGCCAAACAGCCCGAAAAACTCACAACTATCAGATCCCAGCCATGAAAGCCTACGAGAATACATGGAAATCCATTCTTCCTCAGATGGCCAAGATTTCTCATGTTGATTTTTAAACCCCCCTTCACCATGGAAAGAGATGCATGTATGGTTCATATGTCAGATCTAAGAACACACTTCGACAGTGGAAAGGGTAACAACTGGATAAGTGATTAACTAGATCACATCTGAGGCCATGGCAGACCTCCTACCTACAAGATCATAATAACTCTTTTTGGCCTTTCTCGCAAATACAGAAGGCAGGAGATCACTTACCTGTAGGAGCCTGTAGTCACTCTTACACCATCCACCAACATGAATTTCTCACGGACACTCCCAATTATCTTGGCTCCGGATCTTGCATAATAAGTATTTCCAGTGATTGTTCGAACTCTCATCAGCTGTTTTCAAAATGGCACATATTTTAGACAAAATTATCAAGGCAGTCTCTTCATCCAGCTGCATTTATTGGAACAAGGCTAAATCTGAATCATTTGGGACCACAGCAGTCCTGCTTTCTACAATGTATTTATAATAGTTAAAATATGAAGCCAAGGTATCGTTCCCTTGCAGACCTAATAGCACTTATTTTTAAAATGGCAAATCCCACAAATTTCAAATGAACACAACTACTGATCATGCTGGCTGGAGATTTTACAAGTTCTCATCCAAATCCCTTTACTACAAATGCAGTATTCTCCATGGTGGCCCCTGTAGAGACCCACATTCCAGACTGCAACATCTTCCATAGGTGAGTAAGAAGAAATGTCAAAAAGGCTTCATGCACTCACTTGCAATTTAACTGTGATGATTTTTTTTGTGTGTATGCCAATAAAGGCTAATTGATTGATTGACAATGTATAATTATGGGCCATGAGTTAACCTCAGGGGAGTACGTTGTAGGCACGGTCTCTATACAGCTCTTTGCCATCAACCGGTTCCTGTAAGATCAGTGGGAGGGGGACTGTCCTACCTCCAGTGGAAGATTTCTACAGGAACAGGGACACCACCAAGGAGGCCCCCTTACTCCCTCACCCCCTGCACAGTCAATACAGAATCCCACTTATTTTGAAATCAGCAATCTAGTAGGGTTTCCCTACCTTTACTAAACCTGTCCAGAGAACCTACGGAGCACCCATTTTCCACCCAGAAAAAAGAAGAAGTACCCCATAACTTACATTCTCCTGTTCAGGAGAGAATTCAATGCTTTTACACATCGCCATGAAATGAACAAGAGAAGCCTGATCAAGAAGGATATAGACTGGAACAAGCCTCTTTCTGCAGGCTTCCTGGAGGTCACTGAAGATATCCATGTCTGTGAAGGAGTCCATTACTATAGCAATAACCTGGAGGAGTAAAACAAAATGAAATCATTTGCAATATATATGGTTTTTATTTTAAAGGTGGGATGACTAATGCATGGGAAGATATTTTAACACAGGAGGAAAATGCTACTGGTGCTACAATTATCTTCCCATTACAGATTATGCATGTGGCGTTTACCCCTTTTGTGATGAATAATGAGATATGTCTATATTGATTGGTTGGTTGTGGACTAATGAGAGAGTTCGGGGAGGATCCTGAGAGGATTTAAGGCTCAGCCCAGCACTAAATTGGTCAGATAGGGACTGACTGAGAGTTTGATAGGGACTTACACAGACTGAGAGAGTCAGATAGGGTCTGACTGAGACGTTAAGGACTAGAGAGATAAGAGATAGGATTTTAGAACCTAAACTGAAGAACAGGGCCTGTCTGACAGTGCATTCTATTACCTTGGACATTTTCATAGGATGCTTTCGAACTCAGGCTAGAAGGCCATGGGTTTTATGTGCTTTAGTGAACTGGCAGGGAGTTGGACTAAATGAATCCTGGCATCATTTTCACTGCCAGGGTTTCGAGACGTAAAAAGAGAGGCCTTCATATAGCACAGAGCTAAAAAAAGCATGGTAGGTGTGGTGGACAGGGGAGTAAATTCCAAAAATCAAGGTTGGGGAAGCCTGAAAATGCATGCACCTCAGAGGACATCCATTTGGGAAGAGAACATCACTGTTTTCTATAACTTATACAATGAAGATATAAGGCATTAAGCCCAAGTACTTCTGCCTTTAGCCATCATATCACCTTACTCCCTTTTGATAAAAGTCTAGATAAACCTCTTTTTGCAGAGATCCTAAGTAAAGTTCTCCCATCCCCATTACTGCCAAGGAGCATCTACTGTAGGTTTCTGCAGCTCATCTTGCTTCTAGGCCTCTTAATCTTTGCTAAGTGACTGAAGCAATCATTGGCCAAAGTCAGCTCTTATTTCCACACCATCTCCACCCCCTTCCTTCCAGGCAGAGGCTGGGCCTAGAGCCCACTTGGTGCACATGTTGCTGGGAAGGTCTGTGCTGCTCCAGCGGACTTCAAAGAGTTTCGGGTATGAAAACCATCAAGGCTGAAAAGGTACACATGACTTCTACCAACTTTTCTAAGCACCTCAAAGGTGACTATGCACAACCCCTTCTGAAGTAAAATGCAAAAAAATTCCAACTTGGCACTACCTTTAAAAACCACTATTTTAAAAAAGGGACTGAACTTGAACTACCACTGCAGAGGAATCTAAGTTACTCCTAGATTCCCAGGAGGAAACAGTCAGCCAAAGTTTTTCCAGCCCAGAATGAAGAAGCAGAAGGACATTTTTCCTTTTAAGCTGAAGATGTGTTTTGACTTAGGGAATGTCTTCAACTTGGCATTGCTTTCAAGGTTTTGGTTTGAGCACATTGTTACCCCATTCACCCACCTTTTATTATTATTAACCACACAGCTAACTATGCTGGATTTTGAAATACAAATCACTAGTCAAACGCTTCCCAAGCGTTTAGGACTATGTGATGTATTGGCGAATTATGCGAGCAGATCCCAGTAAGACGGCATTCTGCAGCTGACTGATGGTGACTTTGTCAGCTCCAATTTCTTCTAAATACTTGCTTAGCTCTTTAGGCACCGCACCCAGTTGCCAATTACCACTGGGACCACATGTACTGGTTTATGCCAGAGTCTCTGAAGTTCAATTTTCAGATCCTGATATCGGGTAATTTTTTCAAGTTGTTTCTCGGTGACCCTACTATCACCTGCTATAGCAACATCAATGATCCACACTTTTTTCTTCTCCACAATCACAATATCTGGGGTATGCTCCAAAACCCTGTCTGTCTATATTCGGAAGTATCATCATCATCATCATCAACAACAAAGGCTGTAACTTATTGCCAAATAAGAATGTACAACAACGTTTTGTACAAATATTGCAATAAAACAGGGATGGGCAAAGTGCAATCCCCAAAACTTGTTTTTGAAAATACTGTACTAGCCTTCTACTACTGTCCAGTTCTCTTGGCTAAAATGATAGGCCAGCATTCCTGGAGACTCTTGGGAATCTGATTCACATTTAACTAAGTACTAGGGCTCCTAACACCATTCAACTTCCCATTTTTCCATTTTTATCCCAGAATTCGATATACTACCAGTTTTCATTTTGGATCTAGCTTTTTTTTTTCATTTTTTGGGATACATATCTACCAGGAATGATTATTAGACATGGGCACGACTTGACGAAATTCTCGTTTCCGTTTCCGTTACTCGTTTCCGTTACGGAACGGAAAAGGAAACGACAATTACTCCGCCAGAACTCGAACTCGAACCAACTAAAGAAAAATTGGGTCTGATTTGTCGTGGTCATTCCTGGCATCGCGGCGATCCCGCGATGCCAAGCGGCACAGAAAAAAAGTTTTTAAAAGTTAAAAAAACCCTGATTCCCGGCCAAAAAGCAGGCGAAAATATGCCTGCCCGAGTGAGGGCTCAGGGCACCTACCAGAGGGGTGGTTGACCCCCCCTCTCCTGTCCTGCTCTGGTGGTGGGGGAAATCCTTGTCGTAGTCGCTTGCAACAAGCCGGACTCACCGCCGGCCGCCGCAATTCAAGTGGCACAGAAAAAAAGTTTTAAAACCCCTGATTCCCGGCCCAAAAAGCAGGCGGAAATATGCCTGCCTGAGTGAGGGCACCTACCAGAGGAGGGGTGGTTTCTGGGCGGGGGGGGTCCCCGGCCTCCCCCCCCTCTCCTGTCCTCCTGGGCTGCTCTCGTCTCGCCATGCCATGCGGTGCGGGCGGGGGATCGAAAATGGGGCGGCGACCGCAATATTTTTTTTGAAATCATGGTCCAAAAAACAAAAACACACAAGCCAACACAAGCACCACAGAAACATGCGGAAATTGCTATTTTAAAACTGCCAGAATTTTACAGTAGCAGTGGGTTTTTCTTGCAACAAAATGTCTCTTCTGTCCTCTCTCCATTGATTTTATTTTATTTTATTTTATTTTATTTTATTTACGCCTGCGCAATGATGGGGTGGCCATGGGAGTGACCATGCAAATTTTTGGAGCCATTCCACCAATCGCATGGCCACTTGGCCAGGTTGACCACAGAGACTTCTGGGATGTGCCAATCGGGCATAAAAAGCCCACTAACCATAGCCCAAACCCGAAGCCTAAGCCTAACCCATACGCCAGTACACTGTCCTTCTAAGTGGGTCAGAGAGGCACCCAGAGGTGCACCCCAATACTCACCCTAACCTCACCCGCAACTGCTCTAACCCGTCTTAACCCTAAGCCAGATCTACTTGCATTGCACTACACGCAAATACCTTTCCCTTCTTAGTGAGACACAGCGGGTGCAGAGAGTCCGCCAGTCTGGCTCTGGGTGACTCCTGCAGGCTCGGCTCGGCAGCATGTGTGACATACAAACCATGCCCCCGAGGCCTGACTGATGCAGGGAAGGCACCCCAAAAAGAGGGGTGCCTCTGCCAGTCTGCTGCGTCTGCAACTTGGTATGCATATCCATATGGCTATGCATGTCCTTTTGCAGTGGGTGAGGATAGGAGGCACCCACGGGTGCCTCCAGGAGCCCGCTTTCCCTTTATAGCGGGCCAGAGGAGGCACCCACCCCACAGAGGTGCCTCCAGGACCCCGCTACCCCCCCCTAAACCAGTATAACGACAGACGAAAAAACGACACCATGAAACGACAAATTTTTGCGAAAAACGATAACTCGAAAAAAAAATTCCTGGTCGTGCCCATCTCTAATGATTATCTCTGGAAACCAGGTATCAGCTACAGGTTTTTCTTACCGCCCTTCAATAGACTCTTTAAATGGAAATTTCTAAGTGAATCTATATAAACACAGCACAGAAATGGTCAATAACTTCTGCCTATCAATGGTACAGTAGAACTATTCTAAGCATATCTCTCCACAGGCTGTCCTAATCCATGTCCCTCTTAATTCATGGGCACAGGGGCTACAGCCTTCAAGTCACTAGTGCAGGAGGCCTTCCAACTATCCAAAATTCTCCATTTCTTAATTTTACAAAGAGCTAAAGAACCTGGTTTATAAGACAATACTTAGGCAATATATTTCCTGTAATAATGCATAAAATAAGGCTAACGATACTTTTGTCAAAATGAATAATAGTCCTATAGCATCATACAAACTAATTATGTTTATCTGACCTAAGCTTTCATGCCCCCCAGTCCACTGTCAGATACATGAAAAGTTAAGTCAGTTGGCAGATACTTATAGGCATGCTTGGTGGATGCAAGGTGTGGGAGACCTGAAATGCAAAAGATACACTGATTATTATCATAACAGTTGTAGCTGATGTACAAAGAGCTGAGCTGGGAGACTGAGTATTTGACCTCTGAATGCATTCTTGTGGGAAATCTTATCATTTATCAAAGAATCAGTCTGTGTCTTTCTGTAGCATATGAATGCAAGACGACACACAATGTTTGTAAAAGAGCTTTTTTTCTTCCTTTGTTGTCTCTCTCTCTTTCCTCTTTCTTTACATTTTTAATCCCACCCAACTAATAGCAAAGGCTGGTAATGTGAACTATAAACAAATCAATAGAACAAGACATAACAATAATAGAGGCATTATAAAATAGCAAAGAGAAAAGTGGGGAGGGAGAAAAATAATGAGAGAAAAAAAACACCAAATGCCAGAACCCTAAATAAGCACAATTCTAAAGGTGTAGTAACAAGAACCACATAAACAACAACAACAACAACAACAACAACAACAACAACAACAACAACAACAA
>JAHTLZ010000129.1:81842578-81904578 GCA_023846285.1 Phrynocephalus versicolor | reverse complement strand
AACAACAACAACAACAACAACAACAACAACAACAACAACAACAACAATAGATGATGATGGCAGGAGAATAATGAGGGAGACATAACATTACTTAGTTTGGCACAAACTATAGCAGAAGCTGCAGCTTCTGAACCACCTTCAAGGGAAGAACCAAGTAAAGGGTGCTGCAATAGTCTATTTATTCACCAAATTAGAACAAATTAAAAGGGTGAATACTGGAGGAATATGGAAAGGAATCAGTAAACTAACAGTCACAATGAGCCGTGGAAAGTTAGCATCCATACTGCAAGATCCAAGCACTATATTGAAAATGTAAACTTGCTAGAGGAAAAACAAAGGAACAAAAACCATTAGCTGGCTCACAGTATTTCTTTATCAAGTGATCTTGCACACTTCTCACCTACATAGGGAAGTAATTTCAAAAGGAAGCAGTGACTTAACAGGAAAATGACACCATTGCCTGAAAAGGAGGGGAACCCATGCCAACTGGCACATAATCAACTGCCATTTTTCATTACAAAATAGTTGGATGTAGCAGCTCCTCTGCAAAGTGCAGGAAAATGTGATTTCCTTTCTCTTCCTTGATCCTAAGAACTCATCTTGCTGGGAGAAAAACCAATCTTACTAAAAGATTTATAAGAATTCTTTGGACTTGTCTACTTCTATCGCTGCATTTTTGGTCTGTTTAATTTTATAGCATACCAAAACTCAATACTGTGTGAGTTTGGAGTGGATCAGACTCCCAGTTTAGTACAGGTGCTATCCCTACCCATTAATTAATCCTACATCAGACTCTCATTTGAAGTCTTCTAGCCTACTGAAACATATAAGACAGGCATATTACCTGGAGGGAGGTGATGGTCTTCTATTATAAAGTGGCTATACAAGTATTACAGGCGCACTGGTCTTACATTGTGTGAGACAGGTGAACACATAGGCTGCATTACATACATTTCTTCAGGTGTGTGGTATCCTATGCAAATATTTATCTTGTGTGGTATGTTTCACAGATTCTCATAGGAACAATATGATTCAGGTATAGTTTGCTACAACCCCGGTATCAGGTCAGAACACACTCCTATTTAAATATTCAGGGCCATAGGTATGCCTGTGCACCACTTCACCCTGTTACCAACAAAATTGTGGGAAATTAATGCCATAAGTATTATTATGTGCCCGCTGGTGTGGAAAGAATTAAGCTCATCCCATTCAAAGCTGCTAAGCACTAACCTATTAAATTTAAATCCCGCACAATCATACACATGTGCACACATATAATAATAATAATAATAACTTTATTTTTATGACGCCTTTCTCCCCAGAGGGACCCAACATTAAATTAAGAATCACAAATCATTTGCAAATGAAGTGAAGAAAATTCACTTCAGGGGGGATCTTGGATGTTTCGTGTGACTGCAGAATTTGTTTGTTTTTTTTTACACAGGGGTGTACGTCTACTCAAATGTAATCTTCTGTGCAACTCTTAAAAGGCACAAGGCCTACATTTCATTCCTGACATAATAATTAGCAATGCCTATAACCAATGCTAAGATGAAATTTGTGGCTTTGGGACATTTGTGCCAACACGGTAACTGAAGAACAGTCCAAAGGCCAAATCAGAAATGCAAATGTTGACTCACCTGTCACCAAGAAAAAAGATGCTTCTATTTAATGAGTGTCATCTCACTCATGCTTTATTTATGTTGCATTTGATAGCTCACACCCTTCCTTCTGGTTGGACCGCAAATGACCTTGAGCTATAAAGCTACCTGCGCTAATCAAAAGATTACATTGTTCTCCTTTCCACATTGCACTCCTTTCTCTTAAAAGTATGTCGAACTATCAAGTCACAGAATTACCAGAACTATGATTAGGCATGGGACTTTGGGATTTTCCTTGACTTCAATCCCAGGAATAATTTGCCAGGAAGACAGACTGAATTCTGTGGGCTCCACCTAAGAATCCACTGGAGATGGAAGAGATTAGGAGGCTGACCTCTGCCCATTAGGCCCTATGCAGGGTTCCTCTCAAAACCAAAACCAAAACTAAAACAAAACTACCAGTCAGCTAATGTCTCGCGATTCCCACAGATCTTGGACACTCCCGCCTATTTCCTCAATCTTCTTCATAAGAACATTATGGACGATAGAGCCTTCATTCTTTACCAGTTCACAACTGAAAAGTCCTATAAGGACTTTGACTTGTTAGCTAAAATGCCCGGAATTCTGGCCAGGAGAATTCTTGATGAGTTCTGGGGGCTGAAATCCAGGAAGACGGAAAGTCCCACACCCAACTATGATGCACTGGACTTGTAATATACTTCGAAGCAATAAGGCCTCATTAGTCACAGAAGCAAGTCAGAGGTCAGAAAAACAAAAACACCCAGTCTCATTCATTCTATCATGTCTTCTCACTCTTCCTTTTTCGAATTGTGAAGGCCCGGGAAAAAAAAAGGAAAAGTTAAAAAAAAAACTTTTTGACCTGGAAAAATTGAAAAAAGAAAAAGAAAAAATGATTATGGAATGTTTTATTTTAACACACTGTAATGAATAAAATATTTTAAGACAGGGTGTTCAAATATTTTACAAATTGTTTCTAAAAATTATCATTGAAACTTGGTCCCACTCTTTTCTATACATTTTCCCCCTCTTCAATTCTTTTTATGAGAATGAGGTTTTTATATTATTTTTATTTAAAACTATGGAGAGGAAATATGAATAATTGTTAATTCTGGATTTTTAAACATTGTTTTGTAGAAGTTTTTATACTCCGTATAAACTAGTAAACAGTTCAGTAAACTGTTACTTACTACAAATAAATATAATTTAAAAAGTAAATTCTGCTTGTAATAATTGTTTGGATACATTATATTTTAATATTCTAGTTGTGGTAATTTTATGCCAAGCCAAATTGTCCATAATCCTATTTTATCTTCCTAAAGAAACATAATGAATTTCAAGCTGTAAAAGGGGTGTGTGTGCTAATGTAGCATTTTCCCCCCCATTTTTTCCAAAACTTCCCATCCCATGTTGGGAAATTTTACATCTCTATTCCTTTTAGACTACCACTGTTTTCAGTGTTCCCTGAACATTAAGGAGAAAATCCATACAGTGTTGTTGGCCATGCAATTTTCTGATTTGGGTAGGAAGCATTCTGGATCCACTAATACCTCGTTTCAATTTCTATTGCCATGCCATCTCCTCCCTCCAAACCTAACCATTAAGTCAAATTTTGACACATCTGGAGGGCTCTGATTCCCTTAAGCCCAATGTTTTTCCCCTCACATAAAAACTGTAATCCACATTTTAGCAGTTCCAGATGATGGAAAACACTTGGGATCTGGCAGTCAGTCACACAGCTGAAATCTGCTGCAAAATGTAGCATGGAATCTCCGTCTGCTACTCTCTTCCAGGATCTCCATTCCATTTTCTACTACCAATAATGCAACCATCACTATTGCCTCCAAGCAACATCTTCCTTGCACTGTTTTTACAATCTTTTCCTACAGTGAAATATATCCCCCACCCACCTGGATTACAACTCCAAAACACTCCAGCCAGCAATGAATGACTAACCCCAACTCTGACTGTAGAACTGTGCAGTTCAATAAGCTACTTCCCACAGTAGCAACAGCATGCTACCCAAGGGAAGTCTATATGCAAAACAAGGGCAATAATTGCCTCTATTTTATGCTCTCCATCAACTGATGTGGCACATCGGTATATAATCAGTCAAGGGTCTGGATAAAACATATCTCCATTAAACCAAGAATAGATCCTCAAGGTTTCATATGATTTTTTACTTGGGATGCTGGTCAAAACACTTTCAAATCATAGATTCCATCTATGCCCACAGACTACAACAGAGCAATCATGGTTCCTTTGGTGCAGGGCTTTGCAATGTGCATAAACCCCAATCCAAGGCACACATGTTCCTGAAAACATGATTTCTACCTAGGATCATCCCAAACCACAGTCCAATCATAAGCCTCATTTCTGCCTACCAACTACAACACAAACCAGGGTTCCTTCAGTGCCCAGCACAAAGGTACTATTCCAAGGCATAGATCCTCATGGATCCATATGATTTTCATGTAAGGTCATTCTCCAAGTATGGACTAAGACTCTAGTCAGAAGTCCCATCTGCGCCAACAGACTGAAAGACAGAAATCATGGGTTCTTCACTGTGTGGCTTTAGTGGCAGAAAACATGATTCACATGATTTTTACATCAAATAATTGTCAAGCCTATTGGCAGAAAAGTATTCAATGACTCAGCATGGTTATGGGTACTTCCTCGGAACAAATAAAGAGGATCCAAGATAATTCTTGCCGTGGATCTAATTTTTCTTCCAACCATAGTGTCCCATGGCTTCAACGGCTGATTTTTTGAGCATGGTGGTGACCATGAGTGCTGCAGAATAAACATGTTGGCCCACATTTATCTTGGGTAGGGCCCATATTTATGGGCTATGGGGCCAGGGTCATCTAGGAATTTGGGATTTTGATGATTTAGCCCAGGCCTGCCCAAAGTCTGGCCCGGGGGGGGGGGCGGGCGGCAGGCAAAATCCGGCCCGTCAGGCCATTCTGAGTGGCCCTCCCTTGGTCCCCACCTTCCTTCTTTCCTTCCTCCCTTCCTTCCTCTCTTGGTTTCCACCTCCCTCCCTCCCTCCCTCCCTTGGTCCCCGCTTTCCTTCCTGTGGGTGGGGTTGCAAGGGGTCAGTTGGTAGGGCTTATGGGTCAGTGGGTGGGGCTTGCACTGGGATGGCAGGGTCGGGGAGCAACTGGCCCCTGACACATTCTCAGCCACCAAATCTGGCCCTCCTTACAAAAAGTTTGGGCACCCCTGATTTAGTCTGTTGTCCGAGATGGGATGTGTGGCTCGATGAGATAGTTTGCTCTGGATCCCAATTTGAGCTCATGTGGTCCATGAAGATCTGTGCCATCTACAGTATCTATCTATCCATCCATCTATATTGGCATCATTAAAAAGCTGTAGATTGAAGGGCTATGTTTTCTATGCTTCACTCCATGAGAACAGAAGGTTCAATAATTTATTTATTATTTAAAATATTTATCTCCCTCTTTTCTCCCTGAAAGGACCCAAGGCAGCTATACTTCAGCTGTACTTATAAGTAAACACAATATAACGATCAGATGGATCAATAAAGACCCATTTTTGAATTAATGTATCGAGAGATCTACAACTGTTTTGGCTGTGGACACAGATGAAGCTCTCAACTGGCTGGTGGTTTATTAGGTATTCTATGTAAGATTCATAATGATCTTTTACATGTTCTTATACCACAGCATACCTATGGTTAGCTAACATCTCCCACATTAACCCATGGTGATGGGCCGCAGAATCCATGTTAGCCCCAGGTGATACAGACCTTAGTGGCAGATCTGGAGGTCTATTGCCAGTTCAGAACAGATAGTATCAGGATAGACAGACAAAATAGCCCAGTTATGTATAAGGAAGCTTCCTATAATCACAGGAGGATATCATATTGACAAGACAAAGTGGCAGATACCACCAGTTCAAATAAAAGAGAAAGATGACACAGAGGTGATAGAATTCTCAACAGCATACCTGTAAGATTAGCTCTCATTAACAGAATCATGATTATAGCCATGTAATAATATCTGAATTAGATTGTACAAATAGAGCTGACATTATACTCTTGAACAGCTGCCCACAAAGGTATTCACTTGGGGGGGGGGGAATCTTCCTAGCTTACATTGAAGGGAGCCATAAGCATATTAAATAGATTGGTTCTTCCCATGGGTGTTTCAGTCTTCATGTCCTTCCTGACATCATCCTGCCCTTTTTCATGTTCACAACAGTACAGGTATGCCAGGCTTGTGCAGGATGAGAAATATTTACCCAGATAATGGCTGCTGTGGTTTGCATCACCTTAGAGTCATTAATCATGAAGACATGACCATCACAACAAAATCACTATTTATTACTGTATGAGTCTATACAGGTACCTCAACTTCAAGAATCTTAGCTAGGATTACCACCCAGCACTTCAACGTGAGATCATTAGACCTCTCTCAGCATGCTAAATATAGCTACTGTTATGCTGTAGTCTCAGATTGCCAGCTATTCCTTGCTTATCAAGCTTTGACTGGAATCTTATCTCAGACTTCAATATTATGGCAAAAAAACCCTCCTATGGCCTTCTTTCCAAGTTTACATTTCCAACAGCTGATCTTCTTTTAACTGTTGTAGGAAAGGTCAGTGAATGATGGTTAAAAAAAACCTTCAATATATCTTTTAGAGGTCTTATTTAGTAGGAGACAGAATTTAGAAACAATACTGTAGTGATTTACCATCCCCTTCCTCTTGGGGGACCCTGGGACTATGCAGATTTAGCCCTATTGGGGTCCATGGGGGGAAACCTATCTCGCTGAGATGGTTGGATGGCTCAATGGTTTAGGTATCTGGCGGCGGAAGTTTGATTCCATCCCGTGACTCTTAAAAAGAAGAGCTAGCCTGTGTAGCCTTGGGCAATCTGCCCAGCTCCAAGGTATCCCCAAAAGAAGAGATGGGAAAACCACCTTTGAGTATTCTGCACCTGGAAAACTTTGGAAAGGGCTACTGCAGTGGTGGCCAAACTTCGGCCCTCCAGATGTTTTGGACCACAACTCCCACAGTCCTTTGTCATTGGCAATCTAAGCTTAGAATTCTGGGAGTTGTGGTCCAAAACATCTGGAGGGCCGAAGTTTGGACATGCCTGTGCTAGATAATAGACACCAAGTAATGTTTCTAAAGGTTTCACTCAGTACTGTGTCCACCTGTTTTACATGGGCTAAACTGCACATACCAGACTGGGATATCTACCCACAGAGCAGCATAAAGTCTACTTCTTCATAGCATTTGGAGCCAAGATGATTCTTGAGAGCTTTGGAAGAACATAATTCTTTATAGAGTTGCTATGGTTTTTTATAGGTTGGCATGGTGGCTTAGTGGGCTAAAGCGCTGGAACTGTTGGCTGTAAAGTTGGCAGCTTGGCGGTTTGAATCCTGGGTGCCACGCAATGGAGCAAGATTCCACTGTTAAACCCAGCTCCTGCCAACCTAAGAGTTCGAAACAATGTACATCCAAGTAGATAAACAGGTACTGCCGTAAAAAGCGGGAGGATAAACAGTGTTCCCTGCACAGAAATGCGTTCAGCCATGCTGGCCACATGGCCACTGACTTGCACAACACTGGCTCTTGGGCTTGAAAATGGAGATGAGCACCACACCAAGAGCTGGACATGACTGGCACACATGCGCAGGGGCAAAGTTTATCTTTACCTTTAACTTTATGCAATCAAAACTTGTACAGTAATGCCTTAGATATTTGAGGGAAAAGTAAACCTTAATATGAACGGCTAAGCAAGCTTGTACAGATCCTAGCATGTCTGGACTGCTAGTAATAGGTCTGCTAGTAGTAGTCATAGAAGAGGAGAAAGAAGTAAATTCAGTGTATTGATTAGCAGTTGAAGCAGATCTTCCCAGTCTGGAATTTAGAAATTCCAGCACTGATCTGAGCCTTCTAAATGACCACAGGAAAACATTCTTCCCCTCCTAAAATGGTTAATAATCAGTACTGGCACTCTTCACAAGAGGTTTTTGTTTGTTTGTTTGTTTGTTTGTTGGCAGTAAAAAAAGTTACAGTAATGGGAATTCCTAAGAAGTGATCTGAACATGCAGGAAGCACTAACCATTGGAATTAGGCTAGCATACATACATTAACTGCAAATACCCAAACGTCATATCTTTAGCTTTTGTCTTATACAGAACCTTAACATTCTCAAACGGGAAACGGGAAAACGTGTTGTTGCGGGGATCCCTTCAAATACTGTTACTCCAAAAACCGAATGCAAGAACATGTAGTGTTAGATCAACTGTCCGACTGTCCAATGCCAAGGAGGATCTAGTTCTGCTTGATCACGTTTTCTCCACCTAGATGGGGACTCCCTGCACCTTCGTACAGCCCATCACCAATCTTGCTCTGGATCAGTGGGAAACCCTCTGGAGCATGCTTTCTCTCTCTCTAGGGTGGTCTTTAGGAATAAAAACAGGAGAGGCCTCGATTCAAGTGAACACAGATGCCCAAGGACATGTCGGGGTCTTTGCCAAGGCAAACGGGTTTAGCACCTCCTACATGGGATGAATTCTTCCAGGCGTGCGGTTGCTTCGTACAAATTGCCGCCTCTTTACTCACCTCCCTAGCCGACCGGATCTGCTTGCGTACTACCTCTTTGCAGGGGTAGATGGTCTCCCCAAAGCTGGGCTGGAAGTGCGTCTCCACCCGGGTGAGTCCCCGAAAAGAGCCGCTGACAAAAGCCGGCCATCCCAACTCCAGGACAGGGGGCTCCACGTCGGACTGCACCGGGAAGTAAGTGAGCGACGAGCAATCCAGCGAGGTATTCAGGGTCTGCTCCGCAGCCAAGCTCTCGTCCGCCTTGGGCGGCGGGACGGCGGCACGCAGAACGGCCTGGATCTCATGCTCGGAGAGGAACGCACGCACCTTCTCCCGGCGCAAGAAAGCAAAGAAAGCCGTCCGCCCGCCGGCAATAAGCTCCTCCAGCGCCAGGCGCTGCGCCTCGCTGTAAGGCTGGGGCGGGCTGGGATCCCAGTAGCGAAAACCCCGAAAGGGCGCGTCGTCCAGGCACTGGGACTGATTCGCCATGGGGGCAACCGCCGCCGCTGCTCTCCCTCCACAACACGCGCTCCCTGGGGGATTAGGAAACCGGATCGTGGAGCGGGGACCTTTATATACGAAGTTTGAACCGACACGCGTCTTTGGGTCTCTTCCATAGGCTGGCGAGGCCCTCGCTCCGCCTTTTATGGGGTGGGGAAGAACGCGCGGGGTTGGCTGAGTTTGAAGTCGCTGGTCCAATCCAGCAAGGAAAGAGGTGGGGGGGGGATCTCGGGCCCTTGAAAGGAAAAAGTTTCGGAGAGTGGGGGAAAATCTGCCTGCTATTCTTCTTTCCTTGATCCTTCTAGCCCGCAGCCTGGGCGCGGTGAGAAAGAATACAACCGCTGCTCCAGTCCGGGAGGTAAAGAAAGCAAGACGCAGCGTCAGCATCTTGCTTTGTTCTTGCATCTGCCGAAGCCTGGAAATAGGTGGGGGTGGCGGGGAATAATTCTCCCTTCTGGCTGTTTGCTCAACGTCCTACCTTCTCTCTCTGTCTGAGAAGTTCAAGTCCAGAGCCGCGTTGTGACACCAAACTCGCTTGCATAGAGACTCGCTAAATGCTGATACCTATTTTTTTAAAAAAGAAAAGAACTTTTACTCCTAAGTAAGCCCTACTGTCTTCAGCGCGGTTTGCTGCCAAATGAACAGATAGCGATGGTATAGGACAGTGGACCCTTGAATAACGAACGGTTTGTATAACATAAAATCTGTACAACATAAAAAATTCCGGAGATAGAGAAAATTTGCTTAGCAGAATCGCCTATGGGGCGAATCCCTACAACATAAAAATTGTCGCAATTAGGAATTACTCTGTTTTCAGTGCATTCCTATGGGAAAATTGTATAAAGGAAATTTTGCTTAACATAATTTCATTTGGAACGAATTAATTCCTTTATACAAGGTACCACTGTACTTGGTCTATCTCCTGTACATGTCAAGAAGCGACCCTCATTGACTTGCTCCTAAGTAGGCGGGTAGCGCAGTGGGTCCCGACCTTGGATAGGCCTGGTTGGTTTTTGGACTGCAGTTCCCAGACACCCTGGCCACCAGCCAAGGCTGGGAACTACTGATGTGGAGGGACTGGGTAGGAAGCTGTGCTGAAGACAGTAAGATCTTTTGAACAGTGATTGAAAAAGCATGTTGGAAAGAAGGGGCATTTGGCTGATAGGTGATACTCTTCTGCAGGAGGTCTAATCCAGCTGCTTATTTAAGCTGTATGTGTGAATTGCATAAGAAAGGAAATGCAGTTGATACTGGAGGGCTGAGAATTAATGCCAGCTTTCTATTAGGAATCATTAGGTTCCAAGTGAGCAGTTTGGGTGTGGCTTGTTGGACCCCAAGAAAACACCTGGTTTGGCCTCTGTTATCGGCCATGGCCATTAGCAGAAGAATAGGCAGGAAGGCATACCATACAATTGAACTTAAACAACCAATAAGGAATCTGGGGCAGGGCAGAGAAGCAATTTCTTATGTAGCATGGTGGATTAGTGAGAAAAGCCAATCAAGGTTTGTATTTCATCAAGAAACACACACACACACACACACACACACAGAGAGAGAGAGAGAGAGAGAGAGAGAGGAGAGAGAGAGAGAGAGAGAGAGAGAGAGAGAGAGAGAGAGAGAGAGTCTTTGTGGCACCTTAAAGACTAACTTTTAATGTAAGCTTTCATGGAACATGTCCACTTCATCAGGCATATGAGTTAGAAAGACTACGTGACAATGCTCTCTAAGATGAAGAGATGGTGATGTTTGTTTGCAGTTCATACATAGTAATGATTGAATACCCCAGTTTGTATTATGTTCCTTTGAAGCTTTGAATTAAAGTCAGCAAGGATCTTAAATCATTACAACGTATGAAGTACAGTACCCCCCCGCCTATTGCAGGGGGTTAGGAACCCACCCAACCCGCAATGACTGAAAATCCAGGATATGCAGATGCAGGCAGGTGGGGCATGGGGGGCTAGCAGCCCATGCACACGCTGGTGGTGGAACTTCTTGGAGCAGCCCCGGTGAGTGATGGTGGGGGATCAGGCCCAGAGGCCCAGGCTTTTTAAAACCTTCCCCTCCCTTTCCCCTTCCCCGGGCTCCAGCTGATTGGTGCTGGGGTGGGGAAATAAAGGTTTTTCTCCCCCACCCCAGTGCCAATCAGCTGGAGCCCCAGCATGTATTGCAGTCCCACAATATTGCGGGACCGTAGTACAAGAACTACAAAATGGCAGGGGGTTACTGTACAACCAAACCCCACTGTCCTTTTATCTGAGATACTTGCATGAATGCTTCACCATGTAGTCACTGTATTCTAACTCTTATATCTGATGGACTGGATATGCTCTATAAAAACTTATACAAATATAGTAGCTAGTCTTTAAGATGCCACAAGATTATTATTATTATTATTATTACTATTTTGATTTTGTTTTATTTTGTGTTTCTTGCTGAAATGCTTGCACATACTAATATGGCTACAACTCCAAGGATTGTAGTTGATAGTTCTGAGTGTGGTTGGCAGTTTGATTGAGAATGGCACTTGCACCCAGACCCTTGGTATCTTTGTATCCCCAGTTAGAATGCTAACAAGAGTCCCTCCAGATCATACCTTTTCCTGGGGTGGTTGTGCCTTCATCCTCCTAGCACAGAGAGGAGTGGGAAGCAATGGAATGGAATAAGCCCAAACTCTGAGGAACCACTTCACTCTTTCCCTTGGGCCAATCTGAATCCAAAAGTGGATTCATTTACAGTGGGAAAGATGATAAGGGAGTAAAGTAGATCCATCCAATATTTTGAAGAATATGCTGAATTCCAGACACAGCCAGTGTGGCCACTCTCTTGTATTTACTGTACAGGGGAGGCAAAGGAGAAGCAAAGCTGGGTGTGCCTTGACCCAGTGCTTCAGGAAGCCAGCTGAGCTCCGGTCTAACAGTAGCCTGTTTCTCTCATCCCTCACTTCCCTTACATGGGAGGTTGATTAAATAAAGAGTGAAGTGGGCTCAGCTGGTGCTTCTAGGAACTGAGCTGAACCTTGCCCTGATCCATGAAAGCTCTCCCTGAAATTAAGCTGGTACTCTTGAAGGTGCTGCAGTGTTTTGCCCTCCTCAATATCCCAATTTGTTGAGATAGGCTAATGCAGCTACTTTGCAGAGTGCCGGTTGGGCACAAAAGCCAGCATGGTGTTCATTCACTTTCCCCAGACAGGGAAGACAACAGAGAAATGCTCAAGCCACACTTTGGAGGTAGTTGTTCTCCCAGATGGAAAAGGGGCATCGGATGAGATCAATGGTTTGATGGGCCTAATGTAGGTTTGTTTTTGTTTTTTTGCTAGAATCCCCCTCTGTGATTATACTGTAGGTGAAACTAGAGCCAAAAGTAGCAGCATTTGTGAGGTTACAACAGTCACCAGATTGTAGAAAGTTTTTTTTAAAATAAATCGCACTAGTTTATTGTTTTCTATCTTGACCCCCCCCCCCACACACACACACACCTCTCTCTGGAGAAGGAATTCCCAGAGGGGCCATGCAAGACTGAAGGACAAGGGTAGCAGCTTTTGGAGAAGCAGGCGAAGCTGAAGGCTGCATGTAAGTAAGTAATCAGGCCCACACTCAGAAGGTCCAATGCCACTGTTTTCCATTGACAAGGAAATAAGATGGCCCAGGCCTTGGCAGACACAGGTCCAAAGGCCTTTGGAAACTTGAGCGTTATGCAGTCCAGTATCATTAATAGCCATGGCACTCTTTCTAAGGGCTTTTGAAGTGCGCTTCTAGGCCAAGACTGCACAGACAGACAAAATCTTTATATAATAATTTTTATTTTCCAACATAAAGGGATATCTAAAGGGAATGGATAGTGGGTAGGGATTCTAAGGATAAAAAGGGAGAGCTCAATTGGCATGTTTACAAAGTTTCCATTATTTTGACACTTAACAGCTACCATCTGTTATACTGTTGGAATAACTTTGCTACAGTTTTCTTCATGAAAATGATAGTGTGGTTTCCAGATATCTCTTGCCTTCTGTAAGTCTTCATCCTTTGGCAATTCCGATGTCATATCCATCTCTGCAGTTTCCAAAGTTCCCCCCCCCCCCGAAATCTCTTGTCACTCAGTTTGGTATTTCAGCTGGTTTCCAATATTTGGCAAATAAAATTCTTGCAATAGTTGTCATATGCATTAACAAATGTTTCACGTTTACATCTTTTGATTTCTGGCATAATATTTAACAGAATTATTTCTGGTTTAAATGGAATGATATGGCCCATTTTTTTTTTTTGCAGTATCTCATGCACCATTCTCCTGTATCTCTTTGCCTCTTCACGTCTGCCATATGTGATAAAAGGTCCATTCTTTAAATTTACATTTCCAGCATATATCCAATACATTTCCATATATTTTAGCTAATTTTTGTAGTGTCATGTACCATCTATAAATAATCTTATATATGTTTTCTTTCAAGTTCATCCATTTTGTAAATTTTACATTACTTTCTAACAGCTGAGTCCAATGCATTCTCAATATTCTACTCTATATTTTGTTCCCATATAACCATGAAGTCTTTCACAATTTCATCTTTCGTCTTTATCTCCAGCATATATCTCAGTTTCTTAATCCATTTTTCTTCTGTCCCTAATAATAATACATAAATTCATTTTTGCACATAGAAGCCTTCTTTTTATCTTTCATTAACCTCGAGTTCAATTGCGACCTCGTCCACCAGTCTGACATCATATTTTGATTTATATTCCTCTGATAGACAGACAAAATCTTTGACCAACAAAGTAAATACACATGGATATTCCAAATTCACTATTTCTTTCAGTCATTACTCAGAAAGCCCTGTGGTCTGAGAATATAAAGAAAACTAGCTAGTGACTATGGTGTAGTAAAAACCAGAGAAGATTGTGAAGAGCTCCAGAAGGATCTCTCCAAAATGGAAATGGGCTGTGTGTTTCAATGTAGGAAAATGTCAAGTAATGCATATTGGGGGCGGGGTCCAAACTTTATCTATCAACTCATGGGTTCTGAGCTATCCATGATGGATCAGGAAAGAGATCTTTGTGTGTTGGTGGACAGCTCAATGAAGGTGTCTACCCAGTGTGTGGTAGCGGTAAAGAAGGCCAATTCCTTGCTAGGGATGATCAAAAAGGGGATTGAAAATAAAACAGCCAACATTATAATGCCATTGTACAAAACAATAGTAAGACCGCACCTGGAGTATCATGTATAATTCTGGTCACCACATCTAAAAAAAGACATAGTGGAACTGGAAAAGGTGCAAAGGAGAGCAACTAAAATGATTACTGGGCTGGGGCACCTCCCTTATGAAGAAAGGCTAAAACATTTGGGGCTCTTTAGTCGGGAAAAAAGGTGCCTGAGGGGGGATATGATTGAGACATACAAAATAATGCAGGTCACGAGTAAAGTGGATAGAGGGACGCTCTTCTCCCTCTCCCAAAATACCAGAACTAGGGGACATCCATTCAAATTGAGGTCTGGGAGAGTGAGAACAGACAAAAGAAAATAATTTTTTACCCAGTGTGTTGTTAGTCTATGAAACTCCCCACCACAGGATGTGGTGATGGCATCTGGCCTGGATGCCTTCAAAAGGGGATTAGACAGATTCCTGGAGGAGAAGTCCACCACAGGTTACAAACCATGATGGAGATGTGTAATCTCCAGTCTTAAAACTGGGGTACTTCAAGGGCCAGATGCAAGGGAGTGGTATCAGGAGACAGATATCTAGTCTCATGTGCTCCCAGTGGCATTTGGTGGGGCCACTGTGAGATACAGGAAGCTTGACTAGATGGGCCGTTGGCCTGATCCAGCATGACTCTTCTTATGTTCTTATGGTCTAATGGTGTTGTCTTCCTCCTTGTGCTTCTCTTTCTATATTATTTCACAACAGCCTGTTCTCTGGACATATTGGCATGGTTCAACTTGTTTGTTTTTGGTCTTTGCTTGTGGCATTTACATGATGTAATGCATTTTTCCATTGGTGAATCTATCTATAAGGAGAGAGCAAAGGTGGAGAAGATCCTACTTTCAGATTCGGGGTGGCCTTGGACTGTGGGTGGTCAAAAAGCTGCACACATTCCACAAGCAGTTCGGAATTTGAGGGGTTGCCACCTATTTGAATAGGAATCTGAGATCCTGCAGACCTGGCAGCAGGATCGTGTTGGGTCATGCAGTCTTGATCACCATTTCAAGTAGATGCCCTGTTAGATGCTCCCATGGGGACAAAGACAGGCTAATCCCAATGCTTTGGGAACAGGTGGAGAAGGAAACTGAAAGTGCATGTTGGACTCGAGTGTGTGTCTCTGTGTTGTGTTGTTATAGTCGTGACCAACTCTTTGTGACCCCATGTCCATGGAGTTTTCTTGGCAGGAATACTGGAGTGGTTTGCCAGTTTCCTACTCCAGTAGCCTACAGCACCTGGTATTTCCTGTGGTCTCCCATCCAAGTGGTTACCTGGGCCAATCCTGCTTAGCTTCCTAAATCAGGTGAGATCGAATGTGCTTATGGTACATCTACTTGCAAATGTTATATTTTTGGGCTCCAATTACCAGAATGCTCCAACCAGGTAATCATTGTTACTGAGGCATGCTAGGAGTTGGAATTTTGAAAAAAAGCTTGTCCAAACTTTGATCTAGAGTGACAATTTGTCAAATTTTGAATTATTATTTTTTTGGAGTATTTTAGCCTTAATTTTTTTCTGCTATACAAAATTGTCACTAATACTAGAGTTTCTTTGTTCATTGCACATGCAACACTGCAACATTTTGTTATAGTTATTCTGTGTAGTTCTATGTACCATGATATTGTATATTTTACTTTTGGGCACAGTCCTAATGATCCCTTATGAATAAGGTGACCATTGCATAACTCAGTGGAGAGCTTTGGGGTCACTATGTACCCATGGTGGCAAACTTCAGCATTCCAGATGTTTTGGACCACAACTCCCAGAATTCCGAGCCTTGATTGCCAATGACAAAGGACTGTAAGAGTTGTGGTCCAAAACATCTTGAGTGCTGAAGGTTCACCACCACTGCATATACTGTTATTCTTTCCACTGTGAAACATATATACTGTGGAGCATTGTCGTTATGCCTGTGTTTAATGAAACTCACAGCCTGGGGATTCCTTTTGTGGAAGACAAGCTGATTCTTGCACAGAAAGGCCTATTTTCTGTTGGTAATTATAATCATGTTTCCACAAATTTAGCCTGTAAAGATATTTAAGCCAACCTGCCTGTGATTTCCTGTCTTCCCTTGGGGTTCTTTTTTATAACAATATCACTGAATGAGCTACTTTCCATTAAGGTTGTTCTAAATGACAGGCTGATTTCCATCTCCCTTCACAAGTTGTTTCATTTTTTAGTTTCTGAAGCAGCCATTCTTAACTTTTTCTTTCTTTCTTTCTTTCTTTCTTTCTTTCTTTCTTTCTTTCTTTCTTTCTTTCTTTCTTTCTTTCTTCCTTCCTTCCTTCCTTTCTTTCTTTCTTTCTTTCTTTCTTTCTTTCTTTCTTTCTTTCTTTCTTTCTTTCTTTCTTTCTTTCTTTCTTTTCACAATATGTGGCTATAAAGACATTGTGAAAGAAATATGCAGTCCTGGATCAGTCTGTGTCTCATAGCAGACCTTATAAAGTCATTCTTGACTATTTCGCATCAAATCAATATTCCCATAATCTCTCCTGAATTTAGTTTTCCAGATAGTGTTTCTCAAGAAAGCCAATCACGTTGTGAATATTTACAGCATGACAAAGAAGAAGAAAAAGTAACACTTTCTCTCTGTAGCAGAGTAGGTGCTGTATAAGCACAGTAAGTCCGACAAATCATCCAGTGTTGTAGGCATCTGGCTGCAGAGCTCAGTTCCTCACTGGGAGGAATTCAGTTCAATTGCTCACTGACTTAATGATCCCTAAGGTCCTTCCAGCTCTGTAGTGCTAAGATTATTATTATAAAGTTGGGGAATTGAGTAAAAGCAAATGATAAAGCTTGAATAAGAAAGCTATATTTTGAATAGAAAAATCTAAGCCCTAATTTTCAGTAGATGACAGTTTGTTTGCTTTTTAGAGAGATGGGAAAGAAGTGAGACTGGCAGATGAAACCTTAAAGTATACCCCAGAGCACAGAGAGAACTCCTAGTTCCCTGAACTCTTTGCCCTCTGAAGATGCCAGCCACAGAGTCTAGAGAAACATCAGGAAGAAAAACTTCCAGAGCATGGCCAAACAGCCCGAAAAACTCACAACAACTTAAGGTATCAGTTTAACTATTGGTCTAGGAAGAAGGAGAAGTGAGAGACTCAGAACAGATGGACAAGGCTCCCAGGCAGTGCTCTCAGGATACCTGGTCAAGAATTAAAAAAAAATCTAACACTTTATAGAAAGATAACATATGTAAAGAATTATTCTTAATAGAACGATTGGCATTTTAAAGCTAATTTTTAGTTATTAGAATACTGGAGGTGATTTATGTACGCATGTTAAATTATAACATAGTGTTGGATTGCAGCAAACTAATGGGGCACCTGTGTTATGAGGCATAGGCTCGATAGTGCACTAGATATACACCTAGTGTTGTGTGCCATGACTCATTAATAAACCACCATCATGATTTTGTCCAGTATGATTTAAGTGCCACTGGATTCTGCGCTGCTTGTAATTATTCCTTTCGAAGATGCAAAGAATAATTGCATCATCCTGATGTATCATTCCTCATCAATTTTTTTAGAGAAACTGGGAAGGATCCCTTGAATATCAATCAAGCACTGCCATTAAAATCCAAGTGTCAGTTCAGATGTCATTACTTCAAAGCAAAGTGTTCCGTTTATGTACCGCCCCATACCACTTCAAGAAGTCTTAATTACAGTATGCAGGGTACAGTGTCCAGGTTCATAAAAAGTATTTGTGCAGAAAACCAGTTTGAGAGGGAATGAGTTTGAGGCAGCGAATTATATATGAATCGTTTGTTCAGCAGAAAGCCACAAGAACAGACTGTGTCTATGTGCTGAAAAGCAAACAGTAACAGGAAATCAAGGCAAACAGAGCCTAGAAGTTTTGGGTACTAAAATAAATATTATTGAAAAAGATGCTTTGTCATTTCCACTATCGGCGAGAGCACAAAAGGACAGGTTCCCACTAAATCAGTATTTCCCAATCTGGAATTCATTACCCCCAAGGGGGCTGCAACGTGTTTTCTGGCCATCATAGATCATCTTGTATGTGTTGTAATTGTTGTTTAATAATTTCTTCCTTACCTTTCAGAGCAGGATGCTCAAGTTAGTGCATATATGCATATGTATGAGAAACAGACCCTTTGTGGGGAGAAAGAAGCCTCTCCAGTACTTTCTGAGAAGGGGTGACTTTACCCCATTAAAAATACCTTTTTATGCAAATGCGGCAGAGGGGAACAAGTTACAGTGGTACCTCAGATAACAACTGCCCCGGATAATGAATAATTCAGATAACAACTGCAAATTTCCGGGTATAGGACTGCCTCTGATAACGAATTTTCCCTATGGGCTGCCTCGGATAACGAATCACAATTTCTAAGTATAGGTCTGCCTTGGATAACAAATTTCCAGCATGCATCAGTAAAAAAGAGTTATCCCAGGTGGCACTGCATCTGTACCTTTAAAGTGCACTTTATAAAGAGTTTTAAGCAAAAAAAAAAACAGGTGTCTGTGCCTTTTTCCTAGGCTCCAGAACAGATTAAACGGTTTCCCATTCATTCCTATGGGAAACCGTATTTCGGATAACGTGTTTCGAATAACAACTAACCCCGGAGAACGAATTACCATTGTTATCCGAGGTACCACTGTACTTGACTATTATAAAAGGAGTCGAGACTTGAAAAAGGTTAGGAAACACTGCCCCAAAGAAACACAGGTAATAGGCAAGGACTTCAGAAGCTGAGGAAGAAAAATGTTGTCATATACTGTATAATGAAAAAGCATTCAGTGTGTGTGTGTGTGCACGTGCACGTGTGCGTGCTTGTGTATGTGTGTATGCACACACAAATCATAACATGAAGGAAATACCCAGAACCTCCCTTAGGTTATGGATTTGTATATAGACGAATGTTGCATTAATAAATGGAATGTTATTCTCTGGAAGAGAAATTTCTCTAGCTTCAGGTATTTTGCCATTGGTTTGCGTTAGTTGAAAGAATCAGGTTTGCCTGCCAATACCAAAAGGCCATCTCAATGTTTTATTCTGAAGAACTGAAAATAAAACAAAATCTGGTGCTGTAATCAAACATGGATAGTTCACTTGGAAATTTCAGCCATTTATTTTTATCATTTGCTGGTTGCTTGTATGCATCTTTATATGTGATCTTGATGGATTTACAGTGGTACCTTGTATAAACAAATTAATTTGTTCCAAATGAAATTATGTTAAGCAAATTTTCCTTTATACAAATTTCCCATAGGAATGCATTGAAAACAGAGTAATCCCTAACTGTGACCATTTTTATGTTGTATGGATTCACCCCATAGACCAGTGATGGCGAACCTATGGCATGGGTGCCAAAGGTGGCACTCGGAGCCCTTTCTGTGGGCACCCAACATCGACCCTTCATAGCCACCTGTATACAGGTTAAATTACTGTATTGGCACTTTGCAAAAAAAAATAAATAAATAGTGGGTTTTGAATTGCAGTTTGGGCACTCGGTCTCTAAAAGGTTCGTCATCACTGCCATAGACGATTCTATTAAGCAAATTTCCCCTGTCTCTGGAATTTTTTATGTTGTACAGATTTTATGTTATACAAACTGTTTGTTATATAAGGGTCCACTGTACTTGGATTGTGGGTTTGCATATGAGTGTTTGTTTGTTTGTTTGTTTGTTTTTGTATTTGTTAACTGCCCGATTTTCCCGAAGGAACTCAGGGCGGGGTACAAGATGTTGCAAACATACAACATCAAACATCAAACATACAACATCAAACAAATCAAATACAATAATATAAAATAATAATTAATGTAACAGTATAATAAAAAAGACATATGTAATAAATTAAAAATATGCAAGCTGCATCAGCAGCCAAACTACAGAAACAAACACCGGCAAGACAAATCAAGAATCAGCAGACAAATATTTCATAAAGTGATTCCTATGTGTTATATGGCTTTTATCTGAACACCATGTGTCTAATTATTTATGATTTTGTATTTTGACTTTTGGGTGTCTAGCTTTCAGGTTGTTGTTTATTGCTTTTGTGTTCTGATAGAGATGATACATCAAATGCAGCACCTGGCAAGTAGTATGAGACAAAACCTCCTGGGGCTTCAGCAGTGCAACTGCATGTCTAAACCTTCAAACCTCAGGACACTTAAAGCTGAGGTATAAAACCTTTCTGGCTAGAAGGATATGTCATGTGCTCTCTTAAAAGAATTACAATTCAGTAATCTGATTTTTAAAAAAAGCTTTGAGGACACAATATCTTGCTTCTGCCACACCACTAGCTGCCAATCAGCTATCAAGCACAATTCAAAGTGCTCACCTTAACTTACAAGGCACTATTCGACCTGTCTCCTAGCTACCTCAAAGATTGAATCTCACATTATGAACCTGCTTGGGTGTTAAGGTCATCAGGAGAGGCCTTTCTCTCCATCCCACCACTCTCACAGGTATGCCTTGTGGGAACGCATGAAAGGCCTTCTCGACTGCTGCGCCCAGACTCTGAAACTCCCTCCCACTAGAGGGCAGGACTGCCCCATCCCTGCTCTCTTTCCAGAAACAGGCAAAGACCATTCTCTTCAGGCAAGCTTTCCCTGAATGATGGACTGCCAGACATGGCTACACAGACTTGTGTTCATAATCACTAACTTTCTTGGTGGCCGGCCCAGCACTTTGGAACTCATTGCCGAGCGAGATACACCAGGCTCCTTCGCTGGCGTCCTTTAGAAGAGCAGTTAAGACTTGGGTATTCAGGGATGCCTTTGGCAATTGCTAGGGTTGTATCAAGGTTTATATATATTTTATTTTCATTCCTTGTTTTTACGCTTCTTACCTAGCAATTTTTACATTTTTAAATTGATGTCCTGTTTTTATCTTTTTGTGTGAACCACCCAGAGTTCCCTTTGGGAAATGGGAGCGGTATATAAATGCAAAAATAAATAAATAAATAAATAAATAAATTACATGAAATGTATGCTCTTTTCTTAACTGCCTGTCGTCTCTTTTAGCTTTAATGTTGCCTTTTAATGCTGTAAGATGTCCCTCAATTCCCTATTCTCAAACTTGAATATGTCTTAATAGTACTGGACTGTATATTGTCCCTCATTATTGTAAGCCGCCTTGGGTCCTTTTCCAAGGAGAAAGGTGGGGTTAAAATACTCATAAATAAATAAAAATATATTTTTATTTTTATTTATTTTAAAGTATTTTTACCCCGCCTCTCTCCTTGGAAAAATTCTTCCCGGTATCAGCCACATTGCAGGATTTTATTTTTAAGACCCTCCATGCATGATGTCCAGCTGCTGATAAAGGAACCATGCCTCATGCTGGTGCTCTCCAAGCTATGGTCATTTCGGTGAGGGTGATATTTGCTTGTGCTGTCCAGATGGTCCCAAGGTAGACTGTGCCTTTGTTGAGAATGTGATGGGGGGGGGGAATGCTAGCAAAAACTGTAGAGAGAAATTTTGAGAAATCATTTGGAAGGTGATGCAGCCAGTAGTGTGTACAGTTGTGTGTTTCATATGGGAAAGCACACTTGCTGAGTAACAGGATCCACATGTTTTACAATTCATATTTTAGACATTCTTTCACAGGGTGTATCTATTCAGCCAGTAGCAGCCATTTGGTTTGCTCATCATAATCACATGCACCAGCCTAACATGCAGTTCAGGAGAGAGTTGTCCTACAATGTTGTGGGAAACAGAGTGATAGCTTAAGGGAAAACTTATGGGGTTTGACCTTCAGGCAAACATCTTTTAATTTTTTTCTTCCCAACTTTCACTTTTCTTCCCAATTTTCCCAATGGAGAGAGGTGAAAAGTGGGGGATCTGTCTGGGGACCGATGCTTTTCAATCTGTTCATAAATGACCTGGAGACAGGGAAAAAGAGTGAGGTGGCCAAGTTTGCAGATGACACAAATTTTTCCGTGTGGTAAAAGCCAGAGAAGATTGTGAGGAGCTCCAGAAGGATCTCTCCAAACTGGGGGAATGGGCTGCCAAATGGCAAATGTGTTTCAATGTAGGAAAATGTGAAGTAATGCATATTGGGCAAAAAAGAAAGACTTTATCTATCAATTCATGGGCTCTGAGCTATCCATGATGGACCAGGAAAGAGATCTTGGTGTGTTGGTGGACAGCTCAATGAAGGTGTCTACCCCATGTGTGGCAGCAGTGAAGAAGGCCAATTCCATGCTAGGGATTATCAAAAAGGGGATTGAAAATAAAACAGCCAACATTATAATGCCATTGTACAAAATGATAGTAAGGCCACACCTGGAGTACTGTGTACAGTTCTGTTCACCGCATCTCAAAAAACATAGTGAAACTGGAAAAGGTGCAAAGGAGAGCAACTAAAATGATTACTGGGCTGGGGAACCTCCCTTACGAGGAAAGGCTAAAACATTTGGGGCTCTTAAGTCTGGAAAAAAGGCACCTGAGGGGGAATATGATTGAGATGTACAAGATTATACAGGACATGAGTAAAATGGATAGAGGGACGCTCTCCTCCCTCTCACAAAATACCAGAACTAGGGGACATCCATTCAAATTGAGGGTTGGGAGAGTAAGAACAGACAAAAGAAAATATTTTTTCACCCAGCGTGTTGTTAGTCTGTGGAACTCCCTGCCACAGGAATTGGTGATGTCATCTAACCTGGATGCCTTCAAAGGGGGATCTGTCCTGGAGGAGAAGTCCATCACAGGTTACAAACCATGATGGATATGTATAATCTCCAGGCTTAAAACTGAGGTAGTTCAAAGACTAGATGCAGGGGAGTGGTATCAGGAGATAGATATCTATTCTCGTGCACTGCCAGATGCAATTCGTGGGGTTACTGTAAGATACAGGGAGCTAGACTGGATGGGCCTTTGGCCTGATCCAGCATGGCTCTTCTTAACTGAGTGGCTACTAAGGCAGAGATTTTTGAAGGGATTTTCTGTTTTTAAAACAGGCCTTTAAATTCCTTTTTAATGCAAGGAATTTACTGGTCAATTTTTACGAAAAATTCATCTTACGAAACAGTTTAACGCGGTTCCCATAGGAATACATTAAATTTGTCTTGCGAGGCATCCTATAGGAAAAATTAACCTTACGAGGTTTTCCTATTCCCAGAAATTTCATTTGTCTTACAAGTTTTTTGTATTAAGGAGCATTCGTCTTACGAGGTACTACTGTAAGCCCTTTCAGATGAAATCCTGAATGCACCTACATACCTAGAAATAAATCATATTCAACATGGTTTCAGTATCTTTGGATTCAGAGCAGTCAATACACAGAAGCAGAATAGGTTGTTGTACTTTTCCTGTAAATATATATTTACAGGTTTCAACTGCCTGAACTGCCATATGTAGTAAACAAATAGTTAAATAAATAAATTGCTCCAACTTTCTGGGCAGTCAAAGATGCACTCAAAATGCCATACTCTATGCACAGAGCTACCCATTAAGGTTCCCTGAATGGAGATTCAGATTGTTATATTGATTAATAACCATATTTTATCTGTGGGTCTTCAGAGCAATTATGTGTGTTCCCAGGTGGTTCTCCCATCCAAGTACTGCCCAAACTCAGATCAGTTTAGCCTAACAAGTTGAGTCTTTGAGGCTGTTCCCGTGAGCACTTCAATCTATTTGGTGCTAAAAGAAGCTGCTGTTCATAACACAAATGGGTAAAGACCACAGCTCCCAGAATCTCACAGCCAGTGATATCTTTGTTTAATTCATGGCGGCAAGAGTCAGGTATTACCGATTGACATGAGTGGGTCCTTCATTATACAGTGGAACCTTGTATAAAGGAATTAATTCATTCCAAATGAAATTATGTTAAGCAAATTTCCCATAGGAATGCATTGAAAACAGAGCAATCCCATTTTTATGTTGCACAGATTCGCCCCATAGGCGATTATGTTAAGCAATTTCCCCTATCTCTGGAATTTTTTTATGTTGTCCAAATTTTATGTTATACAAACCGTTTGTTATATGAGGGTCCACTGTATATTAATTAAAGAAGCACAAAGACTCAGTCCCCAACTTCAGTCTCATTAATAAAACAAATTTAATAGTTTAAATTAAAAATTGATTTGTTAACCAAAGATAGAAACTAATACTGTCACAACACTCTTTTGCCATTAGACTCTCAAGACAGTTTGAGAACAGGTTAACAAGCTACCATCTTTTCATACATATAGCTATACAAAGTTGATTTCATAAAAATATTGAATAAACCTTTTAAAAGTTTAATACATTAGATTCTGTGGGGCAAAGTGACATCTCTATACACAATACTGATAATATATATGTTCTCCCCTCCCCAACCCCTGCAAACACATAGTTATTTTCTTATTTATTTATTTATACATCATAAAGATCTATAAAGTGAATTTATTGCAAAGGGCTGATCAAACTGCTGACACTGTCTGAATGTGGATATTTGTGGAAATTATAGTCAGCAGTAACCTCTCTTTACAGACAACACTTGAAAAGTAGAATTTTAAATGCAAATCGATAATACCTACACTATTTTAAAAGGGCTGAATTATTGAATAACTTTTTGCATAATTATTTTGAGTGTAAAACCAGAAGACCTGTTTAAACTTCATGTATGCTCATCAGACAATATTAATTTACAGTCCTCCTCAGAATAGTCTCATTAGCATTAATCAGATTGCTCTAGAATGGAGTTTGCAACTTAGGTCTTTGTATAACCCTTGGGGGAAGGTTTGACTTCCACTCACATCACCAATGATGTAAATAATATTTGGATGAAATATTTAAGAGAGAGTGACGCCTTTTTTGGTTTAACCATTATTTTTTTTTGGGGGGGGGGGAATCCTGAACGCACAGCTTAAAAAGCTAAAATAATATATATGCTGAGTGCTTCTCTACATGAAGACAAACAAGGGACTGACTGACTAACTAATCCTTTCAGGATGCCATAACTATCCTGACAGCTTATGTTGTTACCTGGACTGAATTTTTTGTACAAGCAGTTAAATGTGTAAAATTGAGAGGCGTTTAAAAGATTGTAGATGCCTCCATCTATAGAACGCTTCATACTTTCTTCAGACACACACCACAATCAAGTAAGGGAGATCCATGGATGAATGAATATAATTAGCTCATATGAAATGCACTGACATGGTAACGTGCTTTTAATATGGTTAGGAACTTATATCCAGCAATAGTTGATGCTGACCACAACCAGAGCTGCATTAGGGCCATCAAATCTTTGCTACCACCTATATTGGTTTAAGTATGGATGTTTTAATGGATGGCATGAATTGAAAACCACATTGTCTCCCATGCCACCATTCAAATAACATACAGGACTAGGAAACCTTGAAATCCAAAGCCCGCTTCTCCTCCTCATCAATGAACATGCAAGTCTAAAGGAAGAAACAGGTTGAAAACATGCAGAGAGACCAAATAATGCACTGGTGAAGGTTTGGGACAACAGAGGCAGACAGTATTTTCTTTCTTTTTTGGGGCATGAGATGGAAGGAGATTTTTAAAAACCCACATAAACATGTGAATATTGTTTTATTTCTTCCCGCAAATCTCCACCAGTTATCTTTGGTCAATCAGTGAACTCATGCTTGGGGAGGGGTGGGGAAGTGGCACATTAACTCATGGACGGCATAATACAAATCCTGTACCTTGACTATGGCTTGCCTGTTATTCTGAACCCATGAATTCTACCTAAAACATTTAGGAAATATGTCTGTGAAGATTGTCAGTCATCCAGGTGAGTTTATCTGGAAGTTGACTTTTCTTGAAAAGTTTTGCTGCTCATCCAAACTGATGAAACTATTTGGATGAGCAGTGAAACCTTTCTCTCTCTCAAGAAAAAGAAGTCCAGTTGCCATGACTCAATTTCCAGATGTTTAGGAAATAGTAACATGCAATTCCTTTTACTCTCCAGCTGAGGGCATGATAGGTTTGTGCTCAGAAGAGACATAACTGGAATACAGTACTGAAGTCCTGGGTCAAGTTAAGGTTAACAAACAACTTTGTAAATGATGATTTAAAACTCTTTTAGCTTTGAATTTGGTTCAAAAAACAGCAAGATGTTCTGTTTATCTATGCAATAAAATTCAGAAAAGGTTATGGCCAGGAGCAGCTTCTTGGATGAAATATTTTTGAAGAAAATATGACTATAGTAAGCAATGAACAGCTTTGGGAGTGCTCACTCTATTAATGCTATGTAGTCTTCATTCTGCTTGCTGTTGGGCATGGAAATATTGGTTTAATTAATAAGCTATTATAAAGAGAATAAAGGAGTTAAGAATATTGATTTAATCAGACAATAGATTTTGTGTACGGATGACACTGAGTAACCAATGAAAAGGTATGAAGGCCAATCAATAAAGATCAATTACTTGACTGGCACCTTGTTACTTAGCTGCAACCAGTAAACACCAGGAGGGTTTTGACTAGAGAACAAAGACAAGTTTCGGCCACGTAACAAGAAAAAAAAAAGTACAGATCGCCACAACAGATCATTCAAGGCAAAAATAAATGAGAAAAGAACTGGAGGAAGAAGGAGAATGTATTGGCAGAAAAATGGTTAAACTCGAGACCAGTTGTTCCCAATCTTTTTTTGGCCATGCCGCACCTAAAGATAAAGGTAAAGGTAAAGGTTCCCCCTGCACATGCGTGCTAGTTGTGTCCAACTCTAGAGGCAGCACTCATCTTTGTTTCTAAGCCAAAGAGCCAGTGTTGTGCAAGTCTGTGGCCATGTGGCCAGCATGGCCGAAGGCATTTCTGTGCACGGAACACTGTTTACCTTCCTGCTTTTTATGGTGGCACCTATTTATCTACTTGCTTTTTCACGCTTTCAAATGCAAGTGCACTAAAATCCTGATCCCCCTCCCCCGTGACATAGTTCTTACTATTCAAAAAGTAAACTCATACTCACACAAAAACAGTATAAAAAAATCAGTTAAATTGTCCCCCTTAAAAATCAAATTGCCCCTGTGTGGTGTGGGCCCCACATTGGGAACCACTGCACTAAATGAAAGGTAAGTTCATTGTTGAGATCTGCTGCATCAAATACCAATATGACTTCCAATCTATGATAGGAGCAGAATGAGAAAAGAAGATTGCTGTTTGTCAATATATGTATTTTCTATGCTTCTCTTTATCTGCTAAAATGTGTGGAGAAATAGGAATAAGAACAAAAGAACAGCCTTGCTGGAACAGGCCACAGTCCATCCAGTCCAACATTCTGTCTCACAGAGTGGCTCACCATTTGCTTCAGGGTATTCCCAAGCAGATGTCTTCACCTGCTTAAGATTCCCTGCAAATGGTATTGAGAGATATCCTGCCTCTCTCTCCAACCTGGAGGTTGTCCTTAGGCATCCATAATGATAGCCATTGATACCTTTGTTCTCCATGAACTTTCCTAATCCTTTCTTAAAGCTGTCAAGGCTGACAGCTGTGACCAATTCTTCTGGCAGGGAGCTCCACAGACCAGTGAACGTCTGGGTGAAAAAAGTACTTTCTCTTATTTGTTAGAGATCTAGCACCCAAAAGTTTCATGGAGTGCCCCCTAGTTCTAGTGTTGTGTGATAGAGAAAACAGTTTTCCCTTATCCACCTTGTCCATACCGTTTATGATTTTATAAATTTCAATCAGGTCACCCGTTGGGTGCCATCGTTCAAGAGTGAAGAGGCCCAGATGTTGCAGCCTCAGATGATAAGGAAGGTGTTCCAGTCCCCTAATCACTCTGGTTGCCCTCCTCTGCACTTTTTCCATTTCCATAATATCCTTCTGGGGGTATGGTGAACAGAACTGTACACAATACTCCAGACAGGGCCTCACCATAGATTTATAAAAAGGCAAAATGACACTTGCTGACATATTTTCTATAGCCTTCCTAATGATTCCTAGCATTGTGTTTGCATCTTTCACCGCTGCGGCACAGTGGATTGACACCTTCATTGAGCTGTCCACCAGGACACCAAGGTCCCTTTTCTGGTTTGTTGCAGAGTTCAGACCCCATCAGTTTAGAAACGTAATTGGGTTTTTTTGCCCCAACGTGCATCACTCTGCACTTACTAATGTTGAAGCTCATTTGCCACTGGTTTGCCCACTCCTCTAGTGTCAAGAGATCCCTCTGGAGCCCCTCACAATCTCTCTCTGTTTTTACTACCCTGTATAATTTAGTGTCATCGGCAAATTTGGCTACCTTGCTGTTTACTCCAGCTTCTAGATCATTTATAAAGAGGTTGAAAAGCAGGGATCCCAGTATTGAACCTTGAGAGAGCCCACTCTTTACCTCCCTCCACTTGGAGAATATCCATTTAGTGCTACCCCCTGTTTCCTGTCCCTTAGCCATTTGCTGATCCAGGACAAGACCTGTCCTTTTCATCTATGACTGGCAAGTTTTAACAAGAGCCTTTTGTGCAGGACCTTGTCAGAAGCCTTCAGAAAGTCCAGATAAACAATGTCAACTGGGTCTCCCTTATCCTCATGCTTGTTGACAAGGAGAAAGGCAGGGTAAACATATTCTAAAGTAAAAATAAAATAAAAATATCCAAAAGATTAGTGAGGCATGATTTGCACTTGCAGAAGCTATGTTGGCTCTTCTTCAGCAGTGCCTTCTCTCCTATGTGCCTATTAATTTTAACTTTTAGGATGGTTCCATCACTTTACCTGGGACACATGTCAAACTGACCTGTCAGTAATTTCCTGGGGTGGGTGGGTAGATTTGAAGAATGCGGCTAGGAAAATTAAACATTTTATCATATTATTAATTATTTCCTTTATTTCTTATTATCTAATTAGTTACTCCATTAAATATCTATCCATTTCTTGAAGCCTGTCCCCAATTTCCCCCCTCAATATATTTCCTCACTCTCATGCAATGTGTAGCCCGCATAATTAAATTGTAAACTGCCCAGAGAGTGCTTTAAGCACCATGGGGCAAATATATAAGCAGAAAACTTTGCTTTCTTCCCAAAGAAAACTTCCCCCACCCCCAGTATATAATTTTGGTGAAAAATCCTGAAGGACTTCTAAGTTCTCCATTGTCAAATGACACCTCTTGTCCCTTTTGTTTTTAACTGCTCCAGTTTGACTCTTGGCCTTTTAAACTTGTGTGCTAAACATTCTTGAGGTAGTATTACTAAATTCAGAAAGTTCTCTTTTAAAATATATTACAAGTACCTGAATTTTCTCCGTTTCAGTATTCTCTAATTCTGCCCTTTTTGCTTACATTTTGAGTAAGGTTTTTAATTTGTTTATAATAACCGTATTTCATCCTAAAATAAGTACTGGGGTTTGGGAAATTACGTGGGTTATAAGAGTATTAAAATCTATGTCTATAGGGATAAAGGAGCATTTTTATAACTTAGTTTGAAGATGGCACTCAACTCCAGTGAAATAAAATTTAATCGATATTTATTATTCCAAGATATGTTGGAAAGAACATATAAAAGCAGGTAATTATTTTCATGTGTAGTGGGAAGGCGACAGTATGTTGAAATGCTAGCAATTGATCTTTAAGGAAATAAATGAAGTAACTAAGTTAAATCTGTAATCGGACAGCTAAATAATTAATTTCCCATTGACAGTGTCAAGATTAATTTTACCCAAGGATTGTAAAACAATGTATAATTTTCAATTAAATCAATGGTGTAGAAAGTTTGATAGTATAGTTATAAATGAAATTTTAAAGTGTAATATTAAAGAAGTTGATAACATTAAGAAGGGGATGATAAGTAGGAATACATTTATAGCTCCATGGGAAGAATTTGTTTATTTTTTATTAATAAAGGGGAAGGGACATAGACTTTGACAATTATTGATACAACTTTGAAAAGGAAATGGGGCTGCATAGAGATAAAAAAAATGGCCATAACTTGAAAGTAGTTCCTGGGGGAAGGGAGCACTTTTATATATAATTTTTTGTTACCTGTTATTAGAGATTTTGACCATTTTTGTTTCCCTTAAAAAAAGAAAAGGCATGTTTTATTCAAGAATTAAATCTAAAATATTTGATGTCTATACTTCCCCTGAATAATTCTTAAGGTTACTTAGGATATGATGCTGGAAATGAACTTCCACATTTTATTGAATACAGAAATTTTATTGAATATATAACTGCTGTATAACACAGGGTTTAAGTATATGGCTGTAAAGCCAGAGTTTGGGAGTTGGATGCCTCACTATGCCTCCTTGACAAGGTCCTGTGCTCAGTGGTCCCTTCCAGTATGATGATGATGGCCATTCTAGTACTGTATTATCCTCAGGTATTTTACTCAAGAATGCAGACTAGGATTCTGCAAAGCATATCCTTCTTGCAACATAGAGGCCAGGCTCCTAACAGTTTAACGTCTTTTCGTACTTCAGACTTCTCAATTAAAGGGAATGCTCTATATTCACAAATACTCAAATCAACAAAGAAAACATGGGAAAGGATAAAGAAGTGTGCTTCAATGTGAGCAAACTTCCACGGTTAAACATTCAAACATACGATAATAAAAGATCAAAAATGGAGAAATGCTAAAAGTGATTGTTCACAATCAATGCACGGTATATCAATAGGGATGAATAAATGGGATAAATCGGATAGAGTGCAGCAAATTTTGCTTTCTTGCCTCTTCCTCTGCTTACCTCTTCTGAAAAATCAGTGCTTTTGTGTGTCTGCTTGAAGAAAACTAAATTTTTATTATATAATAATTTTATTTGCTTTATTATAATTTTGATTATTTCTATTTTCAGCTGTATTTTTGCCTGCTTTTTTAATGCTGGCCAAAACTAAGATATAGATTCATTAAAAGCCATCTTCATAAAAGTTCATTTGTAACAGCAAATTGTGACGCTAGAATATCAAATACTGTAGATACTGTCTGAATAAGGATACTTTTAAATTTAATATGCCAAAACATGATAGGTTTGTGAGTGAAGCAAATTCATACATATATTATATCTCCACAGTAACAAAGAGGCTTCAGATCTAAAACTATAAAATAAACTTTCAAAATATTGCATATTTTTCAATCCCCCATTTCTGTTTTCCTGGAAGCTACAGAAAAAAATACTTTTTTGCACAGCTTTTACATTCCTGAAAGTTTTACTGCTTTACATCTGTTAACAAACAACAAGTGCTTTTAGATTAATAATTCCTAGTGCAGTTCTTCTGTCTTTCCTAGTGAATTAAAAATCTTTTAAAAAAAATTAGTGAAGAAATGCCATTCCTTCCTTCATGTGAAGGTGACAAATGGAAGTCATTATTGTATGCATGTCTCCTTTCCTCCAAAACAACACCCTGAATGAGATTGGGAAATTACACAATAAAAGCTTTATAAGGATGTGATCAATATCTTATGTCTCTCTGCTGTATGGTTTCGCCCTGCTTGTTTTGTGTCAGGCACCATCCGCATTAGACATCGAAATAAACCAGGAAACAAAGACCAGAATCCTATTGGTGATTTATGTTTGGATAATGGAAAGCATCCCAGATGCAGCAGCAAGTTGTTACTCATTAATAAGGTGATAATTGTGTTCCGGGGTACTATCGTTAATGAGTGGCAATTTGTTGCTGTGACAAATTCAAGTCACCAATAAGGGCTTCAAGTAAATTGATTTAAAAGTCATGGCCTTCTTGCCTCCCAAAATTGTCTTCCTAGATCCCTGGAAATTGTGTTATACTAGTGAAGTTTCCCTAATAAAAGTACAAATTCCCCCGGGAATAGCGTAATTAACTGGAACTGGAAGCTGGACAAAATGTGCCACATAGATGGTTTTCTTCACTTCATGTGTGGACTTCATATGAAATAGCAGCTTCTTTTTTCTCAATACTACACAGTTCCAGAGAATCGAGCGAGGAATGGGTACTCCTGTTCTTCTCCTGTGCCTATGAACTCTGTACTCCGAGACTGCAATTCACCGGCCGCCGTTTAGTATAATCTCTAGAATAAATGGTTTGACTCTTAATAATTTACTAGTTTGTTCCTATATAGTCTTATTTGAAAATTTATTTCCCTGTGTTTGGTAGGGTTCCAGACAAGTATGGCCACAACTGCAGTGGTCTAGCATAGTACTAAGGGGCACCACAGTATTGAGTTTCCAGCAGATCCGCCATATACTTTGCCTGCCATGTAAAGTGCAAAGTCATTCTGGCCTTCTATCACATTCTTATTTACTTGGCAGGCAGACTATGCCAGATGTCTGCTAAGATGTCTCTAATCGAGGAGAAATACTTGTCAGTTTTTTTGGATCACTGTTTCACATTAAACATATGTTATTGTCACAAAACAAACAGAAGCTCAGAATAATTACACCCAACACATCCTTCTTTATGAGCTCATGTTTGGGGCTGAGGAGAGATCTTCAGTTGACCAAGCCCTACAAACAGGCTGTAGCCTAATTTAAAGGGGCCTTCCCCTGTGATACTACATGTTTCCTTCTTGGTTTTTAAGGAGTGGAAGGAGGAGGAGATAGGTGTTAAGTAGTCATGGTTCCTGCCCAAAGCCCTAAAAATTACAGCTCGCTGGGTATGCTAAGAATTAAAGATCTTTGCCTACACTACCACCATCAGACAGAACTAGGCCCCAGGCAGGATCATTGGTCATACAGTAGTAATATAGCTGTTTGGATGAATGATAAACTTGAAGTCTAATAAAGCTGAAGACCATTCATTCAGATCGATCTGCCATGGGTCAGAGGATGATTTGTGCCCTGTTCTAGATCTTAGAGGGCCATCTTTCTTCCAATCAACCTTGTACCTTCCAGAATCCATTGTGAGACATAATTTGTAGAATACCTCAGTTTCACCCTGAATGAGGATTTATTTTATGCTCCCTTTTAAAAAATAATAATTCAAGTTAGTGATTGGTCACTTCTGGTTTTCAAAAAGACCTTTTGAGGCCTAAAGCAATCCTGGATGTGGCATAAAATGTGGAGTACAGTGCAAATTGTATACCCTGAGGGGCACCTAAGGGTGTCAAATGTGGGGAGACAGCTCAGGAGATCCAGGAAAGTTTAGGAGCCGACACACAGTCAACAGCTGTCCATTGTCTTTCCCTGCCCTGCCCTGTGCAGCCTTCTTTTCAAACACCACTTCAACAAAAATTATTGCAGGGTGGGGAGGAGGAATCTTTACAGTTCTGCCTGAGGAAATGTGGATGGATGCCACAGAAAAAGCCATCCTTGTTCAATGATCCTTGTTCTTTGGAGTCACCTGTCTAGACTGATCTCCCCAGAGCCATGAAGGGGCAGGAGTAAGGATGACAAATTAGAAATATTGATATTTCTCAAGCTTTGTATACATTGTAAAAAAAAAGCCAATAAATTGTGTAAATAAGAACAACATTTGGGCTGTGTCAAGGTATCCCCTAAAAAAAAGAGAAACAACTGGGATCAGGGAAACTATTATTAGTGGGAATTGTGGATTAAGTGCATGTAAGGAGACACCATCCAAGATGCATGATACAGCAGCCAGACTGCTGCTTGAGACACAGCAAGGAACACATATGACTGCGGTGTGCTCATCTTTTGCCCCAGCAACTAGCTGGGGAGAAGCTAGCCTTACCCACCGGTTGTAGGAGCTGTTGTCATGGTGTGGTAAACAGAGTAGTGCTGGTATGAGGACCATTGACTTGGCCCTTAGTAAATATAGGAAAGGGATAGCTTTCCTTTCCAAAGGGTTGTCACACGAGAAAGAAGGGGGCTCTGTTCCCCTTCTGTATTCTGATCCATTGCCCTTTAAAATTTGAAGATATTCATGCCACCTGGAGGATTTTAACTTGGGGATCCTTGTGATCAAATATTCATATCTTTGTGCCAACTACTGTGCAGTCATAGAAGGAATGTGTCAGAATAAATTCAGTGACAAGACATTTCACTAGAAGACATTTCCTCCCCAATGTTTGGGCTGAGTTTTCAACATTGCATGGCTAGGATAAGCAATGAATGCAATGAATAGAGCTTGGATCGTTGTGACAGAACAGATGTTCACATTTGCAAAATTGACTCAGTACTGCCTTGTACGTACGATCTTCAATTACTCTGTTAATCCTTCAATTGTTTTATTTTTTTCCTCTTCCTTCATGATTGGTTTCAGAAGTCTTTTTTCAACAAGGGATCCTCAGCGCTTTTTATATTAATCAGAAACAATTGCCAAGAAACAGATGCTTTCGCTATCCTTCTGCTTTACATAGATGACTGCTTCATATTTGCATTTCAGCAAATGTGTGTATTATCAAACTCCCAAAACGTACTTGATAAAACTGCACACTCTTTCACTGTTTGGTGTTTACTTGGTGTACAGGTGGCTTTTAAAGACCTCAAACTGTTTCAAATGTGATAGTGGTAAGCACAAATGTTCTGTGGGATAAGATGCCTTGTCGGCAATCTAAGATAGCCATTCTATTTACTGGACATTGCTTTTGTTCCTAAGGAAAGGATAGATCTCTCTGTAAGTTGTTTGAGAGAAAAGTAATTAAGCATAATCTTGAGGCAATGAGATTGCAGAGCACGAGTAAAACTAAGAAGAGATGAAGACGTCATCACATCTTCCCCAAAAAAGTGCTCTTTACTGGAACCTAAGGCAAATTAATATTGCTTCTTGGATGTGAGGCAAAGTGACATACTAAAGGTGTTAAGTGGCCAACATTAATCCAGCTTCAGAAAAAACACACATCTACCAGTGACTGCAAAATGTTCTTCCTACCTTTGGCTACAGCAGTGTTCAATGGTGTATTCTAAATTTTTTTGCAACATCACAGCTTTTGCTCAGTGTGACAAGTCCCCATGTGAACAGTGCTAGACTCCACAGAGAAGACAATCCTGTATTTCTGTACAGCAGTATTTGCAGTGATATCGTGCCATGTGGTCCTTCCCCATTCCAGTTATGGCAGCCACTGATGTTAAGTGGGATGGACCATGCCACTCTTTCAAATATCAGATCATTATATCTAGATGTCATGATCCCACTTAACCCAGCCCAACACCTTCCATATTGTGCAGTACTAAGATATTTATATTTAACTAGGCATTTTTTTAAACTTACAAATTCCGGCCAATTTTTCTTCATAGTGGACAGGAGAGAAAGAAACAAAAGAGGTACGATAAGTTAAAAAAGTATGTGAGCAATATGAAAAACCACAATCGATGTTCAAAAAAGGAGGTTGACTGCAGGCTTCAATATTTCAGAGGCTTTCAGATGAAGTTCGTTTTCTTAATAAAAATATGTTTCAGGAACAAAGGGTGGTGAGAAATAAAGCTTATGTAGCTAGAAAAAGATCTTGCCCAACAGCACTACTGGAAAATTTCATAAGCAGCAGCTTTCTGATGGAACACAAAGAACATTAACTGGACTGGATGGGGAAATATTTCAAAGTATGCACATGTGCAGACTGAAAATATGGACAATGAAGATATAGACAACAGCAATGGACTCCACTTCTATAAGGAACTCAAAATATTCTAATGAACGATGAACGAGTGGAAACTGGCAGAAAAAGCTTATCTGTTTGTATACAATTACACCAGGAAAGGAGGGCTTCAACTTGGCAATGGAATGAATGATATCTCAACTGTGCTTTCATAGAACAGGCTAAACCTTCAGATCAGTTGTTAAAGTGCATACATCTTCTAAGTGCAAAAACCTCACAGCTTGGGCCCTTCTCCCACCCACTTACTCTGTTTGCAAAAATATAGTACTGGTCTTGGGTCACATACCTTTGATAGCTATGCACCAAGGAGGTGATGTAAGAAGGGTTTTTTCCCCTTTCAAAATGGCAGTCTCCAGAAGACTAGTGGCCTAGCAAGCTCATTAACTGAAATCTCAAATAGATTTAAAAAATAAATAGATTTAATGATCTTTCATAATCTATGGCCAAGAATATGTTTTCTTTCTTTCTTTGCTTCCTTCCTCCCCTGGACTTTTCTTTGCCACCTGTATGTGCTTGATTTTTTTAAGTGAAACTGCAAAAAGCAAAATAAGGTTACTAGAAATGAAAAAGTCCAGTGGAGTCTGGCCAGATGACAGATCCGGGTTTTCCCACTCATCCGTGGGTCTAACATTCCCACCTAGCTTTGCTACTCCTCCAATGAGGAATGAGTTTAGATCAGGAAATCCTGCAGCACCCATGCACCTTTTCCTCCATTTCCTCCATGGGAGCTTTGAATTTTAGAAGAGGCGGATCGCCACTCGATACTGTGTAGTAAACTGAAGTCCCATTGGATGCATAAGTAGGAGTCCTGGGGCTGATCAGGTGCTCCTTGGCTTCTCCCCCGCTTTCTGTGCTTCCTCCCACGTTGCTCCCAAAGTGCGTACTGATGAAGGGGTGGTTGAGGAGCTTGGCTGCGGCACGCTGCCGTTTCAACTCAGACAGGGTTTGATGGCTTCGTTCTTTGTAGCCGCCCCAGATGGGATGAGAGTCAGGGATGATGGGGCTATCATAGGGCAACGCCTGGCTTGCCTCATTGTTCAGAGCAGGATGCATTTTCCAAACGTCTCCATTGGGAATCGAGTATTGGTAAGAGGCCGAGGACAAGCCGAGCCCATTCTGAAGCACATTGTCTGAGTCACACTGCGTGCTTTTGGTTACCAGTTCTGGAAGAACTGCACATGTATCTACTGTATTGTTCTGTAAAGAGAAATAAAACAAAACATAAATGTTCAAATATCATACAATCAATCTCCAAGAGACCTGCAAGCCTCTGTTAGTTGTTTTGTCGCCTTTCAGTAAATTGAATCTTCTATGCATGGCTATACCCTAACTGTTACTCAAATGGACTCCCAGTATGCTCATTCCCACTGTTGCCTACAGCAAAATGTGCTGCTTATACATCTCCCAATAATGCTTAAAGCACTCTATGGGTGGTTTACAATTTAATTATGCAGGCTACACATGGACCCCCCTGGGATGAACCAGGGTAACTTTACAGCTGCCACTTTTAGGTTTGTTTATTATTTCTACTTCTACCCAGGTATCCCAACCAAAATACCAGTCAGACAGGAAGGACACCTATTATGAAGAGACAGCCAGACAACAAGGTTGAAGGTTTAAAATAAAAAAATGTAATATTTAATGTTTCACACACATAGATGTTCAGTGTTGTTATGATAGCCTTAATTGGTGTATTAATGTTAATCAATAAAACTGTGTTTAATTCTTTTAATTCTTCTTGTAACAATGTCTTCCTTTCATGAATTGGGTTTCATAAACCCTAGCCACCAACTGACATACATAGATAATAACTGACTGACTCCCTAACTGTCTGCTTGTCTGCTACTTAGACCATCCCTAGGTCACAGAGGAGAGAACACATTCTTCTCTTACAGTACACCTTCATACCTATTAGCCTCACCCACCAGCTCACAGATTGGCTAGGTTGCACACCTCTATATACATATTCAAACATAACAATAAATATTCATGAACGCACATACATAAATAAATAACCTCCATCTTTCACACCCCCTATCCCCACCCACTATTAAGTTGAGTACTCATTTTACCAGGACTTTTGGGATAACTTGTAAAAATATTCTAAAACAGGCAAGTTGTCTTATTTAACACAGTATTCTCACGCATTTCTGGTCTTTGACACATAGTGTATCTAAACTACCTTGGGAAACAGCCACATGGATTTGACACAGAGCTAAAGAATTCCTACTAAGGTTTAGGCAATCTGGATAAAGTTGTTCGTATGCTGAGGAACATTTGTTTTTTTACAACTGATATTCCTTTAGGTTGCCAGGAGGCTATGTCTGAAATCTGACATCAAATTATGGCTTTGTCCCATACCAGATCTGTATTCTCTTCATTGGAGCAAGTTTCTCGGATGTCACCATTGTATTCAGATGTCCGTTGCTCTTCTGAAGGTTCTATTTGCTGCCAGATAATGGCCTCCTTCTCATACTCCTTTCTATAAAGATTTGTTCGGTCAGAAAGGCTTGCCCTGCGCACTACTTTTCTAAGGGGGAAAATGCAAAACACAGAAAGAAGAATGAGCCGTCTTGTACAACTGCACACCAGCAAGAAATATTATTTTATAATATTTTAAGGGCCTTCACAGAAATGGCCAAGTTACATATATCCATTTGTGGGCCCTTTTTATAGTTAAATTGCTTAACTTTTACCCTGAACAATTAAAAGGTAACAGCACTGATGATGACTAAAGATGAAAAATCTAACGGGAAGTATATGAACTGCTTGTTTTTTGTAGGTCTGCCTGCCAATCTTATTATATTCCTCAGAATCCCTACTTTCATTTATTAAAAATAAATGTTTCTAACGCTGAAAAGAGAGATCTGTCTGGAACAGGAATCAGCGCTTGAATTCAAATATCTATTCAACCATGAAACTGGGACAGTCACCTCTTTATTTTAACCTCCAAACTATTTCTGTTGAGTTCAGGCTAAGATTTTTTCAGCATTCCTTCATAACAGGGCAAATAAAACGCAGTAAGCTGAACATGAAGATAAAACATTCAGCATGGGTGCTACATGTTTTACATCGTGGCAAAATCTTGTAGCATAAATTATGTCAGTTCCAGGGAGATGCCATCACTGGCAAAGGGAGACTTCTGGTAATTCAAGAGTTCCTCCTTTGATTCCAGGGCTTGCATGGCTCAAGCACAATGAGACTGATCAGGCATGACTGTGCAAGCCCTTGTATCAAAGCAGGAGCTTTTTAAATCCAGGCAATCTGCCACTGCTGATGACATCATGTGCTTTTACACTGGCGTAATTTATGAAACAGGTTTTGGACAATATCGGATATGGCTGTGGATGTAACACATTCATTCATTGATTCATTCATTTTCTTTTATTTAGATGCCAATTTTATCCCTTCAGAACCTAAGGCAGCTCATAATGATTAAAACAACTTTATATATTAATTTTGTATAGCTCAATTAGATTTTTTTATAAATCAACATTAAATCCAGATTAAAAACAATTTTTAAAAATGTACAACATTATATATTTGTTTGTTATATATATTTTTCTGTTTCTGTTTATATTTGGGGTGTTCTGCTAGAAGATCCAAGGTAGCTGACAGTATTACAAGAAACAAAGTTAAAACCAAATGACATTAATCAAATATCATATTGAAATTCATAGTAAGAGCAAGATGAAAAACACAAGTAAAACACGGAATAAAATGATCCCTTAAAAAAAATCCCCTTGGTCAACCAGTCATTTAAAGGAAAGCATGCCTGAAGAGAAAGATTTTGACTTTATCTTCCACAGCTGAGGCCAGGAACTGCATCCTGTGAAAAAAAGCATTTCAAATCTCTTCAAGAATTTGAGCACACAAGATAGTGAGAAAGAACACCACGTAAGCTCAAAGGTGCATTAAGGATCACATTCAAAACAAAGGACTTGGTTCATTATGATCTACAAAATGAATTCCCAATTCCGAAAAATCATACCAGCCATAGCATATCATCTACTGAATTCACAAAAGCATTTGTAAAAAATGATTATGGATCCATAAAACAGATATATTATTTCTTTTCTGGAGAGTGGCTTTTAACTAGTGATGTGACAGTGAAAAAGTCTAGAAAAAGGTTTGATAATAAAATAATGGCTAAGAATTCATCCTATCAACCTGTCCTCCTGCAAATGTGATATGCCATCACACCTGTTCACCTTCCTGCCTCTGATTATTCCTCTGTGATCTTCTGGCATGCTAATAATCTCTCTGAATGCTCAATCTTTTTTTCTAATTCTGTTCTCTCCCTGAGTATCAGTTACTGTAAAGGTCAACTAACTGTAATAGCATAAACATACATGTGTCCTCCTTGAAAAATCTATTCTCATTCTTTCTGTCATGGTTCAGCTTCGGTCAGTTGACTGAGTGGCTTAAGATAACTGTTTTGTGTGTTGTGTGGTTACAGTCATTACCGCCTCTTCGTGACCCCATGTACGTGGAGTTCTCTTGGCAGGAATACTGCAGTAGTTTGCCAGTTCCTACTCCAGGCGCCTACAGCACCTGGTATTCCCTGGTGGTCTCCCATCCAAGTCCTAACTAGGACCGACCCTGCTTAGCTTCCGAAATCAGGGCAGATCAGACGAGCTTAGGGCATCTCGGCAGCTCACTATCCTAAATCATTAGGTCCAATTAAGGAAAGTGACCACCAGGTGGCACTCTTTGATGTTAGCAAACACTGTGCTTTATTGCAATAGCAAGGAATAGACCATTTTAACCTCTTAGTTGCCATGCTGAACTTAACATAAGCTTAGATATATGGAATAGTTTTTGATCTGATTTCTTTCTTATAGCTTATGTCCCCAGTAAAGCAAACAGAACATACCCTAACTAAATGGTCTTTTGTTGGAGATCACATTTCTGCCCAACTCCCCCAAATAAAACTGCTTGGCCTTTATAGCCAACACAGAATATTGGACTAGGAAGTCCTGCATTCAAACTCCTAAACAACCATGTGAATTCACTGGATGAGTGAGAGACAGTAATGACCCCATAAAGACAGTAATATAAAAATGTCTCACAGAAGGCACAAAAACTGGCAACATAAAAATTGAACAAAATAAAGAATAACACAAAATTGGCTTGCTTTAACTTATTACTTAGGAGTGATAACTTAGGAGTTTTAACTCTTAATAATAGTACTTAGTTTTAACTTATTACTTAGGAGTAATATGTTGAAAATATGCCTCCAAAAGTTCAAACAGTCAACTGCAGTCAGCTGAAAAACATCCTGAAACGTGAGGCTTGGATTTGCCTTAAGACGACAAATATACTTCTAACAAAAAGAGCATTTTTTCCCATCCCACTCACCCTCTGCTTCCAGTACTGGAGGTTCTCCGGCTCAAGGATGACTTATGTCTCATCTGAGATTTCATGATGACATCATGCTTATGCTTTAGTTCTAAGAGCAGAACTCTAAACTCCTCTTCTTCACAGAGGTCTAAAGAGATATAAATCAAGTCTCTGCGGTGAGTTACTGGATGCGGATGAAGCTTTAAAAATGCAGTCATGATAGTTAAAGTTCTGCTCATACATTACATTTATCTGGATTTCTACAAGAACAACACCTGAGGCAGAGAGCAACAGATTATGAGCTTCTTTATTATCTATGAGAATGAACATCCAGTGCATCCATTTTACATGGTCAATACTGCTACAGTAATCCCCTGCTTATTGCGGGGGTTAGGGATCCGACCTGAACCACAATAAAGGAAAATTTGTGAAATGCAGATGCTGGGTTGGGTTGGGACTGGGGGGCTTGCCTGGGGCCTCCTACACTTACCTTAGGCCTGACACTGCCCTGAACGGGCCTCCAATGGGCTTCATGGGCCTGCTGGAGGCCTCAGAAGTAGTTTCGGGCAATCTGGAAGGCACTTCTGGGTTTTTTGGAAGCCACTTTTGGTTTGCTGGAAACCACTTCTAACAGGCCTGGGAAGCCCATTGGAGGCCCTCTCAGGGCAGCATCAGGCCTGGGGTAAGTGCAGGAGGCCTCAAATAGGCTCATGCAGCTTGCCCCAGATGGGACTTGCCTTCATATACTGCAGTCCCACAATATACTTGGACCGTAGTACAGTGGACCCTTCTATAACAAACAGCTTGTATAACATAAAATCTGTACAACATAAAAAATTCCGGAGATAGGGGAAATTAGCTTAACATAATCGCCTATGGGGAAAATCTGTACAACATAAAAATGGGATTATTCAATTTTCAATGAATTCCTATGGGAATTTATATAAAGGAAAAATTGCTTAACATAATTTTATTTGGAATGAATTAATTCCTTTATACAAGGTACCACTGTATATGAACTGTGAAATGATAGGGAACTACTGTATATACACAGGGCAGGTGAACAGCTAGATGGCTGTTCCCCCTTGAGAAGTGATACGGTGAGGCATGGGATAATGGAGCTGTGTCGTCAGGTTGAACGGATGGAAGGTGGCCACAGTACGGGGACTGATAGCAATGGTGGGTGAACTTGGATGGCTGCTATGGATGGATTCATCTATTTTCAGTCTGTCATTTTTTTTTTTTTGCATGTGTTCATTTGGAAGCTCCTTTTTCTCTGATGAGTGAAACTGGACTTGCCAGTGCAGACTGATATGTCTATTTTCACACAGTTTCTAAATGTATCCTGTTGTTTAGTGTAGCAACTCACACTACAAAAGACCCTCTGAATCAGTGGATATTGGGTGAGTCAGCTCCTCCATTGGTTCCACTGATCCAAGAGGGCCTACTCTAGTTGTGACTTACTTTAGTATAAAAAGCCACAATTAAAAGTAGGAGTATTTGAATTAATGGGACCTATACAAGCATTGATTCACTAAATCCCCACTGGCTCAATGGAGCCTCTCTAATGCAATTTACTATGCTAAGCAACAGGGTTTCAGCTTATATCTCACATAATATTTTCTTTCATTAACCATTCAGTTTTGAATGTAGCTACTTGCAATATAAGTGTTTTTAACACAACTGAATGTGTTTTGAACCAAGAGATGCATCAAATAATTTTCAAGAATTCTGGAACCTGAAAGATAACTCTGTTCTGATCCATATATTAGCCCTAGAGAAGCAGATCAGGTCAGTTCATATCAGAATTCACGAAGGTCAGCTTTCCCAAACATTTCCAGCAGACACACAGTAGTTTGGGAACGGGAGTTAAGGACATGCTCTGGTTTCAGACCATGGAAGCTACTTATGTTAGTATATAAGCAGCTTTTGAGACAGTCTGATCATTATAGGTTCAACAGAGACTAATTTGTACATGGAACAGACCCTGAAACCAAATAGGGCTTATGTTAGTCATGATAAACATACTCATTTTATATCAGAAATATCTCTGCAAACATAAGAGTATTATGTGCCATCAAGCCACATTTGACTTATATTGACCCTAAAAGGTTTTCTAGATATGTGAGATATTTAAACAATGATATTACCAATGGTACCCACTCCCATGAGTTTCCATGGCTGAGTAAGGATTCAAACTCAGGTCTCCTGAATCCTAATTCATCTCTCTATCCATTGCATTACAATGGCTACCAACACTTAACTTAGGCTGCTTTTACACGACCCCTAAAACCCGAGGCAAAGGGCTCCCAGATGCGGAGCTTAAAATTGTTTTCCCACCAGCTGCGGACTTTAAACAAAATAAAGTATGACCATGCCCACCTAAGCGCGCCCCAGCGCACTTTAGAAGTATCTGGTCTCCGGAGGAAAAAAAAATTCCGATGCAGGTTGTAAAACTGTGGATGCCGGGCTCCCCCTGCCACCCCTTTAAGAGACAGGAATCCCTACGGGGCTGCTCTGGACGGTGGACAGAGGTTAGCGGAGGTGAGCCTGCATTATTTTCTCCCTTTTTTTCTCCCTCCCCTCACCACAGATAGGAGCAATAGAGGGCGGAAGAGTGGGAATACAGGAAGAGGAACAAACCCCACGATCTCTGGTCCGAATTTAAGTTGTCAGTGGATTTTAGAGGTCGTGTAAAAGCACCCTTAGTTGACAGTCAACACAGCTGGCTCCAACATGCTCTCAAAATAGTTACAAGGCTCATTCCCCAAGGTTACAAAGATAGATGTTCACCATCCATAATTCAGTGGTAAGATCTCACTACTTTAACTATGCATGAAAAGATATACAAAATATTTGAAGCAGGGGATTCAACTCTTTGTTCCAGAGTTTTTCAGACAGTATGGCAATTTTACAAGTTGTAATAATAATAATAATAATAAGTTTTCCATTTCTGCTCACAAACACACTTGTTTTATCAAATCATCACCAAGCAACTCTTTTTATTTTAGTATGTCTTCAACTTATAATTATATAGATGCATCAGCCATGGTCATTTGTTGTATATATGGTATTTCTCTCCCCCTTTTCTTTCTCTATTGGCATCTCCCCTCCATTTGTAATTTTGAAAGCTAATTAAAAATGCAATACCCAGTTAAGGAAAACTTTGCTTTATTAACTTTCAAAATTATAGCCTATAGATGATGACGGACCGGGACTCAAGAGATCCGGATTTGAATTCCCACTTGGAATACACCGGCATGCAAGTAACAGGTCACTCAAATTCAAGGCCAGGTCTTCTCTATAGGTCTGATTACACATTCATGCATCCCATACAGAACACTGCCATTGATTAAATTCTGTAAGAGCAGGAAATATGATTTTCCAACCTCAGTGTAAATCCTTTCCTCCATCAGAAGGTAAGGTGTGGCATGAACATCAGGCTGTTTTGAGGATACTAGTGCAGGGCAGCCTGAGAGAAGCACTCATAAAGAGAAGCAGGTTATTGGAAACTTCACTGGGCTGTCTAAAGAGTCTCAGTGATTCATCCAAGGGCACAGACTGTAAAAGGGAAATAGAATTGCAGTTCACCTATTGGCATCTCATCCATGGCTGTCCGGGCATTCAAATCTGCACCGTGGGACACTAACAGCTCTGCCATCTGCATCTGGAATAAAGAAGAAGAAAATATACCACCATGGCTAGCTTTCAAAACACCATTTTGTCTCAAACAAACTATGATAGCGCCAAGAGATGAAATCAGTTAAATCAGCAGTTTAGCAAAGGTCACTAGGCCTTGCCAACTGGAGAATTCTGGAAGCTGTATTCCAAAAATATAAGTTTGCTAGAGCCATACTCTGACTGATGACTTAGATCAGGCATGTCCAAAATTCGACCCTCCCGATGTTTTGGACCTTTGTCCTTTGTCATTGGCAATCTAAGCTTAGAATTCTGGGAGATGTGGTCCAAAACATCAGAAAGGCCGAAGTCTGGACATGCCTGACTTAGATGCATCAGCTGTATCTCATTCCATGCAGTGGTTATTCGGATGCTTCCAGGAAACTAATAAGCAGGCCATGAAGGCATGTAGCACTTGGCAACCATCAGTGTTCAGCGACATCCTATTCCTCAGCAAAGGGCAAGTCCATTTAGCTGTTGTACATAGAAAACAGACAGGGAGCTCTCTCTTAATAAATTGCTCAAAGTCTGTTTTAAACAGCGCAGCAAAACACATACGTGTCCCCAGAAGGCAGCAGCATGGAGGGGTTCCCAGCTATCCCAGTCCTTGACGTCCAGTCTTGCTCCATGGTCGAGGAGAATCTCTGCAGCGTGCAGGTAGCCATTGGCTGCAGCGATATGTAACTATAATGAAAGGGGCAATGCAATGGGTTTTAGAAAGGTATCCCATTCAACAGGGTGCTTCCTTCCACCATACTCTCATGAAATGCGCCCAGAAGAAACCTAGGCTACATCCCGGCCAATGCTTCTTTTATCTTTCCTTCTATTTCTGCCTGTGTCTTGTCAACTTGAGTTTATTCCTCTAGCTTGCCACAGCTACCAATCCTTTCCACTGTTGTGTGACAGTGAATTTTAATTTCCTAGAGCTGGCTCTGTCTGATGAGCAACAAGGCCTTTGACTTGGCTTTTAATCCCAAGGCCAGAGGAAACCCAGCAACGTTATTGGAGAAGGAAAATTTCTCTCACCTCTCCTTAAAACGAGTCGTGTGACTTGAATGCCAGTAATTTCAAGAGCACACGCTGCAAAAAGAGTGAAGTGTGGGAAATGCGAGAAGTTTGCAACCCAGTCATGCTCAAAAGAAGTCAGCCTTCAATCATGTTAGCTATGGGAAATATATCACAAAGCCTCTCACCAATGTAGCACCTTGTGCATCCGCTCTGTTCAGTTCCTGCCCAGCTGCTATTAACTCTGCAATATCATCAACCATTGCCTGTTCTGGAGCTGCTCGCGTCTCATTGATTTTCTCTTGTGTGATTCCTAGCATGGGCAAAATAATTCAGAGTATAACACTGTTACATCACAGAAGTGTCTTTTTGTTTAGATTGGAAAGTTGCTTAAGCTAATACCCTTTACAAGCTAATTAGAAGCATCAGGAAAATGTATTATTATATATTTATTTAAAATATTTCCTTCCCACCTTTCTCCCTGAAAGGATCCAAGGTCGCATACAACATAAAACCATAGCTATACAAATATTTTTTTTTAAAAAAGAGAATTAAATAAGTATTATATTAAAGTAGTATTAAGATCAATATTAAAACATGTATATAAGAATATGTTGTGCTTTTGTGAAGAAAAGCTGTTTGAGGAGAAATGGTTCCCCTCAGAAGGAGGTGCTTTAAATTCCATTAAGGGGAGCGGGAAAACCAGACTGCGGAGAGGGATTTGGAGCAACAAATTAACAGGTAAAGAAAGGGTTAATACCACATGTCGGCTATTTTTCTCTTCCAAGCTTTCACTTTCCAAAGAAGCTTTTTACAAGTAAAAAAAAAGGACTAGCATCAGGATTTCAAACAACTTTATATTATCTATTTTAATTCAATGTTATTTTAGGCATATCATTGTTATGGCTTACCTAAAATATATTTAGAGCCTCTTGGAATACACATTTCTACAGCAGCATAAATTTCCAGGGAGCTTTTATGGACTAGTGGCCCTCACTGCAAGGAGAACAAGGATTCCCACAATCTCTTAATTTCTAAGTGTGACTACATTTGCAAATAATGTGGGAAATGCTCCAAGATTGGAAGGGTCAGATTCATATTATTTTCCATTGACCCCATGACATAAAATCCAATGTGACTCAGGCTCGAATTCCCCCCACCCCCAAACCAGCTGCCATTCTGTCTGTTGTTGGGACTGCTACTTCTTCAGAATCAAATGCATTTGTTCAGTTGATGCTTGAGCCAATGTTTGTAGCTTGTTCTATTTTACAACACTCCACCTGTCTATGGTAGCAGTGAGAGAGGCAGGGGAGGGGGGGGGGGCTGGATGGCATTTGAATCCTCACCTGCCTGTGAAAAAAGAGAAGGGCAGAACATGAGGAAATAGCTCAGCCTTTTTTCTAGCTTGTTAAAGTACATCTGCTCTACCCATCCAGATTTACAGGAGGCACAGTAAGAGCTGAGCTACCTTAACAAGATGGAAACAACACTGACTGAAAAATCTCCTCTTATCACTCTGCCTAAAATCCTCATTTTTTAACCTCTCTGTCCGAGTACTGGGGCAGCAAACCTTTAAAAGAAAAAGAATGAAAAGAATGGCACCGGAAGGGAAGAGGGAAACAAATAGACCCTGGCACCAGGTATGAGGAGGAAAGCAATGAAATGTTAACAAGCAGTAAACAAGGCTTATTCCTCCTCTTTCCTTGCTCATTCCTGTGTCGCTGGCTTACCCAAAAACCTGACTTCCCATGTGCAATTTCACGGCAGATCCATTTGCATTTTTTTCCTGATATGTAGTCGCTAAGATTTCTGTAAACCAGCTGCCAACACAGTTGCCTGGAGACAATATATGTTATAACCTGACAAAGGACAAATGATTTATAGTAACACATTGGAAGTGTGACTTCAATGGGGTATCTCAAAAAATCATAGAAGCTAGGCAAAGATGACTCATTTTTCTCCCTCTACAAGATAAGAGATTGGAAGTGTGAGCACTGTATATCTAGTCAAGTAAGCCTCGAAAGAAAATAGGCATCCTTATGTTCAAGGTTTGTGCACAAGATTAATAAAAGAAATAATATGGTTCAAGAAGCTGGCTGCTAGGTTAGGTAGCAGTATCTTATACCTAGGTCATTTCATGGATGTGGAAGAATAACGTAAAAGTGAAGCCCTATGCATGTTGACACAGAACTAAATTCTACTGAACTCAACAGGTCCTCCTGGCATGTAAGGTTGTACTAGGATTCCAAGCCTTTATATCCTAGAGGTAATATATTCTGCAACATGCCATGTAGGTTGGGAGGAAGCATAAGGGAGCAGCATAAGCCATTCATCAGAACCACCAGCTTCTCCTATCCTTCTCTTACCCTGATATGCCATGCAGGTCTCAATCACGTCTAGAGTTGGTTCATCTTCACAGAGGTCATAGGGCATGTTGCCATCTGCATTCACTGCCAACAGGTCTGCCCCACTGCAAGGAGAAAACCATATAAGAATGATACACACATACTTGAATAGAAGGGCTTCAGGGGTTCTGGGGTGCCTATTTGGTAACTCCTTCATGAGCTGCCAGCACACAAACTCCCTCAACAAACCCAGGATATTAGATTCTGTAGATCAAGGACAACTCTCATGGCTGATGTTCTGCACTTGAATACGGTGTCTGAATACAGACCAACAGGAATACATCCAGCCTTAGAAGGTCCTCACATCTAAGTTACCTCATTCATTTTTATCACTTGTCTCATCAAGTATTTATTTATCAAGTAGCTTTCTATGTTGCACTTGCATTTGTCTCCTGCAACAAAATAACTAAGAGGCTTGCACTATAATCAACATCCCCCCCAATGGAAAAAATTGCTGTAGGTGCACAGGGGAGGAGGAGGAGGATGTGGTGGAGGAGGAGGATCAGGATCAGGAGGAACAATGCGGCATTGAGGGGACTGAGTCGCATACCCTTGAGCAGCCACACAGCTAAGAGCAAGACTTAAATCAGTGTAAAATTATTTCAGAGCAATTTAAAAGTAGTAAGTAGGGGAGCAACCCCCCCCCCAAAAAGGGTAATACATTTACTACTTCACAAAAATCTCACACTCAGCCTAAAAAAATGGCAAGTTTGCAAATTTTGCATTGCAATTCATAACCCTGGTCATAGGATGGCTCAAACCAGCCAGATGAAACGTTCAGGAACCCTGACAGGTCGCCTAGGTTTGACTTCAATGATCTAACAACGATATTAGTCAATGTTGTTTTTTAGATTTTGCAACAGGAAAAATACAGCATTGGAGCGGATTTTGGAAAAGCCAGTGACATTCTGGGACCAGATGTTCCAAACAGTAACACCACCAAATTCTACATCAGGCACACCTACTTTTCCTTGTCCCGTATCTATCCACATGCCCTACCTACCCATCCCCTATATTCTAACACTGTAATCATTTCGTGAAGGGCACCAAACATGACAGAATCACCCTCCTGCTTTAGTAAGCCAATACCTCACCATGTAATAAAGTACCAGAGACATAGCACTGCATACTGAACCATATGTGGCCACAGCATGAAAATAATATTCAAATACAGATTAAGCTTGATCTGGCTTGACATTTACAGCCTTTGAAGTAGAGACCAAGCAACTGCTCATATTGATATTCATGTACCTGTACATTTTTCTTCCCCATGAGAACAGAGGAAACTACAATGTAAAAAATACTTGCCAGCTGTTTTTATAGAGTCCATCTAAATCAGCAAACAAAGGACAGGATTAGACATCCTTTATACTGCTGCTACTTCTACGGTTCTCCCTGGGCTCTGTGTTCTGACACTGAGCCTTTTGATTCTGTATTTAAACAGGCTGTTTGATCTGAAAGAGTTCTTACAGAATGCTACTTTGATTGGAACAACCACATGCTGTGTTGCGTTGTGCAACAAAACAAAATCACACTCCATGGTCCCTTCTGGTACAGAAAGTCGACTGGCACAGTGGAAAGACTACAGTATTTTTTTTTCCATCAAGGCACATGGCAAGCAAAATGCATGGATATAGTAATGTTTGAATTCCCCTTCTCTTATAGGAACAGCATGCAAGAGGCCCTACCTACTAGTTTTATCTTTTCAACAGACTGTTAAAGGTAGACTGTAGTTAGATGCTGGCTGAAATTCTGTTAGAGTGATATGCAAATAACATAACTTTTAGGTGTGAATTTCTATATGTTAAAAGATCTCCACAGGCATCATTTGCTGCATGCCCAGTTTCATGAGTCAGTAGACAATAGATAATGCCTATGGAGATTTTGTAATTTATGGCAAATTGCTTCCAAATGTTATGCCGTTCACATAACCGCACAAGAGGATTCCGGCCACTATGGTAAGCAGATGGTGAACATCTTGCATAGTTTTGCCCTTTGGCAGAAAGCCAAGATGGTTTTTGTTAATGTTTTGTTATAAATGTGGTGAAAGTAAGTGCTGCTGTGACTCCTAAATTTGGAGTCCATTCTGTGTTACTGTTTTCTTTTAATTGCTGTTGGCAATTGTTTTATCAGTGGTAAGAACTCACATTTCAGTCTGCTCTTAAACCAGCCTCTTGGGATTACAGTACATTTTTCTGAGGGTTCTCCCCAAAAGATGTGCTTTCACCCTCAGACTGTTCCTATCCTGAATCCTTATTCCAGGTCTGTCTGCAAGATGGAAGCCATTAAGATGGAAGTCTTGCGGGTGGGGGCTCCTAATGTCAGGCAAGACTCTCCCCACTCAAAATGAGGTGCACAGCTTGGGCGTTCTCTAGGACAACACTGTCTATGGAATCTCAGCTAGCGTCAGCGGACTGTTCCGCCCATTACCATATGTGGAGGATTGCTCAGCTGTGCCCCTATCTGGACACAGGGGCTCTCACCACATTGGTCCATGCATTGGTAGTCTTGAGACTGGACTATTACAACACTCTCTACCTGGGGCTGCCCTTAAAGCTTATGCTGAGACGCCAACTGATCCAGAACAGGGTGGCTAGATTGCTGTCTGGGACTAAAAAATATGACCATATATCCTCAACGCTGGCTGCCTTACACTGGCTTCTGGTTCAGTTCTGCATCAACTTCAAGATCCTAACTATGACATACAAAGCCTTAAACAGTTTAGGACCTCACTACCTGTCAGAATGCCTTCTCCCAATGAAAGCTACCCAATCTTTCCAGGCTAGGCATTTGAGGCAATTAACACCGCGAGAGGTCTGAAAGGAAATAGGGCCTTTTCCACCATTGCCCCTTGCCTGGGGAATAACCTCCTGCCCCCCCCCCCCTTTGGCTATTTTTTAAACTATTGAAAAACTGGTTATTTAAGCAGGCATTTCCTCAAATTTAACACAAATCTAGTGCTCACTCACTAAAACATGTTTTTAGCTGATTTTCCCGCAAATAATATTATAAGTTTATGGAAATTAGATGACATCTCATGTTATTTTAATTTTATTTTCATTATATTTACTGTATTTTATGTGTATTTTATTGCATGACTTGTATGTGTTTTTCTGTATTGTATTGATTAATCGTTGTTAACCGCCCAGAGTGGCCTCGCTGCCAGATGAGCAGTATAAAAATCCAATAAATAAATAAATAAATAAATAAATTTAAGTAACAAAAAACAAGTGGTCTAAATCTAACTGGTAATCCCAGCTATAGCAAATGGGATTTATTAAAACAAATCTTATGTATGCTTATTGATTTGGTGTATCCACTCTAGTTGGGATTAAAACTGGATATAACCTTATCTATTAGGCTTTTGTGGAGTTCCAGATAACTGTTCTGATGATAACTATCATAGGGAGAGAGTTCTTAGTCTGTTTAGAATGCATACATTTGTCATGTAAGACCAAGCACAGCCACCTTAAATTCATATTCATATTTATATGCTGGTCCAGCATAAAACCCAGAGCATCACAGGTCACCTACTGCTGAATCAGGATCTTCACCAGGTTGATGTGTCCACATGTTGCTGCTGCATGCAGTGGAGTCCACAATTCATTGTCCTTTGCATTGACATTGGCCCCATGATTCAGGAGAAGTTTAACTATTTCTTCATAGTTGTCTATGCAGCACTGTTGAAGAATTGAACCCAAGAAAATTAAGTCAGATGTTCTACAGATGCCTTCTTGTCTGGAACGTAGGTTGTGACTTCCATTTTTCTGCCACCTAATCTGGCATTGATAGCTTGACAACTAGACAAATAAAGCAGAAGAGAGTTGAAGGATGCAAGCCTCATCAGGAAAGGGAGGATGTGTTTGCTCTGAACATAGACTGAGATTAGGCCAGACATTTTAAAAGCAAAGTTCGTTTTGCTAAGATGCCTCATAACCTGAAATGCAGGGCGAAAAAAACCTCGACCCATTGGCTAGTGTGGGAAATGATAATGAAACAGATGTAATTCACATCTGTTGTTCATCATCTGTTCTGGCAACACCAATAAAAATACAGGACTCTAAGACTGCTGCTGCTTTTAGCTTTCAAAGAAACCCTTTTCTTTGGTAAAATTAGAAGCAGAACCCAGGCCAGTATTTCTCAACTTTGTACCATCTGAGATCTTAGATTCCAACTCCCAAATCTCATCAGTCATAGTTTAACCCATTTGAAGGGTGCCAGGTTGTAAAAAACAGATACAGTAGTGTACAAAGGCTGAAACTTCCTAATTCAGAAACCTCTGCCACAGGTAACTTATTCTCTGCATTTTCGGATCCTTGGAACCATCTTTCCCACTTACTACATTTCTATGAAGGAATTCCACGCTATACAAATGGTCTCTTCTCTTTGCCTTAACACCACCCAGTGAGCCGGGTTAAAAAATCCCAGAAGAACTGGCCCATGGTTATTTCATGTGTGTGAGCCTCACCAGTGTCTTGGCAGTCACAATTGAATTCTGCAACCACTATAGATCTTGCAATCTACCAACATGGTCTGTACAAGAAATATATGGGAAGGTCACATAGTTACCTTATCCATGGATTCTTGTATTTACCAGCGTAATACAAGTGAACTTTCAAATAACCTTTTTTTGCTTGAGAGGTCAACATTGCAGGACAGTTTATTTCTGTATCATGCCAAAGAACTTCACAATTGCAGAAATCCAGAAATAAGTTGCAACTACAGTACGCTTAATGAATCGTTGGAACATATGGAGGAGCTGACTCACCCAAACTCAACTGATTCAATGAGCCTACTGTAGTTGCAACAAACATACTACTGGATTTCAGCCAATTTGGATCATTTCTGGTGATGGTCTGTCTGTCTCTCTCTGGTTTGTATGTAGCTCCATTAGTGAACATCTGCTATTTGGGGTAATGTACAGGATAAGACACACATAAAAAATACTTAACACACACACACCTGTACAACACTCATATAATAATATAGTTAATATGGTGACTAACCAACTCAAATATAATACTAAAATATTATTTTTAAAATTTGGATTTGAACAATATTTGGGGATATGTTCTTAAAAGCTGCTTTTTAGAATTCTGTCTTTACTAGTTTTCTAAATATCAGGAGTGATTGAACCCAGAGTATCCCAACTTATTCCACAGAATAGGGGACACCACTAAGAAGACTCAGGTTCTTGTTGATATCTTTCTAGCTGCCCTAGGTATGGCTACCTTTAACACATGGATCAGGATGACTGCCTAAAACAGACCGCCATTATCTGGGACAGACAAGTATTGAAGTTCCAAGTCATTAAGGCCCTTATAGGTTATGGCCAGTACTTTGAATTGTGCTTGGAAATAAGGTGGACAATTGATGGACCTCTAGATGCTACTCAACTGCAGTTCCCCACCATTCAATCTGATGACTATGAGTGACACAAAGCGTACTTACACCCCTATTTAATGAGCTGGTCAACATGACAAAACAAAACAACACTTTTTGTGATGCTAAGTTAGATTTTACTAACGATCCCTGCAACTACAACATTTCTAAGTTACTAGAGAGCACATAAGCTTTTAACATATGTGATGTTTGCTATTTCTACCAGAGGACAACAGTGAATGTCACAGACCAAAAGTGTTTTCCTTTTGTCACAGGGATAATAAACAAGCATTCTTTTAAAAAACTGTTTTGGGAAGCAGTATGAATGTCAAAACAGAGCTCTGTCTGGTGCCAAGGAACGAGTCCTCATTTGTAGAGGAATCTGGGCTTCAGTTGGGGTCCATCAATAGTTGCATTTACGGTACAGACTGAGAAAGAATGAACTCTGGATGAGGTTAACCGCCTTCACAATCAGCTTAACAACCCTCTCTCTGTTGCTCCTGCCCACCTCCTTAGTGCCTAAGATAAAAGGCTTCCAGATGGTGTCTCCTGACTCAAATACCCAGCAGTCTCCATCTGATTCCAGAGTGCAGATGGAAGACAGATAAGATACCAGGTTCAGCTCGGAATCCCCCAGAAATGGGAAATTAGTTTTTCCAGTTAATAATGCCTAGTGGAATTCTGGGAGCTGTAGTCCAATAGACCAGGCCTGTATAACAGGTTGACTGTGGTCTACTGGTAGCCTGCCATGGGTCCAAAAGTAGCCCGCCGGCCATCAATAAAAAAAGTGAGGGGATAAGTTCTCCACCCCTCCCTCCCCCATCCCAAGGACCAACACTGCCCCAGCAAAGTTCTAGGTCTGCCAGCCCACTGTCTCAGCTAAAGCAGGGCAGTTCAAGGGCCATGGTACATTGAAATCTGTTCCCTCCAGAACTGATTAATTGGTTTTCAATGCATTCCTATGGGAAAATGTTGCTCTACAATATTTTTTACTTATGAGCATGTGCTCGAAACGGATAAAATTTGTAAGTAGAGGTTTTAGTGTAGTAGCCCTCAGGCACTTTTGGCCAGAAAAAGTAGACCTCGGCCTGTTCAAAGTTGAACAGCCCTGCAATAGACCACTATTTCTTATCTCCCATGTTTTCCTGATTGTTAGAATTCATTCAAAAACGTACTAACTGAATAATTTTATTTCTGACAAACAACTATAACTTCCAAACACATCCCTTGTAAACATGTACTTTGTTTTTTATGTTTGTTTGATTATTAGTATTATTTTTATTATTACGATTCCCTCTTGCCGGGTACTTGTTGTCTTGTTATTTCATTGTGGTTTTTGTATTATTGGTTCCCCCCCCCCTATATTATTACCATTATTATTATGTTTTAGGTTGTTTGATAAATCATTGTTGTTAACCGCCCAGAGTTCCCATTTGAGGAAAATCGGATTGCAGTATACAAATATAAAAATAATAAATATATAAATAACTCAGTGTTTCCAGTGGTCTAAATTATGACAATCTGAGTTCAAAATATGTGGAGAACAACAGGTTTTCGACTCACAGTTTATTCTGGAAAGGGTGAAATCAGAAACATGCATACAGCATACATACTATTACTGAATGATTTTGTGCAATAGAAAGGAACTCACTGATGGGTCACCCCATTTTAAAGAAAATGATAATAGGTTATTCCAGCTACTAAGAAACTCATCCTGGATGCTCCCTTCAAGGTGCTTGCCATGTCATTGTTGGGAAAACTGCAGGCTTGCAAGAATTAACGCTGATGATGAGCAGAAGAGGGCATGCTCTATGGTTTACTAATAATAAACATGTGCTGGCTATAAGAAGCATGTGCTGACTTGCAACAAGTCAGTACTGAGTACTCTCTACCTGCACTTCCCAGGTAGGGAGTACTCAGAGGTGGTTTACCATTTCCCTCCTTTGGGAGGTGGCCTGGGATTTTGTACATTGCCCAAGGCCACATCTTCTGGCTCTTCTTCCAGGAGACACAGTAGGGAATTGCACTCTTATTTATGGCTCATTGTTGTTTCCTTTCTTCTTCCCTGACCATCTTTTGAGAAGCAAACATGGAGCTTTCCTCCATGCTGGAAACTCTATTTTTGTCCATTTAATTTTAACTACAGCTGACAACTGTCAATAAACTTCACTTTTTACTTTCAAAGGTGCATCCCTATTGCAAGGAAGGTTGGTGAGACTTGGCTCAATCTCTGTGTTTTTTCTGCCTTCTTTTTACTAACAAAAGGAATAACTACATTGCTAGTATAAAACTTTTTTTCGTTTTACTCAAAACCCAATAGTTAAGGCCAAATATACAATGCAGATAACCCATAATTAAGGTTGAAGTCTCATTCATGTACCAGAGGCATGGCTCAGGAAAACTTTCACATGTGACAAATCAGATTTACAAGGAAATCCTTTGAGGATACTGTACCAAGATCACATTTGATTAGCAAAGATCCATCACAACACAAAGGAAAGGAAAGCAAGATGTGTAATCTCCAGGCTTAAAACCGGGTACTTCAAGGGCCAGATGCAGGGGAGTGGTATCAGGAGACAGATATCTAGTCTCATGCGCTCCCAAACGCATCTGGTGGGGCCACTGTGAGATACAGGAAGCTGGACTAGATGGGCCATTGGCCTGATCCAGCATGGCTTTTCTTATGTTCTTATGTTCAAGCAAATTTGCAAATGACATGAAATGAGACTTTCTGCCGCAAAAATGACATGTTTTCAGCAGTTACATAATTTCTCTCACTTAAAAACAAATTACTATATTATTATAATGGATTCCATCTTATCACCATGTCTCTATAAAGCACAATCATCAGTTTGTTATGGATGAATATGTTAAGTGATTGAATTTCTTTTCATAAAAGCTTTACATGAAGTGCCTAAAAACCTGCTATGGGGACACTTGCATCAGTTAATTCTGCCTGATGTCACATTTCAACTTTCCTAAAACTTATTTATTTATTTATTTATTTATTTATTTATTTATTTATTTATTTATTTATTTATTTACCTACCTACCTACCTACCTACCTACCTACCTACCTACCTACCTACCTACCTACCTACCTACCTACCTACCTACCAACCATTCTGGGTAGTTCACAACTGTGCAGACAACCATACAACAAGGCAATATTCAGTGCATAAAACCAAAATCAATCTAAAACAATCTAGAACTATAACAAGATAAAACACATTTAAAAAGAGTTAACGTCAAAGGTAGTAGCAGGGATTGGGAGCTTGCATACAAAGCTTACCTGATGCAGTGCAGTTAATCCATCTTCATTGCACAGGTCCGGACTGAAGTTGTTGTTCAATAAATAACAGACTGCAAGGAGGAAGACAGGAAGTCATTTTCAGTAAATGCCACTAATTTCACCATGATATGCAGCGAACAATTGACCAAAAAGCAGACTTGAAGTAATCAAGTGCCACAATCCTGAGGACAGAATGTAAAGCAGCTTGAATCCAAGATCTTACACTTAGCATATGTCTACAAGGATTTTCAAAAACTGACCCTTATTATGCTCTTTATCCACTACCTGCTTTACAAACTGCTTGTACCTAACAGTGAGGTCATGTTTGTTGCTGAGCCACTTAGCTTAATTGAAGGCACACAAGTGAGCATTTGGACAAGGATTTTCATATGGATCCTTTCAGGCAGTCATATCCTCCTTCTTCTGTAATCTGAATGCAATTTTTCTAGATCGAGGGGCAGAACTTCAGGGGTGCTGGGCTGAAATAGGAAATGTTTGGAGTGTAGTGACTGCCAGGAAGTCATAGCCAACATTGGTCACTAAATGTCACAACTGGCTGAGAATTCTGGCAGGTTCTCCCCCCCCCCACCGCCAAACACATAATCCATCCCTGCCGCCACCTCTACCTGGATCCAGAACTGATCAAAATAACATTTCCCTATAAAACTATGGCTAAAACAAGACACGAGGATTCTTACACATTGTTTCAGAAGACAGTTCTTCCCCCTTCAGGCTTCCCTAGGTGTGACACTAACCCTATTGAAAAAATTATTTGGAAAAAATCAAAAGTTTTTAAAAAAGAGCAGGAAGCAAGAAGCAAGAACAGTTCACTCTTGGGTACAACCTATGACTCTTAAGCAATGCGATTCCCACCCATGGACTCAAACGCCTATCGATCCTAATCAATATATAGTAGGCAATGACTATGGATGAAAGGGTTTGTAATTTAATAATGTCTAGGGAGCTGCACATATCCCATCCATATTGTAGATAAAGGTAGGCAGTCTCCAAAGGGCCTGAAGCCACATATATTTGTCCCTGAATTGCCATGGATGCTAAACTTGTGATGCGTTTATCTACTACAGTTTTAAAGAAAAAGCAGAGCTTCAAAAGGAAACAGTTCTCCATTTCAGTTTCTATGAGTACAGAAGACACTGAACACTGCATAACTCTCCTATATCAGTACTTAAAATTCAACACATTTAAACAGTCTGCCTTTTCCTGATGCCTTTCCAGATGTGTTGGCCTATAATACCCACTGTCATTCCTTTATTGTGGTCTAACACATCTGACAACCATTATCAGTAAAGGCTATTATATAGTTGTTGCATCCAGCCTGGCTCTTAGGAAAATCAAAAGGTGAGCATTTTTCTATCCCACAGCAAATGAGCAACAACGTGCTGTAACATTGTCACTCAGAATTTATGCCACTTGAGCAGTCAAAGTACGTTTTAGAGATGGACACGGAACGGAAATATAGTGTTTTGTTTTGTTTTTAGTAGTTTTGTTTCATTTTATTTGTAATGAATTTTTAAAGTAGTGTTATGAAATGAAATAAAATGAAATAAAACAAAACACTATGCTCTCCTGGGTCCTAGAGGCACCAAAATGAGAGGGGAGCTTCCTCAAGCTCTTCCCTGTAAGATCACAAAATTTGGAGAGATTTGGGGCTCAGGGGGATGGGTTATTAAGCTCCAATGGGGGTGCCCCAAGGAAAAAATATTTCTAATTGAATTGAGAAGCTGCAATGCCCCCCCCCTCCTCGTGGGTGAGCAATTAGCAGCTTTGCTTCCAAATCCCAATTCATGATTTCAAGAAGTGGATCCGGGGGGGGGGGAGCACTTCCAACTAGATATGGGCACGACCAGAAAAAATGACGTTTCGAGTTGTCGTTTGTCGGAATGGGTCCATTTCGGGTCGTTTCCGTTTGTTGCGAAAATTTTCAAAAATGTGTCGTTTCTGTTTGTCATTTGTCGTTTCCACCACAATTTAGCGCAATTTGACGTCCCCGCATGGGGGCGTCCCGCAATGACCCAGAGCAGGCGGAAAACACTTTAAATTGGGTGATGATGATGAATAATATCGTTGCATGAGACTGCATATTTTTGAAATAAATCCACACCTCCTCCCCCTCCCACTCGAACCTTCCCCCTTTACCCAATTAAAAAAAATCCTCTCGAACTGCAAGAGGGAAAAAAAAGAATAAACTGCTGCAAAGCTGCAGCCAGGGAATCAAGGAAATGAAACTATTTTATAAATTCAATAATTCCCTCCCTGCCTGCCTAACTTAAATCTAAAGCCTCCACTCCCCCCTGCAAATTTCGAATAGAAAGCCTCCAGCGGAATCAAAAGCATTAGCCAGCATTAGCCAGACACACAGCCCTCCACCCTCCCCCACATCCAGACCCGACTGCGACTTCTGGAAGGTGCCTCGGCTTTTTATGCCCTCTGGCACATCCAGACGTGTCAGTCAAAACCTGGCCATGCGATTTGTGGAATGGTTCAAAAAATTTGCATGGTCCCATCCCATGGCCAGCCCATCATTGTGCAGGTGTAAAAAAATAAAAATAAAAATAAAATAAAATCAATGGAGACGTTTTATTGCAAGAAAAACCCACTGCTGCTACTATAAAAATTCAGGCATTTAAAATGCCTAATTTTCACATTTTCTGTTGTGCTTTAGTGGGTTTTTGGACCACGAGTTAAAAATAAATGTTGTGGTCGCCATTTTGGATTCCCCCCACCGCATGGCATAGAGATGACGAGGATGACACCCCCCCAGCCTGGTGCAAGCAGCCCAGGAAAGGAGGGGGGAGGCCGGGGACCCCCCCCCCCGCAGAAACCATCCCTCTGGTAGGTGCCCTCACTCAGGCAGGCATATTTTTGCCTGCTTTTTTGGCCGGGAATCGGGGTTTATTTTACTTTTTAAAACTTTTTTTCTGTGCTGCTTGTTGGCAATGGCATCGCGCGATCGCCGCGATGCCATTAACGACAACGATAAACCCGACCCAGTTTTTCTTTTTTTAGGTCGGGTTCGAGCTGGAGCGGCATAATTATCATTACCGTTTCCGTTACGTAACGATAACCGAAAACGGAAACGACAATTTCGCCGAGTCGTGCCCATGTCTACTTCCAACCACCTTGCTACCTAGTTATTCATCAGAATCTTTGCAGGTAGGTGTATTCGTATGTGGGGCTCCAGGTTGCTCAGGAAGCTGGAAACTTACACTTACACCTTACTTGCAAATATTTTTTTTCCTAGGGGCACCCCTTTTGGAGCTTAAATACTCATCCCCCTGAGCCCCAAATCTCTCCAAATTTTGAGGGCTTACAGGGAAGAGCTTGAGGAAGTGCCCCAGCTGTTTTAGTTCCAATACATGGCTGCTATCCATATTTACGAGTACATAAACATAACAAAGCATTATGTACTTGAAAATACAGATCACAGCCATGTTTCAGCACAGAAATGGTAGGGTAACTTCCACAATTGTTTTGTTCCTAAAGGGGAAAAAATGGCATTTCATTTCATTTTGTGAGGAAATGCATCCTACCGTTTTGTTATATAACAAAGTAAATTCATCACATAACAAAATGACGAAACAGTGTTTCGTTTTTTGTTTTGTGCCCATCTCTAGTATGTTTCCTAAAAATGAGACGACTTGACAAAGGAACTGCATTGCTATGAGGAACTGCTTTTCTGCTCCCATAGGGTTTTTATTTATTTATTTATTTATTATTGCATTTGTATCCCGCCCATCTTCCCGGAGGAACTCTGGGCGGCTTACAGAGAGGCGACAGAGCGCAATATTCAGAATACAATATAACATACCAAAAACAGAGTAAGCAATAAAACAGTTATAGACAGTTTTTAAAAACACAAAGCACATAGGCGCCCTAGCATCGCCTTCTAGAGGGAGGCGAGTTACTTAGAAGCAAGTATAAAATTTCCTATTTTAAATCCAAAGAGTTCTTTTCCTTTAGACAGGCAGTTTCCATTTATGTTGACTCTGAAACACCGAGTTAAATGGTACCCCACTGTAAAATCATTTTACTTGAGACAGATGCAGCAGGAGTTGTTAGGAGCCCTGCACTTTAAAAGTAACAAGAGAGTCTCACACACACCTTAAAATACCATAAGAATTGTTGTTGTTTTTACTCCAGCAGACTAACATGGTTAATAATAAAAAAATGTATGCATTCAAGTCAATTTTGCTTTATAACAACCCTTCTCAGCGTGTTCTAGGTATAAAGTATTCAGAACTGATTTACCATTCCTTTCTTTTGGGGCAGACCCCGACCCCCATTTTTATTGCATGCCACTATCAGTATGGAATTAATATGATGTACAGGAAGGACTAGGTTCCATATTCTGAAAACTCCGCCCTACAGCTTTTTAGCTGTCTGCAAGCTTGTGCTGTGGTTCCATCATCCAGCAAGTGCTGCTCCAAACGGACCCTGCTTCAACCACCACCCCTTTGTCTCCACCTGCTTGCTGCTGGGTCTCCTCGTGAGTGAGAGGCACGAGAGGTAACCTAGCCAGCTTGCCAATTGAGGGGTGGGACTGGAGAGCTGGGACTCCGCCCTACAGCTTTTTAGCTGTCTGCAAGCTCACGCTGTTCCCAAGATGGCGGGCGGCAGCAGCTTTCTTAGCTCATTGCGCTTCGGCGCTCTTATATTTTTTCCACCAGCGCTGCCTTGTTCTTTGTTTTATTTTTAGTTTCGGTCAAGGGGGGTGCCCTGGCTGTGTGGGGAGTTTTGGGGTGTTAGAGGGGCCCGCCGTTACGCTTTGCGGAGGAGAAATACCTTGTAACATCGGCGTTCCGCAGTGATTCCATCCAGAGGCGTTCCGCAGCGTATCGCAGCGATTCCATCTAGCTGCGGTCGGAGGACTTCTATTGCTCCGGACGGTATCACTTGGGCGTCCCTCCCCCCTCCCGTTTCTCCTCCCCCCTTTTTTTTCTTTTCCTTTCCCCTTTTTTGTTTTTTCTTTTCTTTTTACTTGCATGCCCCCCGCGGGTTCTCCACTCTGTCGCGGTTTGCCTGGCTGGCCCGTTCTGGCTTGCCTGGGAGCTTGCGGCCTCTCCCGCTGTTGTTTCGCCTCTCCCCCGTCTTGGCCCCTGCCGTTTTTGCGCAGTGGGGGGGCCTGGCGGGGTGTTTTCATCTCGCCTCTGCCTTGCCCCTTGGGGCTCGGCTGGGGCGTTAGGGGTGACTGCACCTGGCTTGGCTATTGGGGCCTCCCCCCTCCTCCCCCCTCCCATTGTTTCCCTTTGGGGGAGTTACATCTCTGGCGGCTGCTTGGCCGCTTCGCGGCATTTTTTTTTTTTTGCCGCCTGTTTCCCCCCTTGTGGATTGGGCTTTTGGGCGGTGGGGCTGAGCTAGGGGGGCTTTGCTGCCTTTGCTCCTGGGGGGCCCTAGCTCCTCGGAGGCGGGTCGACCGCCGGTGCCTTTTGCCGGGGGGTGTAGCCAGGCGCGGATTTTCCACCTTCTGCCGCGGCCTGGCCCCCCGTCAGGCTTGGTTCTCGGGCGGTAGGTCGGCCGCCGGTGTCATCTTGGGCTATCGGGCGGCGGGGCGGCCGCCAAAGCCGTCGTCTAGGGGGACCTTGTCGTCCTCGCCCCTGGGGGGGGGCTTGGCTCTC
>JAHTLZ010000129.1:81791957-81836492 GCA_023846285.1 Phrynocephalus versicolor | reverse complement strand
CAACTGAGCCATGCCTGATGCCATTTTTGCTTGCCTGGAGCTTTGTGATCTGGACCACTGACCCTGCTTCTGCCTGCTCCATGCTTCACAAAGTGAATGTTTTGCCAGCTAGAACTCTTGATCCAAACCTTACACTTCTAGACAGTAGTCAAGCAACTAGAAATGGACTGTCCTTCATGACATAGCCTCTTATACTTGATGTCTGCCAGCATCGCACGCATGGGGAGACATTCTTCTAAATATTATGTCATATTTGAGCATTATTATATGCTTGAGAACCTTTTGAAATGGGTCCATTCAAACTTATGACGCTTCTCCGTGGATTCTACCACGATAGGCTACAAGGCCAGTCTTTGTAATGTGAAGATTGACTCTTACAAAACTGTGGCTCAAGCTGCAGTACATGGACCTCGACATGCAGGGTAGAGACTGTGTCCTACTGCGCTGGACAAAGTCCTCTATTTTAAGCACCATCAGAGGGAAGCCCTCTGTATTAAGATGTCCTCTATTTGAAGGGCTATTCAATCCAAATCTTGTTTCAAAATAAGAAAGGATGAGATGAAGCATGAAGGACCATGAAGCTTCTCATTAACAGTTAGAACCTGGATTGCCAGCCAAACAAGCACACTTGTCATTTGGCCGAAGTTGCCCCCCTGCAGGGAAGTATATTGTTCTACTGAAATTAAATGGTACTAATTATTTTTAAGTGGGCATTTTATTCTATACATCACTATGTGCAAAGCTATTCCAATTTGCTATCTTCAAACACATACACAACCACCCTACATGTACAGGAGTAAATTTCAACTTTACTCTAGGTAAGGTTATCTGTGATTCTTTTAAAAAAAAAAACCTTCATTTAGTCAGTATAAGCACTTTCCTCAGTATTTTTCCCATTCCAGCATTACGTTCCTGAGCTAATGAAGCCATCAACTAAGGGATAATCATTACTGCTTCCTTCTCCTTCCAAGGCCTCAGAGAGCATATCCTACTAAGGATCTGGATTATGCTGACGGACGATATATGAACATTAGGGAGCTATGAACTGAAAATTATTAGACTAAATTGACACTCATAAAAGGTTATAGGCTGTGGACATCGAGGGTGAACAACATAAGCTAGTTCCAAGAAATTACAGGAAGAAGTGTCCTTTGTAAAGCAAATTCCCTGTCAGCTATTTACCTTCCACATCAACTGACACAACAGAGTTACAGCTTTTGTTGGGAAAGGAGGTTCCATGGTCAGGCTACCATTAGACAGAGTGTGGTATCAGCCCGAGGTAGCAAATTTTGAGTGCCTTCAAAGGATAATAGTTTCCTAATCAGTTCATTTATTATGACTTCTTTTTCTACCAGGTAGTATCATTTCTAAGATTTTTCCACGTAACTTTTTTTTAAAAAAAACACTGACTGGCCGACAGCACAATGAATCTTGATGTACAGGTGCATAAAATTGATTTTATGCAAATGGTACCCCCACCTCACCTCTACCAGTTTGTTGTTGTTGTTGTTGTTGTTGTTGTTGTTGTTGTTGTTGCTGCTGCTGTTGTTGTTGTTGTTGTTGCTGCTGCTGCTGTTGTTGCTGTTGCTGCTGCTGTTGCTGTTGCTGTTGCTGTTGCTGTTGTTGTTGTTGTTGTTGTGTCATACAGTCATGACTAACTCTTCATGACCCCATGTCCATGGAGTTTCCTTGGCAGGAATACTGGAGTGGTTTGCCAGTTCCTACTCCAGGCGCCTACAGCACCTGGTATTCCCTGGTTGTTGCCCATCCAAGTACTAACCAGGACCGACCCTGCTTAGTTTCCAAGATCAGGTGAGATTGGATGTGCTCAGGGTATGGTTACTTACCTGTAAATGTGGTTCTTTGAGTGGACCTTCATGAAGCCACACAGATGGGTTGCTAGCATGCACGTGCGAGGCTCCAGATTTTTCTAGCAATAGAAAAACTCGTTAGTCTCCTCCCCCTCTCATGTGTGGGAGGCTTTCCAGCGAAACCCTCAGTTCCCTCACCACTCGAAGAACCACATTTACAGGTAAGTAACTGTTTCTTTTTCTTCATGGCCTTCGTGAAGCCACACAGATTGGTGATTGCAAGCAATACTTACAGGATGGAGGGAAGTCACGCCATCACAAAGGAAAATGGCCAACATATGCGACATTACTTCAATCAGACTCCTTGAGTTTGGGATCAAATTCGCCTGTTTCCTCAGGCACATGGTCCCCATTGAAAGACCTGTTTGTTCAGGCACCGCAAGTGGTGCTTTCGGATCCAGAGGAGCTATCAATTCTGACCCTTTTGCTTCTGAGTCTCATGCTCTAAGAACCTCCTTGGACCCCTCACAACAGCTGTTGCCTTCACTAAAGCCTCTTCTGCCTAATCCTGGAAGGCAAAGAAGCAACATGGACAGCGTATGCACCATTGGAATCAGAGACGTCCAAATCTCCTCTTGTTTCTTCAGAGTCTAAGAACGAACACGGTACCATTTCAATGAAGCAACAATCCGTTTGGGTTTTGAGGTTGACCGAACCTCCCATCCCGAAGACTGGTTTACTGTCAGTATGCAAACAAGCTCCGATTTCGATCTCGGGCTCAATTTTGGCCCCAGTTTCTACCCCAGCCTCTCGTTCGTATCCAGTTTCCATCCAGATGCCTCCGCTTCCAACTTTCTCTCCATTTTGATGGTACACAGTGGGTGTTCCACACTGCACTGGATCCAAAGCCTCTTGAACAACAGCAAATATTGACTTCATCTCCCCTCAGATTCGGAGGGCTCTTTCCCACCATTTGAAGATGAGGATGAGGATGCTCCTTGGCTGGTTACCACCACTCTTGATTCTGATGTCAAGGAGCATATTCCCCCATCTTCCTCAGAATCTATGAGGCTTTACTCCCACCTGACATTATTTTTCTGAAGAGATATCATGTACGTATGGCTTATTATAAGTGGCTAATTGTGGTAGATGAGTGCCTCAGCCCCAAATTATGTAGGGGTACCCACACACACACCTGCCCAGTCACGAGCAATCACTGGCTCATGGTATTCTATCTCCAGTGCAAAACTGCAAACAATCATTCAAATGCCCTCAAATTCAATAATGCACTATTATATTTAATTTTATTTACATATTGGTGACAGTATTAGATGACTGAATTATGTACAATAAAAAGCAATAAAAAGTACAATAAGAAGCAACACTCAAGGACAAAAACATCAGATAATAAAACCACCAGCAAGGTGTAAAAACACTGCAGCCCCCCCCCCCCCAAAAAAAAAATCAAAAGAAAAACAGCAGCAAAACTAAAGAGTGTGAAGATTAAAAAAAGCCATTAAAACAGTTTCAGAATGCCTCAGGTGAAATAAAACATTTTTTCAAATGTTTCGTTTCTGCTTATCCCCGTCTACCCTCCATACAGTAAAATAAAATAAAGCAAATTAAAATATAGTCCAAAAGGTCAAGTTTGACCAGCGGTAAATGCCGTCCTCAAAATATCCACTTAGGACCGCTTGTAGCAGTCCAGTCAGCCAATACAAATGTTTGCTTATGCTTCTTTTGCTGACTAACCATACCTTTCTACTTTTCTAACAGGAATTGACTGCTACATGCCTCACTCACTTATGTGTCTGGCTTTTTTAAAATCTACTTTGTGATTTTCATTAGGGTGCTTAATTCAATCTGGCTCATTTAAAAGTCACTGTGTACTAGTGACAGGGATCTATAATCACATTGGCCTTGTTTTCAGTGATAGGGCACTGCTGCTGTGGGGAGATGAAATCTTGTCAGTTATTTCCTTTCTTCCTGCATTTCATGATAAATTTTGGAATAAACTAATATTGCCAGATCTGTTCTTTGCAACTTCACACACTTTTAAAGCACCAGATAAGTACTGTTCCATGTATATAAAAAACACAGAGAACATATTCATATATTCCAGTATGCTGTTTCTAATCCACCTTTATGTGGAAACCCGATAAACAGTCAACTAACTTATCTGGTTCATTTTCACTCAATATATGTTTCGATGGCATACTGCCTTTGAACATGGAAGTTCTGTTTGGAGGAAAAAGTCTAATATTTCAATTCAGCATGAACGTGTCCAACATCCTTAAAAGATTATCTAAATTAGTTGTCATTCTCATATTCTGTGGATGTGAACAGCATACAATACTCTTCCGTTTATCATGGGAGTTAGGTCCCTGACCCACCCGTGATAAAGGATAATCCATGAAATGCAGATGCCTCAGCAAACTGATCTTGGGCTGCTCCTGCTGGCGTGCACTTCCACAGAGAGGCTTTAACCCCCTCCTGACACCTCAGCAAACTGATCTTGGACTGCTCCTGCTAGTGTGTACTTCAAAGAGAGGCTTTTAGCCCCCTCCTAAAACATCAGCAAACATATGGGGCTGCTGGTGGTGGTGCACGCTGCCAGGAGGAGCCTAAGGTCTGCTTGCTGAGGTGTCATTAGGGGATTAAAAGCCTCTCTTTGGAAGTATACTTCTCTCAAGGAAAAAAAATCTATTTTGAACCTGTTTCTTCCATAGCTTTAGATATCCTAGTGTCTGTGAAGATTCTCAGTCATCCAGGTGAGTTTATCTGGAAGTTGAATCATGGCAACTGGACTTCTTTTTCTTGAAAGATAGCTGATACAGATTTTTTTGTCTCATAATCATTGTTGTCGTCTTATTCTTCTTCATCATCATGATCATCATCATGAGACAAAAATGATGATGATGATGGTGATGATGCAATTGTGTTCAATTGCAAAATTGTACCTTTTATACTTTATGTTAAGAATGGGAGCTGTTTTCATCACAACCCACTTTTTCTTCATTGCAAAGGTCAAAAAAGGATTCCAGCACAGATGCACCAAACAATGATATGAGATCCTTCCTGCCTCCTCCAAAACTGTCTCCTTAGAAAATATGAGTAAACCACTACAGGAACAATTAAGTTGTTTTTATTACACAGGAAAATTCACGTACTAAATTATTTCACCTAGGAAGCTGTGGTCCTTATTTAAAATAGGTAAATAAAAATGGGACCATTAGAAATATATCTGAAATAAATATTGTTAAGGATGCAGATGCTTAGGGTCTCCTGTCACCAACCAGATTTTTTTTATCCTACACAACACTAATACGGCATTAGATTTTAAAGCCCATTTCTGACCAGTTTTCGGCTAATGGAGATAGTACTTTGCATGGGGTAAGTTGCCAATGGTAGGTTTGCTGCTGCAGAGGCATAGCAAAAGGAACTCAAAGTGTGCAAAGAATAGCAAAATCTACTCCAGACAAGTTATTTTTCTCTTACAGAAAAAGGCACTGTTCTGTAATTTTATGAAATAGCAGCATTCTTGGCACTAGGACTCTGGAGGAAAATTGAAGTGAAATACATTTATACGGTGTCCCCATTCTTGAGAATTGCTTGTAAAAGTAGCACTGTATCAAAAAACATTCTTCCGCAACAATTTGAAACACTTAAATTTGACAGAATAGAAATTCCTTTCTAAGAGAAATTGGAAAGGAGAAAAGATCTGGGGTGAGGTTCAAGATTCTTGCCTGCATCTTACTTATGAGGTGGTTGAGAATGTTTGCAAATATCTTGTCTTATTTCCTGTACAGTATCTGTTTTTGTGACATTTGGAAACCTTCCTGGCTTCTTACATTTCAATTAAATCCCATGGAAGGAGATATGATCTTCATCCTCCCATAAGCCTTTCAGATCATAAAGATGGGGCAGCCAACAGAGTTGCAGAGTAATGAAGATATATGTTAGAGAAGGAAGGAAAACGCAGCAGCATCCTTACCCACTTTGGAAACTCATAAGCTCTAAATAGTGTATCACCAAACAAAAGTTCCACAAAGCGCTGAGAACAAGGGAGACAAACAGAAGTGTTTTCCCATGAGAAAACAAAACTTTGGGGGAACTGTTAGATAAATCATGGCACAGCACTAGGGACAACCCACTGCCCCCAGTGATGAGCACAACATAATTTCTGTCATACCAGGAACAGGACTTATACTAAAGGAGGGAATTATACTAAAAGCATCTTCGGCTGCAGATACAAAATGTGTCTACAATAACCCTGCCATGCTGCAACATTTAGGAGACCTTGGGGAGGCTGCTGAAGAAGAACAAGTAGCACTGAGCCATAATTCCTGAGAAGAGATGTTTCTCAGAAATATCTTGAGACGACATCTTGTTCAGAGCAAGATGTTCAGCCCAACAAATGCCTCTATTTTGTGCAAGTGTGTGAGTGACCTTGTCCTTTCCGTGTGTTTTTCAACCAGATTGTACGGGAGTGTTACATGCAATTTTAATCCAAAGATATCCATATTTCCCCTTTCTTTCACATACAGAAAACACAAGTTCCCATTCTTGTTTCGTCACAAACCACAGCTTGCCAAAAAAAATCATATAAAGTATCCTGGCTTATGGCTAAACTACAGACCAACCGTAGTTGCCAGGATTTAATATAATGGAAAAACAATGGTATTCTAGAAGCCAGAAATGGACATTTCTTATCTCTTTACCTGAGATGAGGAAAAGAACAAGATCATGATAGTTGGTCTTTGCCATGACACTCTTACAGAGAGAAAAAATGTATCTAGTTAATCAAACAACTCAACTCATTTTCCATGCTTTTTTTGTGGGGAGGTAGGACTACTTCAGAAATGACTTTTATACATATCTTGGAAAAACATTTGTTTCACAATCTGTTTAAAAATGTTCAATTTTTAAATATGCAGGTACTGTATATTTGATTTCAGTTTGTTCCACTAGAATCTCTGTCATTCCTCTCATCTTTGAAAGCATCCATTCTTTCTTGAGTGCTTGCAGTTTCCAAATACTCATCTCTAAACACAGCTTATTTATCACAGACTCTCTGATATACAGTCCACCTTTCCTCCTGAGCTAAGAATCCAGACACTCGACAGAAAAATTCCTCAGAGCCCAAAGTTGAAGCCTGCAGGGAGTACCTCATGCCTGTAATGCATGGCTTTTCTCATCTGTTATGCCTCATGCACAATATGGTACGGCTGTGCAAGGATTTGAGCCACTACGGCACCATCTGTTTCTTGCTGAGTCTATGTGGAAGCTGAAATTTCATGCAGCTAAGATATACTGCTAGACTGTTGCTTTGTTCCACCAAGTCTCTCTTTAGCATTTCAGTTTTCACAAATATGGCATGACAAAGCTTCCTTGCTTTAAGATTATGGTTAATCCAGAGAGGTCAGTGCTCCTAGAATTTGATGACCTTCCATTTATGCCATAGCGTTTACTCCATGTGGAGGCTTCTGGTTTTGTCACACCAGGTCACACAGTAATTAGGGAGTCTGAACAAGGTTGGCATTCAACAACCAAAAGGAAGAAAAGATTGGCTGTAAGCGTTGAGCATGACACCTTGAAATTATTTAGCTTTATCCCCAAAGGCATAGAGGAAAAACTCTAATAGTACCCCTCAGCAAGCGGCCAGAGGCTAGGGATAGCTGATCTGCAATTTGACGATGTGATTTAGAGATGTTTTGAGTCATGGTTGATCTTTATGATCAAGGTTTGAATCCTGTTCAGAAAGGTCTAACCACTGGCACCACACTATTTTCCCTTTGCTAGATGGAGTGGAGGAAGCTACTGTACATAAAAAGCAAGGAGTACCAGAATTAGAAAACAGAGAAGGAAAAGACAGAAGAGGGGAGCAGGTAAAATGAAGGCTAACCTCTCTTTCCCTCTCCATATATGCTTCTACTTTCTGAGTCCTCTTCTTAATTTCAGCTGTAATATTTGTAGGGCTGCAAATTTTAACCCAGATGAATTATTGAATGGGATTTTTAAAATCCACCTCTCTGTTACAGTGGGTCAATTTTTTAAAAAAAAATCATTATTTTTAGCACAAATATTTTTCAAGTCTGCCAAAAGAAAGCACCCCTGTACGTGAAATATGCAGGCATTTTCGTATATGAAAGTAGGAGAAATCTCTCTTCCAACAGATAAAGATGAAGAAGCTGGATAAGGCATCTAGGAAACTGCCTAATTTTTTATTTATTTGATGAACTCAGGTCAGCAGTCTAATTGGCCAGCATCTAATATTTATTTATATGAACTCAGGCCAATTGTTAAGACCAGAGATGGAGAACCTTTTTATTTTCTACTGAAAATTATACGTACTCCCTTAGGAACAATCTACTAGGGAACTGCATGCTGGCAGTAACACAGCCAAAAGCAGCCAAACTACACTTTTTCAACCATTCCTTTTCCCCACTCCCTACTTCTGCTCTCCCTTTCTGACATACCCTTCTCTCCCCCACACACTTTCTCCTCTTCTTCTTTCTCCCAAACAGGCAGAGATATGAGTTCACATAGGATTTAGCTAATGTCAGAACAGTGGGTGTTGGGAAATTAGGGTAAGACTCAACATGAACACTGAGGGCTACAAACTGCATGTCCTAGGACTGCCATTATACCAGTTATCCAAATCTGGATAGACTTATGTATGCAAATTATTACTAGGCAGCCTTATTTTCATGTTATGCAAATCAGCATATTATCCTAATTAATATCATTTCCCCCTTATTATGCAAATTGCACACATAAATTTTTGCACTGTTGTTCTACAGTGCTTTATCCTCATCATCACCACTAGGGATGGACACAAAAATTAGGTAACGAAACAAAATGAAATGAAATGAAACAAGGAAGCAGCATTTTGTTAGACAAAACGAAACTGTGTTTTTTTTTCCGTTAAACTCACCATTTCGTTTTGCTGTAAAAAAAGACTGCCTTACCTGTTGGGCTTGCAATGAGCCGTCACCACCGCTGGAGCCCAGGAGGAGGAAGAGGAGGAGGTGGGTCCCTGCTGCCACTCCCGAGCTCCCTCCTCCTCCTCTCAGCCCCGACATCTGGCCTCCTCTCAGCTGGGGTGTGTGACTCCCTTGGTTCTAGAGGCACCAGATTTGGTGCCGGGGAGCCATATTTAGGGGGGTCCAGGTGAGCTGTCATAAGCTGGATTGCTCTGAAAATGGCCCGGTTGCCAGTGGGGAAGCCCTGCGGTTGTGAATGGGCCATTTTTAAAGGGGTTCAACCGATGACAGCTCAGCTGGATTGCTCTGAAAAGTCCTCCCCCACACTGAATCAGCAGCACGTGGAGGAGGAGGAGGAGGTGAGGTGCACTGGAGCAGCAGCGGGGACCATTTAGTTTCATTTCATTTTGTTTGTATGATTTTTAAAAAAAAAATTATAAGAAACAAAATGAAACACTATTTTTCTGTTTCGTGCCCATCCCTAGGCATGAAAATGTAATGGTCTCTGCTGTTCCTCAAACTGGAAGATCCAAGGTTAAATCCCAGTTAAGCCACAATGCTTATTTAGTTTCACTGGGCCAACCCTTTACCCAAAGCTTCATTGCACGGTTCGTTCTGGCTGAAAAGAGTCACGAAAAATAGCTCTTTGTATATTGCTGGTCCATGCCAGGACCCTGCCAGTCCACATAAATGAAGAATGACATTTTCACATGCACATGGGCTTCTGGTTGGGATTGTTCTCGCCATCAATTTTTTATTACAGCAAACAGGTAAAGAACAAAAAGCCTCTACAGATCCATAAAAATTCTCTAGCAATCCTCATGAGTGGCATACTGCCATCTGATCTGTAGGTGAAAATGCAGGGAACAAGTGAGGATAAGCTGCAGAAGGGAAAGCTCAAGATGTCATTTTCTTAAGAGGAACATTCCAAATCTTTTATTACAGTTAGAAAATATCCTGGCTAAATTTTCATTGCCATAGTATGCATATATATGCATGTTAGGGTGGATTCGGGTTTCTTCCCGTGTAGAAATCTGGTTGTTTTGGCGACGTTTCGACGAGGTCTCACTCGTCATCTTCAGGCTGGTGCTCTGGCTTCTTTCTTCTTGAAGCAAAGCGTGATCTCAGTTGAAGTCCTTCTATAAATACTGCTGGGGGGGTGTGGTTTGCTTGCTCTGTGGCTGATTGTAGGTTCGTTTGTTCTTTTGTGATCTGCTGTGTGGCTGAGGCGATCGTTAAGGGATTAACTGCTGGTGGGTTAGATGGCTGTTTAGAGGCATCCTGTTTCTTAACGACCTGGGTGATGGGCGTTCTGGCAGCATCCTGGGCTTTGGTGGAGTGGGGTCCTGTGTCTTGTGAATTCATTTTAGTCTGGCTACGTGTCTGTGGTCTCCCAATGTTTTTTTGGGGTGTGTAGGTGTGCTCCATGTGGTGACTGGAGTGGGGTGCAGCAGTAGATGGTGCAGTCGTGGTCTTGTTATTGGATGGTGGTTTCGTTTCATCTGTGGGAAGGGTCTGGGTTTGTGTTTGGTGTGGATGGAAGGTGGTGGCATCTTGTGTCCTCTTGGACCTGGTGTCGGTCTTTGTGACAGAGGCTCGTCTGTTGACCAGGGCTAGTTTCCAGATGTCTGGCAAGCGGGAGGTGTCATCACGTTTATTCATGTTGTTTGGGTGTTTCTCTATTTCAATGGCTTCCATGATTATTCGACTGTTGAAGTGTTCAGTTTTGGAGATGAGTTTGGTTCTTTCAAAATCAATTTCATGACCTGTTGTTTTTATGTGCTGGAAGAGAGAGGAAGATTTTTCTTCTTTTTTGACTGCGTTCTTGTGTTCTGCGATGCGTGCGCTTATTCTCCTGTTTGTCTGTCCGATGTATGTGGCTGGGCAGACTTTGCATGGTATTTCGTAGACTCCTTGGTGTTCTAGCTCAATCTTGTCTTTGGGGTTTCTTAAAATGTTGGCTATTTTTTGGTCGGTGCAAAAGGCTGTCTTGATATTGTGTTTGTGGAGAATTTTGCTGATTTTGTCTGTGGTGCCTTTGATGTAAGGGAGGAGGGCAGTGCCGTTGTTCTCTTCTGTTTCTTGGTTCTTGGGGGGTGTTTCCTTTTGGATTAGTTTGGTGATGGTGTTTTTTTGGAATCCGTTCGCAATTAAAACATTCGAGAGAGTGTGTAATTCAGTTTTCAGGTGGTCTTTGTCAGCGAGGCGTTTGGTTCTGGAGATGAGGGTTTTTGCTACGGAGTTGATCTGTGCAGGGTGGTGGTGTGATTGTGCATTTAAGTAGCGGTTTGTATGTGTTTTTTTCTGGTAGATGGTATGTCCTAAGGAGCCGTCGGGTTTTTTGTAGATTAGGACGTCCAGGAAGGGAAGTTGGTTGTTGGCTTCTATTTCCATAGTGAATTGTATTTTGGGGTGTAGGCTGTTGAGATGTGTGAGGAAGTTGTTCAGTTTATCTTTCCCGTGTGGCCAAATAACAAAGGTGTCGTCAACATATCTGAGCCAGAGTTTGGGTTTATGTTCGGACTTCTGTAACGCGTTGGTTTCAAAGTGTTCCATATATAGGTTTGCGATGACCGGTGAGAGGGGTGATCCCATGGGTGCTCCTTCTATCTGTTTGTATCTTTGTCCATTGTGGATGAAGTATGTGTTGGTTAGGCAGTGGTTGGTCAGATCTAGGATGTGCTTGGGGGGGTTGTATTTGTTGTGGATAGCTGTCAAGGCTTCTTGAATGGGCACTTGTGTGAAGAGCGAAACAACATCGAAGCTCACGAGTAGGTCATTGGGTTGTAGGTCTTGTTTCTTTATAATTTCTATGAAGTGGAACGAGTTTTGTACGTATGAAGTGATGGATTCTGCATAGGGCTGGAGTTGTTTGGCAAGAAATTTGGCGAGGTTTTGTATACACACACACACACACACACACACACACACACACACACACACACACACAAGCAAGTGTTATTCCAACATGAATCCAATGTGAATCTTTTGCTTCAGTGCTTTGGGATCTGCTATAATGAAAATGTGCTGTCAACTTGCTTATTCATTCATTCATTCATTCATTCATTCACTCACTCATTTGTTCGTTATTCATTCATGGAATATTTCACCCGTCTGAACTAAAAGGCCAGCACTGCCAAAGCAGGAAAAGCAGTGAGACACAAATATCAGTTTGGAAGCGTTCCTTGTATGGACTGCAGGTTCCGTAACCCTCCAGTAAGCATTCTTTGCTATGGTTATCTGCTTTCTTTGCATTGTTTCTAGGTAAAAGCACTTACCCTATTTTTTAGCCTACATACCTCTGAGTTTCTAGCAAACTGCTGATGACTTCACTCATTAGCTATATATGGAAAGGCTCTATTCTTCAGCCAAAAACAACTGGCCCAAATAGTCACTGCACAAGCTTCTTTGGTTCTATATTGGCTATATCCAGTCTGGTGTAGCAGATAGAGCGATGCACTGTGTCTCGGGAAGCTGGGGCTTGAATTCTCATTCAGCCATGGCAATGCATTCCTTAAACACCTGGGTTACATTCATTGATTCATTCATTGATTCATTGATTCATTGATTCATTGGATTTTTATACCACCCATCTGGCAGCGAAGCCACTCTGGGCAGTTAACAACAATTAGTGAGCACAATATGGTGCAAAATAAACACAAATAATTTAAGTAAACATAAAATACAGTAAATATAATAAAAATAAAAAATAAGTGATATAATTATTGGTGAGGCTTTAAAAGAGTTTATGATGTTAGCTGTGACGTTTACCCCTTGGTGATGAATAATTCATGAGAAGTGTCTGTATTGATTGGTTGGTTATTGACCAATGGGAGAGCCTGAGGGGACAGGGAGAGTCAGATAGGGTCTGACTGTTAGACTTATACCTACTGGAGAAAGAAGAGATAGGGTTTAGGACTTCTGTGAGGAAAACTAAGTAGTGAGTGTCTGAAAACGTAATAACTGGGCATGCAAGTGATCAGCGTAGTCTGCAACATAACTTTAGTGTGATTGAGCTATATTCTTCCTTTTGTTTGTACCTATACACGTTACCCTTTATGAGTTTGATTCTACTTTGTCATAAATAAACTTCCTTTATCTTTATTCAATTTAAATTTAGTCTGAAAGCATTGAGAGGTAAAGCTAGTTGGTGGTAGCAAAAGAGAAAAATTAAAAGTGGCGCTTGTCAATAGCCTGTGAAAGGGCTGAGGGCAAAGGCTACATTAGCCATCTCCATGATGTCTGCTTGTTCCACCCCAGTCAATCTGGCAGAGCCAAGACTTCAAAATCTTCTGGAAGGTCTGGAGCGAGTGGGTCTTTCTCACTTCCTGGGCTATGCTATTCCAGAGGGCTGGGGCCACTGAAGAGAAGGCTTGTCTCCTAGACCCCATCAAGTGAAATGCTTTTGTTGATGGGGTCTGCAGCATGCCCTCCCTGCATGGCCAGGTGGGACCGGTTGATATAATGGGGATGAGGTGGTCCCTCAGGTAAACATGTAGGGCCTTAAAGGTGATAACCAACACCTTGAATTGAACCCAGAAGCATACTGACAACCAGTACAGCTTATGAAGCAAAGGTGTTATGTGTGCCGATCTTAAGGCACCAAGAATAACCTGTGTTTTGGGCCAGCTGTAACTTCTGAATACTCTTCAAAGGTAGCCCAATGCAGACTGTGTTGCAATAATCTCTGTGGGAGACAACAAGGGCCTGAGCGACTTGGCAAGTCAGCTCCGACTTGTCAATACATAACAACAAATATGGGCTAAGTAAGTTTTTTTTTAAAATGAAAGTTTAGAAACCTGATTATCAGCTCATGAGCTAGACATTAGGTGGCATGCCTAAATTCCAGACAACCCATTTAACTCAGTGTTGTTTACTTTGACAAGCTATCATTCTTCAGCATTTTAGAAAGGGGTCTTTAAGAGCCCTACATGGAACTTGGGGCTTGTAGGAAAATACAATGCTATACTACCGAGCTATAGTTCTTGTTCTTCAGCAATATTGGCTTTTCCTTCCCCATACACAGATTTAAATAATTTATTTGAGCCAAGCATGATAAAATGACAAAGATTTCTTTAATCTTGTGGCACATTGTTATTTTATAATGATCACGGGCCATGTAACTTCTGAAGAGGTTAAAAGAAGCAGACACATTGGCCATTGGTATATCTACCTCACACAATTACAACCTAATGTCTGAGGACTCCTCAACACATTTGACCTGATGAATCTCAATATGTTCTTTTTATAGCATTTAATACTTCAGCCTCCTTTCAAAGTTCTTTGTTACCCTACTGTTAAGGCTGCCCACTCAAGGAACTATTTTCTAGACAATTCTCTTCCGACCTCCTAGTGCTGAAAATCACAGAGTCAAATTGCAATCTATTCCACTGTTATTAAGTAAAATATATGCCCACACCTCCTCGCTTAGGCTTTTGTGTTTGCGGTTTTCTGTCTGCTTAAGAAGCTCTGTTTTATAAGTGAGGGTGGAAAAAAATAATAAAAAACCCCTCTACACAAACAACAGAAACTGACTCACTTTCTTCTGTGCCAAAAGAACAAAGAGGCTGATTACGGATGAAGTTAAAATCAAATCTGCAGAGGAAATGAGCTATGGGCCTTTTTGCACCTTGCACGGCATGGATCTACTCTGCACAGCAGCAATTAATTTATGAATCAAAAGTTGCTCCGAACTGTACACAATGTTCCACTATGACATGTCGATGACAGTAATAACATTTATTCACGTATAAGGTCACCAAGTGGTGGTGCGAAATAAAGGATGAGAGTACAAGCTGCGAGTCAAAAAGTCCCCTGTTCAAATGTTACCTCGGTGTGTTGCTGCCTAGATTCCATATGGAGGTGCACACTCAGAACATGTGTAAGTTCACAGGTGTCTTGACAGCAGGCTTTATCTGAAAGCAAAGATCAAACTGGCAATGCCCCCCCCCATGCATACATGCATAAGTGCACATAACATGCACTCCCACATTATTTTAATGAATATAGCCACACAGAAGAATCAATTGCTGTTCTTCGGAACATGTAGCTTTGTTTAATATAATATGCAGCCTGGTTGCTGTTTTCAATTGGGTTTTTGTTTGTTTGTTTGTTTGTTTTGAAAATAAAACAGTATATCACTTTAAAAGATAAGATAGCTAGACCACTTGCATTCAAATCTCTTCTTTTACATATATATTATTACATTATTTTTAAAAGGGGGAAAAACTAAATTATAATCTTTGATGTGGCAACAATTTTTTTTATCTCTGCCTTAGGGCAAATTCTCTTTGAAATTGTAATAAACTGTATATATATATATATATATATGGAATTGCAAAGCAAATAACAATTTCCAAGACTATCCCCAAGCACTGGAGACGGAGCTGCAAAATCACATGTTCTGATGAGCCTGAAAAGCTCTTTATCTCAGCAATACAGTTAAGCCCATTTCAACAAATCATTCTTCAAAAAGCATACTTGTGTTGAACCAAAACCTATTTGGGAAGAGAATGTAAACATTTAAATTAACTCCAGGCTCCATAAGCCTTTCAAACAAATTTCAGAATCCCAGACACTGAAAGGCAAAATACACAGTGAACAGAACTTTCTGAAACTATGAAGCTTAATGATTTTTTTAAAACATTGCTATTATGTTCATGCTTGAAATAGAGGTACCTTTGGCAGATTCTCAGAATACTTCAAAGGTATTCAGAAGTTTTAATGTGGTACTGATTAGCTCAACATTTGTTGGCTTGAAGATTTGTGGTAATTGGCTAAAATTGACAATATGTTGTGTTTTATAATATATAATGAATACAAAGCTTAATGGCCTACTGGTACTCATGTAAGATTTGTGTAATTCTCCATAGTTAAATGGAGCTCATAGACAAGGTGTTACAGTTACAGTTTACCAAAAAAAGCTGGACAAGTTACCATATTTTTCTGTCTATAAGATGACCCAATGTCCAACCCAAATTTACAGTTCTGCAACCACACGGTTCTATCTTCAGCTTACGTCCATGTATAAGACGAGCCTCAATTTTCAATGTAACAATTTTAGACAAAAATGTAGTCTTATACATGGAAAAATACTGTATATTTTTGTTTGATGTAGCACACTTTCTCCAATGTTCTTGATGGCTAAATATTTCATTGTAAAGTGGAAGCAGTATCAATAGTTCAACACAATCCCTTTCAATATAATCCTACAGTCCTTACATCAGGTGTGAGAGTTTGGAAAAATTACCTTTTTGAACTACAACTTCAACTCCCACCTACCAGCATGACTACTCCATAGTGCCAGGCGGATTTGGGGAGATAACTTTTTAAGCTTGTCTACAAAAGTAACTTTATGCAGGTCTCAAAATTCAGTTCTAGGCCCACAGGACCTAGGAATTTGAATTAAAACATTTTTTAAAAAATTAATCCTTATGGCAGACCTGAAATTACTTGTCTCTCTGACAATTGACCAGTCAATTCAGGTATTTGCTTACTGTTACTTAACCAGCAATTGTTACCGGGATTGACAGCCAAAAGCAAAAATACATGCTGTTCCTTATAGTAACAAATTCGCCTATAATTTGCTAACCACCACTTCTGTTCCCCAGAACGAGTCATGGAACTTCTAGATTTAGCATTCTCCTCTGCTTTGTTCAGATGAAAGGCGACAAAAATGGTAGGCAGATCAATGCTATAATACATCAAAAAAAATCTCACTAATGGAAATTAGAGTGACTTCAAAGATGATGCTCTGCATAAAATTCAGCTCATGCGGGTGTCTAGAAGACCCATGTGTACACACACAGTTATATGCTTGAATATATCTCACGTTGCAACAAATCAGTACAAAACAAAATGACCTCTAATATGAAAATCTTCATTTGTACTTGCCTTGCCTTGGAAATGTATCATGGTTATGTCTACTGTTTGACCTATGAGTTTTTTTCAAGTGTGTCACCAGTGTGTGTGTGTGTGGGGGTATTTGTGTGTTTTATTATTTAAAGCAGGAAGGAGAGCTGAAAGGGATCGGGCTTGGGACTTCCATCTACACATGCTGAGAATGTTGGCTTCAGGAATGCCTGAGCAGGGCCACTGTTTCCATTGTGGCCCTGCAACTGTGGAAGGAAAACATGAACTCTATCGTCAGATATACAAAGAGCTAAAATTTTATTTCAGCTGATCCTACAGATGCCACTGATTTCTTCCTGGGTGTACATTTTGCCTATTTTAGATTCCCCACTGTTTTTATAGGGCAGCCCTATGAAAAAGGTGCTGTGCCAGAGATCTGTTGTGGCAACTTCCTAAACATCTAAGAGCCAGCCTCCCTGCTTCCTGGGCCTCATCCATCAAGCCGGCTGGCTTCTGTCCTATCTATCTATGGATTCCAGTTAGGATCTAATAAAAGCCCCAACATCTTATTTCTGAGTAGTCCTATTCTGCTGTGAAAGCAATAGATAGTCATCGATTCAGAGGTGTTGACAAGTCTATGGGTCCAAGTCCCGTTGGAATCTTTGCTACTGAATCTGGAGAGTCTGAAATCTGTGCTACTAAGTCTATGTTCCCAAGCCCCAAGCCCAAGTCTGGGTCCATCTTAAAAACAAGCTCTTTTCCCAGAAAAAAAATGGGTCATGAGTCAAGTTAGAGCAGGGATGTCCTGACTTCAGCCCTCCAGATGTTTTGGACCACAACTCCTGCAGTCCTTTGCCTTTGGAAATACAGGCTTGGAATTCTGGGAGTTGTGGTCCAAAACCTCAGGAGGGCTGAAGTCAGGACATACCTGAGTTAGAGTCATTAGAACAGGCAAAACAAAACAAAAACTCAAGTCAAGTCTAAATGTGACATAAGTCTGATTTGACAGCAAGACCCTCAACTCAAATCCCCATCTGTGCAACAACCTCAGTTTGCTCTTCAAATTAGTCTTTCTGCCTTTGTAAAAATATACACTTGATGATTTATTTATTTATCTACTTACTTTAGAATATTTTTACCCTGCCTTTTTCCTTGGAAAAGGACCCAAGGTGTCTTTGGATTAGGGAGAACAGCTATCAAGAGAAAGGATCAAATCTACAGAATTGCTTCTCACCCTTTCCTAGATGAAGATATCCTCGGGGGTGGGGAAGGGAGTGGAGTTAACATACATTTGCATACAACTTATGTTTCAGCTGTCAGATGTTCAAATGTTTTGTTCTCTTCCTCCAATGTTTAACGGTATGAAAACGTCATTATTTATAAGCCTCTCTCTTCATTGAGAATAGAATATTCCACAGAATAACAGATTTGTATTTTACCTTAATTGTTTCAAGAACCTTAAAAACATGATGTAGACTGAATCCTCGATTTATTTATCTTTTTTTGTTTATTTCTAAAAGAGCCCATAGAATGTAGGCATTCAATGACCACCTCGAGGCAGATGCCTCTCCAAAGCCTGAAGTTCAAAGGAAGGGGGGCACATAGTGATCATAATTAGCAAAGCTACCAAACAATTCCTGTCTTGTTGTCTGCAACATGATCTCCAAGGCAGCCTGACACCATGTTAACCAGTCTGATGATGCTCACAGCAGCTGTTGCAGAGTTCCCTGGGGATCAGGAAGAACAACCTTTCAAAATTCAACAGCAAAGACATTTTCACCCAAGAGGTTTACCTGGGTTGGAATCCAATGATGCATGGGTTGGAAATATAGTTTCAGCTGTTTAAAAAGAACTTCCTTTCAAATAATTCCACATCCATTCAGACACAGCATGATACTGGATCATAGGACCTTTAAAAAAATCCAGTGTGGGAACTACCTCTAATTACAGCCGCTCATATGCAGAACTGAATCCACATGGTACATATTAATTCAGAGCCAAGTAGATGAGACATAGGAACCACAGCATCAGATCTCTTGGACTTTCCTTAGAAATAAACACTATCCACTGTGTATATGTAGACCAAGAGTAACTTATTTCTGGATGAGGCTGAGTTTTGAATATTTAGTTTATAATAAAGGTATGGCTGGCATCCACAAAAATATTGAATTTCCTAGTAGCTGGTCAAAGCAAGACCTGGGTTTAGTACAGTAGTTCCCTGTTTATCACGGAAGTTAGGTTTCTGACACACCCGTAATAAAGGAAAATCCATGCTATGCAGACACCCTTGTCTATGAGTTGGGCTGGGACTGGCAGACCTGTGTGGGGCCTCCTGTACTCACCCCAGGCCTGGCAATGACCAGAACAGGCCTCTGGTGGTCTTCTCGGAACTGTACAAGGCCCAGAAGTGACTTCTGGTGGATTGGAAGTTACTTCCAGGGCCTGCGCTGGACCTCTTGAGACTGTACAGGTCCTAGAAATGGCTTCCGGTGGACCAGAAGTGATTTCTAGACAGCATGGTGGGCCTGCACTGGACTTCTGGAGCCTGTACAGAGACCAGAGTTGGCTTCCAGTGAACTGGAAGTGACTTATGGGCCACCCGCTGGCTCTGGAGCTTGCCCCAGGCTCAGCATCACCTGGCCGCTGCCCTGCTGCCTGTGCCTGCGGTCCTGGTAAATCTGCAATATACCAGGTCCACAATATATGAAGCACGATGTGGCGGGGACTACTGTACCACAAATATTCCGAACTAAAAACCTAAGCAGCTGATTGAAGAGATTTTTATATGTAATTAAAAGAAGGTAAATGTTAAAAAGTCAAGAGGCAAAAGTTCCCAAAAGTTACTAAAAGGTTTCAAAAAAATAATTGAAGCAAAATGTCTAAGGGTAATTTAAGGGTTCAAACCTGAAAATGGCAATCTAAGTTTCTCTATCTGATACATATATCTTAGTGTCAAGACGGTGTAGTCCTTTGGCATACACAGAATACATTCTTCCAGGCACTGTTGACAGCAGCTGAATGAAAGCTCGTCCTTTGAATGAGGCTTGGCTTACATAGCTGGTGAGTAAAGCCTTTCCTCCCTAGAGATAGGCCAAGCTGTTGAACCAATTGTTTGACCCCTTTTTATATTTTAAATGATCCATTCCAGACCTCTCTTAATCAAGATCTTAATATTTAACATTTACTAAAACAAACATACTCTCCAACCTTCTACCTAGCACAGCAGTAATACTTCCTCAATTTGCATAATTCCAGGGAAGAAAGCAGATTGGCATTTGATATCCCATCTGACTAAAGATGAGGTGGAGGTGTAAGATCTCTGTGGACCTGCTTTGATACCCTCTTTGACAGGAGATCAATTCAAGATGTCATTTCACCCTTTATTCTTGGCTGAGACTGATCCCTGCCTTCTTGGCCAGCTTTCCCAGGCATTTACAAAGAAGCCTCAACTTTTCTAGGTGGATTTCTAGAAGGCTCCTTCCTTATAACTTAACATGCCATCCAAACATGGTCAGGATATTTAAAAAGATAGGGAGTCATGACCCAATGCTGTGCTAGTTTTCTCAAAAGCAAATTTGTTCAGTTCGTCTTCCTCCCAAGTGAGCGTGAAAAGTACTGCAAGCTGAATATGTACCTGTTATTTACCTATTTTGCCCCAAATGCTGACTTACTAGAAACCATGGGGCCCACTGCATTTGATTAATCAACCATACTACAGTGGTACCTCTACTTACGAGTTTAATCTGTTCCAAATGCATGCCCTTAAGTTGAACAACTCTTAAGCAGAGCGGCCGAGCAGCCTATTTCAAAAAAATCAAATAAATAAATAAATAAATGGGGAAAAATAAGTAGGGCAGACAGCATCAAAAATTTGTAAAGCAGCAGTTAAAACACCAATGGTTTTTCACTCTTAAGTCAAATTGCTTTTAAGTTGAGCCGCTCGTAAGTAGAGATACCACTGTATATTCATTAGCTTCCTATTAGTTGCAATATTAATAACATATAGGGAAGAAGATTTAATCCAATTTATTTTGCAGTTACTAAGAAGGCTCTAAGTTTCTAGGTGGATTTCATGTTCTATGTTTCCCTAATTTCTCAGTTTCTTCACAGATGCTATCAGACCAAGTACAATTCTCTGGACAAGGTACTGGGGGGGGGGAATAAAAGACAAAAAGTGTTTGTTTCAAGAAGCATACGTTTCTGAATGACATTCCATGAAGATCTTGAAATCTGAAAGCTGACTGGCAGGAAAGAAGAGATGAACCATTACAAATAATCATCTTTATGACAGTAACCATGTTCAGACATTGTGTTAAACTATTATTCATCATTACAATAAGAGCAAACTCATGCTCATGTTCTCTTCATTTCTCTTCTAGCAACGCTGTAAGGAGATTGCAAGCTTTCGCTGCTCGTGTCAATTAAATAAAATTCATTAAACCCTGAACAAAAGTTAGTGTTAAACCTTAAACTTTATTTGAGCAAGCCAATTTTATAAGAATCAGATTGCTATAAAGCAGGCATGTCCAAAGTCAGGCCCAGGGGCCAAATGTGGCCCTCTTTCAAATTTCGAGCAGCCCACCGGCTCAGCTTGCCACTCATCTCCACCAGCTGACCCCTCCCCATACTGGATGGAGACACCAGCTTGCAGTTTTACGGTTTGCCTGCCCTCCCTGCCTATGTCCGTCCCCGCAGCCACCTGCCTAGACTACCTGCCCGCAGCTCCGTTGCTGCAGCATCCTCCCCACCTCCTTGCATGTTATAGAGACTTGTGCAAAGTCTGGCCGGTGGCCAAATGTGTCTGAATGGTTGGCCCACACACATTTTCACCTCACCAAATCTGGCCCTCCTTGCAAAAACTTTGGACACCCCTGCTATAAAGTATAAACCATACTTTAGATTAACCACAATTTATAGGATGCACGCAACACAAACTGCAGTAATCTGAACTAGAACAAAATGTTTCCAAACTTTATCCGGTTCACACAGGAGTCCAAAACTTACTTGGGACTCAAGGCTCCCTATAACTTAGCATGACCTCCAACATGGTCAGATTTTTTTTTGAAAAAAACACAAAAAAGAGAAGTAACTACCTGATGCTATGCCAATTTCCTCAAAAGTAAATTCGTTCAATTAGACTTGCTCCGAAGTAAGTCTGAAAAGTGCTGCAAGCTGAATAAACTCCTGCTATTTATCTGGTTTGTTTTGCCCCAAATGCCTCCTTAGTAGAAAGCATAGAGCCCATTGCATTTGATTTTCCAACCACACTATATTCATTAGCCTCCTATTAGGCTGTCAAGATTAATAACACAGGGAAGCTGATTTAATCCAATGTATTTTGTAGTTCCTAAGAAGTCAACATTAGGGTTTTTTGTGATCGAGAAAAGCAAAATGACATGTCAATAGGTGCCAGAGAAAAGGACAAAGATACAGCATTCCAAGCTGGCCATTACGATATTACTTAATCCTGCAGGGCTATATTTTTATCTTCCAAATTTACAGCATAAACTAAACTGTTTCAGATGCCAACATTGATCTCAGTAAGTTCATTAAAGTTAATTAATGCCTAAGTGGCTGCCTATACTGTGCTGCAGAAGAGAGAGATAATTGCATGCTATGGACATAGATCACACTAATGTTCCAGGGGAGCCATGAGTCACTTTTAATTAGGGGGAAGGGTACACAGATTTATAGGATGAAATGTGGTGTGGGGTTCTAATGTTTGTTAAAAATCAGTAGGTTCCTGCAGCCTCCTGAATCTCAACTTTGCTGCAAAAGCCAGTGTGGACCAGTTTGATATACTGGAGCTGAGGACTGGTTTTTCACATTGATTTAGGATAGCAGTGGCTAATAGAATCATGTCAAATGGACATCCAGAGGGAGACTTTAGCCATGAAGAGTGGTGACACATCAATTCCTATTTTGAGCTTTTGTTAACACCATTTAATCCGGCTCTGATAAACTTATTACAAAAAGTGAATGCGAATCATGACATAGGGAGAGGATGACTGAGGGCCTTAAACTTTTATTTCCCAGGATCTAAGAAGAAATAAGAGTTTCAAGACAGACCTCAAACTTTTTTATTCCAGCATACCTTGATGCAACTCACAAGACTCAGTCTAAAGTGATAGTTTGGCCATCAACACACTAGATGAAACACAATCTTCCACATGTTATGGAAGTCAACTGCTATCATCTTCCACCATAGGTAATATTAGATTGGCTATGGCTGATGGAATCCATATTCCAACAATCCCTGAAAGGCCATTCATTCCCCACTCCTATAGTGAATAGTTCAAGACATAATCATCTTCAGGGCCATCTCTGCTTTGATAATTAAACTGAAATCTGAACAACCCTGATGACTTCAATGAGCCATGACTGGCGTTTACAACACAGAAGTCTAATCAGATGATACAGTAAACACATTATTTTAATATGTGCTCCGTTATAATATATTTGACTACCCTAAAACAGTTTTGCTCCATCCCACTTGTTACAAATTACAGTAGGACCACCATATCCACTGACTCATTATCCACTGCTTCAGATATCCACGGTTTGCAGAAAAAAATTAAATTAATAATTCAGCAGCCGCAAAGCAGGCTACTGTCACAGACACCAGCTGCAAAGCAAACTGCTGTCATAAAATAGCAGTATAAAGCAAGATACTGTCATAAACAGCAGCCATAAAGCAAGCTACTATCTGAAACCCGCAGCCAGAAAGCAAGCTACTGTCACGAAACAGCAGGTTTTTTTTTTGGGGGGGGGGGTTGTTGGCGTTCTATCTTATCCACGGATTTCATTATCCATGGGTAGGTCTGGAACCAACTCCCAGCGGATACCGGGGTCCTACTGTATCTTGCTTTTTGTTTTGTGGTTGGATGTTGGGAGATAAACATGGTCTTCATTTGGAAGTTTGATTGCTCAGGGGTGGAGTTTTGAAGCTACTGTCTGTCTGCACTTGCAGGAAATACATATTTTTCATAGAATGTGATTTGTACTCAGTCACCGTTGCAGAATATCACCTTTCAAGGATGCTCAGCAAATTCTGCCCAATCATCTCTTCAGTTGCTTAGTAAGATTTGATGTTCAGTCATGATCCTTGTAAACTTTGACGTTCCTGCAGCGCTGCTGCTTTTGTTTGCTCTTGATTTGTTTTTTTAAATCTTTGAAACAGATGTTTACAGCCTTTGCTTGAAGCAAGCCAAGAAAAAAGTGCTGATGAAGTTATGCCTTTAAAGTGGAATGGATGCCTTTACAGTAGGATGGTCTCATGCAGATGTTAACATATGGGTGTGAATGACAACATCTGCAGTTAGATAAATCTCTGACAGCCAGAAAGTGTTACAAGACAGAAGAAAATTCTACAAGTGTTACATTAGAGCCTTCTTTTCTACGCTAGTGGGCCATAACATTTTTTTCCTGTAAGGTTTTTCTGATATAGCAGACTATAAATGTTGATGTTTCACATACACATGTTCATTTTGGTTGGCATCTTCTCCGTTGTTGCTTCCACAACAATGGACATACATGAAGATCAAGTGCCAACTGCTCCATTGTTTCCAGAATGAATTATGGTCATAAACGAAGGTATTGCTATATATGATTCTAGCCAATCCACTACTAATTACAGTGGTGCCTCATGATACGAAATTTATTCATTCCTCAGGACGTTTCGTATCGTGAAATTTTTTGAATCATGAATCCAAATGGGGCGCAATGCACCCTGGGAATTGAAGTATTTTACAAAACTTTCGTATCTCAAGGCTATCCATTGAAAATTTTCTTATCTCGAGTTTTTGCAGAAGTTTTCCATTCCCATGATGCATTGTGCCTTGGACAGAGTTTCCTTTCATATCTCAAGTTTTTTGTGACACAAGGCCCCCGTATCTGGAGGAATTACTGTATATACTAATTATATACTAATTATATGCAATAATCTATTAATAAATATAGTGACTTTATTCATGTTTCTTGTTATCTAAAGGATAGGATATTGCTTTTAGTTGATTTATGATTTTAGTTGATCTATAAATCAACTAAAAGCAATATCTTATCCTTTAAATTGAGAAACATGAACAAAGACACTATAATTAGTATATATAAATTGATTAAATAATTAAAATATTTAGTTTTAAATAATAAATGATTATATTATATATAAAAAACGGTGTGCCATTGGATCAATATATAGAGGTACCTCTTCAGACAAATGCCTCATAAGACAAAAAAACTCACAGTAAGAAAACAATTTCCAGGAATAGGCATGCTTCACATGACAAAAGAACTCACTATGGGATGCTTCGCAAGATGAAAAAACCATTCCGCATGTACCCAGAATACCCCCCCTCAGTTATTTATGTCTTTATCTAGCCTCTGGAATGGATTAATCCATTCCCATTGCACTCCTATGGGAAACTGCATTTTGTAAGACAAAATTTTCATAAAATAAAGTGACCCATAGCCTCTGGAACAGATTAATCCATTTTCAATGCATTCCTATGGAAAATTGTGTTTCATACGATAAAATTTTCTTAAAACAAATTGACTTGTAGAATGAATAAAATTCATTTTAAGAGGTACCACTGCATACAGTTGTCCCCCGATATTTTGCAGTTCATATACTGCAGTCCTGGCATATTGAGGGAATGCAGTATATGAACACAAGGGCCCCTGGGTGAAGCTCCATGGGACTATTTGAGGCCTTCTGCACTTACCGGTTTTCGGCGCCCCAGAAGTGACTTCGGATCACCCGAAACCACTTCTGGGACCATCAACAGGCCCAGGAAACCCGTTGGAAGCCCATTTGGGGCAGCGCCAGACCTACACTAAGTGTATGAAGCTCCCGATAGCCCCCGCAGTCCCAAACAAACCCAGCATCCACATACAGTGGATTTTCCTTTACTGCGGGTTGGCTCAGGTCCCTAACCCCCACGATAAACAGGGATTACTGTATATATAATGCAGAATCTCTCCAAAGTATCTCCTACTACATTCAAGATAGTGCTACTAAGAACCTCCTCTCTCAAACAAGGATTGCTGGGAGAACATTCCTCAGATTTTGACCAGAGAATTAATAAAGCAGGTTGACAATGACCTGTCATGTTAAATGAGATCAGCACAAAATTTATTTTAACTTCTTGTGCAGAATCACCTAGCCAGGCTCAAGGATGACAGCTTCTTTCACAAGACAAATAGGATCCAACAAAAACTTGCTGAGCTAGGTATTCACTTTGTCAAAGGTTGAAAGAGAAAAATGAAAGCAATTTAAAGGAGGGATTACTGCTCACCTATCTTTCCAGGTGAAGTTGCTAGATTTGCTCCTATTGAGTTGTGCCTTGACGAGGAGAAAAAAATGCTGCCCCCAAAACATACCTAGCTTGCCTGCCTGCCTTCATTTTACTTACAGCCCACCTTTTCCTCAAGAGAGGGAATCAAGGTGATGCATAGTCTCCTGATCTGTAGAAAGAGAAACTCTAAGAGTGGTTTATTCACACTAATTTTGCTTTTGTTCACAGTCACCTGTGTATGATGGCAGGTAAGATCTGGATAACCATCACTAGATTTCCCATGTCTTTACATTTCTTTTCTTTTTTTAAAGCTGTGTAGAAGACAGCATGCCAACAAGACTGCAGCATTAGCAGGTTTCAGTTCTCTCTCACCCTCTGTCATTCATTACTTGCCACTCCACTCAGAGGTTATACTGTGATGATTCAAGTCCAGGACTGGGATTTGAGTGATAGAGGTTCCAATTCCAACTGAGCCATGAAACTGGCTGGATGCCTTTGAACTAACTACTCCCTCCCAACCTAGCCTATACTTCATAAACTTGAGGACAAAGGGTAGTGGAGAAGAGTCAGGGGAACCACTGGATGAAAAATGTACTACAAAGATAGTCAATGTATAGTTACATAAACATAACTAATAAATAACTCTAGCTGGCTGTATAGCTGAGTGGTTTAGGTATCTGGCCACATACCCAGATGTTGAGAGTTCAATTCTTCACGGTGGCTCCTAGAGTAGAGACAATCTGCACAATCCCAGAGTGCTCCCAGAAGAAAGGCATGGTAAACCATGCCTGAGTATTATCAACCTGGAAGATCCTGAAAAGGGTCACTATATGTCAGCCAAGCAGGGTCGGCTGTGGTTAGTACTTGGATGGGCACCCACCAGGGAATATCAGGTGCTGTAGGCATCTGGAGTAGGAACTGGCAAACCACTCTAATATTCCTGCCAAGAAAACTCCATGGTCGTGGAGTCATGAAGGGTCGTTAACAACTGTAATGACACAACACAACACAACACCACACACACACACACACACACACACACACACACACACACACACAAAGTCAGAATTGACTTGAATGTTATTGGTAATAACTATGAGTAATCACAAAATATAAGTAGGCCATATATTTGAGTACAGTTACTTTTGCAACAACCCTCCAATACAGGCCCAACATGATACTTCTGCAGATTGTCTAAAACCACACAGTGACCTTTCTGCAGAAGGAAGATATGACATTAGAATGTTCTTTTTGACAACTTAATTTCTAAGCCACTAGCTTTGAACATTTAAAGGATCATTACGAGGAGGAAGGAAATTCCTGATAATTTTGGTAGGTCCAATAATGGTCATCTCTAGTAGAAAAGTATGTGAACAACCACTGGCTTTTAAAGGTGAGAAAAATTCTGAATCAGATATGCTTGAAATACACTCTGGGTTTTCCTGCTTAGATCTAGCAGGAATTTCCTGTTTTGTTAAAACTGCTATTTCACTGAGACCCCTCGGTTTCAGCAGCAGCATACTGGTTAACTATCCTCCTTATGTCCCTCCAGCAGTCCAACATATAGAAGGATGGGAGAGACTAAGAGAAATATAATGTGGAAGTACTGGTGTAGGGACTGGAGCAACACTAAAATGGAACACAAAAAACACTACTGGTCATTTTCTGAGATGGAGCTCTACAAAGGAACAGGAATTCATACCAATGGCAGCTGTGGTTGATGGAACACATATGCACAGAGATATTCAGGTATTCATTCATTGTACCTCAGCTAAGGAGGAGATTAAAAAAACACCTTTCTCGTAAGGAGGCAGGCAGAATTAGGCTAATCGGGAGGAGCTAGAGCCTGAGATGACACAGTGTCCCATTTGTCTTAATGGACCATGGTGCACAGGCCTCTTTGAAGTTACACAACACCCCCATCTCCCAAAGAGTACACCTACATTAAGCCCATTCAAGTCAGAATAAGGCAGCAATTCCAGACATTCTTGAAACGAAAGATGACAACACTGGAATTTGATGGGATTCTGCTTCCATCCAGGGCAAGTGTGTTTTACTGTCAGTGATACTTGTCAAACATGGACACTAATAATAGTCATTCATACACAGACCATTAGTGAGAAAAACAGTGGTGTAAACACAGGCAGTTTCCTAGTGAGGCTGTGATATTTGTTTTTATGGCCCTGAAACATCCATTTAACAGTGTACAGTGCTACCTCTACTTACGGGTTTAATCCCTTCTGAATACGTGCTTATAAGTCGAACAACTCATAAGCAGAGCAACCCTAAAAAATAAAATAATAATAAAAATAATAAAATAATAAAAAATGTAAGTAGAGCAGACCACATCTAAAATTTGTAAGGCAGCAGTTAAAATGGCAACGGTTTTCTGCTCTTAAGTCTAATTGCTTGTAAGTACAGTCACCCGTAAGTAGAGGTACCATTGTATTAAGAAAGTGCATGTTGAAAATTTTTGTAATTATTTATTACAGGATTTTTTGGTACTGCCTCCTCTGTTTCCATGTTTTTCATGCACTAGTACTTTTGATTTTCTCTAAAGCATACACCAGTTTAAGGCCATTCATTTCAGTTTTCATATTTCTGTTTACTGGCACTCCAAAAGCACTACAGAACTCTTAAAAACTGTTATGGAAATCCAGGGGAAAGACAATAGAAAACTAACCTACTGCACAAAAAAACTTCCATAGCCAACACACACAGGGAGACGCAAACAAAACAGTCTCAAAAAATCTACCAAAATATACATTTGTAATGAAATAATACCAAAATAGGTTTCCCAAATAACTTTAAAAAATAAAAAATCAAGCAAGAAAAACTCACATACACATGGAAGGAGAGCAAAACAGGCCCCCCAACAACCCCACAGCCCCCTCTTCTCAAAATTCAAGCCAACCCCCCCCCAATCCCTACAAGATTGGGACAAGCCACCAAAATAGATGACCAATCATGAGCCACAAATTTCCCCATCCTGAACCAGTGGACCAAAAATGGTTCATTGGTTTGTTTGTTTGTTTGTTTGTTGTTATTGTTTTTAAGACAACCCCTGGGGGTTGGGCCTCCTGTGGGTATTATAAAAAGCAAACCTCAGTCTCCACCCCTAAAGACTGCTCCGTCATCTTGTTCCCACTATCCACTTTGTCTTCCTCTGCTGGCAACACATACTACGCCACTGCATCACTACCTTATATTATTCAACTAAAATGAGCTACAGGAGGAATTATCTAACTGTTTTGTAAAAGCAAGCAGTCCCTCAGTCAGTTGCCGGGGAGGCTACCATTTTTTTTTCCAAACAGCAAGAAATGCTACATAAGTGGTTCAATGCTTTAAAACAAATAATTATCAGTTTGTTGTTGTTGTTGTTGTTGCTGCTGCTGCTATTGTTGCTGCCACTGCCGCTGCTGTTTTTAGCCAAAGTGACCTTTATTTAAAAAGAAGTACTGGTGTTTTGAGAGGCATAACTGCTTCCATTGTGGCTATTTCCCATTGAATAATTCATCCCCTACCCCCTTTTCTTTAGCAGGGAAAATATCAGGGCCTTTTTGCAATTGTCACAGCAGGAAGCGACAGCTCAGACATCTTTCAAATTTTCAGGAAAGCACCCCATTGGCCAACCATAACAGCTTAAAAATTTACTTTTCTGGATGTTGAGTTCCAAAATCCCAAAACCAGCATGATCATGGTGTCTGGAACACTTTGAGGGTGAACGACTGAGCAACAACAATTCAAAAAATAATTTGAATGTTTCTCCATTTCCTGTTTTCTTCCTCTTCAACCAATATGCCTTGGAACTTACAGGTTCTACATAGTCAATACAGTTCAAAGCTGATGATGAGCCAAGTTTCATGAAACAGAGAACCTGGCTATAAATGTAGCCTTTAACCAAAATGGATTTTTCCACCTTTATGACCCTTTCAGCTTCTAAAACTTGAAACACTCTTTATCTGCCTCCCCTACTCCCATCACAAGTATTATGGGTACTAGGGATGGGCAATTCACGAGCCCGGATGGTGCTCGGAACCATCTGTCATGCATGCAGACAATGTATTACTTTTCTCTGTGCTGGCACAGAGCTGAACTCCAAAGAGGAAGCAGGCTGCAACGTCATCTTTGCCTGGCCAATCAGACAGGGAGGTAGGATGATGCCTGTCCCTGCACAGCTCCTGATTCGCCAGCACCATGGAGTAAGCAAAGTTGAGGACAAAGTGTAATGGAGAAGAAGCAGCCTGCTTCGTTGTTGGAATTTAACCCAACGCGAGGCCAGGGAAAGGTAAGACATTGGCTGTTTGTGTGTCAGAGGGTTCCGAGCACCACTTGGATTTCTGTGGGTCATTTCGGAACCTACTAGCTCCAAAACGAATTGCCCATCCCTAATGGGCACTGAGAGTAAAGGAAAAGGGCAGGAAGGAAGCTATTCTGAAGCCTCCAAGGTCAGGGCAGATCTTGTTCTCAGAAGTTCATGTGCTTTCATACTTCGATAACATCAGTTAATAATTTACACCAGAAATATCTGACACAAAGGCTGGTTCTCCCAGTAAGGGCAGCATTAACTAAAATAATTGCTGTTTAAGAGGGTGATTAGTGACTGGCATGCCAGACACACATTTACATGAGGAGCTGCAAAGGTGACAACCTTTTTTTCTCAAGACACTTACTGTATTGTATTCTAGTTACAAGCCAATGGGATGACAAAGAAATATCACAGAAACTGTCCAGTTATAATCATAACTGGGAATTACTGTAGTTTAATATGTATGAGAAGGTTGTTAAAATGCCTTCATTGGTATTATTTGGTTCGTCAAATGACAGTTTCTTCAATTATTAACATATGTTGTTTTATTATGTGAAATATCTCAAAAGTGCACAATGAACATTTTCTTTCAATCATAGCTTTCCAGCATACATAAACAGTAATACAGTACCATGATTTATGAGCATAATCTGTTCCAGAAACATGCTGGCAAACCAAAGCACTCATATATCAAAGCAAGTTTCCCCATAAGAAATAATGGAATTTCAGATTATTCGTTCTGAGGCCCCATAGACCACATACTGTACACACAAAATGCCAAAACTCACAAAAGAAGTTACTTACAAGTATTTATTTATTTATTTATTTATTTATTTATTTATTTATTTATTATATCCCGCCCATCTTCCCAAAGGGAACTCCACATCCACACCATCCACACCATGGTTTAGGTACCTGGCTGCAGAATCTGCTCTGATTGGTACTAACAACTGGATGTTACTGTGTTTTTAATGTGACGAAATAAATTGCAATTTGTAGGCATATACACACTTGAATATCTGCACCATGACAAGAAATGGTTTAGGGCCATTCATTTCAGTTTTCACAGGGAGGGAGGGAGGGAGAGAGCCACCATTGGCTCACTTGTGATCATGTGACCTATTCGTACACTGGAGAACCATCAAATCAAGCAAACAAGTGCCTGTGTAGGAAAAAGGATAACACACTCAGCAGTCTTCTTCAAACTGGCACCTTGAGATGTGGTGGACCACAATGTACAGTATATAATGCAGAATGAGGACAATTAAGGGCTGTGTTGGTTGGGAATGCTGGGAGCTGTAATATAACTTGAAGATACTAGATTGAGGAAGAGTAATTCTCAGTACTGATCATTTCAATCTAGACATATGCCACTTTGGGGATGGAAAAGCATGTTGATAGGGTTTTTCTGGACTAAACAGGTCCTAGAACACTTCAGCCAACATGGTCAATGCTCTGGGAGCAGCAATCTGAAAATTTAACATTTGACTTGCTATATTTTATTCATAATACATTCCCAATTACAATGCAGCCAGGAGTGCAAGTCTTTGTTTGAAGCCTAGCTTCATTTTAACACAGAGCTTTGAGCATTTTAACCTCTTCTTATGTGACTGTCACAAGTTGCGAAGGAAAAAAAATCCTACAAACTGACCTGCCCACTTTGCATTTCTTGGATGTGGTACAAGTCTCATCCACTTTAAACACCTTGAAGCAATGCAAATTAGTCTTGTCAGATGTGAATTTTATCTTTGCTAGCAATGGCTCTAATTTATGCAGACAAAGGAAGCAATAAGCATTTATTTATTCCAAATCGGCACAGTTATCCTATGTTAATAACTGTTCATTTTTAAGCTGTGCTGTAACACATACTGCCTACTTATAAAACAAAGTGTTCTATTTTCTGGTGTTTTAACTTGATAACACAGTTGGAATTTCACTGAGACTGAAACAGAACACTGAGTCCTTATTCCAGTATTTACCAGCACTTTTATTTTCACCAATGAAGGTACTTGGATGTAATGAAATTTTGACAATGTCACAGTTTGGGACAAGATAGGCCACACTCAGAATCTGACCATCTAGTGCGATCTGGAAAGACCACAAGCATTTTTTGCTTTGTGCTTTCCACAATTTGTGCAAGTATCTCTCTCCAAAATAGCATCTTCTTCCATTGTGAAGCTAAAAGGGGACACACAGCAAGCTCAGATGCACTGGCTGATTGACTGTGAAGACACAAAAAATCCATTCAGTGTTTCTACTTTAACTAGCCCATGCAACAAGTGACTGTTACCACAGTTTTAAATGTTGCATGTTTAGCAGAATGCACAAAATGCAGAACATCTCTTTAGAAAAACAAAAAGAAATATCACAAACATGGAGAAAGGAGGGGAGAAGTAATACACTGCTGTGTTTATTCTGCAAAGGTAAACCAGGTCAAGACATCGAAATATTGCTCCATCTCTCCTTGTATTGCATATTCTGAAAAAATATTCTCCAAGGCTAAGTTAAGATCCATCCCTAGTCCTGTTTTCCATAACCCTTTAATGGGTATGCCAGAGATGATTAAACCTAGTCCCCCACTTAAATTAACAATGAATCCAATTACTTAGCTAAGACTCCAACATTGGCATTTCAGAGAATGCCAAATTTAATACAAGGTAGCAGATTAGCATGGTCTTTCATCTTAGAACATTAAACTATTTCTCTTCCATCCAGTGGTGCCTCTAGATATAAAATTAACACATTCTATGGGAATCTTCGTATCTCAAAATTTGAAACATGGTTTCCCATAGGAACGCATTGAAAACCAATTAATCCATTCTGGGATTGCACCATTTCTTCCAAAAATTACTTGCAGAAGTACATATCAGATTTATTAATGACAGAGCAACAGCTACAAAACCAAATACAGCAATTTATTTCAAATATTTATATCCTGCCGTTCTCTCCAAAAGGACCCTTTTTCAATATTATCCGTCCCATTCATTTGTGGGTGTGTGTTTTTAATCACAGCTCCCTGACTATGCTGGTTAATTTACATTTACAGGCAGACCCCTGTATCCATGGGAAATTACTTCCAGATGCTGAAAAACATGGATTATAATGAACAATATTTTAATAGTGAATTTTATACACAGCATGGTCTCTGGCTCTCTCTAGTGGACAGGTCTGATAACTTCATCTTTAAAAATCTGTATTTCTGGGGGGGGGTGTCCTTTTACTATTTTTGATATTTTCAAACTATAGTTAAGTGAATCAGTGGACAATGCTCCTGCAGATAAGGGGGTCCTACTGGATTATATTTTTAGACTACTTTCTTATTAAAAGCTTCAAAGTGGTAAAATAAAAATGAAGCCCAAGAAAATAATTAGCCCAACATGTATAAAGAGGGCAAGCATACATCTGAGCAGCAAACAGTCATATCTCCAGAACAAAAAGCACAACAAAGGATAAAATAAAAAAACACTGCAGCCCTAGGGAAAGGCAAGATATCCATTTAACAAAAAAGATTTGAACATATGTGACAGTTGGCTGAGCTATACCAATGTGTTAAAGGCAGAGCTTCTGAGACTTGGTACCACTGCTGAAAATCTCTATCTTCAAAACCCTACCAAGAATATCTATGGCAGTTGCGTAACAACTTTCATCAAAGATTGTGTAAGCTGATCAAAGTGGTAGAGAGCCTTCTTTTAATATCCACTTTAAACCTATTTAATAAGTGTGGGTATTGTCTTTCATTTCAAAGGCTCAAGGCGACACAAAATGAAAAAGCAAAACCAAATTTACTAAAAAGCAACAGGAGCTAAGGAACACTGCAAAATGATAAACACTAGCTATTAAACCAGCTCATACCGTATTACCCTCAGTAAGTCATTTAATTGCTCGTTGGCTTAAAACATTAAAAAAGAAAAGGGCCTAAAATTGTTGTGGGTGGGTGGGTGGGCAGGGGGGTTAATAATCTACCAAAATATCTATGTTCCTTAAATATAACAAATGAATGTTATTCTTTACACCAGATAGCAGTGATGGTGGTAGTAGGGGGATAAGGATCGAACTACTTATCAAGCTACTTCGGAAAAGGTGTGTCATTTTTCGTAGCTTCCCGAAAACAATGTGCTGCAAGTATGTCACTTGTGATACACTGGCTCAATTTATGTTGCTTTGTGTAGTAGCAGGTCACAACTAGAGTAGTAAATCAATAGAACCTGTTTTGTTGTTGTTGTTGTTGTTGTTGTGTCATTACAGTCGTGACTGACTCTTTGTGACCCCATGTCCATGGAGTTTTCTTGGCAGGAATCCAAGTACTAACCAGGCCCAACCTTGTCTAGCTTCTGAGATGAGGCAAGATCGGGTGTGCTCAACTTACTGAGGTGTTAAATCACAATCCTCATTGACTCAATGAACGTACACTAAGCAACAAGATTTCAGCCATGGTTTCCAAGCTCTGCAATGGCTATATGTGAGGATAGGACCTAAATCCCATTTTCCAGCTGGAATTGTGGCATTAGCAGTTACAGACTGGATAATTTCAAAAATAATAATTAAAGACAAACCTGTTCATGGTTGTTTATGCAGTGTCACAGTGAAATAATACCTACCATTAAGCCATGGGTTTCACTAGAAACCTCACCCATTATTTCTTATACCATGAGTGGAAAGAGGCACTTCCTTTGTAACAGGCAAGGGGAAAGGGTGTATGCAAGTAATTGCATTTCCAAACTGAACACCCCCAGCCAAGTGGAAAAACTATTCACACCCAGCCAGTGAAGTATTGTCAAATCCAAATAGTTTTATTACTATTGGATTTCTGGTGTTTTGTTTTTCACTTAGAAAAGAAAAGAAGAGTAAGTTGTGTTCAACTATCAAGCCCTAATATTAATTCAAATCTAATATTGGGGCGAGGGGGAACAGTGTACATGATATTTAATAAAACATTGTAATACATATTTTTCAGACATAGGAGTCAAGCTGGCTTTCAGACTTCAAACGCCAAACAACCTTGCCAATATGCATACTGAAATTTCATACTGACAACTCAGAGCACGTGGAAAATGGTCCGTTTGAGGGACTACTCTTGGGGATGGTCTAGAAACTACTCTAAGTGACCTTGCTGCTGCATTTTAGATTAAATGGAAGTGAACATGTGGAATGTATCACTGTCATTCTGAAATTAGACTAAGTTACTAGATCAGTGCATGCTCTGTTTCTGAGGCCAGTTGAAAGCCTGAACCTTAACACCGAGAGTTCTAAATGCTTAAGAGAAGAACACCTGCTGGGCCGTTTCTTCCTGAATAAACGTGTCTAGGTACCAAGAGCCTCATTCAGGGCCCTCCTCTCTCATAGATCAGTGGTGGTGAACCTTTGGCACTCCAGATGTTTCGGACCACAACTCCCACAGTCCTTTGTCATTGGCAATCTAGGCTCAGATTTGCTGGGAGTTGTGGTCCAAAACATCTGGAGTGCCAAAGGTTTTCCACCACTGATCTATGAGATGAGTAGAATCTTGAAATGTCAGCTTCACTGCTGTGGCATTTCATCTTCAAATCACATTTTTCAGGGAGGCCTGCCTGGTATTCATCACAGCATTAATCTGATTTTATTTCCCCCGGGCTTTGATAGATTTCCTTTAATCTTGATTTTTTTAAAAAGAAAAAATGTTGTCAGCATAATTTACCTTGAGAAGTTTTTATCCATAAAGATGGTTTATAAAATCTTTGGAAGAAACAAATATGGGAAACAAACAAGAGACATAAAATTATACACTGGAATTTTAGACTCACATTGCAATTCTCAGTGGAGATATATTTCATGGGGAAAAAGATAGAATGTCACATTTGGGAAGATTACAATAGTTGCTCACATACAGGTGCCTCATATGAAGTCATACTGTTGGTATAGACCACAGCATGGAAAAAATATTTGGTGTATTAAAATTCCAGAATCCTCCAGCCAGGAAGACCATAATGGCTATGGACTCTGGGATTTGTAGTCCCAAAAAGTAACAAGCTACTTTTCACTTTCTTCTTCCCTCTTCATGTTCCTTATATATTTTTCCAGGAATGTTATTTAAGTTATATATTGGTACATGGAGTCCTTTAGTATTATTATTAAATACTGTACATACATATCGGACAATTATCTAGTAACTAGCCATCCTGATGTTGCTATAGGAAAAACTATAGAAATGAAACAATCCATCTGAGGGCACTTCAAAAAAACAACACACAGCATGTCTCAAAAATAACTGATATCAGACAATCTTATCTGGTAAAATGTCTAGGAAACAAGTCCTAGAAGGAGCAGTTGACAGAGTAAAGAGTGATTAGTAAAGTTCCACTCAACTGTCATACAAACTACAGGGGGAAATTAATAGAATGTGACCCATCTTGGGGAAGTTACAGACCTTATAGAATTCAGCTTTCTAAATAAGGAGCCAGCTGTTTTAGACCCTCTCATTCACACACCCTGTGGGTGGGAAAAATGAGTTCTATTTCTTCTTTGGTGTATAAAATGAAAAACTGGGAACGGGCATGCAGAGGAGTTAAATGAGACTCCTTCCATTTACTTGGAATGTTAGGCTTGAAAATTATATTGGAAGTGTTAATATTAGAAATGCAAAATGTAATTCATTGCTGATAATATTTCAAAGTGCACATTTAATTTATTGGCTGAAATCCTAATGCTTAGTTAACAAGTTGCACTTGACTAGATGATAATCCACTGAGTCAGAGGAGATTTGATAAGTCATCTGCTCTGTAAATTCCTTTGACTCAAACTGGCCTACTCTAGTGACCTACTATGCTCAAGTGAGCTACAACCAGAGTAGGCCCATTTGAATCAATGAGACTTACAGGGAACATGACTCACAAAATCTCCTCTAATTCAGTGGATCTTCTCAAGTGCAACTTATTAACTAAGCAGTAGGATTTCATCCACTAAATTAGCATTATTTATTCATTACTTATTGAGTAGGAACTGGCAAACCAATCTGGTATTCCTGCCAAGAAAACTCCATGGACATGGGGTCATGAAGAGTCAGTCATGACTGTAACATGTCTGTGAAGATTCTCAGTCATCCAGGTGAGTTTATCTGGAAGTTGAGTCATGGCTACTGGACTTCTTTTTGAGAGATAGAAACGTTTCGCTGATCATCCTGAGGACTCACACGAGCTGTATTCAGACTGATGAAGCTGTTTGGATGAGCAGCGAAACGTTTCTATCTCTCAAAAAGAAGTCCAGTAGCCATGACTGTAATGACACCACACACACACACACACACACACACACACACCACAATTCATTACTTAAATTGCTTGTTAGAATCCAACTGGCAATTTATGCATGTGTAAAAGGAATAATGTAAGCCATGACAATCCTTTAGTACTAACACACTGCTGATTGTGTTCCATCCCAAAATCACAACTAAAAATGTGCACCCAGTCATTGTTGGTTTTGATTCCCCCTTTCATTCCCCCAGCTCTGCATTGCTATGCTTGTTATATTACCATCTATATTGCAATAAACTCTCAACAGGGTGTTGTGCCATGTCAAGAGAGGTTTATCAAAGATTAGTGACTCAAACAATTTAGTTACACCCTTCATATGTATTTACTGCACTCTTGCAACAATGTTAAAACTTTCCAAGCCAAGTTATTTAATTGATTTCTTGTCATTTCCCGTGCTCCCACACAGATAAGATACTGATAAAGATATATGAACATTACCATTTTTACTATCAAAGTGTTCATTTCCTGGGCAAGAGAGGGTTAGGAATTCCTACTAATGTCATGAATTATACTCATTTTTTTATATTTACTGCTCGTTGTTGCAAGAGTGTCAATAGCACCCTCCAACACTATTCAGTACTAATCTCTCTCACACAGCATAGCAGGCATGGCCTCCCATCTTAAATTTACTTTTTGTTTTAGCGACAGGCACATTGAGTTGCAATGCATTAGCATAATATGTAGAACGGTGGTTGTAATTCCATAAAGTATGCTCATGTAAGACAAATTGAATTATGGATGTGTCATAAGAACATAAGAAGAACCATGCTGGATCAGGCCAAAGACTCACCTAGTCCAGCTTCCTGTATCTCACAGTGGCCCACCAGATGCGTCTTGGGAGCACATGAGACTATATATCTGTCTCCTGATACCACTCCCCTCCATCTGGCCCTTGAAGTACCCTGGTTTTAAGCCTGGAGATTATGCATCCCCATCATGGCTTGTAACCTGGGAAGGACTTTTCCTCCAGGAATTTGTCCAATCGCCTTTTGAAGGCACCCAGGCCAGATGCCATCCCCACATCCTGAGGCAGGGCGTTCCACAGAATAACAACATGCTGCGTGAAAAAATATCTTCTTTTGTCTGTTCTCACTCTCCCAACCTCCAATATGAGTGGATGTCCCCTAGTTCTGGTATTTTGTGAGAGGGAGAAGAGTTTTCTGTGTCCACTTTACTCATGCCCTGCATAATTTTGTACATCTCATTCATATCCCCACTCAGGCACCTTTTATCCAGAGCCCCAAGTGCTGTAGCCTTTGCTCATAAGGGAGGTGCCCCAGTCCAGTAATCATTTTAGTCACTCTCTTCTGCACCTTTTCCAGTCCCACTGTCTTTTCTTGAAATGTGATGACCAGATGTGGTGTCACAGGGAACCAAGGGCAAGATGATCAACAGTCTTCTATTCCCAATCACAATGTGTGGTTGTGAAAGTTGGACAGTAAAGAAAGCTGGCAGGGGAAAAAAAGCTGATTCATTTGAAATAGTGCTAGAGGAGAGCTTTGTGGATTCCTTGGACTGCCAGTAAGAAGAACAAGTGGGTCGTAGAGCAAATCACACCTGAACCATCTCCAGAAGCAGAAATGAGAAACCTTGAGGCTGTCATACTTTGGGCACATTACGAGAAAGAAAGATTCACTGGAAATGTCAATAATGCTGGTGAGAGTAGGAGAAAAAAAACGACCAAAATACATGATAGATTGACTCCCTAAAGAAAGTTGAATTTACAAGGTGCCCTGTACATGTAAGTTTACAAGAGCCGAGCAGAGTTGTTGAGTATAAGACACTTGTTAGGGACGGGATGCCTGTTGAGAACAGGACACTAATTTATAGGGTTGCCGTAAGTCACAGGCAACTTGCTGCAGGTGACAGCAACAGGACTGTGGATCTTGGCTCCCTCCCCCCAAAAGGTTCAGCAAGACAATGTGAAGAAGAAACCCCTATGGGTAGAGATGCACATGAACTGCCAGTTTGATTGTGCCAGTACATTATCAGTCAAACAGGGTTAGTACCTCCCAGCCTCAGTTCCTCCAGCAGATGAACACTCAGAGGCTGTGTCTGGAGGAGGCAAAGCAGGGAAGCAGGGGTTCACCTCTTAGTGGGGAGGTGGAGCTGGAAAACGCTCAACACCTCTTCGGGCTGATCAAGCAGCACAAACAACTAAACCAGCAGTTCTTGGACCTATTCCGTTCAAGCCAGTGGGTGGGGGGGATCCATCAGAAAAGACTGTGTTTAGAAAGCTTCAATTGATAGAAAGCTCGACAAGCTTCTTTACCTTTGAGGGAAAAGGTAAACTTTGTCTCTGTAACTACATTCTTTGAGTCCCGGGCCATTCCTCATAGGAAGGAAAGACCTTGAAAAGTCAAGTTGTCTCAGAATATGGTTTCTGAGAATTTTGGATTAGATAGACTTTTGGACACATTTGTTTTATGTAAACGACTCATAGAATAGAATAGAATCAGAGAATCATAGAATAGAATCATAGAGTTGGAAGAGACCTCAAGGGCCACCTAGCCCAACCCCCTGCCATGCAGGAACCCCCATCACAATATTTCCGACAGATGGCCATCCAGCCTCTGTTTAAAAACCTCCAAAGAAGGAGACTCAACCATCCTCTGCGGCAGCATATTCCACTGCCGAATATGCTGTCATGAAGTTCTTCCTAATGTTCAAATGGAATCTCTTTTCCTGTAGTTTGAAACCATTGCCCCGAGTCCTAGTCTCTGAAGCCATGGAAAACAAACCTGTTCCCTCTTCAATATGACATCCTTTCAAATATTTAAACATAGCTATCATATCCCCTCTCAGTCTTCTTTTAGAGAGGCTAAACATTCCCAGTTCCCTAAGCCGTTCCTCATAAGACATTTCCTCCAGACTCTCAACCATCCTGGTAGCCCTCCTCTGCACCCACTCGAGGTTGTCAACATCCTTTTTAAATTGAGGTGCACAAAACTGGACACAGTACTCCAGGTGGGGTCTGACAAGAGCAGAATAGAGTGGTACTATCACTTCCCTTGATGTAGACACTATGGTTCTGTTGATACAACCAAGAATCGAATTGGCTTTCCTGGCCGCCGCATCACACTGCTGACTCATGTTCAATTTGTGGTCCACCAAGACTCCCAGATCCCTTTCACAGGTACTATCCTCCAGCCAAGTACCCCCATCTTATAGTTGTGCAATTCATTTACCTAAATGTAGTACCCTACATTTCCCTCTGTTGAAAACCATTTCGTTAGCTTTGGCCCAGCACTCTAGTCTGTCAAGGTCTTTTTGGATTTTCATCCTATCCTCTAGGGAATTTGCAGCCCCTCCCAATTTGGTATCATCTGCAAATTTAATTAGCATACTCTCTATTCCTTCCTCCAAGTCATTAATAAAGATATTGAACAGCACTGGACCCAGAACAGAACCCTGGGCCACCCTACCGGTCACGTCTCTCCAAGCTGAAGAGAGGCCATTTATGGTCACCCTTTGGGTGCGATTAGTCAACCAATTACAAATCCACCTAACAGTAGCACTATCTATCCCACTTTCTACTAACTTCTTAGCAAGAATACCATGGGGAACCTTATCAAAGGCCTTACTAAAGTCCAGATAAACAACATTCACAGCATTCCCCTCATCCACTAGGCCTGTAATTCTATCAAAGAAAGAGATCAAATTAGTCTGGCATGACTTGTTTTTAAGAAACCCGTGTTGACTTCTTGTAATGACAGCATTGTTTGTTAAATATTTACAGACTGCCTGTTTAATAATCTTCTCTAGGATCTTTCCAGGAATTGAAGTCAAGCTGACTGGGCGGTAATTATTTGGGTACTCTTTTTTTCCCTTTTTGAAGATGGGGACAACATTAGCCCTCCTCCGGTCGATGGGGACTTCCCCTGTTCTCCAGGACTTCTCAAATATTATTGCCAATGGTTCTGAAATTACTTCTGCCAGTTCTTTTAATATCCTTGGGTGTAATTCATCTGGCCCCGAAGACTTAAATTCATTTAATGTTTCCAGGTGTTCCTGTACCAGATCTCTACCTATTCTATGTTGTAATTCCCATCCTACCTCATCTAGTCTTTGTCCCAGTGGATCTCTTTCTTCCTTTTTGGAGAAAACAGAGGCAAAGAAGGTGTTGAATAGTTCTGCCTTTTCCTTGTCTCCTGTTAGTAACTGGTTATTATCGCCACGCAGAGAGCGTATCATTTCCTTATTTTTCCTTTTGCTGTGGACATAACTAAAGAAACCCTTTTTATTATCTTTAATGTCTCTGGCAAGTCTAAGTTCGTTTTGTGCTTTAGCGTTTTTTACCATCCCCTTGCATATATTAGCTGTTTGCTTATATTCCTCTTTGGTGCATTTCCCATTTTTCCATTCCTTGTACTTGTTTTTCTTTATAGTTAGCTGAGTTGAAAGTTCTTTAGTAAACCATTGTGGTTTCTTTGGGCATGGAAGTCACAAATATTCATTTGTGGGGTTCGTTTGTGTTTGTTTCTTAAGTAACTAATATAACTAATTGCCTCTGTGACAGCATCTTCAAGCCCTAAGGACAGTACTGCATCCTGTTCTTGCTCAGCATTTTGTGTTAAAATGAAAAGAAGGCAAGAAATGGCAGATATCCATCCCCTCATTTGCTAATGGATACCGACATGCCTATGAAAAATAAGATGAAAAATTTTCAAGGGTTAACCCCTCTCCTCTGGATTTTCAGCCTCTTTGCACCCATTCCCACTGGTGTTAAGTCAAGCTTTACTCTAGCATGCCTTGCAAGCATTACTTAATCAATGAACAAGGCCTTTAACCACATCTTAAAATCCACCCGAATTAAATAGGCAGGGCTAAAACTGAAAGGCATACAGCTGTGTAGGCTGCACACATATGTGCTAACAACCTCCTCCCTGAACCAAAATATGGAAAAAGAACATTAGATGGTTTTTTCATCCCATTTCTTTCCAAAGATAACAGATGTTTTGCATTTCAAACTGAACTTCTCTAACAGTAAGGAGAATCAGCTGCACCGACAAACATTCAATTGAAATCAATTTAAAGATAAGATTTAATCTGCATCTACTACAATATTGATATGCTTGTGATTTCCTAATCAGTTTGAGACCTGAAATGCAGAATGTTTTCAATCACATACGAGAGCAAAAATAGGTATTATAAACAAACAAATGGCCACCAGAAATGATTTTGCCCTACATCACTGCACGTTTCCTTTCATTTGTCACAGTGTGAATTATACATTTAAGATACTGTGTCTTGATTAACCACAAAAAGGCTACCTACAATGAAGTTTGGGTAACATGTGTATTCTTGATTTATCAAATTGGTTAAACCATTCAATTGAACAATACTCTACATATTATTTAGATAAATAATGCTCCCAATATTTTACCTTCAGCTGTCAAAATCAATGATATTCATCATCTTTCCTGTTTCGTGCTGCTGGCCAATCAGAGAGGGAGGCGGGATGATGCCTGTCCCTGCACAGCTCCTGACTGGCCAGCATCACAGATCTAGCACAGATGACGTTGCAGCATGCTTCCTCGTTGGATTTTAACCCTGCATGAGACAGAGAAAGGTAAAGCAATTGGATCTGCATGTATCAGGCGGTTCCAAGGACCACCTGGACCCACGTGGTTCATTTCATAACCTACTGGTTCCAAAACGAAATGCCCATCCCCACTGGGGAGACTATGATATCCTAAAATTGCCACAGAATCACCAGCACCAGGATTAGGGCTGCCACCAGCAATCTGGAGGCAATTTCTGGATACTGGAGGCTACCCATTCCTGAGGATCCCAAAGGCTTCATTGTGTGGAAAGGGGGTCTTCGGAGCCTTGGAACCATAAGACAGGAAACAGGAAGCTTTCAATTAAATTAAACAGAACCATCACAAGACAGTGCAAAGGTGAACAAGAGGATTTCAGACAGTGTAAGCACACTGACATGCTTGGGCCACACACAAAAATTGATGATGGCTGCGTAGCCTCTGCCTTGCTGCAAACAGCACAATGGGTGTATGTGCACACTCCCCTGAGATCTCGTCAGTTTCTTCCTTCTCTGCTGGCGTTCTGGCATACCAATGTTCTGGAAGTCCAGTGCACATACAACTACTGTCATTTACAGCCAATGAGTCCAGCTGTCTACTGGGAATGGATGGAGAATTCTTTCCAGAAATTAATAACATTTCATTCCAAAATCAAATTCTGCCCTGCAGCATGGTTTGTCTGGAGGTTTGCTCCTTGCCCTGAACAAGGTAATTATCCAAGAGTTCAATGGGCAACCTGAGACCTGCCAACCATAAGATATATACTGTACTACATACAAAAAACTAAGATTTATCTTCTGGGAACAATTGCATGAGAACTTAGGAAGTAAATCAACTGCAGGTGCTAGCAAAATGAACCCCCCTTAATATTTGAAAGGACAGAGAAATACTAGTTTCAGAAGCACTTGAAGAAGATAAAAGTTATATAGAAAATTTTAAGGCACCTTGTAAAGGTCTGAATATCTAGGGAATCACTAGGATTAAGAGAGTACAGCTGGAGAAAGTAATTTATAGAAGCTAATTAATGGCCCCTATAAAAAGTTTTTTTTTCTAATTGAGAAAGTTAGTTTTATGTCTAAAGTGCTGCAATGCGTATGTGCTTCTGTGGAAACCATGGAAAGATATGCACAGTATACGGAATGCCAAAATCCACTGTGCTCACTAATTCTGCTCTCATACATCTATGATTGAATTAAGGTATCATTACAAAAGGACTTTCCAGCACAGGCAGAATTCACTAATAATAATAATATAATCTAAAGAACTAAGCAAGTATTTAGAACAAATTGGAGTTGGCCAAGTCACCATCAGTCAGCTGCAGAAAGCCACCTTACTGGGATCTGATCACATAACATATTTGACTAGTGATTTGTAATACAAAATCCAGCGTAGTTGTCTTGTCTGCTGTGTGATGATGATGATGATGATGATGATGATGATGATGATGATGATGATG
>JAHTLZ010000129.1:81774187-81791947 GCA_023846285.1 Phrynocephalus versicolor | reverse complement strand
TTTCCATTACTATCACCTTCATTAAGCACTTAATATGGTAAGGGGATTTGAATGTGGAAGAGAAGCCAAGACCAAGGCTGTCAGAAGTCTAGACACCATGGTGAATCTGGATTCCTAGTGGGGTAACCCAAGGGGAAATGGGTCAAAGCTGAGATACCATGACAAACACCATAGAATCATAGAACAACTGATTTGCAATGGTCCTATAAGGCCATCAAGCCCAATCCCGACTCAGTGCAGGAATCCAAGTCAAAGCAGATCTGACAGATAATGGCTCAGCTTTCTCTGGAATGCCTCCAGTATTGGAGCACTCACCACTTCTTGGGGTACAGTAATTGGTTCAACTGGCCTCAGTACCCTGAATGATAAAAGGAAAGTCAGGTACTGTGCAACACATATAACTGTAACATGGAAATGTAATAACTATGAATCAGGATAAACTAGAAATTGAAAAGCAAGAAGATACTGAACTTTTAATTACCGTTGAACTAGGAGTGAGTGAACTAAAGTAGACCAGAATGTAGTCAGAAAACTGCTAAAAAAGAGTTTTATTGTAAATGTGTCTTACATCCTCCTATACAATCTCTACACAGAATGCATCATATAAAAAAGTGGATTAGATACAGATGAAGGGGGGATGAAATGAGTGGAAGAAATATTGATAATTTGAAACATGCAGGTGACACCATCTTACTAGGAGAAAATTCTGTTGACTTCTGATAAAAGTGAAAGAAGAAAGTGTAAGAGCAGGACTGAAGTTGAATATTAAAATGAAAAAATAATGATGCAGTCAAAATATTTATTTACTTATCTATTTATTTATTTCTTAATCTTATACCCCGCCCATCTTCCCAAAAGGGAACTCTGGACGGCTTACAATAAAAAACAGGTAATAAAGAAGCATGGTGCTGAAGGAGAGCTTCATGGGTACCATGGAAAGACAAACAAATGGATCCTAGATCTAATCAAGCCTGAAATTCATCTAGAGGCAAAAATGAAGAAACCCAGGCTGTCATCATTTGGGCAAATCATGAGAAGGCAAGACTCCTGGGAAAAGGTAACAGTGTTAGAGAAAGTTGAAAGCAGCAGGAAACTGGGTCAGGCCCATGAGAATGGCGCAGGCGTGCTCACTTAGGGTGGCCACACCCAGGGAGGCGCGGAAATCGCTCACGCGTAACCGCGCCTTCTCTGTGGTGGGCCCCATGTTGTGGAATCATCTCCCTATTGAGCTGCGCCTAGCACAGTCCCTGCCCGCCTTTAAAAAGGCTCTGAAAACCTTCCTTTTTAAAGAGGCATATGGCGACCTTTTTACTTAATTTTTTTTAATTGCTGTCCGCGTCACCTCTTGTGGAGGGTCTCACCCTCCTTATTTTATTAGCACTCACTTGCTCTTTTTTTGTAATATCCTGTTGGTTTTGTTTTAATTTGTAAACCGCCCAGAGTTCCGTCCGGAAGATGGGTAGTATAGAAATATAACAAATAAATAAATAATAAATAAAAGTGGCGATGGGTTGACTCCAGAAATGAAGCCATAGCTTTGGGTTTAGAGGAGCTGAGCAAAGCTGAGAGGGCATGATATGCTGGAGGTCAATCATACATGGGACCATTATAAGTCAGAAACAACTTGATGGCATGTAACAGCTCAAATATCCTAGGAAGACCTCCTAAATGAACCACCTTTACTAATACCTGGCTATAGCCCCTTTCTCTCCCTAATCTTATACATTTTCCCAGCATCCGATCTATCTCCAAGTGTGAATAAACACCAGCTCTAGTAGTTTGTCAATGAAAGGCTATGGTGCAAAAAATGAGATCGGCTATCTTGGAGGATGTCATGTCAAGGTCAGTTTCAACTGCTCCTGGATTGTACCACTTCTGCAAGAGGGATTCAGATTTGGACAGATATGCATATCTGAATGCCACAAAATCACAACTTCATTTAAAAATAGTATTCCAGTTAAAGAGTCTAGACACAGAAAGTTGGCTTTCCCTTCACCTTTTAGAACTTACAGCACACCCTTCGCTTCACCTGGGGTCTGAGATTGTATAGAAACATGTTTAGTAGACATTTAAAAACTGAAAATCAAAATAAATGGAGCATGGTGAAAAGCCTAGAATCCAGCATCAGATAAAGCCATGCAAGGAGGATCAATCCAAATCAAGCAATAGACAGCCTAAAGCCCTAAACGTACAAAAGTGTGTGTGGGAAAAATGCCACCAATGATAACAGGCCTCACACATTCTACTTTAGTGTTACACATCTGCTCATTGCTGGCAGAATTGCAGTATTACACAAAACCTAAATACAAGGTACTGTAATCCTTGCTGTTTTAGCAGATCTGGATAGCTCAGTTGTCTTGGTATCTGCCTGTGGAACCAGAAGTCATCTAGATATCAGTTGTCTAGGTATCTGCCTGCAGAACCACTGCATATCCTGATGAGAGTACAGCCACCCTGTGTGGCCTTCGGTAAGCAACAGTCCCAAGCAGCCCCGACAAGATGAGAATATTAAACTGCTTCTGAGTATTGTCTACCTAGAAAACCCTGAAAACGACAGCCATAAGTCAGAACTGACTTGCCAGTACTGTATATGATTATTATTATCTCTTCATAAATCCGGCACACCGATAGTCAGAGGGATATCACCTAACTGGGAATATTATAACACATAGCATTTATTTTGCAGTTGCCCACAAACCTGCTTTCTTTCAGCCAGTTAATTACCAAGCACCCTCAGCCTCTAAGTAGTGACTTGAAGTAATTACCGGTAACTGTGTGGTACTAATAACTTACTAGTAATTTACCTCAAGCCCTCTTAAGGTAGCAAAGACATAATGTTGGCGCAAATCTCTTCTTAGCATCTATTTATGTAATGCTCTCCACCATGCCCTCCATAAAGATTACACCGAGAACAAGCTGTCTATCACGATAATCCCAATCCTTCCTCTTTTTCTTTGAGTTTGCCTTCTTTGTCATGCCTAACTATCAATCTTCCCTTTAAACTGACATATTTTCAAGCAGGGATTATTCTTGCTTTGTTTCGTCTGCACAGCTGACTATAATGGGAACTAAGCCTATAGCTGATAAGAGGGAAATAAACAGCAGCATTTGCAAAGAGATATGCTAAGGCTCTGACAGATTTTCTTTTCTGAGTCTCTAACAAAAAAGCTGAAGTGGTATCATAAATACCAAATAGCATAGATTTTTTTTTTATTTCCCTTTCCGCGCAAGTTAAAAACAAAGCTTCCACTGGGCATTTCAATGCAGGGATCCTTCCCACACAGTCTTTCAACATACTTGTCTTGAAAAATCTTTGATGTTTTTCCAAGAAGCTGCAGTGAGAATACATGATCCCAAAAGAGTCAAATTATGATCACTGCTTAATGTACATTAACCACTTTACTCACTGACTGGCTCTAATGGAAAGGGATTGCAGTCTGAGAGACATCAGGAAATACACAATATTGTGAGGTATGGGGTATCACTTTCCAATGTGAAGATCAGCTTTCAGGATATAGTATGTGAAAATGTTATTGCCTCTCAAACAAAAAGAATGAAAGCAAAAAAGCAAAGAGCACGATGAGAAAGGGGAATAAAGTGAGAGAAAGAGATGATCAAAATTGCTCATCCTGTCATGCTGTTTACAATATGATAGAATTGCCTGCAACAGATAAATCAAGGAGGAAAGGGAACCAAAGTGGGTAATTCTAACTAAAGTGATGAAGCCAAGTGACGTGTTTCAAAAACTATACCCAGCTCCTTAACAGGCAGGAGCTCTTAATGCAAGTGTCCATCATTCAGAGCATCGAAGTCCCTACCACAAGGATGGACAGGATGGCCCTCTGTATGTTTTGGATTCCAGTTCCCATGATACCTCATAACTTGGCTATGACTATTGGGATCCTCAGCAAAGCAGTGAACAAGTGACAGTGTAGGAGGGCAAAGCTGTGTCTGGCAGTGCACAATCTTTTAAAAAGAATTCACATGAAATAGGAAGACTTTTTGAGGGAGTGTACATAGAACTAGAATATCAATCTAGAACAGGGCTGTCCAAATTTGAACAGGCCGAGGTCTACTTTTTCTGGATGAAAGTGCCTGAGGGCTACTACACTAAAACCTCTACTTATGAATTTTATCTGTTCCAAGCATATGCTCATAAATAAATAAAAATTGTAAGTAGAGCAGTGGTTTCCCATAGGAACGCATTGAAAATCAATTAATCCTTTCTGGAGGGAACATATTTCATTGCATTCCTATGGTAAGGCTGACCATGCACACACTTCCCTTACACCGGCTTGAGCCGGTGTGGACAGGTGCAAGGGAGGTGCATGCATGCTTGCACAGATTGCCCCTTTCGCTTGCCCAGGCTGCTGGAAGACTTTTTTTTTTAAAAAAAGGTGCACTTTCCCTCCCAACCCGCCCGGGGCCTGGCTTCAGTCTACTTCTTCTCCTGTTTTCCCCCTTCTCCCTTCCAGCCCCCTCACTGCCACTGCTGCTGCCACCAATAGCTCTCACTCGCTTCTGCCATGTTCTCTGTGCAGCTGGGATGGGCCAAGCCAGCAGCAGGGCAATCACATGGCCACGGCAGCGCAAGGAGGAGGAAATCGCTCAGAAGCGGAGCAGGAGGAACAGCAGGTCACAGTCTCTGTGAGGCAGCTGTGGGGGTGGGAGGAGGAGGATGGACGGATGGGAGGAAGGAATTCTCCGGGGGGAAGAGGGGTATGTCACCACACAAAGGAAGTGGGCACACCCATGAGCCCGCCCCTCACTGTCCCCTCCACTCCCCTTCCTCCACTCTGCACCAACAACTCAACTGGTCAGGAGACAGTGGCACGTGGATCATCAGGCCGGTAGGGAGAGCAGGGGACTGTGCCATGGCCCTTGAACTGCCCTGCTTGGCTGAAACAGGGGGCTGGAAGACCCAGAGCTTTGCTGGGGCTGTGGTCGTCCTTAGAGTGAGGGAGGTAGAGGTGGAGAACTTATCCCCTCACATTTTTAATTGATGGCTGGTGGGCTACTTTGAACCCTTCACGGGCTACTGGTAGCCCCTGGTCTACCTGTTGGGCAGGCCTGGTCTAGAATATCTCATAAATGGGGCACATTTCTACTTTTGTGTCCCAGTTAATCAGTGAGGCTACAAAATAAAACAGGCTGAACAGTGCTTTCATAATTGTAAGGCTAATTACACTGGTGACAATGAGGCCCGTAATAAGACTTCCTGGGGTAGGAACTGGCAAGCCACCCCACTATCCCTGCCAAGAACATTCCATGGACAGAGACAAAAGGCTAAAAGATATGATGCTGGAAGATGAGCCACTCAGGTCGGAAGGCGTCCAACATGCTACTGAGGAAGAGTGGAGGACAAGTACCAGTAGCTCCAGAGCTAATGAAGTGGCTGGGCCAAAGCCGAAAGGACACCCAGCTGCAGATGTGCCTGGAAGAGAAAGGAAAGTCCAATGCTGCAAAGAAATATACTGCATAGGAACCTGGAATGTGAAATCTATGAACCAGGGTTAGCTGGATGTGGTCAAACGTGAGATGGAAAGAATAAACATTGACATCTTGAGAATCAGCGAACTTAAATGGACAGGAATGGGTGGATTCAGTTCAGATGACTATCACATCTACTACTGTGGGCAAGAATCCTGTAGAAGAAATGGAGTGGCCCTCATAGTCAACAATAGAGTGGGAAAAGCAGTGCTGGGATACAACCTAAAAATGATAGAATGATTTTGGTATGATTCCAAGGCAGTTCATTCAACATCACAGTAATCCAAGTTTATGCACCAACTACCGGTGCTGAAGAGTCTGAGATTGACCAAATTTATGACGACTTACAACAACTTCTAGAACTGACACCAAAGAAAGATGTTCTTCTCATCATAGGGGATTGGAATGCTAAAGTAGGGATTCAAATGATAAAAGGAATAACTGGCAAGTTTGGCCTTGGAGTACCAAATGAAGCAGGGCAAGGCTAATTGAGTTTTGTCAAGAGAACAAGCGGGTCACTGCAAACACTCTTTTCCAACAACACAAAAGGCGACTCTATACATGGACATCACCAGATGGACAATACCGGAATCAGGAGGATTATGTTCTCTGCAGCCAAAGATGGAGGAGCTCTATACAGTCAGCAAAAACAAGACCTGGTGCTGACTGTGGCTCAGATCATCAGCTTCTTATTTCAAAATTCAAACTTAAACTGAAGAAAGTAGGGAAGACCACTGGGCCAGTCAGGTATAATCTAAGTCAAATCCCGTATTTATTTATTTATTTATTTATTTATTTATTTATTTATTTATTTATTTTATACCCCACCCATCTTCCCAAGGGAACTCTGGGCGGCTTCTAGCAATCTGACCGGTGCAGCAATGATCAGGGTACAATACAAGATACAATACAAGATACAAATATAACTAGGAAGGTCGCCAAACGCCTCCCTGAAGAGGTGAATCTTCAGGGCCTTTTAAAGGCGGGCAGGGACTCTGTCAGGCACAGCTTACTGGGTAGATGATTCCACAGCATGGGGCCCACCACAAAGAAGGCGTGGTCACGCGTATGTGATTTCCACGCCTCTCTGGGTGTGGCCACCCTCAGTGAGCGTGCCTGTGCCAATCTCGTGGGTCTGGACCCAGTTGATCTTTGAGAGATACGCTCCACGAGATATTCTGGTCCCAAGCTGTGGAGGGCTTTGAAAGTCAAAACCAGGACCTTGAACCTAATCCGGAGGACAATGGGGAGCCAGTGCAAGCGACCCAGAACTGGGGTGATGTGCTCGAATCTACGAGCACCCACCACCAGCCTGGCGGCTGCATTCTACACCCATTGTAACCTCCGGACCAGGGTCAAGGGCAACCCCACATAGAGGGCATTGCAGTAGTCGATCCTTGAGATCACCAGGGCCTGCACTACTGTCCTCAGGGAGGACTCATCGAGGTACTGGCAGATCTGGGCGATCCTGCGGAGATGGATAAAAGCGGCCCTAGAAGCAGCCATCACCTGGGCTTCCAGGGAGAGGCTGAGTCCAGGACCACGCCCAGATTCCTGTCCATAGGCTGGAGGGAAACACCCTCCAGCTTAGGGAGGGGGCCATTGTACCCAGATGAGGCAAGCTTTCCCTGAATGATGGACTACCTATTATGTGCCTTTTATATGAATCTATATGATCACATAGACTTTGTGTTTATAACCACTTATAACCTTGTGTGATTGCACGGACACTATGTTTTCAATGTTAGTTTCCATCACTCATAACTTTCATGGAATTTTAATCTCTTTTTCACTGCTCGCATTCTCTTGTAGCTTTAATTGTAATGTAGTCTTTTAATGCTGTAAGATGTCCCTCAATTCCCTGTTCTCAATACTTGAACATGTCTTAATTGTTTTGGACTGTATATTGTCCCCCATTACTGTAAGCCACCTTGGGTCCTTTTCCAAGGAGAAAGGCGGGGTAAAAATACTCTAAAATTAATTAATTAATTAAATAACATTTTAGGGAAGGGTGTCACTTCTCCAGTTGCACTGGGAAGGGAGCAGATAAACCTTTCCATACACCATGCTCTATAGATTTCCAGTAATTACAGGAGAAAAAGATGCTTAGTTGCACACACCCTATCAAGAGAATTTTTTATTTGGTCTTAAATAGCTAAAGATTATCTTCAAGAGAGAAAATGTTTAATAATCTTTGGTTTTAGCTAACTGTGTAAAACTATCTTTTTTAAATCTCAGTCATAAATATAATTATTTTCAGGCATATTATACATCAGTGGATGGCAATTATGCATCTTTGTCCATTTTCTCCATTTCCCCCCTTGCTATTCAAGGCTACAATTATCACATAAAAAGATTAAAAGGCCTTCAGCTCCCATATACTGATTGTTATTAGTCTCATGTTTACTTGCTTTAAAACCAATTTCAAAACATATTTTATTTTAAAAATGGCTAGATGTGCAAACACTGAAAAAAATAAATAGATTCTTTCCTTCCTCACTCTGTTTACCACATCACTGAGATGATATCATCTTCCCTTCAGCAATCTATTCTTTTGCATCTTGATATCAGATTATACCCTGTAATGTCCTACTGCTTTATCCTAGTTGAACAATTTATGTCTAATGACTGAACCAAGTAGGAGAATATCTGGGGTAATCCTTCTTTCATCTTCCTCTCTGCTTCTAAACAATTAGTTGTATTTTTCATATACATATGGCATTTCCTTTCAAGCCACATTAATGCATCTAATGGACCCAGCTATAATTTCTGTTTTGGAATAAACTACATTCAGATCACATTCCGACAAAAGCAATCAGAAATCAATTTCGACTGAATGGCACTGTCATAAAAAAGGACTGTCTCAGTTTGATGCAAATTTCATTATATGTTATTTTTGCAATGCATTTGTATTAGTTTTTCTAATTTATTACCCTAAGGAATGCTGCTATTAGATTTAAGCACTCGAGTGCATGATAGTTAGCCAGAAAAATGTTACAAACTATTGGAAGATAGCAAAAGAATCTTTAAAACAACCAAAACAACTTACATATGTTAAAATTGCCTGTATTCATAGTCAATATTTTTCCGTGTAACCAAAAACAACCAAACCCCGTTTACTATCAAGGATATGCATGGATGTGAAGTTTCTTCCAGTTTGATCCTTATCGAAACAAATGCAGTTCATTGCCAACCCTTCAGATTTTCAGCAAATGCAGAAATCTTCAAATTTAATCTGATGCCATAGCAAGCTACTACCTACACCCCTTAGGAGAGAGGCTTCCTTAAGTACCAAGAAAGTCTGCTTCTCACCGCAGGAGCTTTTCACATCTGAATAGACATGGGCACGACTCGGCGAAATCCTCGTTTCCGTTTCCGTTCGTCGTTTCCGTTACGTAACGAGGAACAGTAACAAGAATTACTCTGCTCCAGCTCGAACCCAACCCGATAAAGATAAATTGGGTCTGATTTTTCGTTGTCGTTCATGGCATCGCGGCGATCGCGCAATGCCAAGCAGCACAGAAAAAAAGTTTTTAAAATAAAAAATAAAAACCAATTCCCGCCGGCCATAAAAGCAGGCAAAAATATGTCTGCCTCAGTGAGGGCACCTACCATTTTTATTTTTATTTTTTTACACCTGCGCATGCGCAGTGATGGGCTGGCCATGGGATGGGACCATGCAAATTTTTTGAGCCATTCCACCAATCGCATGGCCAGGTTTTGACTGAGACTTCTGGGTGTGCCAGAGAGGGCATTAAAAGCCCACTAACCCTACCCAAACCCAAACCCTAACCCTAACCCTAACCCATACGCCAGTACACTGTCCTTCTTAGTGGGTCAGAGGCACCCAGAGGTGCAGCCCACTAACCCACCCTAACCTTAACCGTAACCCTAAGCCTAACCCTTACGCTAACACAGATCCGTATGCAAGTACACTTTCCTTCTTAGTGGGTCAAAGTGAGGCACCCAGAGAGGTGCCTCGCAGAGCCCACTATCCCCTATCCCTTTTCCTAACCTGTACGCCAGTACGCTAGTACACTTCCCTTCTTGGTGAGTCAAAGTGAGGCACCCAGAGAGCTGCCTCGCAGAGCCCACTATCCCCTATCCCATTCCCTAACCTGTATGGCAGTACGCTAGTATGCTTCCCTTCTTAGTGATTCAGAGGCAGAGGTACCTCTGCCACTTACCCCCCCCCCATCCTAACATAATGTAAATGTAATGTATGGTACGCGCTGCCTCTGCGAAACGCTTCCCTTCTTAGTGGGTCAGATGTCAGAGGCACCCAGAGAGGTGCCTCCCAGAGCCCACTTACCCCAACCCCAACCCCACCCAAACCCACAAATGCCAAACAACAAACGGAAACGGCAAATTTTTGAAAATTATCGCGACAAACGGAAACGACCCGAAACGGACCCGTCCCGACAAACGACAATTCGAAAAGTAATTTTTTCTGGTCGTGTCCATCTCTACATCTGAACATTGCAACATTTTTTAAAATTATCTGACATAGGATGGGAAGCACAAATGACATAGCTTTGCAAGTCATGAAGATCTGACTCAGTCCCTGGACTAGAAATATATCTAAAGCTCTAATGATGGGATATTTTTAATAAAAAGTTTGGCTTTTATTTTAGGAAAAATTCAGCACCATCATTTCCTAGATCTTCATCAAAGGTTGTGTGAAACTTCTCAAAAACCTCTTTGATTGTCAACTAATCCTAGGTGCCTGGAGTAGGACTGGCAGACCACTCCAGTATTCCTGCCAAGAAAACTCTATGGACATGGAGTCACAAAGAGTCGGCCACGACTGTAATGACACAACTCTCACACACTAACTTGACCCCACCTGTTATGTTTGTATGTAGAGAGCCATGGTGTACTAAGTTAAACCATTGGCTCCTCTAGCTTTAGACCAGGCATGTCCAAAGTCAGGCCTGGGGGGGCTGATCTTCTCCCTGCCGGCTCAGCCTGTCATGTATCCCCACCAGCTGGTCCTTCCCCATACCAGATGGAGACATCAGCTTACAGTTTTATGTTTTGCCTGCCCTCTCTGCCTCTGTCCACCACCACTCAGCCACCTTCCCAGCCTACCCGCCCCCAGCTCTGTTGCTGCAGCATCCTCCCTACCTATTTGCATGCTATAGAGACTTGTCCAATGTCTGGCTCGGGGCCAAATGCGGCTGCATGGTCGGCCGCCACGCATTTTCACCTCACCAAATCTAGCCTTCCTTGCAAAAAGTTTGGACACCCCTGCTTTAGATATAGTAATTCCCAGAGTTTTATACAGCATCTTTCCTTGGTGTAATTTGAGGCCTCTCCACCCCCCCCCCCATCTCATTCAAATCATCTGCCATGTCCAAGACAGAGAATTTGACTAATGAATTTGAGCTTCAAGTGACAACAAATGTAACAAATACGTTGGCTCTTAATTTTACTTTAAACAAATCCCAGCACTTTTAAAAATATCTACAGACAGCTTTTAAGGGACAAAACCCTTGCTTCCAATGTATGAAATACATATTAATTCATTACCAGTCACCATCATGTTGTACTGTGAAGCAGTTGGAATCAATAACAATTAAAATTAACACCTAACACCCTTAGGTTAGCACATACACAAGTCATTAAAAGTAGTATCAGTTTAGACCGGTGGTAGGGAACATCCATATTTTTGGACCACAACTACCATAGTCCTATTTATCTTTGGCAATATAGGCTCAGAATTCTGGGAGATGCAGTCTAAAACATTCGGAGAGCCAACTACCACAACATACCATTTTAAAAAGATAGTTCAAAAGAAGTGAATGTTTATAGCATGTGTAAAAGCCTATAAGGTAGGACCCATGTGTCGCTCAAGTAGAACAACATTCCACAGGCACGAGGCCACCAACATGAATTCCTGGGTGTCAGCCTGCCAACCAACTTGATTTCACCCACATTCTCACAAACAGGGTCTGCAGAGTTGATCACAAAGGACAAACAGGTTGATGGGTATGAAAGTGACACCTCAAATAATTTCATTTAGAACTGCTTTAAACTGTAATGCAGACTGTTTGAACTGCATCTAGAAACATACAAGCAATCAGTATAATGGATTCAATATTACTGTCATCATATATGTCAGCTAACCCACCCCTGTCTCCACCCAAAGAGGAATTGGCTGAAATTTCCAGTCTGCAATCTCAGGAAAAGTGAATGGCAGCAATCTACTTGATGACAGTAACATAGGTTCACTTTTGCCATAATGGAGTCACAGCTGAGTTACCACCCTATACAGCTAAGAAGCATTCTTAGCGGCCCTCAGCTATGAATGACTTGAGGAAGACTAGAAGTAATACTATAATATGTGTTGCAATAGAACAAGATGCAGAATAGGCATTAAAATCATATTTAGGGGAAATACAGCATGACACCCAAAAATACATATACTCATTCAGAAGAACTCCACCTCACAACTTTACAAATACAGTATTTGTGAATTCAGGGCCAACGTATGGTTTGAAACCAGATCCAAAGATAGCTTGAACACAGTATGTGGTTACATATTGTTTGTAGACAAACATAAGGAAGATATATGTGATGCCCGAATGTTCAACATCTCTTACCTTCCTCAATGTCATTCCTTAACGATGCCTCCAGCAGTGCAACACTGGCCTCAAAAGAAACTTTCTTGCGACTTACAACATTCCGTTTCTTCTCATGTTTCCTCCTCTTGTGTTGCATCTCCTTCTCATATTGTGCCCATTTCTTCAGCTGCTGGGCTCTGCGTTTCTGAGCTGCCCGGAGTCGTTCTAGTGTGGGTACCTTATCCAGTAGCTGGAGCTCTGTCAGCAAGTCCACGTGGGTGTCCATTTCCTCTGCAAATGGGTGAGTGGGTCAGCCACACGTCTGGTAGGCCAGAAGTCCAGTTGGACACCTTTGACAGCTACTGGATGCTAAGAGAACATTATGTGGCTGAGCTGCGAGTAGCAGTGCCTAGTTTCTGAAGAGCACATGTTGAAGTCCTAGAAAGAGGGTGTGAGAGAGAGATAATAATTATGAGTGTTTTGTGCTAGATGAAAAACAACGTCAAGCAAGAAAAGAGCATTTCTACAAATTGCAACAATCTAAATTGCTTTATTATATGCCTGTTCTCATTCAATTTGTAAAAAACAAACTAATAAAAATAATAAGTGCCTCCAAAAAGGGATTTTTTTTCTACCAGCATTTATGAATATTGATTCATATACCATCAAATATTGTCAGGCTTTTGCATCTAGCCGAACTGGCCAGGTTCTTCCTGAGATAATCTAGCTAATGTTGACAACCTCGAGCAGGTCCAGAGGAGGGCGACCAGGATGGTTGAAGATCTGGAAGAAATGTCTTACAAGGAATGGCTTAGGGAACTGGGAATGTTTAGCCTTTCAAAAAGAAGACTGAGAGGGGATATGATAGCTATCTTTAAATATTTGAAAGATGTCATATTGAAGAGGGAACGGGTTTGTTTTCCATGGCTTCAGAGACTAGGACTCGGGGCAATGGTTTCAAACCACAGGAAAAGTGATTCCATTTGAAGATTGGGAAGAACTTCATGATGGTTAGAGTTGTCCGGCAGTGGAATATGCTGCCACGGAGGGTGGTAGAGTCTCCTTCTTTGGAGGATTTTAAGCAGAGGCTGGATGGCCATCTGTCAGAAATACTGTGATGGGGGTTCCTGCATGGCAGGGGGTTGGACTAGATGGCCCTTGAGGTCTCTTCCAACTCTATGATTCTATGAATTCATGTAACTGGCTTCCCCCTCCAGTCACCTGTCCTTTGTACAATTCATCTCACGTTGGTTGTGAAAAAAGGCATGTAACTAGTTGTGCAAAGGGAACTCTGCAGGAGAGAAAAATGTTTTCATGGTTACCTTTAGGCACACTGTAGTTCTCAACAGGGTTCTGACCTATATAGACTTGGAGTAGAAACACATCTGGAGGACCATAGGTTGAAAATGCCTGTATAGAGAACAATGGGTCAGATCAGTAGTTCCCATCATTGAGTCTCCAGATGTTCTTGGACCACAGCTCCCAGAAATTCTGCAGTAAAGTGTTCTGGGAGATTTAGTCAAGAACATCTGGGGACCCCAAGTTGGGATCCACTGAGTTAGATGGGCTAATTATCCTACTCGTTATAAAGCAGGTTCCTTCATTCATATGAAAAGCTTATTAATATGTTTTTATTTCGAATTGTCTACTTTTATATAATAATACTCTTACATGTAAGAATATAGAAGACCCCAACCGGATCAGGCATACAATAATCTAATCTCAGTAGCCAGCCACAAATCTTCTCTCACTATACCCAAAGGACTGGCATGCTTATATCTTAGGAATGTACAAACTCATCTTCACTTATGGCACAATCTAAAAGGTGTATCAGAGACTGTACAGGAGGTGCATCAGAGAGGGTTCAACAAATGAAAAAAGGTGAGCAAAGGAAAACAGGACAGGGAATTCAGAAAGTGGAGAGAACATGCTTATGGCTTGTGGATTTCATCAGCATGTTGATGTTGGTCAAAAATATCCTCAGCATTTCAAACACCAACATTAAGCTCACCATAACATTTGGGGCAGCATGAACAATGCATAATAAATATATAAAATGATGATAATCAAACTACAGGGTAAAGGCTTTGAATTATCAGTTGATGCAAATGGATATTTATTTTAACAAAATCCGAATTCACTAGGAAAACATGCAATACCAAATGCTTCTTTATAAAGCATCAGTAGATGATGCAGATTTATTCAGCCAAAGATTTAATGGGAAGACTTCACCATGCAAAAAATTCTGCCAAAGAATTTAGTATTAATTAGGTCGCTTACCCTCTTACACAAGTCACAAAGGACAGTTCCACTTTCACTACCAACCATGTGCCGTAACACTTTCAGACTGTCCTAGTTACACTTGAGATTTACAGACCAAATATAGTTCTCTGCAGCAGTAGCTGTGATCTCCCCCCCCATCTCTTTATCTCACCACTTTTGTGGCCTTCACATACTAGATAGGAACTGTTTCAAGTGATATCATTCCATAGGAATAGAGGTTGCATGTGAAAAACATATCTATATCCGTGACTTCCTACCTCATGGGCCCTTGGTTGGGATAAATCAAGGTTTGGAAAGTTAGGGCAAAAAATGAGGACACTGATTTGTTACTGATAACTTTTAACCTAAAAATGCTAATTTGTTGAATCAACACTATTATTTCATCATTCAAATTGCCAGTTTTAAAATAAACAGATGAGTTTACAGAAAAAGGCATGAAAACTGTCACTCTTGGCCCCAGTAGTGTATTTATTATTGGTGCCCACAAAAATGTTTTGGCTGTCGGAGGTGGGATTAGGTAGCTGTGTTTTAACTGTTGTTATCTGCCCAGAGTAGTGCTTAGGCACAAATTTAAAAAATCAAAATAAATTTAGAAATTGCCTGCCCCAATTTGTCTCTCCATTGGACTACAAATCCCACAATACATGGGAAAACTATTATTACTGTATGTGAAAGATTTGTGTCCTAGCACAAGATCTCATCTCTGTGTCCACAGAAAAAGAGATGACATCCAGAAAGTCTACACAGAACCAAACGTTTATCTGACCAGTTTCAAACAAACTTCTTTCGCAAAATGTTGCAGCAGCTTTTCCTGGAAGTCTTAACAAGAGACTGCTCAGCTGAAACTTTGGGACCAGAAATTCTCCCTATTGGCTCTCTTGCTTAGCGCTTTAAAGAGCAGTAATGCAGAAAAATCTGAAGTACCAAATCTTGAACAGGGAGATAGACAAGTGCCTTCTTTCTGGAGAAGAGAAGCAAGTAATAATTTTAACACACACTGAAATATGTCAGTATTACCTTTAAAGCACTACATGTAAAGTGTTCAATCAATGTGGTTTTTTACTTCTGTTTGATGGATAAAGTAATATACTTACTCCTGCATTTGCATTGTATAATGACTGCACAACCCTCTTTCATTTATATATTATATATTCATGGTATTCTTTCCAAGTTTTTGGATAAATCTGTCATGAGCTAACAATCACGTAGGACCAAGCTGTGGAGAAGCACCTCTCATGCTAGTCTGCCTGCACAATATACATTATTAGCAGGCAAACTAGCATTAGAGCAGCCTCTCCGCAGCTGACTGTTTGTTACCAGGAATATGAATGACTGAGAGTCAAATTAGATCAGTGGTGGGGAACATTCAGCATTCCAGATGTTTTGGACCACAACTCCCAGAATTCCAAGCCTAGAATGACAATGACAAAGGACTGTGGGAGTTGTGGTCCAAAACATCTGGAGTGTCGAAGGTTCACCACCACTGATCTAGATGGCATGGCATGGCATGGCATTAGAAACACACTTTCCTTCAGTTCTAAAAGAACTCTGTTCCTCCAACCCTGATTTCTACCTGCCTTTAGATATTATCAGCTTGCTTTTGTTTCATCTTTGGCTTCATTTACAATTTTGATTGCTCAGACATAGAATTCTTTCATTCCAAAGCAGCCTTTTTTGGCAACCTTCAATTTTCACAACTTTACATAATCGTCCAATTATGGCAAGGAAGTACAGTTTTGACTGTCATGCAATCACACCATCTAAAATCAGATCTGAAAGAATCTTATAGTAAACGGAATGCTTTTTAGCAAAAACACTGTGTCGGTCTTCTGAATTATTTTAGCTTAGCTGGGACAGAGCTCATCCAAGCACATTGACTGATCGGCTAATAATTTTCCTTTCATGCCAACAAACCTTGTCCACATAGTATACTATTCTTAAAGACTTTAAGGCAAGGTGTCCCAGTTCTGTATTAGAATGGCCTTATCTATATAAGATAAAGGCAATCCATCATGACTGATCCTAGTATGGAACAAAACACACATACACAGAGGAGAACCAGGTACTGTATATCAAAAAGCAAGCTTGCCATGTCTAACTTTATGGCACATGGGGGCACCAGCACGCCACAGCCTACCATTAGAGGCATTCTATGTGTCTTACCATAGGGGTGTGGTGGATCAGTGGACTAGAGTGCTAAAACAGTTGGCTGCAAAGTCGGTAGCTCAGCGGTTCAAATCCCAGGTGTCACACAGGGAGTCACACTGTTAACCCCAGCTCCCGCCAACCTAGCAGTTCAAAAGCATCTAAATACAAATAGATAAATAGGTACCACCATAAAAATTGGGACGGTAAGCAGTGTTCTTTGCAGCCATGCCAGCCACATGGCCATGCACTTGTACAACACTGGCTCATTGGCTTGAAAACAGAGATAAGCACCGCCCCTAGAGTAAGACATGACTAGCACGCATGTGCAGGGGGAACCTTTACCTATGTGTCTTACCATAGATATCCATAGAGCTGAGGACCAGTGTGGGCTCTTTGCTGATGTATTGCAGCTATAATTGCACTTAGGTGAAGATATGAGGATCAAAAAACTTGTGTACCCTCTTTCCCAGCACAACAACCAAGCTACCATCAGACTGCCAAGCAGCTATTGCAAGGGCTGTTAGGTACATGATTTAAATGAGATAAACGCTGCATGGGGACAGTCATTCTCATGCAAAGTCACCATTGAACTCTTACCCCTTACCTCTGCTGCTATCTCAAACTGATCCGAATTTAAGTGGCCAGCAGATCTTAGGGGTCGTGTGAAAAAGCCCTTAGTAGGGTAGGGTTAGGGACACATGGGCATGCCTGGTTATCTCAACTTGAATATAAGTCACAGCATAATACCGTGTATAATCTGGATCGAGTCTGTACATGCCACAATAAGAACAGATTTCAGAATCTCTTGCAATGCCATAGGAGAGTCTACTAGGATACACACCTCCTTCAGCCAGTAGCAAGGAAGTTACACCTTATAAGGAAATGTGTTAGCCTGGCTGCCCATCCTGGGAGCTAGTAATCCTTTTCTTGCTTCCCTTATCACGGGAAATACAGTTTACAGGGGCCTACCAGACTTCTGATAAGAGAGAAAGCACTTTCCACTTGTCCTGACCTTATTTTTCTGTCTCCTGGGATCAAAAGCCTGACCTGATTTTTAAATAACTTTTTTTGAATTCAACCTAACATAATTACACGAGGTATGTTGTTGCAGACCACTCTAGAAAGACAGGTCTTAGAATTTCATGGCCATGTCCCTGATCTCCAACCCGCTGCTTGAAAATGGGAAAATATATTCAGGCCTTCTCACAGCTTGACATATAGTTAGGGTATATGGTTCCTAGATGCCCTAAGGACATCCAATCTCGCCTGATTT
>JAHTLZ010000129.1:81749147-81774177 GCA_023846285.1 Phrynocephalus versicolor | reverse complement strand
ACACACACACACACACACACACACACACACACACACACACGGTTCCCTGAGAGCACTGACTGGCATGGCGGGTGGGATGGGAAATACCATCCCTCCCTTTAAGAGCTGGCCCATCTCTTTCCGGCACAGGGCTAAGACATGCAATATTTGGGGGACAATTTATTGAGATGCAAAATAGCTCTTTGTTCTGCATTCTCAGATGGGTACTGAAAGGTCAAATAGACTGCACTGAAGATAAGGACCTTTTAAGCACCATCTGGATTGCACAAAATTCCACAATGTTTTCTATGTGATGTGTGTCAAAAATGTCTTGGATACTCTACCCTGGCAGAATGTCACAGTTGCATATAATGCAGAGGTCTACTTACCAGGTTTTTCCCAATCAGCTCCATACCAGAACTCCTACAAACCAGGCAGCTCAGAAGTGCATAGCAGCAATGCCGAAATGAACAGAAACCTTAGGTTTTAAGTTCTGCAAATTATATTTAAATTAGGACATGCCTCATTTGAAAGGACAAGGCTTTAAAGCAAAGATGTGGCCTTTTCTAGTCTTCCAGGCATTGGGTGGCTGGGGTTCATGGGAAATGGACTCCATCAACATTTTGATGGCCCTAAGGTGCCCATACAATTTTAAAGCTTCAAACCCAAGATCAAGAATTGAATGGGGAAAGTAAACTGTACAGAGTTGATGGAATTTGTGGGTGGGTAAAGAATCCTCTCACAGGAAATCTGCTCTAGAGCTGGCAGTTTTCCTTGCTTCTTTCTTGCTGTTCTAAAAGCAATCTAGACCAACTGAGATATTGAGTTGCTTTAAATTATGGTCCAAAAACAGGAATTTGGACAAAAATTCAAAGGGAAAGAGGTAGCCATCTTAGTCTGCTGTAGCAAAAACAAGAGAGTTGCATAAAACGACTAGCCAGTGTTTTCTTTTGCTTGAAGCAGAACAACCCATGCATCTGATTAAAACCAGATACAGTACACAAAAGCTTACACTCCATAAAATGTCTTATTTGTATTGCTATAAAAATTAAGGTGCCACAAATGTTTTAGGAAAGGTCTTTAAAGCCTGTAGGCCAAGGTTAAGATACATCATTCCCCCCCCCCCCATCACAGAGCATTTCATCTCTGGAAATTGCTGAGGGGGCAGAGTGGCATAATAAAAAGTGTTGAACAAGGATCCAAGACTCCAGTGTCAAGCCCCTGCTTGGCCATGAAGGTCATTGGATGCCTTTTGGATCATCTTACTCTTTGAGTCTATCCTACCTCGCAAGGTTGATGTGAGAATGGGGAGGGGAGATGTCACTGACACCACCTTGAGCTCACTGGAAAAAAAAGACTCTACATGTAATAATAAAAATAAAAAAGCTGTTAGTAGGCGTGGTGTGAAAGAATAAAGTACAGTGGTACCTCAACTTACGAATTTAATCCGTTCCAAATACATGTTCTTAAGTCAAAGTACTCTTAAGTCGGGGTACCTATCTTAAAAAAAATGTTAAAAATGAAAAAAATAAGAAAAAAATTGTAAGTCGAGCAGACCATATCTAAAATTTGTAAGGCAGTAGTTAAAACTCCAACAGTGTTGTGCTCTTAAGTCAAATTGCTCTTAAGTCGAACTGCTCTTAAGTCTGGGTACCACTGTATTACAGTACTGTACTGTATGAAGTAGCACTGGAAATGTTCTTGAGGAGTGTTAGAAAAGAAGCAGCTCTGCTCATTTAAAGACGTGAACCAAGAACTTAGCATTTATTTTTGACACTCCACTAAAATCACTGTTATCCATTCTCTAGAAGCTGGCTATAGGATTTGGGGCCTAAACATTACTTTCCGGCCAAAAGTGAGGTCATCCATTCAGTGTTAACTGCAACTAAATTCTAAAAGCTTTGCTTTTTAGGACACAGTTGCAAACAATTTGAGACTCAAGCATAAAACAAGGCATTTGCCCCTATACTTGGAGTCACGGATACAACAGAATCAAGGTTCAGAGGCAGAAACAAGAACAGTTAGACCAGGCATGTCCAAACTTCGGCCCGCCTGATGTTTTGGACCACAACTCCCAGGATTCTAAGCTTAGATTACCAATGGCAAAGGATTGTGGGAGTTGCTGTCCAAAACATCTGGAGGGCCAAGGTTTGGACATGCCTGAGTTAGACCAAAAGCAGCAGCGATGGGAGGACACAGGAACTTGCTGTGTCTCTCCTGCACCAGGCTTTGCAGCTGTAAGAAAAGAGCAGCAAAATGTTGATAAAGTCAATTATTTACTGATACTCAGTGCTAAGGGGCAATGGGAGTAGCTGCCTAACACTCCCTGGAGAAGCTCCAGGTGACCTCTCCTCTTTTTTTTTTTAGAACAGTGGATTCATTTCCCACATCAGCTTCAGCTTCTAATCAACCTGAGAAAACAGTTTTCAAATTTCTTTTTATAACCTGCCAATATAAGAGAATAATATGAGGCAATGACTGGAAAATGTTGAACAAGATTCTGATCTGGAGCACTTTCCATGGGGAAGAGAAGACCGAGTCATCACGGGATACCTCAGGGGTTTAAGGATCTGTCAGCAGAACCAGAGGTTGGCAACTGAATTCTCCACTGGGGCTCCTTGACAAGTGCTGGACTCAATCAGGCCCCTTCTAGCCCAGTAGTTCTAGGATTATTATTGCACAAAAGGCTTTTTTTTAAAAGGTGAATCCATAATGTGGATACAGAACCTTGAAGGTAATGCTACAGTTTTTAAATACCTGTTCTGCTACCAAAGATCTGCCTTCTGGATGAACTGCGTAAGCGCATTTATAAGCTGCATGTACATTGTTTTTTTCCCATGAAGTAAAACATTTCTTAATGTCTAAAATATTGATATTTAGGGTTTGTAACAAAGAGCTATATTTGCAACAAAGAAAACTGAGGCAGACATTAGGTGACATGACCAGTGCATCTGCATACACATAAAATTTTCAAAATACAGATACCCCTCCCCCACACAAAAAAATATAGTAGACAACATATTATCTCCTTCCTACAGGGATATATATAGAGAGAGACTGAGCACTGTGCCTGCAGAACTGGAAAGAGGTGTACAGGACATTAATAGAGGGCTGAGAAGAAAATATTTTGTGGTTTTACACTCTGTCATATAAAATGGCTAGATGCAAAATATGTGCTGGCTTTGAAATGAAAAAAGCTTGTTCTGTGTTATTCAAAGGCTCCCTCCCTAGCAGAAAAAAAAACACAAGAAACAATAGCCTGCAACGCTTGAAACAATGCCTTGCAAAATACTTCATCATTTGGAGAGCATATGAAAGAGTCAATTTCTGGAAAAAGGAAAGCATTTTTATGTGATGCACCCAACAGCGCTCTGTACACAGCACAGCATTCAAGTTAAAAAGATGCACACAGAGAACAGAGAGGGAACTGACAGAGCCTCTAGTCTAGAAGGGCAGAAATGTGTGGAAGCAAAGGCAGAGGTGGGAATTGAAAGAGCCCCTCAAGTTCTACCTCTTAGCAACATGGGGTGGGCAGGGAGAGGTAGAATCGTATATTTCACACACACACACACACACACACACACACACACACACACACACACACACACACACACACACCACATCAGAACAACCTTGGCCAGAAAGACCCCTTGCCAAACCCATTTTGTTGCCTTGCAATAAACTATGCAAAAGAGGCAATGTTATATTGTTTTTTCATGTGAACCCGACCCAACGAAAATAGGGAGCATGCAAAATGTGCGCACACATGAATCCATCAAGAGGGAAAACACACTCAAATCCATCCTTTGCTAAGAAAGGGTATTGCCATAATTTCCAGTTTTTATTTTAATGCTGTAAGATGCCCCCCCCCTTTTTTTCTTATTTGCTAAGAAAGAATATTGCCATCATTCTTGGTTGTTGTTTTTTAATGCTGTAAGATGTCCCTGAATTCCCTGTTCTGAAACTTGAATATTTTAAACTCTTAATTGTACTGGACTGTATGTATATTGTCCCTCCTTTTCCAAGGAGAAAGGCAGGGTTAAAATACTCTAAATAAGTAAATAAAATAAAATTCTCTATCAACTCTCCTATAAGCAATAACTCTAAATATTAATACAATTCACACACCTTTTGCTGTTCCTTAAAACTGTTCAACAGTATGCAGACTGTGGGTCTAATAAATGATCCCCACCTTCCTCCCCCCACTCCCTCCAAACCCTTTTGCTATGTTTTATATCCAGTGAGAAGAAGCATATTGGAGAACTCCAAAGCTTGATCCTGGCTCACTTTAGTGAGGCATAATGCAGTTATTACTCTTCATGTGCTATTTTGTGAGGCGTTTCAGAGGCATCAGCAACACAGCTTCCTGTAAGGGCAAGGCTTGGGTTTGTTTGTTTGTTTTTTCAACCAAATAACAACATTATAAAGAACCCTGAGAGATGCCAAAGGACAGTACAGTCTAGGTTTGAGTAAGCTCTAGGAGTCCAGGGTCATGCCAAAGACCTACTACAAGTCCCACCACCAATGAAACTAACTGTCCCTCAAATCAAACCTGAAAGTGGCCATAATCTCCCTGCAACTGGTTAGGGTGTGTTAGAGGGAATTATGAATTGCTAGTTAGCTCAGTGTTTGAGGAGTCCAGCTATGAATACTCCTGCCTAAAAAGACACCCTTCTTTCAAAAGGGAGCCCACTTGGGAGTCTGGAATATTAAGTAAGAGGGGAAGGCAGAAGAAATGCACAATGATATTTTGGTAATGGTACATAGATATTAGATTATGATAGGTGGAAACAAACGGAAGGTAGAAAGAATCAGAAGATTATCATCAGTTTTCATTTGGCCTACACTTCAGTATACACTGAGTTGTTGTTGTTGTTTTTGGTTGCTTCTTTGCTTTCAAACAAAACAGCAATTTCATCTCTGGATAACTCAGCAAAACACATGCTTAATAGATTTGAACTCCTACCCCATCACTTACATCTACACAATGCTGTTAACACAGGAAGTCTAACAGAAGCAATCAATAGTGTAAACTTGGTAAGAGTCTAAGTCCATGCACCAAGCTGATTTTTTTTCACTTTCACTTCCTGCTGTAATATTTATTTTTTCTAAGACTCACTCGATACAGAAAATGACAATATAGAGGTCGAACACATGCACATTTTTCATTGTATGCCATCATTAAACCACTCTTTATGAATACATCAATAACCACAATGAACTTTTTACAGTAAAAAGGCTCAGCAGTACAAAAAAATCCATCCAGAAAAGTAGACACCTAGCTACGAAGCTTCCTTGATCTAGCAAGGACTGCAGAACAGTTTTATGGGCAGACTTCAGTCTTTTAAAACAGTAGCATCAATGACACTGATGAACACAGAAGCAAGTTTATTATGGTTTAGTGCTCTGGTGATCAATTGCTCCAAGAATGACTTATGCATATCAATAATAAAGATAGTCCACTAAAAGTTTACAATCAAAAAGACCAGACACAGAAGGAATAGTATGGGCAGAAGGAGGAAATACTGTGCAGTACTGTACAAGGAAATTCTGGCATGAGATCTGGTGGGAGAAAGTAAGACGTAGCAAATTCATTATCACTGTTACTGCTCTGTTATCTAAAGCAACCAAACTCATTCAGGTTAATAAAATCATCCCCATGTGTAGTATCAAGTTTTTAGTTCTACACAGGTTTCCTGTTCCCAGGATTGGCTCCGGGTATAAGGGTACTTTAAAGATAAGGATAAAGAGATTTCAAGTGGGTTCCCTTCTCAGTCTGGTCCCTGGTTGGAGGCAACCAATTAATTAGCTCAGTGGTTTAGGCATCTAGCTGCAAAGGCAGAGGCTGGGAGTTGAATTCAAAGATCCATAGGGTGCCTTCAAGCTCTGCAGTTCTAGGTATATTATGCAGTGCTATCAGCAGAACAGGATGATAGAGCCTAACCACCTTTTCAATGTCCACCAAAGACCCCAATATCATACTATTTCACCGGCACTGTGGAAAATCAATATAGCAGCTGTGCTCAGTTTTCAGGTTGAAAATTGTTGAACCCTGCTTGTGGCTGCTAATGTCATTTTCACCTGTCTCAAATCTCATATGCTTGACAAATGGCCTCACCCATCATTTTGTGTGGGCCATGGATTATTTTGACATAGCAGTTGCTCTAAACCTCCTTTATTTGACCAAATGTCCCTCAGGTGTATTCACTTTTCATGCTTTCCTTTCCCACCCAACATTTGGAAGGATGATTCTGGCTGGGGATCATAAACATTTTAGGGGTCTCTGTGTTGGGAAGGATTAACAAGATATTGCTTATTCAATTGCCCAGAGGAGGTGATAACGGTTCTGAACATAGACACAGACTTTTGCCAATGTGATGGCCACATATGCAGCCTCCTGTAACAGATTTTTAATTTCCAGTGAATATAATGACAAAAAAGACAATTTTCACCACAGCTTTGAAAGGTTACTATTTTGATTTTTGAGTGTGTATCATCAAATCAGAACCAATTTACAGAGACTCTAATAGGGCTTTCGAGGCAAGTTTTCATGGCCAAGTGGGAATTCAAACCCTATTCTCCAGAGTCCTGGTCCATCATTCTACCCACCACACTTAAATGGGAATTCCTATTTTGGTCTAGAACTCAATCCCCGAATCAGAATGCAGAATGACTATTTGTGTGTGTGTGTGTGTGTGTGTGTGTGTGTGTGTGTGTGTGTGAATTAAAGAAACTTGTGGTAGAGTGGTTAAAAGCTGAAGGTTAATTTAGCCTCCCATCTTTCTGAGGTCAGTAAATTGAATACCCAGCTTGCTTGGGGTGCGGGTTGGGCAATGTATCACCTGTATAATTAAATTATAAACTGTCTGAAGCACATATGCTAGTCTGCAAGCACATTGTATTTTATTCTTTCTTAAAAAAAAAACTGTTAACCTAAAAAAGGAAATTCTACCAGGATGGAAAAGAAGTCAAGAGCGGTTTTGGAGCACTCAGCCAAACCTGCCACCCTTAACTGAGTTAGCACACATTAACCAAAGCCAGTAATTGGTTTTTGGTACAGATAAGTGGCAACAATCAGCCTCTTTATTTAACCATAAAGTAACTTCCACTAGTACAGCTTCAAGCTACTGTTTCTTACAAATAAACCCAACAGTTGCCACGAAGAGCTGTAATTTGTGAAGGGCCAGGATGGTGTAAGAAGGGCGACCAGCCAACTTTCGTCTGACTTTCGTGCAACTTATTAATTAGCACATGACACAGTTCAGAAACCCCATGCAGATCTCATCTCTGCCATTCAGAATGTCCATTTTCAGAATGACCCAGTTTCGTTCCCAAGAGCTCCAAAAAAGAACAAGAAAATAACATTCCGGTTCTGCTTTTTGCACAAACTGGTTAGTCTAATTATAGCACAGCGACAATGTTCACTTACCTGTGAAGCAGCAGAGGCCACTGTTGCTCACAAAGCATTGAATCTGCATTCTCTCTCTCTCTCTCTCTCTCTCTCTCTCTTTCTCTCTCTCTCTCTCTCTCTCTCACACACACACACACACACACACACACACACACACACACACACACACACACACACACACACACACACACACACACACACACACACAGAGAGAGAGAGAGAGAGAGAGAGAGGTTTCCATGACCTCAGCACTTCCGTTTCTTGAGATGTGCTGAGAACATCCCACAAGCTATGAAGTACAACCAGAAGTGCAGAGATGAGAAAACTAACTCCGAAGCCAAGGCAAGTGAAAGAAAGATAGAAGGAAAGAGACAGAGAAAACCCGCTGACAGAGGAAGCCATTTCAGGGTGACTCCAGCTAAAATTTAAAAGGCTCTATCTAAAACTCAAAAACTGCTATGGATATTACAGTACTTTTTTTTGAAATGTGATGTGCTAAGGCATTTCTCCCTTTTTCTCAGTTAAGGGAAGTCCAACCCACAGTTCTCACTAGCATTAGAGATAAAAACATACTTTATTGTCCTCTATACTCTGACTTCATCCTGAACTATTCAACCTATATTTTATTTCTCTTCTTGATAGTCCTTTCCTACATATTATGAGGTGAACAATGTCCTTGGCTTGTTCGCACCATGGAAGCTTGGTCCCTCAGCCTGAAATCACACAAACTACAGCGCTCGTAAACCCAAAGTCAAGGTTAGAGATATAAAGCATAAGTAGCAAGATTAGGAAACCTGGAGCTGACCACTGGAAGTCTGCACATGGGCAGAAGGAATGTAGGTAGTAAAGCTAATAAACAGCAGGTGTATTTGGATTATAGTACAATTACGGTGATTTTTTTCCTCCAAAGTAGAATTTCTACATGTAAGGAAGACTCTATGTGCAGATTTTATACAAATTGGTTCTGTTGCTGCTTACTGGCAGCACCTAAGTATTCATGCTACATTTTAGTTCCCACTCTGAAATTCAGATACGGAAGATTTCCTCAAGATAACAATTCTGTGGCTCCAGTTTGTGCACATTCTATCTGTTTTTCCCTTCTCTGCTGCATGACTCTTTTTTTCTTTGGGCCTAGATTTTCTCTGCAGTGCTTAGTAACTTAGATAGTGTGTCTATTGATAGCAGGATTGTATGGAGTAGTTTTATCGAGCTTTGTGGTGCAGTACCACAAGTCAAGACTCTGCTAATCACCTGAGTTCAATCCTGATGGGCTCAGGGAGCTGGCTCAAAGTTGAGCCTTCATTTGGGTTTCTTTTTGCTTTAAAAAAATCTCACTGATCTTGTGATGTTTGAGTTCCCTGAGGGTGAGCTAAGCCAAGACTTTCTCTAGTCTATGTGATAATAGCAGTAAACTTTAATAATTATGTGTCATCATGATTCTAACCCCTTTCTTTTGGACCATGTAGGAACTAATGATACTTCAAAATGCAGCTTTTGGTATATCACAAAGGCATATGAAGTGATGGGTAGGAAGCTGAAGGACCTGGGTGGGCAGGTGGTAATTTCATCTCATTTCCCTGTAGAAGGACGTGGTTCACGAAAGGCAAGAACAATAGTGGAGGTGAACAACTGGCTTCAGAGATGGTGCTGGCAGGAACAAGTTGGATTCTTGGACCATGGTTTGATATTTCATTCAGATGGGCTATTGGGCGTGGATGGTGTGCATCTCACCACTGCTGGTAGGAAGCTTTTTGCCAAGAGGCTTGAAAATTTGATAAGGAGAGCTTTAAACTGAGTTCTCAGGAGGAAGGAGAAAAATTTCTTAAAGGTAGAGATACAGAAGGGGTTGTGGGGGAATAGCCCAAATGTTGACGTAGCAGCAGGAGTATTACAGACCATCAGTGTGAGGAAAAACAGGTTAAGCAGAGGGCTTGTAAGAAACACACACAGCCTCAAATGTCCCTACACCAATGCACAGAGCATGGGAAACAAATAAGAGGAGCTGGAACTCCTAATACAGAAAAATAAATATGATGTAATTGGCATCACTGAAACCTGGTAGAATGAGACTTATGATTAGAATGTTGTTATTGCAGGGTCTAATCTGTTTCAAAGGAACAAACCTAGTAAGAAAGGAGGAGGTGTAGCTTTATATATTAAGGACATATATACTGCTGAAGAAATACAAAATATATAACAGGGAAAGCAGGTTGAGAGTATTTGGGTGAAAATTAAGGGTGAGAAAAATGAGAGAGGTGTCACTGTGGGGTGACCCCAAGTCAGCCAGAGGAGTGGGATATGCTTTCTGTGAGCAGATGACCACACAGTAAAAAGGGAGAAATGTAGTACTAATGGGAGATTTAACTATCCTGATATATGTTGGCAGTCCAACTCAGCTAAGAATGCAAGGTCCAACAGATTCCTTGATGCCCTTGCATGCAATTTCATGGTCCAGAAGGTAGAGGAGGCAACAAGAGGAGCAGCCATTTTAGATCTGGTCTTAACCAATAGGGAGGACCTTGTAAACAGGATCAAAGTGGGAGGATCTTTAGATAAAAGTGGCCATACCCTCTTGGAATTTGTTATACAGTTGGAAGGTGAAGCTAAGCACAGTCAGACAAGAATCCTGGACTTTAAGAAAGCCAATTTTTGTAAACTAAGGGAATTATTGGCTGTGATTCCATGGACCTAAACACTGAAAGAGAAGGAGTCCAAAATGGATGGGAGTTCCTTAAAAGCGAGATATTAAAGGCACAATCTAAAACTGTTCCAACAAGAAGAAAAAATGGGAGATATCTAAAGAAACCACAATGGTTTACTAAAGAACTTTCAACTCAGTTAACTATAAAGAAAAAGAAGTATAGGAAATGGAAAAATGGGAAATGCATCAAAGAGGAATATACTGTAAGCAAATAGCTAATATATGTGTGTGTGGGGTGATAAAAAAGCTAAAGCGCAAAATGAACTTAGACTTGCCAGAGAGATTAAAGATAGTAAAAAGGATTTCTTTAGTTATGTCCACAGCAAAAGGAAGAATAAGGAAATGATAGGATCTCTGCATGGAAATGATAACCAATTCCTAACAGGAGACAAGGAAAAGGCAGAACTACTCAACATCTTCTTTGCCTCTGTTTTCTCCCAAAAGGATAAAACATTTCCCTTTGCACAAAGAGTAGATGACGTAGGATGGGAATTGCAACATACAATAGGTAGAGAGGTAGTACAGGAACACCTGGAAACATTAAATGAATTTCCTAGGTGATATGAATTACACCCAAGGATATTAAAAGAACTGGCGGAAGTAATTTCAGAACCATGGGCAATAATATTTGAGAAGTCCTGGAGAACAGGGGACATCCCCATAGATTGGAGGAGGGTGAATATTAAACAAGGATTAACACAGATACCTAAACTTTTGAACTGTTCCTGGTCATGTGACCAAGATCTTGTGTTTATGAGCTTTTGTATTTCAGAATTTACCAGTACACCAGCAGGACCGCTTTTTCATACTACACACAATTTCTTAATCCAGTGTGCTGTAATAAGAGACTAGGGTTTGGAAGATGCAGATCTAAGTGCTTAATACCTTTAGGATTCGCATTCTCTTCCCCCACAGAGTTGCAGTGAGGGTAAACTGGGAAAGCAGACTGCCACATATGCTTCCTTGAGCTCACTGGAGGCAGAATGATGTACATCTAATACATGCTGCAAATAATAAGTAAAACACAGCAAATGTTGGTTGGTCAGAGGATCCAGAGGACTAATCATGTTTCCTCTGGATCTGGGAATGATGCTGATGGACTAGCTCACATTGCTTCCCCCCACCCAAATTAAATGTTTATTTAAAAATACCCAAATATATTTCCGAGTGCTCTGCTTCACTGCTGAGCATGAGCAGAAGGGGTGTGGTAAACTCAGAATCGTGCCAGACTTATGAGCAGGTGTTTTGGAACCAGTGTTTCCTGCCTCAGGCAATGGAAATCATAATCCTTGTAATCCTGCTCTTCAGAGCTCCTGCCAAATACCAAGGGCAAGTGTCAAAATGCTATTAACACCTGCTTGGAGCTTCCCGGTGGCTGTCAATGGTAAAAGGCAAAGGGAAGGGGGGGGAGAGAAAGAATCTCAAACATCCCTTATGAAACAATAAATAGGATCATTTTGAAAGAGATGGAAGAAAGTCCACACTCTTCATGGAAGCCACATACTGTACTACTAACCGACCATCACTTTTGATTCATGGAAATTATTTGTAAGAGATAATACAGTTTCTATATCAAAAGGTGCAACATTGCTGTACCAGAAGAAAGGAGAACCTTTAGCCAGAAGGCTTCATCTGGCTTACTGTGGTCTTTTCCAAGAACTTCTTGCCCTCTGCATAAAACTCCTCCTCTCAGAAAGGCAACTGAGTCAAGGTGGGAACCAAGCTGTCTGTGGCTGGAAAGCCAACTCTCCCACCAATCCCTTTTCTTAACTTCGGACTCCAGCAGCTCTTGAAGACCCAGCTGGCTGTTCCTGGCTTTGCGTCCACCTCACCTTTCCAGCGCTAGTGAGAACTGAAGCAGTCAAGGAGTCAGCTCAGACAACAGGCTAAGCCTACTGGTTCTACATTATTTTCTTCACCTGTGTATCCTGTATGTAGTTTGCTTTGTGTTCAAGCTGGTCACTGAAAATAAACTCCCAAACTGTATCTAAACCACTATACAGCCAGTTCTGGGAGGAAGACAAGATATTAAAAAACAATCACATACCTGCCTGCCTGCCTGCCTCCCAAGCTGAAGAATACACTTTTGATGGGGGTGGGTGGTAGGGGGAATGGCTAAAGATGTAAAGCCCCGGGGGGGGGGGAAACCCAGAAAATTTAGGGGGAAAATCAGGGGTTGTTTTTTTCCCCTGAAGCTTTTTTGTCCCCCCCCCCCAAAAAAAATTGAAAAAATGAAAAAAGAAAAAAAGATTATGGAATGTTTTATTTTAACATGATGAATAAAATATTTTAAGATAGGGTGTTCTAATATTTTCCAAATCATTTCTAAAAAATATGCATAGCCGCTTAGAGATCTCGATGATAATAAGCGGGGTATAAATATAATAAATATAATAAATAAATAAATAAATAAATAAATAAATAAATAAATAAATAAATAGTTTCAGATTATTCTAATTTCTATGCTCTGAGGACAAGCAAGACCTAGGATACAAACTGAATTCTCCAACACAAGAACAAGATGCATTTCGACTTAGGGGGTGATGCTGTTGTCACAAGAAAGAAAATAAAGGTTTCACTTTTGTTTTTGCACGTGGGTGGGTGTGTTTGGTTCTGTTCTGTCCTCTTCACTAGGCCTCAAAGCATTGGAAAGAAATACAGAGCAACAAAAATGATTATGATTAAATTTCATGCCTATTCATTGAAATCTAGTCCCACTTCCTTCTATACATTTCCCCCATCTTAAATTCTTTTTACTAGAATGAGGTTTTTATTTTATTTTTATTTAATACTGTGGAGAGGAAATATGAATTGTTAATTCTGGATTTTTAAACATTGTTTTGGAGAGGGTTTTTTTGTTCCCCATAAACTAGTAAACAGTTCATGACAGTGTTACTCCATTTGTTACTTACAATTACAAATAAATATTATTTAAAAAGCAAATTCTGTTTGTAATAATTGTTTGGATACACTATATTTTAATATGCTAGTTGTGATAATTTTATGCCAAAATGTCCTCTCTTAAAAAAAAAAGTTTTTTTTCCAAGCTTCAAAATTTCCGGAAATTTTACATCTCTAGGAATGGCCATGGCTCAGTTGCCCCTCAAGGCATGATGAGGAAAGGCAATTAATTGAACACTCTAAAATACCACAGCAAGTCAGTATAAGCATTAGTGAGTTAGAGGGACATGCAGCCACTGAAGTGTTTGTCAGCAATACTAACAAATTTGGCTTCCGCATCCACCAGCCATTTCTCTGTCCTCCCTCTCACCAACAGCATGACCACTTGCAAACTAGGGCAGTGGTACTGCACTTTCAACTAATGTTTGTTAGAAGCGATTTCAGCAGGTGCAGCTACAATAGACCTTCTATTCAGGCATTATATTATTAGGGCCCTAGACCATCCCTACTTTCACCACCTTCCTGCTCATACAGTTCCACTCTTGCTGGGGCAGTGGTAGGACTGTGTCCATAATAATATATTTAACCCAGAAAATAACCTATTTTAAAACCTTACACATTCACCCTCAACATACTTGTAAAAACCAATACTGTATCTACAAAGCCACAGTTCCCTTAAAGCAGAAGCCAGACCTCACATGGCTCTTTTCTTTCTCTTCTTGGAGGAAGAGAAACTGACTAGATCTAAAACTGGACTCAATTCCACCACTGCCTTGATTTATAAACAGATTAGAGAAATAAACTGTAATGAACAATTGTCAACAGGTTCTCTCACACCCCTCACCTCAGTAATGGCTTCCTCCACAACCATGCTTTTCACAAATGCACATTTTTACTTTACCTTTTTGATACTGACTAAGCTGCCAGCCTTGGACTGGACCAAGCGCCATTTTGCTAGAAGGGGAAGATGTTCCCATTCCCAATGCTCACCACAAATTAAAGACCTATGCATAGCCTCCAGGTATAGCATCCTTGAGCAGATAGGACTTCCAACTGCTGGAGTGTCAATGCCTCACAAAGCTCTCAGCTTTTCCTCACAAGTGGCAGATACATAAAGAACTAAATATAGTCAAACTGAATGCAAGAACCAGAATTTTGTTACCATGGTCTCTCTTTTGTTTAAGTGGAATAAGTAGGTCTAACAAAAGCAGTCAGCTAGATATGTCCTGAGAAGGTGATGAAGAAATAGCCTTTCACTCCTCGGTAGGAGAAGAGATGCAAAATTAAGCTCTGTCATCATGTTGTCTTGTATTCCTAGTTTCATCAACCTTAGAAAAGCACTGTGAATCTGTATGAAGATACTGTATACAAGCATCTAGAGAATGATTTTGGACATGATCATTCCTAATGAGCAGTTGGAAGCAAAAGCTATAGAACCATTACTAACAGAAAAACTCCTACATTAATAATGCACTTTTCAATCCCATAGTTCCAGCACTTTTTTGGCAGCAATGATTTTTAATTAGGAAGAAAGCAGTATGTTGCAGAGCGAGAGAAGAAAACCAGTTGACCAAAAGCCAAGCACTGATGAATTAAATGTGGCTCCATTTGGAGAACAGCAGAATGATCCAAAGACTATTTGGTACACCCCAAATGTATTATCATAAATCAAGGAGAGAAGCAGCATTCCATTCTTTCAAAGATAAGAACTTTCAGAGAAGGCTGTTAAAAATAATAATCAGAAAATCAAATTTTGTTGGTGAAGGAGAGGAATACGCAAAAAATTATTCCTGGAACAATACAGCAGCCAATAAATCATATGGAAGCACCATCTTTCAAAACACTAGTAATGCTACCTGGGTACTTAAGATTCTTGGTCTACTAGATGTGAGGTCATTTCATGATGACCAAAGAGTCTAGTAGTAAGAGGGGGTCAAAGGAGCTAGTGGTGTCTTCAAAGGAGAACACTAGCCTCAAAGAGCCACAAGTCCATGATAATAAAGGCACCTGGGCTCAGAGAAGCACTGATGCCCCCTTTACTAGGTGAAGCAACAGGTTCACACACTTGTCCAGGACCTCTTCATTCTCTGCCAGCAAAGGTGTTGATACCAACCGTGTACTCAGTTGTTCATCCTATGAGCCTAATTCAGACCAGGGTGACAAGAGGTCAAAGCTGACTATAAGATGGAGGACTCGCACTAGCTGTATTCAGACTGATGAAGCTGTTTGGATGAGCATCAAAACGTTTCTGTCTCTCAAAAAAGAAGTCCAGTAGCCATGACACAACTTCCAGATAAACTCACCTGGATGACTGAGAATCTTCACAGACATACTCAGTGTGAAATTTTGGGGAGACAGGACTGCCTAGCTTGCATATCAAGGGCCCATCATGTTAGGCTTTCCCCACCCAGAGTGAAGAGAATTTACTCTCTTGTTCCACAATCTCTTGCTGCTTGTGGATGTGGTGGTGGTGGGTGTAGCCCCCAAAGATTGAAAGGTCTCTGTTGGGCTCACAGAATAGGTACAAATCATTACCCATAAGTGTGCTTTTTTTAGTGTAATATTTCATTCTAAACTGCTGCGGGTCCTTGCCCTAATCTTCCTGTATTAGTCTTTAAAAAGAGCAATGCAAAGCGACCTGTTAGAAATATATGCCAGTCTGTTATTCTGAAAAGGCAACAATGAATGACTAGCACACTTCTTGGACAAAAGAAAAGGGCTGCACTGCAAGCTCCAGCTGAGCTTCAGGCCTTTCATCAAGCAAACAACTCACTTGGAGCTCTCCCAGGTGCTGCAGCCTCTTGCCTTAGTTCCAGCGAGAGAAGAGTTTGAACACAAGGATCATCAGCAGTACTAGAGACTTGTGGAGAGCTTGAGCAGATTCTCCAGAGTCTGTGAACAACATCCAACTGGGGGATGACTATTGAAGACGGCTGCTATGCAAGGTGTGTGTGCGTGTATGTGTGTGTGTGTGTGTGTGTGTGAGAGAGAGAGAGAGAGAGAGAGAGAGAGCTGGGGAAAGATGGATATTGAATATTCAAGATATCCACAGGGATTCTTTAGTCCTTTTCTGATGTTCTTAATTCTCGTGTACAACATCTGCCACAAGGCATGGTGTTTCATCTTCAAGAGAATTGCTCTCCATATAATAAAAGCTTCAGATGAATTTGTATGAGTGATGGGCAATCTCAGGAGCAATGGATCTGCCACTCAAGGTGTTTCCTTGACAGTAATAACAACCTTCTTCCACATTAAAAAAAACTATCATATATGAACAATTATCACTTAAATTTTCTGGCTGACATTGGATAGTCTAGAAACGGTTCTCCTTTCTGGTTTAACTTCTGTCTGCTATCAATGGAGAAATACTGAAGAGAAAACCTATTTTAAAATTTTAAAGCAAGCATTTGTAAGAACTTTCCCTTATTCCTTTCAAATTCTTTTCCAGGCAGCTGTTTCCGCACTTCCACTTTTCTTTGACTTTCCATGACACTTTGAAAATGTTAATTCCTCATTGGATCCTTGGCATGTTTTCAGTTGCATCTACCACCTTCCTTTTCTAATGGAATATGTGCCAGGTGTTCACCTCAGCAGAAGCAGTGCACAGGATGTCTGCACGGAATACTCTCATCCTTTTGGCACAGTACTAAGCAAAAATCAACAGTTTGTGAGAATTTGGCCTTTTAGGCCAGATGGGCAGGGTGTAAATATAGCAACAAATAACTAAAATAAAATAAGCCCAGTACATATTCTAAAGTCTGGGGGGGGTATATAAGTCCTTCAAATCTGCATTCCGCAATCTGCCTCCACATATCTATTGTCATGTGTGTCAGGGATGTGGAATTGTGGGGCAGATGCGACCTTCAGATAAGGTATACATAGGCCACAAACATATTCTTCTGTTATGCCCCATTGCATATTAGAAATAAGAGGCAGTTTGAAGCCTGTGAAGCTTTTGCATCAAAGAGAGTGACACTTTGTGCATCTAAAAGCAGTTGTACTCATATTTATTCCAAAATGGACATTCCTAGAATTGAGCTAGAACTCTGGTGGAAATCACTGAATCAATGATGACATACAATCTTCACCCATTTCCTTTGGTCACTGCCACAGCTAGAGTGGGGCACCAAAATTTCTTCACAAATTCCAGGTTTGCTCTTAAACCAAAACTCATGATCTATTACTACTGCACAATAAGTTATTTTCATGCATTCAAAACCCACCTTCCCAAAATGGCTATTCAGATGCCTCTGGAATCCCTGGAAGAAGGCCATTCTGAAGATAGAACAAGTATCTGCTTCCTTGCTCTCTTGGCAGTCTTACCCATTGATAATAAATAACCAATTTAGTGGCACTGAACACCTGCATTTTCTCCCTTTTCTCTCTCTCTCTCTCTCTTGTGCAGGCGCCTCTCCTTACCTGAGCTTTTCCCAAACTGAATAATTCTTATTTGCCATCCTGAAAGTAGCAGATTAACTTCTTAGCACTGGCCGACAGCTGACTTGTCGATAACTGGCAAAGGTCCAAAGGCTGGCTTTTCTGAATCATAAGATGTGTCTTGCCCGGGGCCCTTTAATATTTTCTGAAGATCGTGACATCTTCCAGAAACCACACACAATATGGAAAGTTCTACACAGCAGCAGTATGGCTTTAAAGGTGCGGGTGGAATGCATATCCCCAGCATAAGAGCTTCAAAGTCTTCCATGTAAAACAAAATAAAACAAACAAACAAAAGCAGTGCTCAGGACCCAAAACCCATGTGAATTCGGTTGCCTTACCTTATACACGAGGGCCCACATTTTTAAGGCAGCATTTTCAGCTTTAAAAGCTGGCTAAATTAAGTGGCTTCTTTAATCTGTGCTCCTATCCGTGGCCAGTGTAATTGAGCTGTGCTGTTGGAATGACACTTAAGCCCCTGGAAAAGGAATCCTGAAGCTGCAGCAGCTGTGGCAGCTCTCCTTGACAAGATGCAACAGAGCTGCAGGAGCAGAAATACTTGTCGATTAGGCCTGCTTTTGTTTAAGCCCTGCACCTCTGCTGGCACCTAAGAGCATGCAGCATGGAGCTTTTGTAACGCTCAAACCATGATGAAGCTTCCCCACAAGTGTTTGTCTTGGTTATTGTGGTTATGTGCCAGCAAGGCCATTTCTCACTCATACAGACCCCAGGAATGAGCAGCCTCCAGAGAATCAATGTCAAAGTCTGCTTTGTTCTTTCAAACTCAAGCAGTGGCTTCCTTTATTGATCTAGTCTAGCCAGTCTTCACTATTCTTCTTTTCCAACTGCCTTCAGCTTCTCCCAAGGATCACTGTCTTTTCCTGTGAGCATTGCTCTCTCATGGTGTGACCAAAGGGTGATAGCTTCAGTTAATTCATTTTCTTTTCTAGTTCGTTTCGTCTTCGATGACAGCAGATTATGAGACTCTCCCTGCTAATCAAAAAGAGAATCCTCGTTCCATCAAAGCCACTGCAGACAAGTACCAATGGTAGTACGGGGAGTATTTATCCTTCCAGGATCCTAAATGTATTATTGCAATGCACCCGGAGAGATACACTATTGTATTGATAAACAACATGCATACAAAAGATACTAATGCAGCACTAGTCACATTCATGCATTAAAAAAATCTTCACACACTAATGCCACTAGGCATACCATTGAAACTCTTCCATCAGCTCTGCACCTCTGTATTTTCTATATGATTCTCTATATAATGTTTCAAAGAAACACAATATGAGTAACAGACAACTGTAACTTTGTCATGTATTGGGGTTTGTCCAGTGTCACAAGAAAAACAGTAGTTCTGTGTTTCTTTTTGTAACACCAAGCAAACCCAAAGTGTGCTGCTTACATACCACCCCATAGTAAAGAGTAAAGCACTCTCTGGGGAGTTTACAAGCAATTATGCAGGCGAAACATTTGCCCCCCCCACCCTCCCCAGCAAGCTGGGTACTCATTTTACCCTGTCATATGTGGCATTGACATTGTACCACTGGGACCTTCTCCAAGCAAAGCAGGTGCTGGGTCACTGAGGTGTAGCCGCTCTGCTGGAGAGATGATAATCTCTTTGTTTAATATCAAGAGACAGCATGTGCACCACGAGTGACCTCTATAAGAAGACGGCAGAAGCAATATTTTATCAGTTTCCCTACAATATGAACTTTCATGTCTTTTTTCCACTTCAGAAATGACTACACAAAACTTTTGAAATAATAATAATCTTGCATACTTTCTAACCTTGGGTATCAGTGGGAATGAGGTTTTCAGGACCTACAAGGATTATCCTTTTCCACTGGCTTCCCCCCTGCCCCCTCCCTGTTTATTTGCTTCCTTTTTAGTCTCTCTCTCTCTGTGTGTGTGCCCCCCCACACACACACACTGAGCATGTAGCAAACATGCAGTCTTCCACATGTGGACTCCAATTTTCCTATTTTCCTCCCATAACTATAACTAGTTATTACAATTGTAAATAAAGATACATTTTTATTTATTTTTTATTTTTTTACTTTGAATGCTTCCAGAACAATGTTTCAGATTAACAAATGCCAGCCTCTATTTAAAAAAAAAGGTGCACTGCTGTTACTGAAGCAATTCTCTTATGCTTTCCTGGTGCAGTTGTTGTTTCTGTACTTCATACTCTGCTTACTCTAAAAGGAATTAATCAAATTCTCCAGCAAAAACAACTTTCCTTTTAATTTGAGCTGCAGGTACCAGAAACTGACTCAGTGTTAAACAATATTAAACTTAACATATACCATTTCCCTTTGCAAGTTCTTTTACTTGCCAGGTTTATCTAGCCCAGACTGATTTAAATATATTTATCTTAAACACTATTTACAATTTATATTTTTAGGCTTACATTAATGTAAATACCTAGCCCAGGGCATATACCATATACTTGTCCTCCTTTCTCATTTTGATCTTTCTTTCTTGTACTTGAAACTAAAATGTATAGATTTTTAAAAAGTAAGAAAGGGGGGAACATACATAGTCTAGTGTTATAGACCTGGACTCAGTAATGGATTGGATGAGGGTGAATAAATTGAAACTTGATCCAGACAAGACAAGAGCCACTCCTGATCAGTCGAAAGGCAGGTAAAGGGAATAGGAAGCCAACCTGTGCTGAATGGAGTTATACTCTAAAAATATATATGTGCATAGAGCTGAGGATATAGCTGAATTCTTCCTTAAATTTATCCATGTATGCATATAATATAATGTTAAAAATACATGTAACAATTATTTGTTGCTATTTTATGTAAATCTGTGCCTGCATTTTCTATTTGAACTCAATACTTAAGCAGCTACTGTAACTCTTGCAAATGCAAGCCATTTGTGAACAACATCCTAATATTTTTCTTCTCCAAGAAACAGCTTTCTCTGAAGAACAAACAGACTGCCAGGAAAAAAAAACCAGCAGATGGCCACAAATAATTTAAGCCTACTGTCTGCACAGAGCTCAGGTTATCTCCTAATAGTGCCATTCAACCATTTACTCAAACGATAGCCAGCTAGGTTGTACACTGACTGAATGGTACCCGTGTGGGGCTGAACAAGTACTCAAAAGACAGACTATCCATCTCAGGCAGGCAGTCCACTTCAGGCAGTACTGGTGTGGTGTAGTGATTAGAAAGCGGGCAACAGGACTGGAAAGTTTCCAAGTTTCACCAGTAAATCTTTATCCGCTGTCTCAGCCTAATTGTCTAAAGGGTTGTTGGGAGGACATCAGCAGGAAGAAACTCCTATATGGGATACGAAGGGCATCTTATGTGTGCGTTTGTGAGTGCGTGCAAGAATAGCCTCTCTATGTTGGCCACTTGAGTTCAATTCCTGGAATAAATCTGTTGTTCATATCTCCCACTCGTTGTGCACAGTGTCTCGTTGTTTCATGTAGTTGGGAAAGGAGCAAAAGTTTTAAGCACCAACTAGGCACACCTGGATACCACCCCATAGAACATGATGGAAGTCTGTTTCTCAGCCAACACAACTAAGATTGTAGTGGTGGTCACTTCTGCAATAAAAGGACAAGCCAATGCCATATAAAGTCATCCAGTTAATGTTCCAGTGGGAAAAGGTGGAGGGGAAGACTTGTACAAAGGCTCTTGATCTTCATCCCCAATGCAAGGGATTTATCAAAAGATTCTTGTAAACACACACAAAGAGAATAGTGTAATAATTTTCCTCTTTCTCTTTGGACTGAGGCTTTGAAGCCTGGTGAATGCTCTCTATTCCATTTTTTTCTAGACCTCACTGAATCAAGCATCTAATCAGGCCAGGATTAAATGATCCCACGAAATGATTCTAATTCAATCAACGTAACAATCTTCAGATACTGTTAATACGAATCACAAAGCTTATAAGAAAATGCAGACTTCACTGCAATGTCCTGCTCGTTTTCGGTTTTGGTCTGCAGTGCTGATATATCTGAAACATATGTCAAAGTAATAGCATTGCCTTATGTGCAACATGAACTCCTCTCACACACCTGAGATTAAATTTTATTGGTCTGAAACTCCTATCAGCTCTTGTCAATAGAGCAGAGACCATCGGGGAAGCTGGTACTCCAACCCTGAGATGTTCACGATTACTCAGTCTTGGATTAAAGCAAATGGTTTCTAGCCAAAGGCCATGCAAAAATCATACAGGTTTAAGCCCTGTCGAAGAAGATAAACAGTACTCTGCAATGCAGCAGAGCTCCATCATATGAAAAATAATGGTGCTTTAAGCTCCTAAGTATCCTGCCATGGTATTTACTCTTTATAAAGTGATTTGGGGCATATCCTGTGGCTTTCCGTTCTGTACTTTGATCTCAATATAACTGAAGCAGTTGCATTTTTAGCAAATGAAATCTAGAATATACAGTACAGGAAATGAACTTAGGCTGGAGTTTCCAATGTTTCAATTTAAAGCTGGGTGCTACCTCTAGAATTGCATGTATTTAGGACAAGGGAAAGTATTGACATTGGCTAACCTTGGAATCTGCTCAACATTTGAGCTGTGCTGTTGCATTTTCCATGATAAGCAATGTATACATAGGCTGAGAGGGGATCTATTGTTCGGTGCATCACCCTACAAATATCACTCTTCACCCCAAGCCAGTGTTTATCCAGCCACTTTCACTGTGGTGTACCTCTCCATTCCAAGTGCTAATCTGGTAGTAAAATGCAACCCCTTGCAATATGTTGCCAGGAGCACCAAGTGTTTCAAGCCCTGTGGGAATCAACAACACTAAGAATTATTTTATTTGCTTTGATGCAAATTTTGCTTGGAAAAAGGACCAAATAAAACACGACTCCTTCCTCTTGATAAAACAGCATGTTATCTGATGAGCTTTACACCCTCCATTTGCCCTCCTTAATTTTCAGCTTTACCAAGCTGTCCTGGAGTTACCATTTCCGGTAACTCCAGGAGAAGCCAGATGGTGGCTGGAGAATGTACAGGGTTGCAGCATGGTAACACAAAACCATCTTCTGAACTCACCAAACCTGTTCCTAATCTTAAACTGTCTCCTCCCACCCGACTTCCACTGCCATTGGAAATGGAAAACAACATATTTTCTCACATTAGCCACATGGCCTAGTCTAGTGCTAACTTCCTCAGTCCTGGTTGGCTGTGGTGAGACTGGGAGAAATAAGAGTTACAGTCTAACACAACTAGAAGTAAAGGTTGTGAAAGGTGACACTAGTGAATTTGGGTCCCATTTAGAACCCCACATTCAGCTCCAGTTATTGTATACATATTGTATATATTAGCTTTAGGACAGACAACTCCAAAGAATCATACCAGTGGCACTTATTATGAACAAAGAAAAGTAGAACTCACTCTCCACGTCTCACCATTCCCTAATACACCATGAGAAGATCATGAGAAGCCCCAATACAATGGAGTATTTCTAATGGAAAAGCAGCCGTACATAGGAATGATCAGTGGATTAACCAAGATTGTCCCCTATTTTCACAGTGGTTTTATTTTACTTAATTATTAAAATATGTATTAATCAGCATTTTAATCAAAAACTGGTGTGCAAGGTAAACTTTAACTTCTGAGGTAAAGTGTCCCCACATTTACATGGTTACGCCTTAGATGAACCACAGCAGTATAATCTTAAATCAATGATGTACCAACAGTAGGGGCTATGAAGAGGCAAAAAAGGGGCATCTGTTATTATAGCAGTAGATCCCTCTTCTACTGGTCTCAGAGATCTGCCAATAGGAAGGTCTTGCTGGTAAATTGCTCTGCTGGCATAAGAGCCAAAAAGGGGAAAGAGAAAGAATCACACAAAGGAGCAGCAGAGTAACACCATATCCAAAGCTCCTGTACTCCAGTGGCACAGCCATTATGCCTGAATGACGGTAGTCCTAAGAGCCTTACATCACTTTTTAGGCTGGAAGGGTTTGACTTGAGTATAGCATCAAGTGGCTGACTTATTTTAATAAGTGCTGTTAATACTCTAAAACACTAACTTACCCTACACAACCCATTACTGTATTCTGTTCTCATTACCACCACCTCAAACTCTCTCTCTCTCTCTCTCTCTCTCACACACACACACACACACACACACACACACACACACACTTTTCCCCTCGCATCTCTACACCTCCTAACATTTTAACTGCATGACAGGTAAGCACACCACCAAATCAGCTGCTCCTGAGGAGAATGATACAACTGTGAGGGATGGCGAGGTGTAAGGGAATGCTGACCAGTTATAAAATCGGAAACTGAGAGGACGTGTTTTGTAACGGTTGGAGTACTGGAGTAGGACTTGAAGAGATTCAGGAGCAAGCCCCCATATAAGCCACACAAATCAGTGTGATCTTGGCCCAGTCACTCTCTCTCTCAGTCTAACCTTCCCACAGGGTCATATTTTGGATAAAGTAGAGAGGAAAGACATGCACCCCTGTCTTGACCACAGGGGTAGCACCTTGCTAATCTGTCAAGGCAGGAAGGCAGGGTACAGAATCCTTGTCCGTCATTCCTTCCACTACAGCATTTGGAGAATCCTGTTCATAAGCACTGGGAAATGCTTCTGGATAACTGGATACAGGAATGCAATCTTAGTCTTGACCCTGCATTGTCAAGGCTGCCATGACCCCCTGCCCTTATTGTCATGAGATACAAATCAGTGGTCCCTCTGCTTGATGGTGGTCACCTGCTCCATAAACCCCGAGAACATTCCATTTGGGGTGTGCAGGACTTTTCTGGCCATGCTCCCTGGAGGATTCTGCCAGTAACAATTCTCCAAAAGTAACTTTTCTGAGTTCTGCTGTCAACCTCTGCCTCTTCTCCACTGCCAACCAGTCTCTCCAGAAAATAGTCAAGTCACTGATTGACCCTGGGTAAATCACGAAGAAACTACTAGCAATCTTACTCAAGGGGAAACCCTTTTTTAAAAAAAGCAAAGAGACATTAGGAAGCAAGGAAGAATTGAACACACTGTTGATGAATTGTAGCAGACACTGAGCAATACCAAGGTTGCAGAGAGATTGCTGTGGAAGGACCTGAATGGAACAGATCTATCTGCATGAATGAACAGGCAAACACATTGAGAGAAGATGGAAGGGCAAGCAGTCTAATTGGAGAAGACAGATTTCGGTAAGATTGCAATAAGCCTCTTTATGTTTCCCTAAAGGGTGGTGATCCAGCTGGCAAGCGAGCCCCAGGAGGTGTAACTTGACAGAAGTGCTTAGCTAGAAACGAGCAGTCAGTTCCAAGGTTGCTTCATGCCTTTTCCAAAAGCAAAGTGGGAAAGCAAACACTTTATACAATCCATGAAAGTTAACACCAAATAAAATGTGCTTGTCATCAAGGCAACAGAGAACTCCTAGACTAGTACAATCTGCTGCAACAACTAAAACAGCTATCCCTCTGAAATTTCCTTTTTAATTTTATTTTTATGCATTTGTTTTCAAATTTTATGCAGTACTGCCTTTCCCCCAGTTAAGGGACACAGAGGTGGCTTTAGTTTATTCCTTTTTAGGTTACAACGAGAGAGAGAGAGAGAGAGATTTATGCCTGTACAGGGTTCCAGACTA
>JAHTLZ010000129.1:81723170-81747619 GCA_023846285.1 Phrynocephalus versicolor | reverse complement strand
TACTACTACTACTACTACTACTACTACTACTACTACTACTACTACTACTACTACTACTTTGACTATCAGCAATCTCTATTCACCCAATTTTTAATGAAGAAATGAGCAGGAAAGGGTTTTCTTGAAGTCCTTTGTGTTTTGCTAAATTGTGTTATGGGGTAACAGTTGGGGTTTGTAGCCAGGATTCTACATGGGAACTGCATAGTGTCCTTTAAAAAACTGTGTTCACATACCCTCACCCACCATAAATTCCCATTTGGACTGTACAGGGCATTCATGCATCTACTCTCACTGGCAGTTCTATCATCTGAAGCATGCACTGATTAGGAAAGTGCATCCGTCTTGAAAACTATGTCCAAAAGCTGGCGCTAGCTCAAAATATATGGCTTCCCAACAGACAGGATTTCCTTGCACGGTGCTCCAGGTTCTACACATTAGCCAGGAGGGATCTTCCACAAATCAGTGAGTATGGCTGGGAAACCAAAAAGAAAAATGTATTTATTTATTATTTATTTATTTATTGCACTTTTATACTGCACCATTTCCCGGACGGACTCTGGGCGGTTTACAGATAAAAACTTCAGATGAAACAGAAATAAAATCATCAGATAAAACAGAAAAACACCCCATCTCTTCTGTTTCTCCCTCCAAACCCTGCCCCCTATTTTCCTGTTTTGGTCCATAGGACTAAATTTGCCTCCTCCTTTTTAGAGAAAAGCTGGTTAGTACTAGGAACCTTGACCTCCTCCATATATAAAAAGAAAAACTATATCTCAACATCAGACTGTGAATGGATGAGCTGTAGATCAAAGCTCCCCATTCTGCAGGACACATAGATATTTAAGATTAACCTGAGACTTGAGAAGCTATAGTAATGGTCTGGGGAGGCGGAGGACCCCAGTGTGAACAGCAGTAAGAAACCATCCAAGTGTTGGAGGATGTCTATTATGATTACATGCTTGCAAGGGAACTTAAAGAGGTACAAGTGAATTGTACAAAATACAGCATTTCACAGAGGCTTACGACAGTACAACTCGTCTGTGAAGATTCTCAGTCATCCAGGTGAGTTTATCTGGAAGTTGAGTCATGGCTACTGAACTCCTTTTTTGAGAGATAGAAACGTTTCGCTGTTCATCCAAACAGCTTCATCGGTCTGAATACAGCTAGTGCAAATCCTCCATCTTATAGGCAGCTTTGACCTATTGTCACCCTGGCCTGAATTAGGCTCATAAGATGAACAATGGCCTAAATAGGCTCGTTAGGGAGACAATAGTATCCTTAGCCTTAAGGTGAACAATGGCCTAAGGTGCTAAAACCTATCAAGAATGGGTCGTTAGCTTTGGCCTTGGTGGTGAAGGCTTTTTGATTTGTCTTGGTACTTTGGAAAGCACAGCCTGATAAGTAGCAGATAGATTATGCCGGAGCCCACCACCTCTGTTGAGGGAGGGGTTTTCAATGCTCACATGAATGGCCTCCCTTACTCCTCTTTCAAACCACCTCTCTTCTTTGTCTAATATGTGTACATCCTCATCTTTGAAAGAGTGCCCTTTGTCCTTCAAATGGAGGTGTACTGCTGATTCTGGTCCTGAGCTGTTGCCCCTCCTATGTTGGGCCATCCTTCTGTTTAATGGCTGTTTGGTTTCTCCAATGTAGAGTTCTGAACACTCCTCACTGCATTGGATAGCATATACTATATTGCTCCTTTTATGGTTTCGTATCGGATCCTTTGGGTGGACACGTCTCTGCCTTAGTGTGTTTGTGGGTTTGAAATAAACAGGGATGTGGTGTTTGCCAAAAATCCTTTTAAGCTTCTCCGACACTCCAACCATGTAAGGAATGACCAGGTTCTTCCATCGGGTCTGGGTGTCAGACTGATCCCTTGTTCTTCTGGGATGGCCCACTGCTTTGTTGAAGGCCCACTTTGGATATCCACAGGTCTTAAGTGCTGTCTTCAGGTGTCTGTCTTCCTTCTTCTTAGCTTCTGTGGAGGTGGGGATGTCCTCTGCTCTGTGGCTTAGGGTCCTGATGACTCCTAGTTTGTGCTGTAATGGATGGTGGGAGTCAAACAGTAAGTATTGATCTGTGTGGGTGGGTTTCCTGTAAACTTCTACTCCCAGGCCACGGTCAGGTCTGATGATGACTGCACAATCCAGGAAAGCCAGTCTGTTGTCTTGGGTGTCTTCCCTAGTGAACCTAATATTAGGGTCCACCGCATTGATGTGGTCTGTAAAGGCCTGTACTTCCTGAGTCTTGATTTTCACCCAGGTATCATCTACATACCTGAACCAGTGGGATGGTGTTGTCCCTGGGAAGGTGTTGAGTGCCTTCTTCTCCACTTCTTCCATGTATAGGTTTGCAACAATTGGTGACACTGGGGAACCCAGAAGTCCCCTCTGTACATGAAATATGTGGTGTTCAGACACTGGTCCAGGAGCAGGCATATCTGGTCTGGGTTGAGGAGGCTTCTGGAGGTGAGGGTGCTATCTTCTCTTAGTCTTCTCTTTACCATTGTTAGGGCATCAGTGGTGGGGATGCTTGTAAAGAGCGATGTAACATCAAAGGATACCATGGTTTCATCTGTATCCAGTTTCAGCTCCCTGACTTTAGAAACAAACTCCTCTGAATTGTGTACAGGGTGGTCCGTGAGTCCAACCAGTGGGGCTAGGATAGTTGCCAGGTATTTTGCGATGTTGTAAGTCACTGAATTTATACTGCTGACAATAGGTCTGAGGGGAATTCCTTGCTTGTGGATCTTGGGACCGATGAAGCTGTTTGGATGAACAGCAAAACGTTTCTATCTCTCAAAAAAGAAGTCCAGTAGCCATGACTCAACTTCCAGACAGTACAACTCATGTGTCATTTTTACTGAAGGCTTTGTAATTCCACTTATTCAATCCTGATTCGGCCTATAATCCTTTCATATTGTGTTTATGGGTGTGACATAAAAAAGGTTAACAATGACTGGAATAGATAACAAGTTACTATGTATGTACATGTTCAAAGGAACATCAAGAATTAAAACCAGAGGGTGGCTTTCCAACAGATTATCTTTTGACAACTTCAGGAGTTTTCATCACGCTGCATCAGTAACAGCAACACTTCGCCACTTGTTCATCCATCAAACAGAGACTTCTTTCCTGCCTCTGGGTTGCGATATTGCTCGATTATCCAGCTTTACCTGGAATTTGGATTAGAGATTCGCACAAACCACTGGTAAGTTGGATTGTACTGGTCCACCCTTTGGATGAACAGGTGTTCAGCACTTCCCACCCTCACCTCCTCTGGTGGCTGCTCACTTAAAGAGGTAGTACTCTGGCTTCCCTGTCCCACTTCTTCCAGGCGCTGCCTCTATGACTGTCCGTCCAAAGGACAAATTGACACGAAGTGCCAAATCAGCAGTTCATGCACTCTTTCTGGATTCCACATTCTCCAGGAGCAGATCCACCACTCAACTTTTGCTTGCCCCAACTCTGTAACATCATAAGGACCCTGGCTTTCAGTTTGGACCTAGACTCTCAGGGAATGAGATGCTACTATTACTTATTTATTTATTTGTTAAACTTATATCCCGACCATCTTCCGAAATGGAACTCTGGGCAGCTAACAATAAAACAAAACTACAAAAAGAGAACAAGAAATAAAATCAAAGAAAAAAATTCCAATAAAATGGGGAGGGACAATATCCTCCAAAAAGATGATGTGGGCGGCAAAGAAAAAAAAGAAACCTTAAGTTGTGGTCCAAAACATCTGGAGGACTGAAGTTTGGCCATGCCTGAATTACACCCTATGAAAATGCAACAAAACTAAACTAATTAGTAGCTGCTGATCTCTACCACAGCAGAAACAGAGCTCAATCAAGTTATCGTAGCACAAAAGAAATTTATAGACAAACACAGTTTGTTGATGAAAGGGAAACCCAGCGGAAAATACAACCCTGCTTTAATTTGCTGCTGTAAATCTGTGGAAAACTGATTATAGCCAAGAAATATGAAAAACTGAAATAGAACGGCCAGCACCACAGTCAAGTATGTGCGGGAACATCCCATAAAACCTAGCATTCAATCCAATCAGAGGATTGAAGAACAGCTGCCAGTCAAATATCAGGCAATAACTAAAAAGAGAAGGCTGCTCCTTTCACACACAGAAACTATGATACATATAATGCAGCAGAAGCAGAGAAGGGAGGAGGGCTACAGATACCAAGATAGAACTGCTACTACCAACACAAGAGAATTCACTCAGGATCAGTCCTCCAAAAAGGAAAGCTTGTTAGAAATGAAGTAGCTGGATCAAGAATCCTAAGGAGACCAAGAGGGGATACTGGCCAAAACATGTTTAGTTTTCAGTACATCCTTTGTACACGGCCAATGGGGATCTCTTACCATTAGGTAGCCTGAGGTAACTAAGTAACTATCTCAGGCAGTAGGTGGAATGGTCGCAAATATTTATTGATTTTTTTAAACTGTGTTTTAACTGCCATGGATAGAGAGATTATTATTCTAGCCTCCTATACCAGATGGCTTAGTCAGTGAAATATCTGGCTGTGGAGCCAGGGGAGTTCAATTCCCCACTGTGTCTCTATGCAGAGTCCCAGAGCACCTACAAAAAAAGAGAGGCCATTTCTGACTATTTCATATTTAGAGACCTTTGGAATGGGTCACCACAGAACAAAATCGACTTGACAGCTGATAATTATTCCATATCAATATAGCAAAATACAATGGTGGATTTTGAATGCTGTTTGCAATTCAGAAGAGAGTAGTGGCTGCCATTTGTACTCATTACCCTGATGGGCCTATATTAAAACCCTCTTGATGCTTCCATTCAAAAATGTTTGATTTCCTCTCTAACACCATCTTGCATCAGTATTTATTTTTCAGACATTGAGTCACAAAACAAGAAGGAAACTAAAGATCATATAATATAACTGAGGCAAATTGCAGCCGAATGGATCAGATGCAACACCACAAAGGCCATTTTATAGCTGTTATATGGCATCTGGTTAAAGCAAATATGGAAAAATATTTTTGTCCCAAGAAGCCACTAGGAGTTGTGGTGTCCCCGTACAATGGGGCACAGAGCCAATCTGCAGCAGTTTTATCTTTTCTTTGAATAATAATAGTACCTTGGTGCCATAAAGTCAATTCTGACATATGGCAACTTTTTCCTAGGATTTTTCTAGGTATACAGTTAACTGACCTCTTTTTTGGGGGGATAGGTGCATTCTGGGACTGTGGAGATTGCTACACAGGCTGGCTCTTTTCCATAGAGACAAAGTGGAGGATCCCATTCCAAAATGTGGATGCCGCAGTCAGCTACCCCATTCCCTGAGTTATTCATCCAGCTATACCTGCTTTCCCCCCCTTGTTCATCTTCTCCTCTCTTTAGCCAACATACGGATAATACCCATTAATTTTCTGCATTACTTACAGCCAACCAAGCTACCTGCTGCTCTCTGACTTGTGGGTGTTAGCTTGGTCCTCTGCATCATCCTGCCAAGCAGTAAGTACAGTAGGACCCCGGTATCCACTGGGGATTGGTTCCAGACATACCCGTGGATGAAATCCATGGATAAGAGAGAACGCCAAAAATTCCCCCAAAAAACTGCTGTTTCGTGACAGTAGCTTGCTATACACTGTTATGTTATGGCAGCAGTTTGCTTTACAGCTGCTGTCTGGGACAGTAGCTTGCTTTGCGGCTGCTGAATTATTTATTTATTTGTTTTTCTGCAAACCGTGGCTAACTGAATCAGTGGATAATGAATCAGTGGATATGGGGGTCCTACTGTACATACTAGCTGAGAAGTGATAGACTGGTTTTCTAGAACTGAGCAGAGTACTGAAAATATTACTGGGCTTGTGGCATGAAATGCTTCCTGTTCAGGCTTTCAGTAAATCCACTGCCATTCAAGCCCCCAAGAGCTGTGTCTGTCTTGTGTCCATCAACCATTTTTGGCACTCAATCGACTATTATTGGGAATTCTCTTCTTCCAATTGAAGGTGTCCTTGCAAGATGTTTTAGACATCTGTTACCTCAGCATTGTTCCAAGCCCTTTGACACCTCTCTGATGTACAGATGTTGCTGTTTTCATTACATAGCAAGGGTCCTTATAAGCTGAGGCCTCAGAAATGGCTTGTATCCTTGTCTCTTGCTCTCTGATGTAGCAAGTCAATAATGCATTTAAAATTGTGAAGGTCTAGGGTTAATGGATGGCTCACAAGAGAGAACTTGTATGAAACTGAGATTATATTAGATTAGGGTAGGGAATGGGCCAATTTTCTGTTCCCAAGGGTTGCTCAAGGTCCCAATGCAAGCAAAAACGGTGAAGAAAGTCATACTGAATGTTGGTACTGTATAAGCCCATTCCAAGTTTCATGTTTGTATCTTGTGGAAGAGTATATTGGAGGCTTTTGGGAGGGCTCTCTGCCCCATTGTATTGGGGCACCACAATTCCTAGTGGCTTCTTGGAACAAAAAATAGTCAAAGTGCTGTGACCTCTCTTTCCTATCTCTTTCCTCCTTCCAGTCACCACCTACCTAGTCAGCTCCTCTTACTCTTACTCTTCTACTATTTTTAAAGCTCTCTAGGGAATGGTTGGGGTGCAGTTTGGCCTCATTTTAGCCTTTGAAATCTTCTAAGATTTTAGCAGGCATTGTACCCAATGCTTTGGAGAACATCTGAATAACCATATGCGAGTTTAAAAACTATAGTAATTCCTTTTTAGTTAAAATAAAATCAAAACAAATAGCATTCAAGAGAATCTGAATTCTACCTTTCTATGTATGCTTCTGGTATCATTCAGAACTTCTTGCCATCTTTTCATAAGTGCAATGTGTCTATTCCAAAAAAAAAAAAAAAAGTCAGTTCAAATGATTTCTGTTAGGCTTACTCTCCAGCAAAATCTCATACAGCCGTAGGCCTTCAAAGGCTCCGAGGGCATGAACCTCTCCACATTTACCTGGATGTAAATCTCATTTGAAAATAAATGTGTTTATTTAAGTGTACTGGCAAGCATACCGAACATGAACAGAAAAGACACTTTGGTCACTCTGGAGCATATTATCAGTAAAGGCTAATGCACTGTAACAGGAAAGATGTTTTCAATCAAATACACTTTCCAGCAAATATGGTAAGTCGTTTCACGGTTTTACTGCAAAGGCAGCATTTTAGAGAAAAATTGAGCCGCACCTGTGAAAACAGTCCAAGCGACTGCCTGAGCTTGGACATCTGTTGACCAGCACTGTTTGAATTATGGGCTTTCCAATCAAATGTGGAATGTTTGGCACCTACAGCAGAGTCAGTCATCTGGAGACTTTTATCTGGAGTTGCACAAAGCAGACAGTGAGGCTCTGGTCTCTTTCAAAATACTGCATGCGCAGCTAGGTTTGCACATATTCCCACCATAAATTCCCATTTGGACTGTATGGGGCATCCCTGCATCTACTCTCACTGGCAGTTCTAATATCATCTGAAGCATGCACTAATTAGAAAAGTGCATCCTTCACACAGCTTGAAAACTATGTCCAAAAGCTGGTGCTAGCTCAAAATATATGGCTTCCCAACAGACAGGATTTCCCTGCACTGTGCTCCAGGTTCTACACATAAGCCAAAATCCTATTGCTTAGTGTAGTAAAGCACACTGCAGCATGCCCATTGAATCAGCAGATAAACCAACTCCTTAAGTTCCAGTTATTCCAATGGATCTCTCCAAACTGGGGGAATGGGCTACGAAATGGCAAATGCGTTTTAATGTAGCCAAATGTAAAGTAATGCACATTGGGGCAAAAAACCCAAACTTTATCTATCAACTCATGGGCTCTGAGTTATCCGTGACGGATCAGGAAAGAGATCTTGGTGTGTTGGTGGACAGCTCCATGAAGGTGTCTCCCCAATGTGTGGCAGCAGTGAAGACGGCCAATTCCATGCTAGGGATTATCAAAAAGGGGATTGAAAATAAAACAGCCAACATTATAATGCCATTATACAAAACAATAGTAAGGCCGCACCAGGAGTATTGTGTACAATTCTGGTCAACGCATCTCAAGAAAGACATAGTAGAACTGGAAAAGGTGCAGAAGAGAGCAACTAAAATGATTACTGGGCTGGGGCGCCTCCCTTATGAGGAAAGGCTAAAACATTTGGGCCTCTTTAGTCTGGAAAAAATGCACCTGAGGGGGGATATGATTGAGACATACAAAATAATGCAGGGCATGAGTAAAGTGGATAGAGGGAAGCTCTTCTCCCTCTCCCAAAATACCAGAACTAGGGGACATACACTCAAATTGAGGGTTGGGAGAGTAGGAACTGACAAAAGAAAATATTTTTTCACCCAACACGTTGTTAGTCTATGGAACTCCCTGCCACAGGACGTGGTGATGGCATCTGTCCTGGATGCCTTCAAAAGGGGATTGGATGGATTCCTGGTGGAAAACTCCATCACAGGTTACAAACCATGATAGAGATGTGTAATCTCCAGGCTTAAAACCAGGGTACTTCAAGGGCCAGATGGAGGGTAGTAGTATCAGGAGACAAATATCTGGTCTCATGCACTCCCAAACGCATCTGGTGGGGCCGCTGTGAGATACAGGAAGATGGAAAGTAAAGAAAGCTAAATTTGCTGCCATTCTGCAGCAGTGGGAACTATGCAGAGCTATAACACCAAAGCTATTCATGCTATGGAAGACATTGCCCTCTTGTTCCAAAGCAGTCCGCTAGGATTAACACACAGCCTTATCCTTCTCCATGTAAGAGGGCTGAAATAGATTATCTACTGGGCCCTTTACAACCTCACATATCGCTAAAATACTGTAAGAGGTCAAAAGGTGCATGATCGTTCCAATGCTGAGCAGCTAGCCACAACCGTTGTGATGGTTCTACTCTCCAAACCTATAATGACTTTGCAACAATTGCCATGAAATAATATTCACTGGAGGTGAACATGCAAGAAACATAACCTAGAACCTCTTCCCCCACCTTGGTGATTTCCTGATGTTGTAGACGACAACCTTGGTCAACCCTGACCATTTCTTATGCTAGCTAGAGCTCATAGGATAAACAGTTCAACATATCGGTACGGCATCATCACTGTGGGATCATCACTGTGTGTAACAATAAAGAGATATTTCAGTGAATCAACACACAATCAAAACTCAAAAAACACTGGCCAAGATCCTGCTGAGAAGTGCCATGTACTTAATAATGCGGTTTTTGCCCTTTGTTGGCTGCTAGTCATGGGTACAACTATGCAACTGGCTATAGGCTCAGCGTGGTGACTCAGCGGGCTAGAGGACGGAAAACTCTCAGCTGCAAGGTCGGCAGCTCAGCAGTTCGAATCCCTGGTACCATTCAGCGGAGCAAACTCTCACTGTTAACCCCAGCTCCTGCCAACCTAGCCATTCAAAAGCATGTAAATGCAAGTAGATATTTAGATATAGCTGTAAAAAGTGGGAAGGTAAAACAGTGTTTCCTTGCAGCAATGCCGGCCACATGGCCATGGACTTGCACAACACTGGCTTTTCGGCATGAATACGGAGATGAGCAACCCCCCCCCCCCTTAGAGCTCGACACAACTAGCACACATGTGCAGGGGGAACTTTTACCTTACAGGCTCCAATATACACCTAGAAAGCTGTGGATGTGCAACAGACAGTCAGCAATGTTTCTCCTATTCTATGTGTGACAGCTGCTACATGCTCAAATAAAGTACAGTAGTAGAATTCTGGCCACTGCATATTTGAAAATTTTAGGTCATTCCCCTCACTTAATTCCACATATAAATTGTTACTTAACACAGATTTTTGCACAGATATGTTCCTTTTTGTAACATAGAACACATATGTCCTTTCTAGACAACTTGCAAGGTGGGTGCAGGATCCCTTCTGCTGGCCAGGCTTCCCCAAACTCATTGTATTGGTTTTATTTGTTAGGATGATCTTTTTGAATGGTCTAAAGCATCCTATCTTAACAGATCCAGAGCGAGTCCCAGGAAAAACAATGCATCCAAGGAACAAAGCCTCCAATAACTGACTTGCGGGTTAAAAAGAAAAAGAAAAAAACCTCCATTACTTTCCATAAATACCACTCTCCAAGCTTTACTTCATACCCCACCTTCATCCTTCCAATATTTTATTTAATTTGTAACAGATACTATATTACTGTATTCCATCTTTCCTTCAGTGGCTTCGCACTCTTTCAAGAGAATCCAAGACTTGCCCTTTATCCACACAACAGTCCTGTGAGGTAGGGCAGGAGAAAGTGACTGGCCAAGGTCACCCATGCCTGAATGGTGACCTGCCTGAATGGTGACCTGAACCACTCCTGGGCTGAGAAACGAAAGAAATATCTTCCTAATGAAAAGGTGTGAATAACAAGTATTTTTAAAGTTCTCTTCCTTTGAAGAGGAGGTGATGACTCCTATAAAGCAGCTGACTATGAACACCCACAGAAATCATCAAGGATACAAATCTTATTACAATTTTCCTTTTAAGATTAAATTTTGAGTGGATACAGAAGAAATAAGCACCACCACCCCATTTATCAGAGTGCCTTTAGCAACACCGGTTGCCTGCCACGGAGAGGAGCCTCATTTTAGTGACTCTTTGCACAGAAGCATCATCGTGAGCGCGGGGGCCGCGCAATGCCCTCGCAGGTTAGGCTTCCCTCCCTAACCTGCTTCCCATCCTGTCGGAGGAAGAAGAGGCGGCGGCATGGCATGGCATGGCATGGCATGGCACGGCGAGCGCAGGAGGACGTCAGGAAACAAGCTGATCTACATGTTCGCCACCGGAGGTAGGCAGCAGCTCTGAACCACCTATGGAAGAATGGGAGCAGCCGCAGGAAGGCAGGCGGAATTCACACCCACGGCGTCATCGAACAACCATCGGCATCCCGCCAGGCACGCTAAGGACGCGGATCTCTCGACCCCACCCCCACCCCCCAGGCACCCGGTACGTTCCAGACGAAACTTACAGATGCGTGTCATTTCTCTTCCTTGCCTTACACCGCCTCGAATCAGGCCGGTCTCGGCTGTCGGCGCCTCCCACCTTTGCCCTGAACGCCGCTCACAAACCGGATCTCCGTCGGGAGGAGGCTGGACCCCACCCTTCCTCCTCACACACAGGTGCAGGATCCCGAGACCAGCCGCACATAACCGACACGAAACCACAGCGAACACGGTCTCTGACCATGTGCAGAGCTCCTGCGTCGCTCCCATCCGGGGGTCGCGCGAACAGGGGGCGGCGTCTCTATCCTCTGAACTCCGGCTGGCTGGCGAGTATTCCCCTTTAAGCGAGGCTCCCGGCTGGCCGCGAATGCCAACAGCGTCCTCTTAAATGTACAACCCGAGCCTACTACCAACTTCAAGAAAGAAAACCCTGGAAGCACCCTCCTCCTCCGTCCTGGCGGGGAAACGAGCTCCCGGGGAAAGGCGTGCACCGTCAGAGCGGGCTATAAGGTTCCTCCTGATAATGACAGCGGCGCAGGTTAACAGGCGGTGGAGAAAATTTGGGGGGGGGGGGGAGACCTTCCCGCTCAGTAATAGGAACCCGATCGGCTCGGTCCAGCTCAAGCCCTCGCCGAATCCTAGACGCCGCCACCTTCCGGGGATGGTGGGTCGGGGGATCGGGAGAGAAGGAGAGAGAGAAAAACCCATCCTCCACACCGCACCGGGACCTGGAAAGGTGATCGCGGGTTCAGCGGCTGGTGCTGCTCCCGCCCGCCCGCACGCACGCACGCAGCTCACCGGCTCCTCCACTCGCCGCAGCTGCTCCGCCACTCACCGAGCTCCACCGGCGCCCCTTCTCCGAGATCCCTGCCGCCGCCGCCGCCGCCCCCGCCGCCGCCCCCGGCAGCAGCCCAGCAACCGCCCCGACGCTGTTGGCGGCCAGGACCGAGATCGGAGCCGGGGAGGGGGAGCCTCCTGTCCGCCGAAGACCTCCGGCGGGAAGTTCCCGGCTGGCTCCCAGAAGCGTTCGGGTCGTAAGTTCCTCCCTTTCCTTCCTCCGCAGGCTCCAGAGGGAGGCAGGCGGGCAGCTTCACCCCGACGCAGAGAAGCCACCAGCCGCCGCGCCGCCCAGGTTCCAGCCGGGCTCCAGCGCGCCGAGGCTCTGGCCGGCTCCTCCCCGAAGGCGGAGCCGAGCCCAGGATGGAGGACGAGAAGGGGCCGCGCCGAGGAGGAGGAGGAGGAGGAGGAGGAGGAGGAGGAGGAGGAGGAAGGTGAGGAGGGCTGGGCTGGGCCTGTGAGGCGGGCAGGTGCGCCCCGAAACGGAGCGACTCCGGCTGGCTCGTGGGGTGCAGGGGAAATGGATCGCCTGAGTTGCTGTCCAAAGAAATTCTGGAGCAGGAACAGGGGACCCCGCGCGCAGCAAACACACACGCGCGCGCGCCGACCGCGAACCTGTATGGTTCGCACGCGCGCATCTGGCGAGATTCCCTTGCACGCTCGTCGTGGGAAGGCATTAGATTGTTATCAGGGCACTTTTTGCAAGACTGTATGCACGACGACAACGGACGCCTCCGTGGGCCGCTAAAATGAGGCGCCAGCCCTGAGTAGGGTTCGCGAAGCACCGTCAACATCGACACGATTTCGTGTGAAATGTTAAGCTCCCTTAGGTTTCCGGCTGCAGAGCCAAAAAGTTTGGGAGCTCAATTCCTCACCCCCACCCCCCGTGGTACATCCCAGAAAAGCCAGCCTGGGTGGCCTTGGGCAAGCGGCACCGTCCCAGGATGCCCCCAGAAGAAGAGGCTGATAAAGGACTTCTGAGTATCTGGAGAACCCTAGAATGGAACACAGTAAATCAGAATCACCAGTAAATCCGAAACACTAGGCTACCCCCAGAAGAAGGTCATGGTAAACCACTTCTGAGTATTCTTTAGACTATTCTGGAAAGGATTGTGATAAGTCCCTATTGATTCGATGGTGTGTAATTATTATTTATTCACATGAAATATACTTTTTTGCCTTAAGTGTGTCACCGTTTTCTGGCCCCAAACCCTGAATATTGTCCTTGCAGGGACACACCTCTCACCTTTTTGTTTCTCTGTTCACACAGTGTTGAGCTGAACTGAATTAATTCTCAGAAGAAATGTAAAAATAGAGTAGGTATATCATGTGAGTGAACAAGAGGGTGGGGGTGGCAGGAGGCCCTGTGCCACTGTTTCATGCAAGCTGTTTCAATGCTGTTTTTTTTGCTCACTGAGCTAGTCTGAAAAAGAAAAGAAGAAATGTAACCCTGAGAGTTAGCTTATTAAGATGCTTAGACCAGCCCTACAGTGTAGCCTTGTATCTAGCTGGGGTTCAAACCCTTTGTCCCATTCCATCATTTCTTTGTTAGTTGTCTGTTTGTGCAATCGGAAGGTGAAAAACCAAAACTACAGTATTTTAATATTGCAGTTTAACTAAAAGGTAAGTACTAGGGGGTATATAGTAAAGCTCAGGAGGTCCAAAATGCTGCCGTCAGATTGATAACTGGGTCTGGTTGCAGGGAGCCCATAACTCACCTGTTACAGCAGCTCCAGTAGTAATGTTGCACTGGAAATGACACTGAGGGTAGCAAGCTGCCATTGGCTCAGAACAGCTGTCCAATAAGATCAGGAACCTAATTGCTTCCAGTTGAGAGAGAGTCCCAGGAGAGTAGAGTGATAACTATTAATAAAGTACTGTAGAAGTAAGCCTACAGCAGTGACGAACCTTTGGCTCTTTATTGGGACGTAGCGTGGGGAAATTGAAACCTCTCACAAAATACCAGAACTAGGGGACATCCACTTAATTTGAGGGTTGGGAGAATGAGAACAGACAAAAGAAAATATTTTTTAAACCCAGTGTGGTATTAGTCTGTGGAACTCCCTACCACAGGATATGGTGATGGCATCTGGCCTGTATGCCTTCAAAAGTCGATTGGACAGATTCCTAGAGGAAAAGTCCATCCCAGGTTACAAACCATAATGGAGATGTGTTAATCTCCAGGCTTAAAACCAGGGTACTTCAAGGGCCAGATGCAGGGGAGTGGTATCAGGAGAAGCAGCAGAAGTGGATGTGTAGTCCACAAAATGTTACATTAGAATATAAATGTTAGTCTTTAAGGTGCCACATGTTTTGTGTCTTTTGTTTTGTTTTGTTTTTCTTTGATTTTTGCCTGAAATAAACAAATAAATAAGAAGCAAGAAGCAAGTGAGGCCCATCTGAATCAACAGATTTTATGGAGGACTTGATTTACCTAATCCCCACTGATAATCTGCTATGCTAATTTTGTTTTATGAAATGGAAGTGCAGCACACACAAACATTTTTATACTGAGCCAGTGAACTGTGTGCGACTTAGTATGCTGAGCAACAGGATATCATAACAGAACCTCAGTAGAAAAAAGTGAATAAAATTAGAATGAAAACAAGCTTTCTCCAGTGCTGAAGCCTGAGAGAACTTTGAAGCCAAGTCTTTCTTAGCACTTGAAAGACAGGAAGGTGATGATTTTTATAGCATAATGAAGTCAACAGTAGTCAACTGGGATGAAACAATGAAATAGTTGAAAAGCCATAAATCTTATTGTTCACAGCTTCAACAATGTCTGAGTTGAACTTGAAATGTAATAAAAACATCAACAAAAATCTTTTTTTATGACTAAGATGTCCTTATGGGAACTTTTAGTAAAAATTTGGCCATGGTGACATATGCCCTAGTTGCATCTTTGCTGGATTACTATAACGTACTGTTTTTATATTTTGTATATGTTTGTAAACCTCCCAGAGTAGCTTTTTTGCTAGATGGTTGCCGTATATAAATCAATCAATCAAACAATCAATCAAACAAACAAACAAACAAATAAATACTTTATGTGGGGCTGCCTCTGCAAGGTGTTTGGAAAACTTCAGAGGGTCCAAAATATCACAGCCAGATTGTTAACTGGGGCTGGTTACAGGGAACGTGTAACTCTCATGTTACAGCATCTCCACTGGCTGTCAATCTGTTTCTGGGAACAATTCAAAGCAATGGCTTTAACCTATAAAGCCCCAAACGGTTTGGGTCCAAGCAATCTAAAAGACCCCATCACCCTCTATGAGCCTTCTCTGGCATTAAGATAACCAGGGGAGGCCTTTCTCTTGGTCTAACCACCCTCACAAACACATTTGGTGGAGGCACAAAGAAGGGCCTTCTCTGTTGCTGTTCCAGGGTGGGCCCATTTTTGCTGCCTTTCCACAAGGAAGCAAAGACCTTTTTCTTCAGACAGGGTTTTCCTTACTGACTGTTAGTCTAAGAGTGTTTTTTTCAAACTGGATTTTTGTGCTCTGCTGCTTTTATATGTGTTTTATAATTGGTTTTATTTACCATTTGAATATACTTGTTTAATTCTTTTTAAACATTTGTATATTTACTCTTTTTAACTTTTAAATATTGTCCTTTTAATGTTTGAAAGCCACTTTAGGAGAAAGGCAGGCTAAAATGCCTTAAATAAAATAAAATAAAAGAAATAAAGATTTTACTTAATGCTTCTTTTCTTTACATGAAGTGTATCAAGATTTCCAAGTCTATAATTATATGTTTCTTGCCTACTTAAGGTATGTGCTTTACATACATATGGAATACCTTTACATACGTAACAACAGATATTTTAATTTTGTTGATCTATGAATGTTTATGTGCTGAAGCCATAACAAAACAGTAACAGGAACTTTGAAATAAATTTAAAACTTACTAAGATCTTGGGATCAGATAGTTTAACTAACATTGTAGATGACTGTGACAGTCTTCTTGAACATTAAGAGGGAAGACCTAAACAAACCCTCTTTGGTTTAAGGTTTTTTTTTTCTTTAAAAGGGCAGATTATATGTAGAGTGCTCTTTATTAACGAAATATGTTTAAATAACTTTTGCTATCTAGAGCCTCTTTGCCCTTAAATGGATTTATTGTAGTGGCTAAAGGAAGTGGGGGAATTCTATCTGTAACTGAGATTAGCAGTAAAACTCAGGTTGCTTGCTTTGTACCACTAGGTTTTTGAACGGTTTCCAGGGCACTTAGTATAACTTAATGAATCAACTAAGAAGAAGAAGAAGAAAAATGTCATATCTAGCCAAATAAAAAAATAAAAAAAATCACTAGACTTCAATGTCAGTATTCAATCAAAGGCTAATTTTCTTATGAAAAGACACATATCTTTCTCTGTACAATGCCTGTGGGAGTTCATTAGAGTAATTAGGGGTCAGAACTTTTAAGTACAATTGACAGAGTTGTGGATTAAGTTGGTTGCTTTATTGAGGTAAGCTCAGGTCCCCACTGGTACTTATTAGCACTCTCCCATATTGTGCGTCGTTCCAGGCTTACAGTAAGAGGTATGGCCTTGGGATAAAATTAGCAGGACTTGTGTTCTGTTTCTTTCTCTCTCTTTTTTGCCCCGGTGGAATATCAGCATCCTCAAAGGTATAACAAAAAACAAAGCCTTACAATCCAATTCGTTGGAAGTATATCTGAAGACATGGATTGTAATCCAAGAATGCTCACACATTGGAAGAACAATCGGCCTTCAAGACTCTGTTTTATTTTTTGTTTTCCATGCTGTAACAGTCTAACATGGCTATTTCTTTTAAATTTATTTATTTATTTATTTATTTATTTATTTATTTATTTATTTATTGTTGGATTTATACCCCGCCCATCTTCCCAAGGGAACTCTAGGAAACTCAACATATAAGAAAAGTTCCTTATTCCTTTGCCCCAAGGTTACAGTGCAGCTATGGAGAGTATGGCCTATTTGTTCACCTTTCTTGGTCTAGAGCTGCAACTTCACCTTGTGATTGTAGCAAAAGTTAACATACATGGCTTTGGAGATACCTTGGGCTCTATCACACGTCCTTTAAAATGCTGATTAAATTTCAAGATAAAGCGTTTCCAAAAATTTTGTCCCCATAGGCTTTAACAACAAAAACAAAAAAGGTTATGCCCCCTTTAATGAGTTTTCCAAGACCTACTGGAAAAGTTGGGATTTTTTTTTGCTTATGAGCCTAATTCAGACCAGAGTGACAAGAGGTCAAAGCTGATTGCCTATAAGATGGAGGACTCGCACTAGCTGTATTCAGACTGATGAAGCTGTTTGGATGAGCAGTGAAACGTTTCTATCTCTCAAAAGGAAGTCCAGTAGCCATGACTCAACTTCCAGACATAACTTCCAGATAAACTCGCCTGGATGACTGAGAATCTTCACAGACAGCCTAACTTGTCCTGTTCTTGGGCTTCTAATTGCAGAAGATACCTAGCATTGTTCACACCATAGAAATGAATACTCCTCTGTGTAAATTGCTATACTTTACTGTATTTGACAGCACATAGCTACACAGACAAGTCAGTAGCAGCTTGACTTTTTCATAATTGTGTGAAGCTTAATATTCAGCACGTGTGGCTCCTCCTACCTCCCACGCCAAAGGGCACAGCGCCCATGGAGAGTGGTTCTTTGTTTCCTGGTAAGCCTTGGACTGCACTCTGATCACTTCACAAACAGGAGAAGAAAGAAGAGCTCATTTAAGTCCAAGAAGGCACCGGCATGGTTAACGTGTGGAGTTAGAGAGGCTCTAAAGTGCAAGGAGAGGTCTTTCTGTAAATGGAAATCCTCCCCAAATGAGGAAAATAAAAAGGAATACAAACTCTGGCAAAAGAAATGTAAGAAGATGATAAGAGAGGCAAAGAAAGATTTTGAGGAACGCATGGCTAGCAATATAAAGGGTAATAATAAAAGCTTCTTTAAATATGTTAGAAGTAGAAAACCTGCCAGAGAACCAGTTGGCCCTCTGGATGGTGAGGGAGGAAAAGGGGAGATTAAGGAGGACTTGGAAATTGCAGAGAAATTAAATGAGTTCTTTGCATCTGTCTTCATGACAGAAGACCTTGAGCATGTGGCTTGGATGGCATCTGCCTTGGATGCCTTCAAAAGGTGATTGGCCAGATTCCTGGAGGAAAAGTCCATCACAGGTTACTAACCATGATGGAGATGTGTAATCTCCAGGCTTAAAACCAGGGTACTTCAAGGGCCAGATGCAGGGGAGTGGTATCGGGAGACAGATATCTAGCCTCATGTGCTCCCAAACGCGTCTGGTGGGGCCACTGTGAGATACAGGAAGCTGGACTAGATGGGCCTTTGGCCTGATCCAGCATGGCTCTTCTTATGTTCTTATGTTCTTATGAGGGCCCTAGCTAACCTAAATTGGTATCCTTTGAATTAATCTGTGCTAGATATAAAAAGAAAATGGAAATCATATATCTCAGGAGGTGGAAAAATCTTATGTTGAGGTTTCTGACCCAGAGGGATAAAACTTCAAGTATCCAGCCTAAAAGGCAGAAAGGAAAATTACAGAATGGAACTGGGTGGAAATGGAAACCTTCCATAAAGTGCATGTTAGCAAGGAATGCAAGAGTGAAGGTTGTAACTCTGTCCATACTTACTAGTGGATAACTGCCTTTGAAGTTCATGGGACTTACTTCTAAGAAAACATAATAATTAGAGTGTACAAAGAGTTAGTATTTTTTTTAATATTGAAGTTCTCTCTCTCTTTTTTTTTAGCCTATAATAGAATTCTCCATCTTGGGGCACAGGCAGCTATGGTATTACGGAAGTTGCAACCTGAAAAACCTAGAAGCCCCCAGCTTGGGGAAGTGTATCTGCTGTTTCATCCTTTTCATAGCCCCTAGTCCCAACTAAGGGGACTAGGAATTAAGATTGCTAGAAGAAATATCAACAACCTCAGATCTACAGATGATACTACTCTGATAGCAGAAAGTGAGGAGGAATTAAAGAACCTCTTAATGAGGGTGAAAGAGGAGAGTGAAAAAATGGGCTGAAGCTCAACATCAAAAAACTAAGATCATGGCTACTGGTCCCATCACCTCCTGGCAAATAGAAGGGAAAGAAATGGAGGCAATGACAGAGTTTATTTTCTTGGGCTCCTTGATCATTGCAGATGGAGACTGCAGCAATGAAATTAAAAGACACCTGCTTCTTGGGAGGAAAGTGATGGCAAACCTAGACAGCATCTTAAAGAGCAGAGACATCACTTTGCCAACAAAGGTCTGGATAGTCAAAGCTATGGCTTTTTCCAGTAGTGATGTATGGCAGTGAGAGCTGGACTATAAAGAAGGCTGTTCACCTCAGAATCAATGCTTTTGAGCTGTGGTGCTGGAGTAGACTCTTGAGAATCCCCTGCAAGGAGATCAAACCTATCCATTCTGAAAGAAATCAATCCTGAATGTTCACTGGAAGGACAGATTTTGAAGCTAAGCCTCCAGTAGTTTGGCCGCCTCATGAGGAATGAAGACTCCTCGGAAAAGTCCCCAATGTTGGGAAAGATTGAAGGCAAAAGGAAAAGGGGACGACAGAGAATGAGATGGTTGCACGGTGTCATCAATGCAACCAATATGGATTTGACCAAACTCTGGGAGGCAGTGGAAGACAGGAAGGCCTGGTCAGCTCTGGTCCATGGGGTCACAAAGAGTTGGACACAACTGAACAACAACAAGAAGTCCCAACTGTGTTTGCGTTGCATGCTGTCAAGTCAGAACTGATGTATACCAACCCTATCAGAGCTTTTAAGATAAGTGAGATACTGTATATAAGGAGTAGTCTTACCAATATGGCTCCTCTCCGCTGTGAATTTTCATGACTGAACAGAGATTCAAAGCCAGCTTTACTATTCTATCATTCTGTCCACCCTACCACACTGGATATAATCCTTACTTTGTTATACCTGCTGAACCAACTAATCCCATTGATGACTTCAGGGGGGCTTCTCGGCTGGTCTCCTTATAGGTCTGTCCTAGGTTAAATTTCCACTTTACGGCCTTTGCTCAGCATTCTTATTCTGACAATAATGAATGTAAGGAATGGAACATCGGAAGCAAAAGGAAGCACAGGAAGGTGTAGCGGCAGTGTGAAGATTAGCGGAATCCCCAAAGAATATAAACTGAAATCATATGCACTTATAAGACTCACTGAACCCACTGGAACTTATTCCTAATTGAGAGGCAGTGCAGTGGTACCTCTACTTATGAGCGGCTTGACTTAAGAGGAATTTGACAAGAACAAAAAACCATAGGCGTTTTAACTGCTGCCTTACCAATTTTAGAGTCTGCTCTACTTACATTTTTTAATTTTTATTTATTTTTAATACTTTTTCTTTTTTTGATAGGGCTGCTCTACTTGAGAGTTGTTCGACTTAAGAAAATGCATTTGGAATGGATTAAACTCTTAAGTAGAGGTACCACTGTATTGAGCACTGAAGAGAGATCACAGGACTAGAACTCAAGGGTACAAATCCCATTTTGCCATAAAAATTCACAGTAGGGTAACAGTGGGTAACTGATTTCAAGATATCACACACCTCAAAAACCCTTTTAAGGTTCCCATAACTAAAAACAACTTGACGGCACATAAAACAGTACAGATTATCTCATTATCAGGATGTGAATTGTGTTCCTGGTCTTGTGGGCTTGCCCTAGCAGCTCCATTGCTGGACCTAGGTGGGGCAAGTAGTACTACTACCTCTCCTGTCAAGAAAAAATGTATATTAGACTTAAGTACAGATCTTGTGAAATGTCCCTTGTTCCTGCTCATGCTAAAGCTCCACTCCTAATTCCTCGGGGTAAAGAACCCTAAGGAAGTTAATGGCCTTGTGTCCTGTACTTGGGTCTAAAGAAAAAGCCAATCAAGTAAAGTGGAGCTCAGTATGGTTGTTAAGAAATTCTGAGACACCAGATAAAGAAGGCACACTTTAAAGAATAAGAGGATAAAGCAGTGGTCTTTCAGGGACAGAGCTGGAGGAGTGTGTATGAGAAAAGGAATTTAACCCGGTTCCCACACAGACACACCTTTAAACGCTTGCTCGGCCTAACACTCAGTGTTAAGACTATGAGAGAAACTGAAAAGCCGTGTTAAGACTGCCAAAGAAGGTACATCTGCCCTCTTAACTTTTTGTGATGGCATCTTGGTAACTGTTTTTAAAAAGGTAGAGTAGTGGAATTTGACTTCATGAAAGCCAGAAAGAGCCTGGGAGAGAGGCTTCCTGACTGACAAGACTGTTGACTAACCCCCTCCATTTTAGGACTGAGGAGAAATTTCTAATTTGGGGTTTCCTCCCATCTCCTCCTTTGAGATGTGATACCGAGATACTGATCACTTATCATGAAACACGATGAAAACTGACTTTAAAAAACCTTTAGAAAGCCAACATTGCAGTCCATCTGCTGATAAGTGAAGCCCTTTGCATTTAGGATTAATGAGGCTTTCTCATGTGAAATTATAGTTACCCACATAGATAAAGGGGAGGGGGGCTGACCCCCTTATCTCTAAATTCAGTACTAGCTGCAAAGTAAGAGGATTTCGGAGGCTTTAGAGATTGAGAGGTGTAGTAGGAGGGAATATGAACAGAGAGAGAGAAATGGAGGTTTGAAACTGACAGGCCTCTCAACTCATAGAGATGGAGAATCAGGGACATAGAGACTCAGGGTGATTGCTGAAAAGGTGAAAGATAGGGGACTTAGATGAATTTATTCACAGTCTAGCTAAAGTTACCCAAACTGGTAGAATGTAGGAGAAGCAATATCTTCAGTTGAACACTAGAAACTGAGTGTTCATGTTTGTTTGCTTGTTTAAGAAAATAATTCTTTTGGCAAGCAGCAATATCTTGTGGAGAGTGGAGAAAAATTATAAATGGCCACCATCAGAGGAATGGGTTCCCTTTCAAAGTCCCAAGGCAACACAGAGAACAAGAGTTGGAGGAAAGAGAAAAATGGGCAATGAACTGAATTGAAGTTTCAGCCAGTGATAAAAAAATATAGAGGTAGACACATTATTTTTACATCTTGCAGCTAACCTTCTCAGAAAGCAGGTAGTTGTTCCTACATACTGCTGTAAATGATTATTGTTTTATGAACAATTCTGTCATGACATTTTGCAGTCTGGAAGTCAGCACTGAAAAGCAATCAGTTTTTAGAATGCAATCCTGTCTAGGCTGATAGCGTGACAACAGTAATTATCAGAAGCATTGAAAGCCAACAGGCCAATCCTCTGGCTGCTTATTCACAAGTACATTCTATGGTGGTCAATGGGGCTTTCCCCTAGCTACTTATACACACAGAGAGAACCCGCTGACAATTTCAGAATCACAGTAGCTAAGTTTCTCAAACAGATCAGTGTCCTTTCCATGTTCAAAAGTGGCATAGATGGAAAGTAGAGATGGGCACGACCAGAAAAAATGACGTTTCGGTTTTTCGTTTGTCGGAACGGGTCCGTTTCATTCCATTTCCGTTTGTCACAAAATTTTGCGAAAATTTTTCAGTTCAACGTTTCATTCATCGTTTGTCGTTTCTACCGCGATTTAGCGCGATTTGACTTCCCATGAGAGTAGTAGCCTAGTAGGGGTACTAGATGCCTCCAAAAAAGATATTGTATTGGGTAAATAAAATATAGTTCAGTTGTACATCAACTGTGTAATGCAGCTAAATGAATTTGAAAGTCTCTCTTATTTTCTCTCAGGTAGGAAAATGTTGAAAAAAACAAATGGTACTATGAAACTAAATCCAGAAGAAGTCCCTTTTAATCCAATATATAATATATTAATCGGAAAAGCAGAGAAGTTCTTGTTGACTGTTCTGTTTTTGCACCCCAAATTGTGTGTGGGTGTACAAGCAAATTGAACTTGGAAAAAAGTAGGAAATAAATTGTATATTTTAAAATAAATCCACACACCCCACTCCCATTCGACCCTCCCCCTTTATCCAATAGCAGAAAAATCCTCCTCTCCCCACAAACAGCCAGAGAAGAGAACAAAGAAAAAAAAAGGATAACTGCTTCCCTTCGGCAGACAAAGCTGCAGGGAATCAAAACAATACTTTTCTAAATTCAATTCCCTCCCTGCCTGCCTAACTGAAAGCCTACAGCCACCCAGGCCTCCCTCCTCCAATATTTGTCTCGATCGTATCGCACCAGCAGCCAAGCCACAGCCCTCCTCCCTCAACCACCACACACCGACTGCGATTTCTGGAAGTTGCCTCGGGTTTTTATACCCTCTGGCACATCCAGGAGTGTCAGTCAAAACCTGGCCATTCCATTGGTGGAATGGAGCAAAAAAAATTGCATGGTCCCATCCCATGCCCATCCCATTAATGGGCAGGTCTAAAGAAATAAAAATAAAATAAAATAAAATAAAATAAATGCAACGTTTTATTGCAATAAAAAACCCACTGCCTGCTACTGTTAAAATTCAGGCATTAGAATAAATAAATTTCACATGTTTGTGTTGTACTTTGGTGTTTTTTGGACCACGATTTAAAAGAAAAATTGCGGTCACCATTTTACCCCCGCATGGCATGGCGAGACGACGAGGATGACCCCCCCCCCAGCCTGGTGCAAGCAGCCCAGGACAGGAGAGGGGGGGGAAGGCCGGGGACCCCCCTAGAAACCACCCCTCTGGTAGGTGGCAAAGCCTCAGGCGGGCATATTTTTGCCTGCTTTTTCAGCCGGGAATTTTTTTTTTTTAAAGCTTTTTAAAAAACTTTTTTCCTGGGCTTTGCATCGCGCGATGCCACAAACGGAAACGAAAAACCCGACCAATTTTTTCTTTTGTCAGTTCGGGTTCGAGCGGGGCCAGCTTAATTACCATTACCGTTTCTGTTACGTAACGGAACCGAAAAAACGGAAACAGAAACAGAAATTTTGACATTCCGTGCCCATGTCTAATGGAAAGATTCAGGCTCAAAAGATACTGACAGAGAGTCAACAAGATGTCAGTGTAAATAATCCCAGAACAAGGTTATAACATCCACCATTCCTTCTGGTTTCCCATATATCTGGAGACCACCTTGTAAATAGATAAAGGAAAGCACCCATAAGATGTTTCAAAATGTATACCTTTGCACCATAAGAAGAACCGCAAGCAAGAAGTGCATTTTTGAGAAAGTCTTAGGAGAGGTGCTGAATATGAGTCATAATTGTATTCACTCTCTGCTTACAGATGCAAGCATTCAGCATATTTTTAACCACATCTGTTACCAAAATCACACAGGTAGGTACATGAAAGTATGAGAATCTAATTTCAGGATCTATTTTAAGAGATCTGTACAAGGTCATCCTGTTAGAGTCCAGCAGGAAGTTCAAAAAACATATTTGAAAGCATATTCAAAGTTAAAATGTGGAAGGGAGAAGGACTGTGGAAATTTAAATATCTTACATATGGAACATGTTCATTCTTCTATCCAGTGAAGAAGAGCATGATATTAATATTGTACACTTGTTTCCTTTTATTATTGGGGGATAATGTGGCACGGGGATTAGTACATAAGGCCATTTTATTGTGTGAATAGGCAGTAGTCATTCAAAGACAAAAATAGTTTGCTATGTGTTGTAGAAATGATCTACACATAGTATAAAGCAGGTGTGTGTGTGTGTGTGTGTGTGTGTGTGTGTGTGTGTGTGTGTGTG
>JAHTLZ010000129.1:81707573-81723160 GCA_023846285.1 Phrynocephalus versicolor | reverse complement strand
GTGTGTGTGTGTGTGTGTGTGTGTGTGTGTGTGTGTGTGTGTGTGTGTGTAAATTGGCTGCCATTTGCTTTTTTTTCTTTCTTGAGGCCGGACAAGATTTCCTAGGAGTCTTTAACCTCCTCAAATAACCTCTTCACGTATGACACAATTCTTCAAGCAAAAAAAAAAGTCTGACCTAAAAACAACAATCTGTGCCTCTTCCCAAGGTAATAAATGACCTGAAGAGTCCAGAGCTGTCTGTCTTGTTTTTGCTGCACCATTGCTTGAAACAGGTCATCTAATTGAACAGAATAGGAAGCTTCCAACATAACTTTCCTTTCGATATCCTTCTAACAGCCTGAAATGTTATCTACAACCACATAAAGTACAGTGGTACCTTGTATAAAGGAATCAATTTGTTCCAAATGAAATTATGTTAAGCAAATTTTCCTTCATACAAATTTCCCATAGGAATACATTGAAAATAGAGTAATCCCTAATCACGACCATTTTATGTTGTACAGATTTGCCACATAGGCAATTCTGTTAAGCAAATTTCCCCTATCTCTGGAATTTTTATGTTGTATAGATTTTATGTTATACAAACCATTTGTTATATGAGGGTGCACTGTACAGTAGTTGCTTGATGGATACTTTAGCTTAAAAGAAGCCTCATTTTCATGGCAAGCAACCAGGATAAGAGGGACAGGAGGGGGGTACCTAATCTGTTTACGTCTTGCTTCCCATACTCCTCCTTTCTTTCTATCCGAAGAAGTAAAGGGAAAAGTGAAATCTAGCTTACTCCCCACCCCCACTCTATTAGCCTGAATCTTGTCCCTGCAAAGCTCATTAAATAGCTCATTAAGTATGGTGGGGAGTTTGACTATTGAATGTTCCAGGAGCAGAGTCAGCCTTGGGCAGGGTTTACGGTGCCCATAGTGCTCTCAGAAAAAGGGAATTCTAGGAAGGGTCGGTCATCCTAAGTCACAACTGACTTAATGCATGATGTTGTCATTGTCATTGTCATCCATTGCAGGGAACTATTTGTAGGGAAAACAGTATGCAAAGTGATGATGAAAGTATATAGTGTAATCAGTAAATAAACAAGACTAAATAGTAACAGTAAAATAGTATTTTTAGAAGATGCAATCATTTTAGTCTGTGCCAATATAATTAATGGTTCCTTGGAGGGTGCCAATATATTATGCAGACAAGAGGATTCAGGATCCCACAAGGCAGCTTAAAAAACAAGGGTGCCCCAATTTAAAAAAATCATAACTAACGAACTGGAGTTTGGATCAGCACCAAATTTGGAACCATTCACATTGGATGAAATCCAGCCCTGACAATTGCTTTGTGTTTGGATGAGAACTGGTTTGATGAAAAAAAGGAGTCAGCTTCTGGGATTTTTGCTTGTGTGTTGTCATTTTGTGAATGGTAATGAGCACAGGAGGATATCCTGAAGACCATCTTACTTGAAGCACAGAATCATTGTAAGGTTGGAAGGGACCTTGGAGGTCAACCTCCTGCCAAAGACAGGAGACTTAATACCATCCCAGAGAGATGGCTGTCCAATCTCTTCTTGAAAACCTCCAGCAATGGGGTGCCCACAACATCAGGAGGCAAGCCCTTCCACTGTTTAATGGCTCTCCCTGTCAGGAAATTTATCCTTATTTCCAGGTTGGCTCTCCCTCAGAGGAGTTTCCACCCTTTGGTTCTTGTCATACCCACAGGTGCAATTGAGAATAAATCAATGCCCTCTTCCCTGTGGCAATCTCTTCATCGGGCAAAACATGCCTGGTTCTCTTAATCATTCTTCATATGATTAAGCTTCCAGTTCCCTTATCATCTTAGTTGTTCCTCTCTGCACTTTCTATATGGCCTCTGTGCCTTGTTTGTATGGTGGTGACCAGAAGTGGACCCAGTATTCCAAATGTAGCCTCACTAGGGCAGTATAGAATGGTACTATCACTTGTGACCTTGATGCTATCCCCCTCTTGATGCAGCCTAGGACCGTGTTTGCTTTTTTTGACAGCTGCAACACACTGCTGCCTCATCCTTAGGCAGTGGTCTACCAGGACACCTAAATCCCTCTCACAGCTACTAATGATGAGCCAGGTACCAGCTATCCTGTACCTATGCATCTGGTCTCTCCTGCCTAAGTGCAGGATCTTACTTTGCTCATCATTGAAATGCATCTTGTTGGCTAGGGCCGAATGTTCAAGTCTGTCAAGATCTTTCTGTTTGCTGCCAACAATGCTCGCAACATTCAGACTGCCCTTTTTTATGTAAACCTTTTTTCCCCTGCTGGCAACATAGGCACGATATTGTGCTGCAATATTGGGCCATTTCCTGGCTTTTTGAATCATGGATACAGAAGCACAAGATCCCACATTAATAAAGCAGAGGTTTTTTTTTTTTAAAAAAATAAAGAACTGAATAACAAACTGTAACAAATTCTGGAAACAAAGGAAGATACTAACCTAAAAGTAGCGGTAGGAGTGATAAACAAAACACTCATTAAGTTTGTAGAAAAATGAAAGTAGGAGCAGTTAAAAAAAGAGGGTGTCTCCCTGAATATTCATCTCTACTTGATTCTAGAAGAAGCAGTTTAGTTTGAAACCTTCCATATGGCTATTAACCAAGCACATCCGATCTCACTTGATTTTGGAAGCTAAGCAGGGTCGGCCGTGGTTAGTACTTGGATGGGAGACCACCAGGGAATACCAGGTGCTGTAGGCGCCTGGAGTAGAAACTAGCAAACACTCCAGTATTCCTGCCAAAAAAACTCCATGGACATGGAGTCACAAAGAGTCGGTCACGACTGTAACAACACAACAAACACAGGTGCATGTGTACTAACATGTAGTTTAGCCTTAAATTCAGGCAACTGGAAGATAAAAATTACATGCTGCCTCTAATGCGAAGTTAGGGCAGTTTAACTTTCTTAAAATGACCAGGGTATTTCTCAGAAATTTAAGAAACCATTGTAATTCAAAACATGTAAGGTACAATATGTCCTGCTTTCAGCTTGACCTGAGCCGTATCCTGAAAACCAGCCTCAGAAAAGCACCAGTGACATTTATACTTAACGGGGAGAGACTGAACCATGCTATAGAGGATCTAATGTTTTCAAGAAGATGCTTGTGGGGAATGCCACAAATGTGCACAAAGGGAGGAAAACAACAAATGTATATCTAACCCACGGAGCTATCCAGTCAACTGTGAGAGAAGTGTGCCCATAAACACACACTCTCTGCATGTATCCTCATAGGCCACTGGTGCCAGTGAGAGAAGGGGGAAAAATAAGCTGGAATCATCAGGCTACAAATTGCAGAACTATGTAAATACATTTTAAGAACAGGTTCTTAAGGAAGATTTCAGGTTGTGTAATTTCTCTGATGAGGTGAGCCACTGATGAGGTACCCTTGGGCCTTGATATATGCTACAGGGCTAGCCCTCTCTCTGAACTCCCACCATTCCTCCGGTGACAAATTGTCTCTCCAGAAATTATGGTGGGGGCCAGTTTACTCTTTGTGTGCTATTTCCCAGATAACAGTTACTTCTTCTCTCAGCTTGTGTTTGGTTAGGAAATGAGTCTTAAAAAAAAAGGCATGATATGACCTGATAGTTCAGGCTGCCTTTAAAAAAAAGCTGTTTTGGGTGGGGAAATAGACCTTATATGATACTTTGTAGATCCAAGGCTATTAGTGGCACAGTCAGTCATTTCGGTGCCCCAAAAGAAATGGCCATAGAGGACACATGCTGTCTGTGGGGTGCATGTTACTTACTCCTATGGAAACCCCAACTAGAACAGACATGGAGTGCAAGGACGAAAAAAGCACTTTTGTTTTCCCTCCATGGTACTTGGCCAATGCATTATTGGCCAAGTGTGGTTGGACACACCCAGAATTTGTTTTGGTAAAATATGCTCTCCATATATAAAAGGAAATATAAGAACCATATAGTCAACAATAAAAACACAGTACAACAATACAATATAACCTATTATTTAAAAAAGGAAGAAGAGAAGTAAAAATTAATTATTCAACAGTTTGGTAGCACTTGGAAATAAACTATATATCTAGTTGTCCTAGTGTGCAATGCCCTAAAACGTCGCCCTGAGGGTAACAATTGAAACAGGTTATGTCCAGGATGTGTGGAATCAGTATATATTTTCATCGCCTTCTTTTTAGCTCGTGTGGTATACTATTCCACAATAGATGGCAGATAAAAGTAGCAATAATTTTTTCTGCAGTTCCAATTATCCGTTGAAGTCTAGATCTGTCATGCTTAGTTGCAGAACTAAACCAGACAGTTATAGAGAAACAGATGATAGATTCAATAACACCTCTATAGAATTGAATCAACAGTTCTTTTGGCAGTCTGAACTTCCTAAGATGACGCAGAAAAACATTCTTAGTTGTGCTTTCTTAATAATGCACCATGATGCTGCAGCTCATGCTGGCATGAACATGTTTGGTCTACGAAGTTGGCTTCGGAATACTTGCTATCTAATCTACACTAACAATCATCATTACATTAGGTGGGCACCGTGGACGGAGCGCTTTCAGTAGTAGTCCTCCATTTTGGGAATGCTTTCTCATGCAAATTCAGCTTCTCTATTACTACTACCTTTAAAGACTTCTGTTCTCCCTTGTTCCAAGTCCTGATATGAGTTTATATTCTTATTTATGTTGCCTTTTTTACTTGTATGCTGTGTTTCAAACATCTTAGCCAGCATCCTATTTGGGTTCACTTCACACAAAAAAAAAAAAAAGTTGCAGAAGTAGCCGCAACTATTTGGTGAAGTGCTTCTCGAAGGCCAAGCTTGTGACATGACATGCAGCCTACACCTCTCAAACTAGTCACAGCTTCTGCGTTCAGTAAACTGAAACAGGAAACTTACCCTTTATCAGAAAGGTTCAGGTAACTGGAGGATTAAAAGTATATGCTAGCTACCTCTTATGCAAAAAAAAAAAAAAGAAAAAAAAGGCTTGCTTTAAAGCCATGTTAAAAAAAATAATATACAGTGGTACCCCGACTTAAGAGCAGTTCGACTTAAGAGCGGAAAACTGTTGGCATCTTAACTGCTGCCTTACAAATTTTAGATATGGTCTGCTCAACTTACAAATATTTTTCCATGTTTTTGATTTTTTAAACTTTTTTCAATTTTTTAGATAGGTACCCTGACTTAAAGAGTAGTTCAACTTAAGAGCATGCATTTGGAACGAATTAAATTTGTAAATCGCGGTACCAATGTATAAAATAATTTAATATTGTATATGAATCAGACCATAGTATATGTGGAAGGGAAAATAAGCACACTGTATTTAACTTATCATTAGGCATAAATAAAAAGTATAGCTGGCAATTAAACCAACTGCATGGAATTACAGCCTCATGGTGCAGTGGTTAAATGCCTGCACTGCAGGTAAAACTGTGCTCACAACCTGGGTTCAATCCCTGGTAGCAGGCTTAAGGTTGACTCAGCCTTCCATCCTTCCAAGGTTGGTAAAATGAGTGACCAGATTGCTGGGGGGTGGCAATGTGTGACCTGCAGACTGTAATTAAAATTGTAAACCGCCCAGAGACTACTTGAAGTGGTATGGGGCGGTATATAAGCAGAACACTTTGCTTTGCTTTAGAAAAACTGACTAGTAATTTATTTGCTACTTTCCTGATTTTATAAGTTTCAGGTGCAATTTTCCATTCACAACCTACAGTGAAATTTTGCACCATTCTGCTGTAATTATTCAGAGTTGGTCACATGAATTGAAAAGATAAAACTAAAATTATGCTTTGCAGAAACCGGCATTGGGAAGCACATTTCGGAAGTCATGATCTTGACCTCCTGCTGTTAAAAGAAAGTTGTAAAGCTGTTGAACTGAATTCTAGGCTGCAAAGGACACTGGCAAGGTGCCTTGCAGCCAGTCTTGTAATATGTTTGCTTGAAAACCGAGTCCCCCTCAAAAGCAAACCCTATGACTGCCTTTCCTGGAATGTGTGTTCAGATAGTAGCCCTCATTTCTTTGGGAGGGGGGAAGTTGGGGTGTGTGCTTTGTAAGACTTAATAAATTTTAAAATATTGATTCCAACCCCTACTGTTGATTTTCACATTTTCCCCACTAGGCAAACATTAATTTTCCTTTGTCTAGGGGCTGCTGTAATCAACACATCTTGTCCTATTTCCTCCTCATTACTTCCTGGTACACTTAATTGACCATTATTGTGGTTAATGGTAGAGTTCTGGGAATGATATTTGATGCCAAACTGCTGTCAGAAAACTTGCCAAGGGGGAAGGGTAGACTAAAATAGTAGCACCTGCTCATTCCTGCTTTAGCGTCACATGGACGGCAGCAAAGTACAGTCCTGTCCCACTAAAATCAGCTTCCCGGCTGACAAAAGTGAGAAAGAAATTAGCAGAACAGCCTTGTAGGGGTGGAGAAGGAAGAAAGAGATGCCACCAGATGTTCTCACGCTGGATGCAGTTCAACTCCTTCTGGGATGTGGAGAAAGCCAGCATATGAGATGTTTAGCTTTTTTGAGCACAATTCCCAGAATCCCATAGGGTTAAAACAATTAAGTATTTTCCATTTCTAGTCAAAGGAATATAAGAGTATCTAGTGATTTTTCCTTTTTCATGTTCTATGGATAGCAGCACATCTACATCTACAAACTTTTCTTCAGATAAACAGGGGGCTCCTCTGGTAGTATCTAATGGTGTTCTCTACCAGGGTGCCTTCCTCTCATCACCCAGAGCTACGCATCACCTCTTCAGATAACAGCTTCTGTTCCAAGTCTCTTGACAGACTTCCAGAATAAATGAAGCCATCCAGTGTAGTGACCCTATTTGGATCACAATAGCGAGCTACTACATGCCAGCATTCAGTTGCGATTTCTCACTTTTGTTTAAAATGTGCTAGAGAATATTAAAATAAGGCTGAGGGTTTTCAAAAGCTGATCTCTGGCTGTCGTATTTGTGACAGGGATAAATGCACCCAGGCGAGATATCAAAGCTGTCGCATTTAATCAGCCAAAGTGTTGCATCTTGTAGGAGTTCTCCTCAGAGCACTGAATAAATCACAGACATCATGTGGAACTTTTACAAGCTGTATTATTTTGATAGTCCTGTTTAGCTTTACTGTGAGGAAATGTTTACAAAATTTTCCCTCCTGATTTTCAGTGTCAGAAGCAGAAAGGAAGACAAGAGGTGGTACGCAGCAGTGTACACCAGCAAACTGGAAATTAATTGGGAAAATCTTATCTGCAGTCCTGCATTTAGTTTTGGATGCCGTCTTGTAAGAAGAATAGTTGGGTTTGGGCTCCATCTACCTCTAATCTGTCTCTTGACCACATGTCATTCTATGAAAGCCCATGTAACTTGATAACGTTAAAACTACGTTTATAGTGTAATGTACATGCAAGAAACAGAGCATCTTGAAACCCTACAATTTCACAGTTGCCTTGATGGCCAATTTATATAGTCTTTGGGGGCCACTGTTGTCCCAAGACCAGTACTGGGCTGCACAAGCCAGTTATCCCATAAATGGTTATGCAATAGGATTAACAGGCAGTCAGAACTTCACAGTATGGCTCAGGACATTACATGAAATCACATACATGTGATCTCGATAGTGCAGGATCCTTCTTGAAAGGGAAAACATTTTCCTCTGTTAGAATGAAAATGACAACAGGGGTGAGAGAGTACTTGCAGTACTTTAAAGACTAGCAAATCTATTCCAGCAGCTAAAGTCTAGGAGCAAGTCACAACTCGAGTTTTCCCAGTGAATCAGAGGAATTTAAAGAGGAGTTGACTCACCAAATCCCCACTGATTCCATGGGCCTTCCCTAATGGTGACTTACTACTGGAGCTCAGTTAATGTGACCCTTTGTATGAAACAGAGTTGTTAAAGTGCAACAATATCTTCCCTTATTTCCTTTCCTCAATCCCCTTCACTGTTGCCAGCATGCTGTGACAAACTAAAATGGCTACTTGCTTGGAAATAACTATTTGCTGCAGTTCAACACAAGCCCAGTAGGGGGCAGTACAACTCTAACAAAGAATTGGTCTTGAGGGCTATACACACACACACACAAACACACAGGAAATCCTGAACTAGATCATATTGAAGGAAATACGTGGACATAAGTAGTTACAGCTTCTGACGAAAGAGGAATCTGAAAGCAGAAGGATGTTCTGCTTTTTACATAGGTAGCACTGCAGTAACTGACGACTTTAAATTGGAACATTATGCTTATTTATCCTTTTTTCCCCTTCCCTACAGCTTTAAGTGTTACAGCATTCCTTTTAATATGTCACTGTGACTCTTGGTTAAAATGGAGGTGATGTTTGCATGTACAGGCGAACATTCATCTAGAAGAGAGCCTGTGTGCCATTATGGCAAGCCAAAATCAATGGCAGCTTAACATAAGCAAGACCAAGTGAACAAGGAGTTGATTCTTTTGCACATGCTGGCAGTCACTAAGCACTGGAGAGGGTTCAATTGGTAACCTAATGCTATTGTAGGATGCCCTAAAATGAACCAAAGCTTCCAGTTGCCTTAGCTTCCCTTGTTTTATCAATGTTTCATAAACTCCTGCCACAGTCGAGACTTCCAGTGCTGATAGACATCTGCGTTAGCACAGAACTTTTGGAATTATAGTATGGATGAAGTCCCTTGGTACCAAGTAGAGAAAAAAGTATTCAATGAGTTATAAAAGATAGTTAGATAATTAAGAGAAGAAATCCATAAAATGAAAACCTCAAGTTTTCTGCCAAGTATCCTTTCCCTTGGGTCAAAAGCGCCCCCTTCTGGACTATCTGCTGCAGTACTTGATGAAGTGGGTCTTGTCCACTAAAGCTTCACCACAATTTGGAAACATACTAATTATTTCTCTAGAAATTACTGCTCTGATACATTAGGAGCAAGTATTTTGACACTAGAAGCCATTTTAAAAATGATTTTATTTACACTGCTAGAAACTCTTACATCATTTTCTATTATAAAAACAACCTCAATGAGGCCAATAAATATTTTCTCAAGAAATATTATTCCTTTTCCTCTTTCTTTAAAAACCAAACACAGATGCAGAGTCCGTAATTATTCCATGGCAACCATGAACATAGTACTCCATATTCACTGCTCTTTTATATGGTTTATGCACCCCGAGATAGCAAGAATGCCAAGATTACAAGGAAATGCTGAATTTAAATTACCATCAAGTTCTCTGAGTGGTAAATGTCCGTCAGTTTGGAAAGCGAGACCCTTCGTACAGATTCTTCCTATTGTGAAATTCCATATACCTGCAGGCTGAAGGTTACACCTGTTCGGAACCCTGGTTTGTGGCAGTTCCCGGTGCTTTACTGGATGCAGCTGCTTCAGTCGTCCTTGGAGCCTGCTTTGGGAGGCGGATAGGCACATAGATGTTGGACGTGCAGTGTTCTCTAAGGTACTCCCCACCTTTTTCTTCATAATCTTTCCGAGTTATCCAGCCTTCTTCACGGTTCATGTACTCGAGGGCCCATTCTCGAGCTCCATACCACGCATCTAGGACAGGATTGGAAGCAAGATGCACCTATATGGCAAGAAGAAAATAACAGGGTCTGGTTAGTGAAGGGCCATCTCATAAAATAAGGACAACACATGGACAAAATTGTACAGTACAGCTATTTGCTCCTGTATGAAACAGCTTCTTAATATTATATGTGCAGGCCTTGCTCTAAGGCAGTGGTGTCCAAACTTCAGCCCTCCAGATGTTTTGGACCACAACTCCCACAGTCCTTTGTCATTGGCAACACAGGCTTGGAATTCTGGGACTTGTGGCCCAAAACATCTGGAGGGCCAAAGTTTGGACACCCCTGCTCTAAGGTGCCTTGTTTTCTGAGGGCAGGCACAGACAGTGACATCCCCGTGGATTGTGGTTAAACGGCAGTACTGCAGTAAACCCTCTGATCACAACCTGAACTTGATCCTGATGGTTTCAGGTAGTCGGCTCAACGCTGACTCAGCTTTCTCAGATTGTCCAAATATGTACCCAACTCACCTTATAGGATAAAAGGTCTTCCCTGACATATTTGCCTGGTGTCAATCCTAATTGGTCAAATAGAATGGTGTGATTTTTCTATGCACTTAATGGATAATGGCTTTTACTTTTGCTGTTCAGCACACTACATGCTCTACTCTAAGCAACACAGTTTTTATGGTCTCTCTCTCTCTCTCTCTCTATCTCTCTGTTCAAATGACTTTTGTTCATACTTGCTAGCACTTGGATCCCGATATATGGGATCCCTGTAGTCTGTGAAACAGGAATAACATCATTATCAGCAACTGATTGCTAATAGCAGACTCCCCCTCCTTCAATGCGCACATAACTTCATCTCACTTTGTTTTAACCATGCAAACCATAAAACAAAAGTAGGAGGTCTCCAGTCAGTGGCAACCTGCAACCACGATGATGTCATTCACATTGAGTGGGTAGAACTACATAATATGAGACTAGCTGATATAATTAAAACAAGCAAAACAAAACAACCTGTACTGTGCCCTAATTTTACAGCAACAATGCAGGAACCCTGCTGAACGGGGGCGGGGGGGAATCCTGCTTAGTTCTGTGCTACATTTTTCATAACCAGATGTATCCAGGAGGCCAAATAGCAGGCTATGAAAACAATCGTTCTCTCAACCTCTTGCTTCCTTGTATGCAACAGCACAGCAGTTCTATCCAGAGGGGTTCAAACAGTGAGCTGCCTTTTGGGATCCCCCCCCCAAATACACACACACACACACACACACACACACACACACACACACACAGAGAGAGAGAGAGAGAGAGAGAGAGAGAGAATTTTCCGTAGCCCACCAGAGTTATAAAGTATTCTATTGCCCTGTTGGAGCCATAATTGAGTGTTAGTAGTATAAGTAACACGAAGCCTTAGGCTTGTATTCCAAGGTTTCCTCTATCCCAGGCTTGTCCAAACTTTGGCCCTCCTGATGTTTTGGACCACAACTCCCAGAATTCCAAGCCTGTATTGCCAATGGCAAAGGACTGTGGGAGTTGCAGTCCAAAACATCTGGAGGGCCAAAGTTTGGACATGCCTGCTCTATTCTGTTCTTTGGTGCAGCTGTTAGAATGCCATCTGCTTCCAGTCCAGGTTAGTTACAGTTCAGCATGATGATTGAAGCTTACACTAGATTTAGTCTTATCAAAATATGTTGAAATCCGTGTTTATAAAATCTACTTTGAAGCTCACTGGCTTCAAACAGGTTAAGATTAGCCAGTTTTTAGGTGGCAGTCCAGCAGAATGCCGTTAGTATACAAAGTAAATTCTAGAGTCCTTCTCATGACTATGACAAGATAGCGTGAACAAGCCTGAACCAATGTTAGGCTTGTTCTCATAAATGCTTGAACTATGGCTCAGAGCTACGGCTCAATCACATCACTTATCTGGCAGCCCGTAGCCTAATTAGATAATTCTTCACACTAATTAAAGTGCCTCTTAACAGATTTCCACCTATTGATGCCAGCATGCAGAGCATTTGGGCTCAAATTCTGTTGAGAAAAAACCTAGGTGGAAATGAAGTTGCCAAGCAGTTCTTCGCTTTAGAAGGGAGTCTGCCACATGTCCTGTGCAGCTGGTTATGTGACAGACAACTTACTTAAGGGGGAAACCCACCTGCATAATTATTGCGCTCCAGAGGGTTATAAACACTGCCCAGAGGGCTGTCCTCTTCCTCCTTTGGAAAGAATTATACAAGTCCAGATGCTTAAGTAAGACATCTAGAATTTTGAGAGACCCTTCACATCCTGGCCACCAATTTTTTGAACTATTGCCGTCTGGCAGGAGATATACGACTCTTAGGTCAAGGACAAATAGACTAAAGAACAGTTTTAATCCCAGAGCAGTATCTAAGTTAAATGTGACGGTTCTAGCATCATCTTAAGCAGTTTTCAAGCAGTGTTTTAAATTTTGTAAGTGGTTTTAAGAGTTTTTAATATTTTGTATGGTGCCTTGTTGTTCTGAGTGTGTAGTGGAACAGCACTGTAATTTCATTGTGCATATCTTGCATATGCATAATGAAAATAAAACTCTCTTCTATTCTATTCTCTTCTATTTATTTTTATTTTAGAGTATTTTTACCCCGTCTTTCTCCTTGGAAAAGGACCCAAGGTGGCTTACAGTAATGAGGGATAATATACAGTCCAGTACAATTAAGACATGTTCAAGTATTGAGAACAAGGAATTGAGGGACATCTTACAGCATTAAATTAGCACTGAACAATTGTTAGGTATCACATGTAGCCAAACTGCTGCTACAACCAATACTACACCTGGAAAGATGATTGAAATGGCCTCATTTCAAGAAGCTCTTTGTGCATTCTGTCTTTCATTCCAGGATACATCACATTCCCACCCGTAAGGAAGACATTTTGGACAAGCTTTTCCTGCTGCTCTTTAGGGTACCTAAAGAAATAAAACTTCTGTAAGCGCCAATTGTTAACAGCACATCATATGCCTATGAACAGAGATCATTAAATTTGCTATTCTACAACACACAGTTGTGTCTTTTAAAGAAGTAAGGCAGCGTACATTAAAGAAAATAAACAAGGATTTGGAATAAGGATTTAGCTATAATAGTAAGAACAAGGTTTAACCATTTGAAGGGTTAAAGGAAGCAATTCTTATTTTAGTTTTCTGGGGTTGTTTGGAGTATATAATCTTTCTAGATGCAAAAAAAAATACTCTTTTAGATAATGTACTGATGTTCATTGGCACCACTGACAAAGCATTAGATCTTGACCTAGCAGCACATATGAATGATCCACATAGACTGAAACTTACATATACAGTGGTACCTCAAAAGACAAAATTAATTCATTCTGTGGGTTGCTTCATTTTATGAAAAGTGTGGTTTCCGATAGGAATGCACTGAAAACCAATTAATCTATTCCAAAGGTGAGAAAAAAGGCAAAAAAGAGGAACGGATTACATTGGTTTTCAATGCATTCCTATGGGAAGGCTGTCCCAACGCCATGAAAGACCAGAACAGCCTTTTCCCCTCTTTGGGGGCGGTGGGTTTTAGAAAGCCTGCCCCAGCCCAGCAAAGCAGGGGAAAAGCTTCTCCCCTTTATTGGGTTGGGGGGGGCTTTAATCAACCAGCAGCCGAAGGCTGCTCCGCGCAGTCCGACAGAAAGCTGGTTTGTCAGGCTGTGCGGAGCAGCCTTTGGCTGTCGGTTGATTGAGAGGTTTCCCCCCAACCCAGTAAAGGGGGGCACCTTCCCCCCCCCACTTTGCTGACTGGCCTGAACCAGCAGGGGGGCAAGCAAGTGAGGGCTGACTTGCCCGGTCGCCTGTGCATCCGCTTGCTGAGTCGGGGCAGCCAGGATCGGGGACCAGGATTTTGAATTTCCCCCTCGTTGGATCATGCAAAGAGGGGGCTGTTGGCGCAGGAAATTCAAAAGCCTGGACTTTGTTTGCAAGGCTGTTTTGCAATTGGAATCCAGGCTTTTGAATTTCTCGTACCAACAGTCCCCTCTTTGCATGGTGTAACGAGGGGGGAATTCGAAAGCCTTGTCTCCGATCCTGGCTACTTCAACGCAGGAAGAGGGCAAGTGGGTGAGTCACCCCTCCCCCTCTCCCCCTTCCCCCCAGGGAAGCCAGCAAAACCCCTTTCAAAAACCCACTGCCCTCAAATACGGGAGAGGGCTTTTGATTGAGAGGTCCCCCCCCCAACTCAGCAAAGGGGGGAAGTTTTTCCCCTGCTTTACTGGGTTGAAGGGAAACCCCCTTAATCAACCAGCAGCCAAAGGCTGTTCCTGGCAGTGCAGCGTGGTCAAAACAAGCTGGGTGTCGGGCTGCAAGGAGCAGCCTTCAGTCCAAAAATAAACATATCTATTCAACTGGACACTTACCTGTCAAGAACAAAGTGCATGCTTTCTGCTAGGCCAGCCTGCTCTTCACCTATCAGGGATGGCTGGAACAAAATTTCAGGAACTCTGATTCTTTCTGTGCCAATAAAAAGCTGGTGATACTCGGCAAGGTTAAACACGGGCTGTACAAATAAGATAGAGAACAGCATGACACAAGGGCAATACTACACTTCTGAATATTTGCTCCACCTATGTCAAATCTTTCCTCTCCCTTTACTGTTTCTCTCAGGAGCCATTCCGCAGAGGCAGTATATATCTGCATAACTTTATCAAACATGCTTAGTGAAGGAAATGTTGTATAAAGGAAATGTTGCTACTTCTCCCAACCACACTCCGTTTTATACAACATTTCCTTCACTAAGCATAAAGACAAACACGTGTTTTTTAAAAAATTGTCTAGAGTCTATGGCACTTGAAAACTATAGTGGTACCTTGTATAAAGGAATCAATTTGTTCCAAATGAAATTATGTTAAGCAAATTTTCCTTTATACAAATTTCCCGTAGGAATGTATTGAAAAAGAGTGATCCCATTTTTATGTTGTACAGATTCGCCCCACAGGTGATTCTGTTAAGCAAATTTCCCATATCTATGGAATTTTTTATGTTGTACAGATTTTATGTTATACAAACCCTTTGTTATACAAGGGTCCACTGTATATATATACCATTCATTAATATTAAGTCTATGATACATAATTTAATTTGGATTGAGCATCTTGATGAGAGATGAATAGAAACACTAGGTATAATACACAAGAAAATGTTTTTCAAGGAATACTCAAGACTGAGTGAACTCCTTTACAAACTTATGTGCAACATCACTGACTGGATGCAATGACTTTCACCATGTTACTAAATAGACATTTTTGATGAAGTGAGAGCATGGTGCATATAAGGCCAAACCTGCACTGTAGTGACTGGCTTTTCCACTTCAGGTTGTACCTCTGGAAATAAAGGCTCAAATTCATTCACACTTTCTAAATCTTCCATAGACTGCTCACTGCTCAATGGATCCAAGTCAGGAATCTTAGAAAAAACAAACCACAGGTTATTCTTGTAGACAGGGGGAACAACACACAAGCTGACAAGAATACACAAAGTTATAAAAGCAACTATGTCCAAGATATTGATTCTTTCCCACTAGCAGGATTCAATCTAGGTATTCTGTTCTGAAAAGTGGCAGTGTTTAATGTACACAGGTAGAGATGGGCACGACTTAGCGGTATTTCCGTTTCCGTTTCCGTTACTCGGTTCCGTTACTCTACGGAAACGGAAACGGGAATTACTCCGCCAGACTTCGAGCTCGAACCGACGAACGAATAATTTGGTCAGATTTGTCGTGCTCGTTACTTGCATCGCGCGATCGCGCGCGATGCCAAGCGGCACAGAAAAAAAGTTTTTAAAAGTTAAAAAGCCCGGTTCCCGGCCAAAAAGCAGGTGGAAATATGCCTGCCGTGCCTCAGGGCACCTACCAGAGGGGTGGTTTCTGGAGGTCCCCGCCCGGCCTCCCCCCCTCCTCCGTCCTGGGCTGCTCTGGTGGGACTCGCCGCAGGCTCGCAGCAGCAGCAAAGCAACAAGCCGCACGGCACGGACGGCACAGGAAAAAACTTTTAAACTCTCCCCCCCCACACCCATTCCCGCACGGCACCAGTCTCGCCGCCGGCTCAAGCGGCAC
>JAHTLZ010000129.1:81666141-81697211 GCA_023846285.1 Phrynocephalus versicolor | reverse complement strand
TACATACATACATACATACATACATACATACATACATACATACATACGCACGCCCCACCACCACCCCCGCCGCCACACTACCTGCGAGGAGATGCCCAGGCGCTGGAAGCCGTGGTCGAAGAGCAGCTCCTGCAGCTCCATTTGGACGGGCACGTTCCGGTCGAAGGGCGAGCGGAGGAGCCAACGGAGGGGCTCGGGGCTGCCTAAGTCATTGCCCACTTGCGTCTCCGGCCCGGTCCCGCCGCGGGCCCCCCGGCTCCGGGCCACCAAGGCACGGTAACGGAGGAGGGGCTCGCCAGGCACGGCCGGATCCGGGCAGGCCCAACCCAAGCGCAGCTGGAACGAGCCGTTGTCCAGGACCAAAGGAGCCGGGCTCGGCAGGCGCACGGCCGGGTGCGCTTCCAGCACGGGGTCGGGATCCCATCGGACGTCGCGGAAAGGGAAGACGCCGCCGCCTGCCTCCATGGCGGCCAAGACCGTCCCGCACCTCGGGTGCCTCCCCTTTTGCTTCCGACGGGAAACAAGGCCGCGCGATCGAACGTTCCGTTATTCGGCCTCCCCACTTGAGAAAAGTTAGCTGCGCAGGGCATTTCGCAGCTGGAACGGAAGATCGTTTTATTCCGGTCAGAAGATCTGTTTTCCCGTGAAAAATCAACAGATGTATGCTTGGGCTTACGATTGTGTGACCATTTGTTCAGATGTCTGGAAAATAAAAAATCTCTCTGCTCATGGCTGGAGAAGCGGACACCACGCTGCCCTTCTTAAATTTTGAATTTTTCCTGGTTTTCTCCAGTTGTCTCTTCCAACTCGTGGGGAGGGCGGGCAGGTGATATTCAAAAGCAATCAAGACCCTGGCGTTGATTAACGTGCTTGTCAGTCTTTGTACAGCTCATAGAAGGCAGCTCCTGGACTGAATCTAACCCAGATAATCAAGATTTTCCTGGAGACACTGGCAGCAGATCTGCTGAATTTGGGGTCATTTGATAGGGCGCTTGAAACATGGAGGGCTTTTCTCAACTAGACAGCTGTGTCCAATGTAAGGACTCAAATTCTGAATGATGTGGTTTATTTATAACAAATATGTGTTACATTTGGTTAAGACTGTTCTAAAGAAGCTCCTGCTGCTGACTATTAGCTCATTCCTAAGAATTCTAACTAGAGCACAGATTTCACAAATCTGTTTAAATTTATATCCACTTTCCAACAAGGTTTCAGAACAGCCAACAAACACATGCAATAAAACAAAAAAAATGAAATCAGAAGCATAAATAATCAGTGGATAAGGTATCCAAGTGTCATGCTAATGCAAAATCGAAGGAGGGTGTCATCTTTGCTTCCTCTATTATCTAGTACACTAAACTCCATTAGGTGCAAATCTCTTGTCACAACCATCCTGTAGCCTATTGGTTGCACAGGAAAGCATTATCTTGTCCACCCACATCTGCTGGCACTAATTGACCTCTTCCTTCTTTATCATCTGCCTATGTGTATCTCAGAGGAGTAGTGGTTTTCTAGTAATCTCAAGAGAAAGAATATGGAACTAGGCAAAGTGCCTTTTTAAAGGCACTGTTTCCTCTTAAATCTGGCCACCACAAGAATTTAAAACAACTGTCAGTGGCATAAAAGAGGTTGTACCCCTGGCATCCCAATGGAAATGTTTGGTTTAGAGATGGACAACACGTGCCCCACAGACCACATGAGACCCTGCCCATTTTTCACCCCACAGATCCCTGCCCTCGTTGCCTTAATAGTACAGCAGCAGTATAATAAGCTATTTCTTATTCAAAACTAAATATGGTGGGAGTGCATGCCTTGCACATGCCCAGAAGAGACACATGCTGCCTGCATACCTTATTGCAGAAAACAAGACTCTTTCTTAACCAGCTTCTTCGAGCTTCTGAGAGGCTCCCTGCTGCACTTAATTTCACTTCACTGCTGAAATCTGCCAGTAAATCGGGAGTTACATGGTAGTTATCCTGGTGGTTGGAGAGGGTCAAATGCAGCCATCCTCACCATAATATGCTGACCCTTAGATACAAAGGTACTACCGGTTTTAGGATTTCATTTTTCATGTAACTGTGCATCCTCCTTACAACCAACCCACAGTTGCTTTTTCTTTAATAAACTTCCTTAACTTCCTGTTGGGCTCCATGTTTGCCCTTTTAAGGCACCAACTAAATAGAACCAAACTCCTGCTTGCAAAGATAGTTACAGACCTAAGTTCAAGCGATAACTTGTTCAATACTGTATATTCTTCTTGTGTTTAATGGGGAAACATGGCCAAGGGCCCTATTACTGCTAAAGAATAGAGTGCTATTTATAAATTAAGTACTAAATTACAGGAAAGTAATAATAACAAAATCATAATCCACACAAAACTTCATTCCTCAAATTAGAATTTTGCAGCATATCCCCCAAATTATGATCCATAATGCCTTTGCTCAATAAAAGTTTCAGGAAAGGTGCTCTTTCCTCACTAGATTTTACACAATCCCACAAAATAAGGTTGACTGTCTCTTGCATTCATACATATCCACAAGATATGTTTAAAAATCTCTGTTAAATGGGTGATAAATGGGTTCCAATCAAGCACCTTCTATAGGCATTTAGAAATTAAGCAGGTGAAATTCCCTCTAACTGTTATACATTTTAAATCTTTGCATGGCACGAGCTGATAGCTGTCCTTCATCTGAGTGTCCAAGGAACAGGAGGCACAGTTTCCTGTTGGGTTACTCTTATATTTTCAAGTTAAGATCATTAGGTTTTTTATTTTTTAAAGAAATATGACCAGCCCCGGGTCTACCGGGAACTAAATATAATTGAAATTAAAATGAAGTATACTGTACTATGAAATTTTTTTAAAAATGAACTACAGTATATATGGCAGTATGCTTGTTCCAAGGTAAGGAAATAAGGCGGGATGCTACCTGCAATCCTATCCTGGGTTATTTAGGAATAATCTCTGCTAATACACAAGGAAACATGGGTGGAATGGTGCTATCATCTAGTGTAGTCTTCCTAATCAGTTTTGCTTAGAAGTATGACCTATTAGTTTTAAAGGAGCTTATTTCCATTTCTAAAATGCTTTTACAATCGCATGGTTAATATCTGTCCATGAATGGCTTAAAAACAAATATAGGGGTCTGTATTATTTTGTGTAATATTGTGTGGCTTCTAGTGAAAAGGCACAGGAGTTAATGCAGTATTATAACAGGTGTACTGCAGTTTCTCTAATTATCCCCCACCTAATCTGCTATGCTCCTCCCTGAATAAGATTTAAGCTTTCTTTTAAAGCAGCTATGCTAGACTAAGAGCATAGCTGCTTTGTGATTCATGCAGTGACGTAATAAAGAGTGTACACCCAAAGGTGTTTAGTGGAGCCCGGCAAGTATTAGTGAAGCATGTGCCCGGTCAGCTGAGCTGGATTTTGAAGCAGCAATGAAGTATCCCCTGGTGCCATTGATCAATGATCTAACATTTCCTGTCCTTTTCTTTTGGTTTTGTTTGCCTTTTGGGATACTATTGATCTTGTTGATTTTCTGGTTTCAGCATCTACTTAAAGAAGGTAAGTCTTGAAACCAACTAGCTAAGATTCCATGTGTATTAAGGTTTTAAGTACTGTATTAGCCTTCTTTCAAAAGCATTGCAAAGCAAGTCTATTTTTAGCATAATGCTGTCTTCAAGATCAATCCCGTGCTTTTAGAAATTAAAACAATTCAAAAGGAGTAAGGGTTATCTACGTATCTGATTCAGTCTACTGCAGTATATTTCTTTCATATTTATTTATGTGAGGCAAAAAAAGGTGAAAATGGCTGGAGGTGACCAATAATGCACAAGAAATCTTTGCTATCTAGAAATTCAGTTTGTTCTGATTCCTGTTTTGTACCTTCTTCTCAACATGGCAACCCAAACTTTTCATGTTATATTCAAAAGACAGCCTTTAGACTGAAGTTTCAGAGAGGGTAGCTGTGTTAGTCTTCTCAAGAACTTCAGGGGAAAAAAATCAAAGAAAAACAAAACAAAAGATACCAAACATGTGGCACCTTAAAGACTAACTTTCAGGTCACTCTCAGCAGTTTATAACAGTATAAATAATACAAACAGTAACCACAGTACACTCAAATCAAATTTAATTACAACATACAAATAAATAAACATGAACAATTAATAGAGACGTTTGTATTTCCTTCTATACAAGACACAGAATGAAATACTTGTTCTCAAACGTGAGCTCATTTATTATTTTAACGCAGACCATGTGCATGAGTACTTATGTGTGTCAGTATACTTTGCACTGTTGCATACTTATTTACTATAATCTGCAAATGTTTTTACCAGAGACTACAAGCACATAATGTCTGACCTACTTAAAACACAGGCCTTTCTTTTAATGTGTCTAATTTGCATTAAAAAGGAGAGTGTGTAAGTGTGATGCCCAAATGTAGAAGGCTGGGCCAAGAGAGATGGAAGGAGCAAGGCTTCCTCTGTGATGGACTGGGCCAAAAGGACCCTTCCTCCTTTGTTGGGCTTGCATGTCTAGCAAGTGGCTGGATGGCAGTATCCACTGGGAGGGCTGGTTGGCAACAGCTGTTGTGGTAGGGGAGGAAGCTTTAAAGACCTTTTTATTTCGAGAGGCCTTTGGCAAAATTTAATTTATTTATTTATTTATTTATTTTGTTTTGTTTTGTTTTGTTTTGTTTTTTCTCCCTCTTTCCCGCCATCGCTGCTTATAATTGTCACTATTATGCCCATTGGTGTCTCCAACTTACTTGTTAGGACTCATGTTTTGACGTTCTGGGACGCGTTTGGAGGCTTTAGGTTTTTATGATTTTAGGATTTGTTGTTGTTTTAACTTGCTATTTTTGTATCTATTTGTTGTATTAGGATTTGTTGTTAGCCGCTTAGAGTCCTGTCGGAGATAAGCGGGATACAAATATAAAAATAAATAAATAAATAAAAATAAGTGGCATAAAGTAGGTTGCCAGCATCTGGGCAAGTATTGTGTTCCCTAACTGGGGGGTAGGTGTTTGCATTTGCATACGACCATACAGACTCTGGGTTGGGCAGCTAAAGCCCAAGCCATGGAGGAAACAGGCCTGCCACCAGCACTCTGCCTTCCTGGGGTTCCCCCAGGCCACCCCGCCTGCAGTGACCAACCTCCAACTGATCAGCTCCCATGTTGCAGGCTCTGGAGGGGTGGGTGAAGAGCTGCATGGGGGGGTTGTTGTTGTTGTTGGTGGTGGGGTGTAATGCAACAGCAAATTCTTGCCCCAACATTAAAAAACAGGTGGGGCTTCTCTGCCTTGCCAAGGCAAGGCCAAAGCAGTAGAACAGGAGGGATAGGTGAGTCGGCCCCATTGCTGTGTCAGGGAACTCTTTTCAGAGCACAGGAGTCATGGGCAGAAAAGGGCTCAAAAAAGGTTTGGGGGCTGAGCCCCCCCCCCAGTTTGGTCCAGACCCTCTTCCCACCATGGTCCATTCTCTGGTCCACCACCATATTGACCTCACTTACCAGTCAGACGCTTCCTGGCCTAGTGGGTACACTTGATGTTGCTGGCAGCCACCCAGGGCACACCGGCACCACTCACTGGTGCAGGACCAGTTCTGGGGCTGGGCTGGACAAGCACCAAAGGCAAGGCTGCTGGTTCTCTGCTATCCCTGCCAGTTGCTCCAGATAGCAGCACTTGGTGACAGGCTCCTGAGCCATGACTGAGCCAGGAAAGCAGCTGGAAGGTAACCCATGCCCAGGAAATACCTGATGCTGCCCAGGGAGGGAGAGTGGACTGCACCCTCTAAAAATATTGCACCCAGTGTGAACTGCCCCTTTGACATCCCCCCCCCACTATGCAGGATTGGGGAGCCCTCCTGGCCATCAAAGAAGTGAAGATTCCACCGCTGCCACTGCTCTCCCCAATTGTTGCCATCCAGTCACCTTCCAGACAAGCAGGCCCTGCAGAAGGCTGGCTCAGCTGATTTGGCCCCAGAGGAATCCCTACTGCAGTTTAAAATAGTATGCATTTGGCATCAATTTAAGTTGTAGTATGTCTTGTATCATGTGAAGTGTCCAAAATCTCTTCAGAATTTTGTGCTTTTTACCTAGTGTGTAGTTTTGGCCTGCATAGCTTGGTTCCTGTCAAAAAAGAATTCCTAAAGGCAACTGCACACAGGTCTTCTCCGGTTAGTTAAATTAAGAAGATAAGGGGGACTCTTCTCTTTCCAGTTTGTACTTCAAAAGTCACCCTAGACTGCTTCCTTTATTTTGTCAATGAAGGATTTTCCAAATTATCATACTGTTGATGCAGATTTCCTGAGGCAATGCCCAAAGATTCTTAAGATCCAATGGCTAGATGCTCTGGGACAAAGGCTACTGAGATGGTACTTTGCTAATCAAACTATGTCACAGGATAGCTCTCTTGAATGCCAGCTAAATCTTCACGCTGTAAGTAGAAAGCCTTGCTGTGTTTGCTCTGAGACTCGCTGGCAGGTCTGCACAATGGGAGGAGATGTGGTAGCACCTTGTTGCTTGAGGGTGAAACTGCTGCTATGAGGATAAAATTTGCTAATGAAATATATGACGAGAGGAATGGTACCATAACAAAACTCACTAAGTCCATGCAATTAAATGTACAAATTGCTCATTGCATGCAACTGAGGCTACAATGCAGTGCCCATTCATCTGGGAGTAAGCTCTACTAAACAAAATTTTACTTTGCATTAACAAATGTATTGCTCTTCAAAACCTGGAAATTAAAGCATGCTTTATTGGAGGTAAATTCCTGTTAAGGCACTGGGGCTTTCTTTTGTATATATTTGAAACAATGCATGGCTAAATAGATGAACAAGTACAAGGAGCTCCGTGGCGCAGTGCATATGCCTGCACTGCAGCTAAAACTGTGCTCACGACCTGGGGTTCAATCCCAGGAAGCAGGCTCATGGTTGACTCAGCCTTCCATCCTTCCGAGGTCAGTAAAATGAGTATCCAGCTTGCTGGGGGGTGGGGAGTGTAGACTGCATACTGTAATTAAAAACTGTAAACCGCCCAGAATCTACTTGAAGTGGTCTGGGGCGGTATATAAGCAGAACCCTTTATTCGGTTTAATCTAAGCATTTCGAAATGAAACTACTGAGTCATGGAAAGTATGCAGCATTTTCACTTGAATGAAGGCAAGCATGATTCATCTGTTTTTTTCAACCCTGTACATATAAACATAAGAAGACTCACTTAAAACACTGGGTGTATATCTGCTTCAGGATCAGTTTGCAGGCAGTATAGTCTAGGATCAGTTATGAAAAGTGAGTATTAAAATGTTACTCCAAAGCACTGCATGATTAATTAGAAATATCTGTCTGTTCCAGGTTGGTTATGTGAGTTTGCCATCTCGATGAAGTATTATGGATTTCCCCCCAAGCACTCTTAAGTACCATTGACAATATGAATCCCAATTTATAAACATTTGGTGCTCGGTGTTGGAGCAAAACAGATAACAAAAGCAAAACCTAAGCCCTATTTAGTTGTTGTTTTCTCATCTGATATCATAAACATGGATAGGAAGGGACAATTAGTTCCACTCCTTTGTTTTTCTCCCAGGAGCAGCAACAAATTTGAAGAGGGAAGGGTCAGTTCACATGCAGAATCCAAATGCAACATGTTGCATAGTCTCTTTAGATGAGCAGGCGCCTATTCTCTCCAGATGTGCTACTACTTACAGAAATAAAGTAAATACAAGTAGGTGCGACTAGTCACACCTCTCTGTGTAAGTGGTGCCATATAAGGTAATGACTGGATACAGCTGTTGCCTTGGAACAAACATATGATTATTTATGTATAAACAATGTAGAGATCAGGAGTCCACCTTTGCTCTTGGCTTCCAAAATGTATATCTAAACAAAGCAATGTCAGTGCATTTCATGAAAAAAAAATTGAAGTATATTTTTCATAGCGGACCTATGTTCACCTGGTGCAGCAGCCCAAGCTATAGCTACAAATGCCCATCTCCTTTTTAGCACATTATTCTTCCATATGGTTTCATTGTAAAAGTTATTCAGTCCTGCACCTTGCTTTTCAGCCCAAGTACCCATTACTAAAGAGATAAAAATGCCACCCTCGGATAATCCTGATGGGAATGTTGGCCTGCCGTCTGAAAATGAATCCAGAGGAGATGACAGCCAAACCCTGCCATACAGAAGAGCTTCAAAAACTGACCTAAGAATGACACCACCAGTGAAAAATATAGGTCACAGACCTGCTCATCTGAGTTCAAAAGTTACACTCAAGAAAAAAGGTTTATCTGCTCTCATTTCAGACAAATTGGACCAGTGTATAAAGCAGTATTCCTCTGAGAATAACTCCATGTATAATACACTGGCGGTAAGTAAAACAGGCCATACAAACACTACTAAACAGATGTACATAAGAGGTTCTTATCCCCACCCACTTGCCTACAGAAATAATCCTTTTAGAAATATAGGACAGAGGTTTCTTAAGCTAGACTTCTCAGATCAAGGAAGAATAGATTTGGTGTCCTTAAGTTCCATTAAAATTATGGGCTTTGCATACTGTAAAATTCCTTCTCCCCAGATAACACCACCAGATCCCCCCAGAACTGCTGACCATTGCCAATCCTGATTAAAGATGCTAGAGCAGAAGTTGGGCAACATCTGGAATCAGAATAGAGAAGCTCTCTCATTTTTAACCGAACATGCAAACAAGTCTTGCCTCTTCTGCCATGCTGTTGCTGTGTTGTTTTTTGGTGCCAGCCTGGGTGACTTCTAAAACCGGAGCCTGGTTAGGGCAGCTAGCAGAAATACAACAGAGGCAGTGAGTGTGGTGTCTGGTGTACAGAATAAGTCTGACCGAAGTGGATTTGTCCACAAAAGCTCATATTAAAATACAACTGTTAGTCGTGAAGGGATCACGTTTTTGTCTTCTTTGTTTTGTTTCTTTGGATTTTTGCCTAATATTCTAGTACAAACCAACACAGTTGCCTCTTCTAAAACTACTTCCTGTCACCTGTAGCTCATTTCTCCTGTGTTCCTATTTAACTACTTTTAGACAATTTCTGCCTGCAGAATTCTGCAGATAAAAGGTTGTCAATAATCAGTTATGTTGTCCCTTCTATAGTCAATACCAGGCACTGTTTCTTAAGTGGTGCTTACAGAGCTTTTAGGTCTAGTAAATCTTGGTTTGCAGACAATAAGGAGCCTCGTGGTACAGTGGTTAAATGCCGGCACTGCAGGTAAAACTGCTCACGACCTGGGGTTCAATCCCAGGTAGCAGGCTCATGGTTGACTCAGCCTTCCATCCTTCCGAGGTTGGTAAAATGAGTACCCAGCTTGCTGGGGAGGGGGGGGGACAATGTGTAGCTTGCATGCTGTAATTAAACTGTAAACTTCCCAGATACTACTTGAAATGGTAAGGGGCGGTATATAAGCAGAACACTTTAAACTTGATAATGTCCACATACTGTCCATAGCCTTTTATGCATTCTGTTGATTTCTCAGACGTACTGCAAGAATCAGAGAGCACTTCAATTTTGTATGTGTAGTCTAAAGCAACATTTCTTTAAAAGATATGATGTTATAATCACAATGTTGGCTGAACAGTTAGTGTTGTGGCAGATGGAGTATCTGGATGCTGTCTGCTTAGCCTGGACAAGGACAGGATCAGAGTTTTTGTAAGCAAAGGCCCTGAGGTAGCAAGGGGCCAAGGGATGAAAGGGGCCAAAGTAGGGCCAACCCTATCCTTGGGCAGAATATATCAGTAACCTCGGATGATGGAACCTGTGTGTGTGTGGGGGGGGGAAATCTCTTGGCTGTTCAGAAACAATCCCAGCCTTTACCCTCTGTTGGATTACTGGGTGGACATAGCTTGTGCTATTGCCATTAGGTGGCTACTGCCCTCCAATATGGTGGCAAGTACAGTGATGCTATCCCCTTACTAGCTTTCAGCTAACAGTCCATCTAGTTTCAGAATCTGGAATGAAGAAGAGGAGGAATCTTGTTCTTTGCATCAGGCAGCAACATACTTTGGGCCGCTCAAATCCAAAGAGGATTTGACAAAGCAATCTGTTTTAAAAATACTGAACGGAGGATAGGAATGTCAGATGTAGGAACCTAAAATAGGAAAGAATGAGTACAGAATGAAGCAGGTATAGCAAACACTGGAGATAAAAGGCAGGTTAACAGTGACATTGATTAATACCACCACACCACTCTGTATATACTTGATCTGGGAAGCTTAGGTTGTGTTGAGCCTGATTAATACTTTGATGGAGGACTACTGGGGATCTCCAGGTAGGTCTAGGAAAGAGTGCCTGAGACTCTGGAGAGCTGCTGTCGGTCAAAATTTGCAATACTAGATTGGATAAGGTTAATGGCCTGACTCAACAGCTCAGTGCAAGGCAGCTTCTATTGGCCACATTTCTGATTGCTGCTCACAATGGTGGCTGATGGCTCCAACTTCAGAGGTCAGGGTAATCTACTCTGGATTTTAGTCTGCACTTCATAGGTATCCTCCAGAGGATTCAATCTATTTTCATTCTATTAGTCTGTAAAATACAGACTACAACTCAGAATGGATGCACAACACCCTTGAGATTGAAATGATCAGCTACCACGGGCTTCTGGAAGGATGAACTGTGACTTTCTAGGTTTCACACAAACTGGTTATGGGCTCCCTCTTTATCATAACTATTTCTGCTGTAAGACTATTTCAGCAGAAATAGCTGCCCCCAAACAACTGCTTAGTTTTCTAGTCAGTCTTAATTATTCCTTTACATTCTGCACACTTACTGGTCAAATAAAGTATTAAACAGAGATGTACATAACTCTCATGATAATTTAGTTGGAGCAGGATTTCTCCTAATTCCAGGAACATCTCTAAACGGGTATATTTAATGAAATGCAGCCATCTCATGGATGATGCCATAGAATTTGGTTGTCAAGTTTTGTTGCACAAATTGGGTTGATCATGATGATCGAAGTGAAATGGGGGAAAAGTAAAGATCAGAACATTTCTTATTGGGAGTGTTGTTTTTCCTTAGCTGCTGTGCGTTTTGATGACCTCTCTCCTCTTCAGCCTTCTTTGTCAGTTGCTTGAGGTCTCCAGTCTTCTAAGAATCCAACTCCTGCCTTCATCTCTGTTTACCCGTCCATTTCGACTCCTTGCCTGGCTGGGTGAAAAGCCTGTGAAAATCATGATCTCCTTGAAGAAAGAAATATCTGCTCTGTCAGCTTCCATCATGAGGAAGAAAGAAAGAAAGGACATCTGGAGCGAATGATACAGGCAGGGGGAAGTTATAATCCAGCTGCTCCACCAAACAAAGGAAAAATGATACAGGCTTGTAACAATCACTGATTTGTCAGAGGACTTGTGGAATGTGTTTCATTGCCTCATCTCACATATATGTATAGTTTTTTTTCTTTTTTTCCATTTTTAGGGATGGGCAAAGTTGCATGGTTTTTCGGATGCTAGATTTTCCATGCCCTTAATGAGTACCAAAAACAAAATCTTAAAACTGCTATTGCCAACCGCATCAAATGTCATTGTTCAATTAACATATATATTTATATTGACTAACAGTTATCTTGGTTACTTCATGCAAACAGAATTCTTACCCTCTCCCTTACCAAATTAAAACAGCAAACAACTGTTACCACTTACATGTAAGTGGTAACAGTTTTAACTGGAGACTCAATGCAGTTAAATATTTTGTACTCTAGTGCACTTCCATTTCTTAACACCTCCTCCAACAATTATGAAGTGGCCCCTCTCCCTGGTAATCTAGAACTCACAACTGATGGGAAGAAAAGCTAAGGAGCCTTCCAGGTGAAGGAGATGCCCTGTTCATCCTAATCAGCCTAGCCAATTGTTAGAGTCCAAAACAACTCAACAGTCCCTGATGGTTCAGCATTGGTTTAAACCATTTGCAGTCCTTGGCAACATTCTGGAATCAGCCTTTCTTTTAAATATTCCTTTAATAACCTAAAAGATAATGCTGTGTAATTACTTATCTAACAGTAACCACTTTCTTTGACAATGTGTGCAGAAAGCATGGTGCTTTTCAGATGCTTAAGACTATAGCTCACTTGCTCCCTGACCTTGGGTCATGGGGGTGGGTATGGAAATTGAAGCCCCAGACCTGCAATCAGAAGCACACATAGCATGACATCTTGTTTTAGCTACGTTTTCAGACCCAAGAATGAGCCATGAGGTTGTGTACCCTTCCTCCTCCTCTTTTTTTTTTCTTGCTTGTAACTTTGTCTTTTTTTTGCCCCTTTTGGAGTTTGTTGTAAGGTGTGGTTGTTTCTGCTTTAGATGGTGGTTGTGTGGTTAGCTGTTTTAAACCACAGGTTTCAAACAATTTGTAATGTTGAACAGCCAACTCTAGTTTTACTACGTCTATAGTAATACTTCTTACAGAAAGCATATGTTAAATTTGTTACACCTTTATAGTACTCCTAATGTTAATTGTTATATCAGCTGTTGATTTTTCACCCCAAGGGTTAATAAGCAAAGTCTACATAAATGCAAATGTCTAATATATTGCAACTACTCACTCGTATTATGAAATAATCCCAGTTAAATATTGATCAGAATCCTATGGGGATTTTACTCCACAGTAAGTGAAATAGCATACATTGCAGCAGCGAGTTGCAGCTGATTTATGCCGGGCTCATGACCAGAACGTGGCCAAGTATATATTCAGCACTTCATTAATTTGCTGCTGGGATTTAAATTAGTGCTATGACTTAATGGTTCAAGAGAAAAACCCTAAGATAGAATTGCCTTGTTAAAGCTGTTTGTGTAAGTCCATAGTTGCTTGGCTATATCTGTGGCCTGTTTAGAAATAGGTTACTTTTGGAGAAAGATATGAGCTTGTTGTCAATAAAATCTATTTTCCTGTATTACTTTTTGTTCAGCACTATTCAACCTTGAATCACAAATAGCTGGGAGGCTCTTCCACACAGAGGGTTTGTTTTCTGAAATGCATCACATTGTGTATGGATGACATATTTTTTCCCACACTCTCCAGTCTCCATTCGTCTTGACTCAATGACAGCGAGAACATCTGTAAACTTCTGTCTCTTATAATCCCCCTTTTGAGTGCATGGTTTGCTATTTGCTATTTTGTTTTGTTCCAGGTCATGAAGTTTAGCCATATAGTGCTTCTCTAATACTTATTTCTGCTATCAGGACTTCCCAGTGGGAAGTGTTCAATTTGTCAATTAAATGCAAACACAAAATTCAAGTCACTCCAGATGGAATTTGTTTGTCAGGGAAATTTCAAAAGATGTTCTTTCACATTATCTAAGGGGTGGTTGGCAGTTCTTTTCTCCATCAGGTTGAAAGTTTTTAGCTAGGTGGAAAAAACGCTATGATCCTGAGCAGAAGTTCCAGAAGCTTTGGGTTTGTTTGGAAGATGGGTTTATAAAACATATTTGTTAAAAAATATTTTTAAAAATTACACATTTTTCTTGGGAGAGAAACGGTATTTCAGAGAGATGACTTTTAAAACTAAGGTTTGCCTTATGCTTATGAAGATTTGCATCCAAGTGCAGAGGGAACAACTCTGGCCAGTTCAGAACTCCTGTGTGTTAAACTAAAAGAACCATACTTCCCCGCTTATCACAAGGGTTACATTTCCAACCCACCTGTGATAAACGAAAATCTGTGTCACTCCCTTACTGCTGCCACTGTCACCCCCTCTCTCCAAAGCCACTTTGGAGGGTGGCAGTGGCAGCGGGGTTTGTGTGGCAGGGGTGGCAGGACCACAATGTAGAGGGGGGGTTGCTGTATAACAAGGAATGTCTTCATCCCTTGGCACCATAACTGCAGCTGCTTTACTTGTTGTTACATGGTTTGTGGCTCTCATCTTTATTTATCTATAGGTATTCCATTTATGCTGGATCCGTGATTTAGCCCTTCCGTTGGGCCATTAGTTCAGTGGTGTTTTTGCAGGTTTTTGAGTTTCAAGAAAGTCTTCCCTATGCAGCAGAATGTTTAGAGCTACAATGGGAACTAAGAATTTTGTAATTGGGTTTTCATGGAGTACGTCACTTATATGTGATGAAGTGGGGTGTGTGCTCTATGAAAGCTGATGCCATAATAAAATTAGCAGATAAGATACCAGGAGATGCTGCTGTCACGCTTTAAGGGCCAGATTACACAGGGAAAAATGTGTGGAAAACTACAAGTTTGAAGCCAGAAGATTGGCATTTTTCTCATTGATCACCTGATGCAATGAGAAATGTGAATCCACTCAGAATCCCATACCCACAATTAGTTCATCCCAGTTAGTAAAAGTGGCAGCACAGGTACAGTTGCTCCCTCCCCCACCTTCTCTGAAAACAATCAGTTACTCACCAGGCCCAGTGTGCTAGCTTACACCACCTTCTCAACTGATCTTCTAGTCTCTGGAAGGGCTGGGGGTTCTCTGCCCCACCTCTTGGCTGTTCTCCTACTCAAACAAAAGGGTGAGGCAGAGAGGCCTCTGCTCTTGCTTGTGACTGGGAGATTAGCCAAGACGGTGGAACAAGCAAGATAGAACTGCAATTAGAAGTCTTTCAGTCTGTGTGGTCACAAGGTGGAGAAGGGAATGGTCCCTTGGGACTTCACATCTAAAGAAGGTGAATTAATTTGCATTTGCCTTGCCAATATTATGTGCTGTCATGTTAGTTCCAAGTGCCTGCCCTGGAAATTCCTTTAATAAACTTCTTTGAATTACTCAGAAATTTGCTGGCATCCCCCCCCTTTTCCCCCCAAAAGGATGGGGGCCAAGAAAAGAGGAATGCCTTCTTTATTTGAGAAGGATGAGCAGCAGTTGTTCTAATGGCGGGTCCCTGATCTTTCCAGCGGCCTCGCTTAAAAATAAATCATTCTTATAACAACCTGGGAGGAGAGGGCTGTAGGGTAGGGGAAATTCACTCTCTTTTCCCACATCAATATGTAAAGGGGGGAAAGGGGGGGGAGGAGGAATGTAGTTCTTGATCACAACTGGAAAATAAGAGGGGGGTTACTTCCAGTCAACCACTAAAATGTCTCACAAAAGACAAGCTTTTGAGTCCTGTTAGGCTCTCCGGCTGCACTGGAAGAGCTGAGGGGGTTCGGGTGAGGTTGTCAAAGAAGCAGGAAAAAAATCCATAAACTATCACGGGGAGATTTAAAACAAAAGTTTAAAAAGTTTAAGTTCAACTAAAAGTTCTGTAACGTCCAACCTGATGAAGAGTCCGGCAGCACAGAAAAGCTTGCCCGTTTCTGGTTTAAAAAGAGAACTCTCCCACCCTTGGTTCCGAGCGCTAAATACAGCTGTTTTAAAAGATAGCAGGGGGTTAATTACGCAATTAAACTTCGCGTTTGGCCAGGGGAAGAAAATAAACAAAAATACGGCACAAGAAAAAAGATTGAAACCGGTTGCTCCTAAAACGCCGGGCTCCCGCCCGGCCCATGCGCTCTTAAGAGTTGCGCATCCGCACGACCACAGTGGTCCCAGGAGGACGGGGACGATCACTGCAGCGTCCTCCCTTCCCTTGCCCGGCAGACTCCGCCTCCGCCTCCTTTAGTTCTCTGCACGCAGAGGCACACACAGAGAGAGAGACACACACACGCACACACACACACACACACCCCGCAATCCCGGACAACTGCCTCTGTGCCTGGGGCTCCGCCCTCGCTTTCTTGGGTCCCCGGCCGACGCGATTCAAACGGTTCCCACTTCGGCGGCGCCCGTCACGGATCCTCCTCCCCCCCCTCCAAAGCCGTTCGCGGGCAGGAGCGAAGGGAAGCGCCGCGCGCGTCTGTTTGGCGCTCCTCTCGGTTTTGGGTTGCAGCAGGTAAGGGGGCGGCGGCGGCCGGTGGAGAGGTTGTGTTTGGGGGGGGGGGACAGACGGACTTCTTTTGTTCTTGCCGGAGAAGGGTGCTCGGCAGGCGCAGAGGAGAGGAGGAGTAGGACGAGGAGGAGGGAAGGAGGTGTGTGTGGACGGCGAGACCGAGACGGCAGCTCGCTCCTTTTTCCACGGCAAGGAAACGTGGTGGGGCGCGTTTGTGGGGGGTCAAGCCGTCCGCAGCTGCCGGAGATATTCCGTTTCTAGCCGAAGAAGGCGAAGAGAAGGGAGATCCTTTATTACTTTTGCCCCTCCCCCCTGCCGCCTGGAAGGATGCTCCCTGTTGTATTTCGGCGGCGTCGGGAAGGGGAAGGGCTGCCTCCTTCCTCTTCTTCGCCAGCCTGGGAGAGGAGAGGAGAGGGCGACCGTGGGTTTTCCCCAGGACGCTTTTTGGAGGAACTGAGCTTGGAACGGGGGCTGCGGTCCCCGATGGGTTTGTGTGTTTGTTTGTGTGTGTGTGGGGGGGGGGTTTCCTTTAGAAAAGCAGCCCCAAGTTAGGAGCCGCGGGGCGTGCAAAGATCATTGGGAGGAATAAGTAGGTAGCTGAGGTTGGCTGAGGGTTGAGTGGCGTCTCCTTTATTCCAGGCGTTTTGCTTTTTAATGTATTCCCCCAAAGCGGAGCTCGCCGTGGCCTCCGACGCCCACATGGTCCCCAGCGGCCCGTTTAAAAGCCGTTGGGCTACTTGGCGGAGTTCAAAAGCCCCGCGATTGTCCCGTCTTGCGCCTGCTTTCTCGGGAGTAAGCCTGCCCGGTTTCGCCGGGGTCCCTCTTCCGCTCAGATGTCATTCAGTCGGACTTGCCTGCTGGGATCTGAGCGAACGACTTTCATGGAACTTGCGGGAACTTAGCGCTGTGTGAACGTGCCTCGCGGTGAACCACAAAGGAGGTCGTGTTTGATTGGTTTGGATTGTTATGTGTGTTGTATTGTGTGCGTGATGCATGGAAAGGTGCCGGAACGGGATGAGTTAAAGCTAGCAGGTGCCGAAGTTTAAGATTTGAGGTGCAAAACGGAATCTGCCCTCTCCTCCCAGGACTTGAAGGGGTAGGAATCCAATATGAAAAAGACACTCCTCCTCTCTCCTTCCTTGTTTAACGGAGGAGTCCCTCTTTCGGCGGTGTCGGTCAGCTGACAGCGGCGTTGTAACTGGGTGTTTTTGCCTGCAAACGAATGAACCGTTACTTCTTAGACTTAGAGCTTTTCACGTGCGGTTATTGTTTGAACCGAAGCCTCCAGAAGGATGGCCGGTTCAAGGGAAGAACAGATTTGCTTAACCAGAAGGAGCGCTCCTTTCCAACCAGAAGCCAGTTTGATTCAGAAGAGTTCATCTTTGTGAAGAGTTCGGTGGAGTTTAAAAAGCAGTATAAATTAAAAAATGGGTCCTAATCCTGCCTTTGCATTGGCCAGAGCAGAATGTCCTTGCTTTTTTGGGGCCTTTCCTGTTACTTGTTACTTGTTTAGGAAACTAGTCCATGGTCCCCAGTTGGGTTGAGATAAAGGAGTTTAGCCCTTTTTTTTTTTTTTTTGCTCCTGAAATATTGTATATAGTTCATCTTAATATATTGGGGTTTTTTTTAATTAATTTTGATTGATTTATTTTATTTTGTTGATTGTCCTAGTGTACAGTTGTGATATTGTCTGTAAATTGCCCAGAGTGGTCCTGCTGCCAGATGGGTGGTGTAAAATTCAATAAATAAAATAATAATACTGTATGCATATACCGGTAAATATACTGTATATTACTTGCAAGTGCTTGGAGTGTTGCCGGATGTTAGTACAGTATGTTAGTGTTTTGCAGCGGGGTTTATCAAGATCACACTTCCGTCACTGTCAGCAAAGCTCTTGTCTAGCCTTTGTGTTTTCTCCTTGGCAAGAAGCCAGAGATCCAGAAGGAATTCCTTTCATATCTTGAGCCAGGCGGTCTCCAATTTATAACAGTCTCCTTGCAATGAAATGCCATGAAAGGGGGGTGGGAGGGATGGCCACACATGTAGCCCCCAGATGTGAGCCCACTCACCCCAAATTTGACAACTCCACATCCTGTACCTTTGAGTGGTGATACAGATGGAAACCAGTCCTGCGGTTCCTCATATATACACAAACACACAGAGAGAAACACACATAACTACGGGTAGGCTGTTAGGATGAGGTGTCATAGGCACAGAGCAGCTTGTGAATTCCAATGACTCTTAAATGGAAATTGTAATATGGTACATTTATACTACGTTTAGCCTCTTTTGCCACATAATACTTATTTTGTGCAGTTGGTTCCATTCCAACTTACAAAAACATGCCCAGTGTTCTCTAGAGTCTTCAGACATGGTTTGCCGCTTTCTCTTTTTGGTGATGCTGTAGGACAGTGGTTCTCAACCTGTGGGTCCTCAGATGTTCCTGGACTGCAGCTCGCAGAAGTCTTCATCACCAGCTGAGCTGGCCAGGATTTCTGGGAGTTGCAGTCCAGGAACATCTGGGGACCCACAGGTTGAGAACCACTGCTGTAGGATCATGCAACTTGCTGAAGGCCTCACAAGCGGTAAGGCAAGTAACACAATCTGCCAAACACACCACAGGTGGTTTCAGCTAGCCATTCTCTGGGGAGGCACAGAAAGGATTCAGACTCAACCCACCCTTTCCTCTGCAGGCAAACACTCCAACCCACCAACTCTGATCTCCATTTGTGTGTGTGTGATGTGCTCTCAACTTCATTTTTCATTCAAGATATGTGAGATGTTCAAAGTTGTGCTTCACTTTGGCCACTTCCCAGAGAGTTTCCATACTGAAGCAAGCTCCCTGAGCCTTAGTCTACTACAACACATGGGCAGTTTCTGTACCATGGTTTGGTGCAGTTTGGTGGATCAGGCCCACAGGTGTTGTACAGGCGGTCAGATGTTTTGGAAACACAACTCCCACAGTCCTTTGCCATTGGAAATACAGGCTTGGAATTCTGGGAGTTGTGGTCCAAAACATCAGGAGGGCCAAAGTTTGGACATGCCTGGTCTAGATTCTATGTCCCACCTCACCCCATCAGAAGCTGTATGGTGGGCTTCCTTGCCTTGCCATCTTCTGTGGGTGGAGGCAGGGTGCAGAAGCCGAATCACCTATACAACACTTATGGGGCAGATCTGCCAAACTGCTTTGAAGTACAGTAAGTACCCTCTAGCTCTCATTTTTCAATTTATACCATCTCCTTCTACCATCTCCCTAGCAGTTTGAAAACATGTAAATGCAAGTAGATAAATAGGTATCACCATAAAAAGTGGGAAGGTAAACAGTGCTCTGTGCGCAGAAATGCATTCGGCCATGACAGCCGCGTGGCCATGGACTTGTACAACACTGGCTCTTTGGCTTGAAAATGGAGACGAGTGCCGCCCCTAGAGTCAGACATGATTAGCATGCATGTGCGTGGGAAATCTTTACTTTTTTATTTCATTCTGTGGGTACATCGTTCTTGTTCATGTCTTGGAGGTGGGTGGGCATCAAGTACTGGCAATGTGTTGAAACCTTTTATAATCCAGTTTCATACCAGAGTGGAAACTTGAACCTTACACTCACATCTTCCAGGCTCACACTTGGACCACTACACTGCACCACACACTGTCAGGAACGCAGACAGCAACTCTTGATGCAGCCAGCGGTGGTCAACTCCAAAGCACCCTTCAAGGACACACTTGGGTTACTGGGTCTGTGTACCATCTATTTGTGTACACAGAACTGAGCTCACACCACCGCTGCTTATCTTTGATTCAGTCCTGCCTCCTGCAAAGGTCAAGGAGTAGGGATGCTTCTGAAATACATCTGAAAACACACGTATGCCTCTCAAGAGTGCTCTTGGATTCATCCTTGACCCTGGATAACCAGGAGTGCAATGCACAATTAAAACTCAGGGATCAGGGGTAAAAAAAAAAAAAAAAACCTGTTGCAGCAGCTCCACTGGCTGTTGATCCATTTCTGGGCACAATACATTAAATGGTCCAAGATGTCTCAAGGACCATGTCTCCCTTTATGAGCCTGCTTGGTTGATAAGGATCTCGGCGTGGAACCAGAGGCTGGGAGTTTGATTCCCACTGTCCCTCATGGGAGAGAACAGCCAATCTGCAGAGCTTTGGGTAAGTTCCTAGAACATTCTCAGATGAAGGAAAAAGGTAAACCACTTCTAATTACAGTATTCCCCACCTAGAAAACTCTGGAATGGGTCACCATAAATCTGAATTTCCTTGATGGCATACCATTATTGTATTATATAGGTATTAAAGAGCAGCTAAAAACCCTTTCTTCCTGGATCCCTTTGTTGTATGCTGTTTGTTGTTCTGTTGTATCTTTTTATTTGATTTACTGTTAGGCAAATTGTTTATTTTGGCAATTTGTTGTACACCACCCAAAGTTCCTGAGGGAAAGTTGGGCAGCCAACAAGTAAATAAATAAATAAATAAATAAATAAATACTTTGTTAAGCTACTCCTTGGATGTTTTCATTCTTTATACACAATTCTCACCATTTGGAGGTTTTTATTAATGTTACCCATAATGTGGCAGTGCTCTTCACAGTACCATACTTCTTTTGGTACTAATGCACTGAAGTTGGAAGATGGATTGATAGCTCAGTGAGTTAGATGGGTTGGGAGCTCCATTGCCCGTTGCGCCATATTTGAGAGGTGTCAGGATGTGTAGCCTTGAGCAAATTGTACAGTCTCAGGGTGCTCATAAGAGAGGAGAATGCACACTACTTCTGAATACCCCGTATCTTTAAAAAAAAAAACCCTAGAAAGAGTCGTAGTAAATCAGAATTGACTGGACAGCACTTTGTTGTTGCTCTTTAATTGCAGCTGTAAGAAAATTTGTGGTCAGAGGTACGGTTTGAGCCAGAGTGCCTGGCCTTTCAACTACAGTAATGTTTTGCTTAGTCCTAGTTTCATACGAAATGTTTTAAGTTCTGTCAAGATGTCTAATATTTAAATAGAAGCCATTGTTTTGGGTGAGCAATTGCAGTGTTGTGGCATTTCATCTGCAGTCCACTGTAAGAACACAGGATGTCCTGTGTCCTTCCTCTAGGAGGTCTGTTTTCTTTATACTATAAACAGCCGCATGGATCCTTTTCCTTAATCTGGTTTTAGCATCTAATTAAGTTAATCATTTTAACATCTTCTTTTTCATTTGCCAAACAGGGCTCAATAGGTTAAACATTTGAGAGTAGCTAGAGCAATTCTCTTGAAATAGGAGTGGCCAACATGTGGCATACAGCCTCCTAGACACTTCCCCCCCCATTTTTTTTTTTTGAAAGATCCCTTGAGTACTCAGCAGTTTTGCCAAATCAGTACCATCTGGAAGGCTACAGATTCCCTGCCATTGGGTGGCATCTACCAGGGCCAATCTGTATTCTTCCCAAATTATTGCCTTTAGGATTATGATGACTCAGGCAGTGATTAAGAGTGCTCAGGTCAAAAACCTGCACATCAAAAGGTTACTTGTCACTTTTAAAACTGCTCAAGAAATCTATTAGTTGGTGCTAAGTAGGTTGCCCTCTTGGTCTGAGGTGATTTCTTTAATGTGCAGCTGACAGTGTCCCTTTTTTGGCTAGCATGGGGAAGGGGCCCCCAACCCCACGTGCACGAGGCTTTGGCTGCGACTGGTAACGAATCGACAGTAACTCTGTCTCATGGCTGCAGTCCAGTTCTGCACAGCCGCCTAGCTTTGGTCAAAGGTTGGTTGGTGGTATTTCATATTCCAATTCTCTCAAGAGATGAAGAAATATTTGAATACATGCTAGCTCATTTAACGTGCTGCTTCAACGAGCAGCTCCTGTCCTTCTGTCAATTACTATCCCATCAGAAGCATACAGTGTCTGCCCCTGCATGGGCAGATGACTGCAGGGATGACATCAAATATGGGATGTGTGTGAACACTCAGTGGCATTTACACTATGTGGACATAACCATTGCTACATCTTTCTTTGGTGGCCATGATCAGAAATCTAGATCCTATTTCTGGATTTTCAGCAAGTACAAAAATGTTGTGGGCTGGCTTATTTTGCTTGATTCATAAGAACATAAGAACATAAGAACATAAGAAGAGCCATGCTGGATCAGGCCAAAGGCCCATCTAGTCCAGCTTCCTGTATCTCACAGCGGCCCCACCAGGTGCGTTTGGGAGTGCATGAGACTAGATCTCTGTCTCCTGATACCACTCCCCTGCATCTGGCCCTTGAAGTAACCCGGTTTAAAGCCTGGAGACTCCACATCTCCATCATGGTTTGTAACCTGTGATGGACTTTTCCTCCAGGAATCTGTCCAATCCCCTTTTGAAGGCATCCAGGCCAGATGCCATCACCACATCCTGTGGCAGGGAGTTCCATAGACTTACAACGCGCTGGGTGAAAAAATATTTTCTTTTGTCTGTTCTTACTCTCCCAGCCCTCAATTTGAGTGTATGCCCCCTAGTTCTGGTATTTTGGGAGAGAGAGAAGAGCTTCCCTCTATCCACTTTACTCATACCCTGCATTATTTTGTACGTCTCAATCATATCCCCCCTCAAGCGCCTTTTTTCCAGACTAAAGAGGCCCAAATGTTTTAGCCTTTCTTCATAAGGGAGGTGCCCCAGCCCAGTAATCATTTTAGTCGCTCTCTTCTGCACCTTTTCCAGTTCCACTATGTCTTTCTTGAGATGCGGTGACCAGAATTGTACACAATACTCCAGGTGGGGCCTTACTATTGTTTTGTATAATGGCATTATAATGTTGGCTGTTTTATTTTCAATCCCCTTTTTGATAATCCCTAGCATGGAATTGGCCTTCTTCACGGCTGCCACACATTGGGGAGACACCTTCATGGAGCTGTCCACCAACACACCAAGATCTCTTTCCTGATCCGTCACGGATAACTCAGAGCCCATGAGTTGATAAACGAAGTTTGGGTTTTTTGCCCCAATATGCATTACTTTACATTTGGTTACATTAAAACGCATTTGCCATTTCTCAGCCCACTCCCCAAGTTTGGAGAGATCCTTCTGGAGCTCTTCACAATCTTCTCTGGTATTTACCACACGAAAAAGTTTTGTGTCATCTGCAAACTTGGCCACCTCACTGTTTATCCCTGTCTCCAGGTCATTTATGAACAGATTGAAAAGCACCGGTCCCAGGACAGAGCCCTGGGGCACACCGCTTTTCACTTCTCTCCATTGCGAAAATTTCCCATTGACACCTACTCTTTGTTTCCGGGATTTCAACCAGTTCTCAATCCATAAGAGGACCTGCCCTCTTATCCCCTGACTGTGCAATTTTCTCAGCAGCCTTTGGTGAGGGACTGTGTCAAAAGCTTTTTGAAAATCCAGATAGACTATATCAACCGGTTCACCCAAATCCACGTGCCTGTTGACCTTTTCAAAAAATTCTAAGAGGTTTGTCAGACAAGATTTACCCTTACAGAAGCCATGCTGATTTTCTCTCAGCAAGGTTTGTTCTTTTATGTGTTTTAAGATTTTCTCTTGGATGAGGCTTTCCACCATCTTCCCTGGGACAGATGTAAGGCTAACCGGCCTGTAGTTTCCCGGGTCACCCCTCCTTCCTTTTTTAAAAATTGGTGTGACATCTGCTATCCTCCAGTCCCCCGGCACTGTGGCCGTTTTAAGAGACAAGTTGCATATAACCGTCAAGAGATCTGCAATTTCATTTCTCAGTTCCCTAATAACCCTTGGGTGGATGCCATCTGGGCCCGGTGACTTGTTAATCCTCAATTTATCAATTAGTCCTAAAACCTCCTCTCTTTTAACCTGTATTTGATTTAATTCTTTAGTCAAGAGGGGCGGCTGAGGCAGCGGAATCCGCTCAAGGTCCTCTGTCGTGAAGACAGACGCAAAGAACTCATTCAATTTCTCTGCAATGTCCAAGTCTTCCTTAACCTCCCCTTTTCCTCCCTCACCATCCAGAGGGCCAACTGGTTCTCTGGCAGGTTTTCTACTTCTAACATATTTAAAGAAGCTTTTATTATTACCCTTTATATTGCTAGCCATTCGTTCCTCAAAGTCTTTCTTTGCCTCCCTTATCATCTTCTTACATTTCTTTTGCCAGAGTTTGTGTTCCTTTTTATTATCCTCATTTGGGGAGGATTTCCATTTACAGAAGGACCTCTCCTTGTGCTTTAGAGCCTCTCTAACTCCACTCGTTAACCATGCCGGTGCCCTCTTGGACTTAAATGAGCTCTTCTTTCTTTGTGGTATGCACTTATGCTGGGCCTCTATTATTGTTGTTTTAAACAGGCTCCATGCACTCTGAAGAGATTGGATTCTTTTAACCTTCCCCTTCAGTTTCTCTCTAACTATTTTCCTCATCTGAGGGAAGTTTGCCCTTCGAAAATCAAGGGTTTTTATGTCTGATTTGGTTGACACTCTTCCTCCGACATGCATGGCAAAGGTAATTGCAGCATGGTCACTGTTCCCCAGAGGCTCAGTGACATTCACACCCCTGACCAGGTCCTGAGTATCACACAATATTAGATCCAGAGTTGCCTGTTCTCGGGTGGGCTCCGTGACAAGTTGCTCTAAGGCACAGTCATTCAGCAAGTCGAGAAACCCAATTTCTCTTTCTTGCCCGGAGCTCGCATTGGCCCAGTCAATGTGGGGATAATTGAAGTCCCCCATGATTACTATCCTATCCCTCTTAGCCACCTCCATGATTTCTCTCCTCATTTCAAGGTCCCCCTCAAGGTTTTGATCTGGTGGACGATAGAATACTCCAACGATCACATCACTCCTTGGACCTGGTAGTTTAACCCACAGTGATTCTATGGTGGAGTCAGACCCTCTGTCCATCTCCATTCTGCTGGATTTTACCCCTTCTTTGACATAGATGGCCACTCCTCCTCCAACCCGCCCCTCTCTATCCCTTCTATAGAGTTTATAGCCTGGGATTGCTGTATCCCACTGGTTCTCCACATTCCACCAGGTTTCTGTTATGGCTATTATATCTATGTTATCCCTAGCTGCTAAATGTTCAAGTTCTCCCATCTTTGCTCGGAGGCTTCGAGCATTGGCGTAGAAGCACCTGTACAGTGGGTCCCGCAACAACAGCTGCTGCCTTGTTCTTTCTCCCGCACAGCTTTTATTATCAGTAGACAAACTGTCATATTCCGTTATTCTCCCAGTGCTAATACCTGCTACGCCATCTCTATGTGATTCTCTACCTTCTTCAACCTCATTCCCCGAGGATGATGTGTTCCGAACCGGATGCCACTCAGCTCCTGTCGGCTTTCCCCCAGTTATTAGTTTAAAAGCTGCTCTGCTGCCCTTTTGAGGTTGAGTGCCAGCAATCTGGTCCCATCCTGATTCAAGTGCAACCCATCCCTCCTGAACAGGTTTGGCTTGTCCCAAAATGTTCTCCAGTTCCTGACAAATCTAAAGCCCTTTAGCCCAAAATCTAAAGTGCTTTTTCAAATCTTCAGTCTCTCAGCTGTTTACATGTTTATAGGTACAAAAAAGTAAGATGGAGTCTAACAACACTTTCCAGATTGACAAACTAAGGTGTTACATCTCCAAATTCTTACTGCTTGATATGAAACGTATATTTCATTGAACATTTCATTCTGTTGGACTTGATCCTTGAAAGCTTACATTAAAATATAATAGTTAGTCTTTAAGGTGCCACATGCTTTTTTCTTGTGGTTTGCTTTTCTTTTTGCCTGGAAATCTGTGGATCCTGTAAGCCAGCGTTGGCGAACCTATGGCACGGGTGCCAAAGGTGGCACTCGGAGCCCTTTCTGTGGGCATCCCGACATCATTCCTTCACAGCCACCTGTATTTGGGTTAAATGGCTGTATTGGCACTTTGTGGAAAATTAGTGGGTTTTGAATCGCAGTTTGGGCACTTGGTCTCTAAAAGGTTCACCATCACTGCTGTACGCTTATAGATCTGTGAGACAACCACTCCCTCTGGTGGCTAGTTTTTGCTATGATATTTGTATTTGGAGATGGAGATCCATGAAGTTGTGTGTGTGTGGGGGGGGGGATTTCTAAAAAGAAAATTGAATTTTTGTTTCTAAAATTTAGTCACGATACACCCCTTCTGCAGATGCTGAGGTCAGCTGATCAGCTCTAATACTGTGCCTCTTTTCAGCCATTAAGCCTGAGCAGATAGTTGCAAAGCAGATGAGGAGCACAGAACCGCATGTTCTGCTGCCATCCCTGACTATTCTTCTGGCAGGAAATGCAGAGCTTGAAAGGGGGTGGATTGCATGTATTTAGCTGAACAGTTGCTGACATCTGCATGAACTGGGAGCCATGTGTTTGTTGGGGTTAAGGCATGCTGTCCAGAACCCCCCTCACACGCAAACACATTAAGACTTTTCCAGTTCAGTGTGGAAGGGCAGGACTTGAAACAGTGACTTTGTGGAACAAAAAAACCACAGTTACCTTGCCAGTGTAGTCCATCTTGGTGGCGAGACCAGCATATGCTATCCTGATGTTTTCTCTCCCCCTCCTCTCAGTGTCCGTAATACTGCTCGCTGGGGATTTGCAGAGTTGTAGTTCAGGAAATTAACATTGCTGAGCTCTGGTAATATCTCTGTTGACTGGCCAAGCTGTCAAACGAAGTATAGTCTGCCAGCTATTTATGATAACCTCACAAAAGCTTTGGTAAACATCAAGGTATCGTGACTAACTTGGGAGTGGATGGGGTTAATGAAGGGTGTGAAAATTAATTTGCTGTATACTCAAATGCCTTAATCTTAAACCTCTTGATAACCGTCTTGAGTTTTGGGAAGAGATGGGATTAAAAATGGTGGGAAGGAGAATGGCCATTGACATATACAAGTTCAACATGGCTGAATGTCTTGGGCTGCATGTTTAATATTAAAGGGACTGAATTTCCCAAGCGTAATGAGGCTGATTTGTGAGTCATTTTATTGTCTGTCCATTCATTTGTGGCTGCCTGAGTCTCTGAATGCTTGCTATGAATCAGTAATGGGAATGGTGTGACACTGGCGGGATAATTTCAGTTAGTAGCTAATAGATACCTGTACCTCTAGCTGTGGTTTTCTCATGACACTTTTAATTATCTCATGACAGCGAATTAACTGTAGCCATCCTATCAAGTTGATGTCACTACTTGGTAATGTCACCTGAGTGCAGCGTAATTTCATGGCCAGCATGACAAGCTCATCTCTTGAAAGCTGCCATGTTATTGCATGGATTGAAACCATCAGCATGTGCCTCTGTGCTTTGGTGACAAAATAGTGGCCACACCTCAACAACCTTCATCAGGAGAATAGTGGCAAAGAAATGAAAGAAATAGAAAATAAAAGATTTGAGTAAACCTCACCCTGACTGTTAACTGAAAGATTTGAGGGTGGGGATGGAGAGAAAAAGGAAGGATATGTGGAAGAGTTACTGGCACATCCCATAAGGAAGAGTCAAGGAACCTAAGCTGTTGAATGCCCCATCCTCTACTCTGAAGACACTTGCAGACATAGTAAAACACTGAACTCATTTGAAAATTATTGCTTCTCATCTTAAAAGTTCACCAGAACACACCTGGGGACAATTCAAAAGTTGCCTGATAACTCTCTGTTTTACTCTACCTGCTGTACTGCAGCAATAACTGTGCTTGCGACCTGAGGTTCAATTCCAGGTAGGAGGCTCAAGGTTCACTCAGCCTTCCATTCCTTCCGAGGTTGGTAAAATAAGTAAACAGCTTGCTGGGGGCTTGGGGGCAGTGTGTAGCCTGCATAATTACTTGTAAACTGTCCAGATTGTGCGTTAAGTGTTATGGTGCAATATGTAAGCAGCACATTTTGCTTTAACCAGGCAGTCCATGAGCTCAAACTAGATGTGTCTAGTTTTGAGTTTGCTGCGGGAAATGTCTATCATATAAGACAGGGGGAACCCTTCCCAAAGCTTGTGTATTTCTGTACTCCTCTACAAATTTCTCGTACAACTTTGGTTTGCCTAGTTACCTGTCATCTCAAGAGAGTTTGAAACTTATTTTGTGCCAATATAGCTATTGTTATTTTTATATTTTTTTTATCAGGAAACCCAAGACATTTTGACAGCAGGGACATTGGCTGGAGAGTTCCAGCTAAGAGTTCTCAGCATTTCCCTCCAAAGAATATCACCTTTAACAGAAGGGAAATGGATAAAGGGACCTCTTGATTTTGGGGGAAGTGACTGTATAGTAAGTTAATACAGCTTTAAAAATCAGAGTCTTGCCTTGAAGCATGCCTCCAGTGCAGTAATTTCACGACTTTTGTGTCTCTCGTGGAGGAAGTATGTTTTTCCTTTCCAGGTATCTGGTTGTTTTTGAAACCAGCATAGCATTTTGTAAATGATGTCATTTGGCTGTAACCTACGAGGAAGTTGTCTTACCAAGAAAAGGACCTGTGCTTCACCCTTCTGTTCACGGGCACCTCTAGCTCTGAAGAAGTCTGAGAATTGTGAGTCCTAAAAATTATCTTCTCGGTGGCTTTTCTTTGCGTGGCAAGGCAAATTCTCATGGATTTAAAATAATTCTTGTTGTTGGGTTGGAAAGCCCAGTAGTTTTGGTATCTGGCTGGGGAATCTAGGGTCGGGAGTTCTACTCTACCAATCTCAAATTACTGTATACTTTTTACCCAAGTGATACCAATGCATGTGGCTGGAATCTGGAATAGCAGAAAGGTTGAAATTGGGGTTGTGCTTCAGGTGTGGCTGTAATGCAAATTACAAATTGGATCAATCTGTTTCAGACTAATAATCCATATGAGATCTGGATTGCGGCAGAATGACTGGATTTAGTTATGGAGGGAAGTGAATTCACCAATCCTTTTTTTAAAAAATAAGGGTGCAGTTCAAATTGGAAAGGGCAAAGCTTGAAGGTGTGTATTATGTAACCTTCTGAAATCATCTAAAATTTGGCAGCTTTAATGCCTTCTTTAGAACCTATCATACCATTAAGTGTCTTGAAGTTCAATGCAGGAATAAAGAAATGACTGCCATTTTGGTTTTCCAGTACAAATCTCAACAAAAGGCATTACAAATCAATTTGGATCAATTTGGATCAGGAACAGCAAGTGCTCCTCCTGACAGACCTGGAATCCATTCTGAAGTCCCACTCTGGCTTCTGAACTGATTTGGGGATCTTCTATACAGCTGTAACTGAAATCACAGTCTTGGGCCAGAAGTAAGTTACATAAAGTACTGAACTGGAACACACTGAGAAAACGTCTGTGCAATACAATGGGCATTGCATTCTGTATAATGCATGATACACATAATACAGTATATAATAGTGTACTAAAGATGCAGTATACAGGAGGGGTGGAGAAAGATACTGTGTGGCCCTTCAGATCTTGTTGGCTTCAGCTCCCATAATTCCTTATCCTTAGACCTGTGTTAGAAAGCCTGATGGGAACTGTAGTCCAGTATCAGGAGGGCTTTCCCTGATTTTTATTAAATGACATCTGGCAGCCAAATTATGGACTGACTGATACCAAGAAATAATTCTAAGAAACTGAGGTATACTTAGCTCTTTAAGTGCTGTTTATAAACAAAAAACAAAACAAAAAACAGTTCTTTATTGGCATTTTAGAGACCAGGTGGTTTTCTTTTAGTTTAATAAACATTTTAGATTTAGAAAACCATATGGATTTATGCTTGCAGAAATTAAGACCGTGCAGAATTAGTTCTGTTAAAAATTCATGGAAAATAAAACCTGCCAAGTTTGGGTCCCACCCTCTGAGATATTGGAAAAATTGAAATCTTAGATATGCATTGGCTGAAAAATGTACAGCTGAGCTAAAGTGGTTGGGGTCCTAGTCTAAACAGTTTGGAAGATGTCATGTATCTGAACATTTCTGCTATTTCCTTCAAAAGCCTGAGTAATTAAGAATGACATTGCAGTGACTGTGTGATAAAGAATGGCAGGCAGGAGTCACAGAAAGGCTATTAATCACCATGTGTTTTTGATGTATTTATACAGTGGACTGTTTCAGATGTGCCATGCACAGAACATGCTGAATGCAGCATCCAGTGATGACCTGCATATGTGACTTTGTTCCTGCATACTCAGGACATATGGGAAAAGGATTACCTGTTGCTTGACAGCAGTTAAATGTGTGTGTGTGTGTGTGTTGTGTCATTACAGTCATGACCGACTCTTTGTGACTCCATGTCCATGGAGTTTTCTTGGCAGGAATACTGGAGTGGTTTGCCAGTTCCTACTCCAGGCGCCTACAGCCCCTGGTATTCCCTGGTGGTCCCCCATCCAAGTACTAACCAGGGCCGACCCTGCTTAGCTTCCAAAATCAGGCGAGATTGGATGTGCTTAGGGCATCTAGGCAGCGGCAGTTAAATACAACCCCAATTTTAGTGGCTCACCTTTCGTCTACAAATGACAGAGTGGTGTAATGTGAATCAGCCCTTAAACCCTCCCGTCTCTATCCTTTTCAGCTGGCTGGCTGGCTCAGTAGTTCAGGTATCTGGCTGTAGAGCCAGAGTTTGGGAGTATGATTCTCCACTGTGCCTTTTGTGAGTGGAGCTAGCCTGTGTGGCCTTGGGCAAGCTGTACAGTCCCCGAGCACTCCCAGTTGAAGAGAATGGTAAACCACGTCTATATACTGTAGTGCATTGTCTATCTCAAAAACCTTTGGAAAGAGTCACCATAAGTCTGAATAGATTTGCCAGCACACAATCCATAAGTCTCTCCTTTTCATTCTGCATTATTGGCAGGGCTGAAGATTGAAGTTTGAATCTAACTGGAAGTCTCAACTCTCTCTATATATTTGCTTATATTGTTATATTTGGTTATACAGTCATACCTTGTATAAAGGAATTAATTCGTTCCGAATGAAATTCTGTTAAGCAAATTTCCCTTTATACAAATTTCCCATAGGAATGCATTGAAAATGGAGTAATCCCTCATTGTGACCATTTTAATGTTGAATGGATTTGCCCCATAGGCGATTCTGTTAAGCAAATTTCCCCTATCTCCAGAATTTTTTATGTTGTACAGATGTTATACAAACTGTTTGTTATACAAGGGTCCACTGTATATACAATTGGCTCAGTACTTTATGGGTCATGGTGTGTGCCACTCTGGATATTTTTCTTTAGAAGAGGAGTCAACTGTAATGGTAGTGTTACTGCTGCTGCTGCTGCTGCTGCTGCTGCTGCTGCTGCTGCTGCTACTACTACTACTACTACTACTACTACTACTACTACTACTACTACTACTAC
>JAHTLZ010000129.1:81640201-81666131 GCA_023846285.1 Phrynocephalus versicolor | reverse complement strand
ACTACTACTACTACTACTACTACTACTACTACTACTACTACTACTACCATCCTTTAGAGCAGAACAAAATATTGCCCTTGCTTGGATAAAACCCCAAGAGTGAAAAAGGAACAGTCTATTTTAAGCCCCGTTAGCTCAGTAGCAGATGGCCTCTGTGTATCATGCAATTGGAAGGGTATCCTTTTGGGGGAAGAGAAGGATAAACCAAAAAAAAAAATTATAGACTGCCTTAAGCAGTGTTTTCCTAGCCAAGCTGAATTTCAGAGAGAGCTGGCAGTTGCAAATAGCACCTTGAGTATAGTAGAAGGAAATCCTGTCTTTTGTATAGAAACTGAGGAATGGGGCTCACATCTATACATGCTTAGCAGCTGCTCTCCGAAGCAGCTGCTTGGACTTGAGAATGTGTTTCCCTGTGCATCTCCACTTTCAAGTGTGGTGTATGAGATTAGGGCTTTTTAGAATCTCTTGTCTGTTCGAACTGTCTGAGGGATGCATGGTAGCCATCTCATTAGGCTGGCCCTGATACCAGTTTTTGGAACCATGATGAAAAGACATGTCTACAGTTTAGACACACAAAATCATGGGTTGTTTGTTGTTCCTACTGTTTGTTGGTCTTCCTGGCTGTCTGGCTTGCACGTTTATTAGTTATATTTATAACCATCCAAAGAAAATAAGGAAATGTATAGGGTCAACTTTATCCTGACAAAACTCCTGTGTGTGCTGGATGGCAGATAGAATTGGGAGAGTAAGGCTGATCCAAGGATTATTCAGTGAGTTCCATGATTTAATGGGAATTTAAACCTGAATCTTCCAAATCCCCATCCATTACTCTAACTGCTACACTATACTAGTTCTCTAAACAAACTGCAAAGAGTATTGAAATTGGCTTAAATGCAGTGGCCATCTGTGCTTGGGATACTCTTGAACCCATTATTTGTGAGCCCCCTGCCAATCAATGCCAGCCCATCTAGTTCCTTAATTGCAATTCACTGGGGAGACATTTGTTTCCAAAACAGACTTTTATAACAAAAGAACCACATAATGTCTTCTGCTTGTCTGTAACCGTGTGTGTTATGGGCAACAAGGTAGGCAAGCGGAACAAATGGAGTGAGTTGCCTTGAACAACTCACAAGACATTGCTCTTGTGATTGCAGGCTCTTTGTGTACACACAGCAGTTGTTGAGCATATACACCAGTTCATACTGGACGGCACTGGTTTTGTGTATGGATATCAAATGCAAATGACCCAGCTTTGCCACTGGTGTACATAAAAGGATGAAAAAGCTACTACATATGACAAATCTATTTGTCAAGATCTATCTGTGAGGGATCAGGAAAGAGATCTTGGTGTGCTGTGGTGACAGCTCAACGAAGGTGTCTACGTTGTGTGTGGCAGCGGCGAAGAAGGCCAATTCCATGCTAGGGGTTATCAAAAAGGGGATTGAAAATAAAACAGCCAACATTACAATGCGATGATAGTAAGGCCACACCTGGAGTATTGTGTATAGTTCTGGTCACTGCTTCTCAAAAAAGACATAGTGGAACTGGAAAAGGTGAAGAGAGTGACTAAAATGATTACTGGGCTGGGGCACCTCCCTTATGAGGAAAGTTACAGCATTTGGGACTCTTTAGTCTGGAAAAAAAGGCACCTGAGGGGGGATATGACTGAGACGTACAGAATAATGCAGGGCATGAGTAAAGTGGTTAGGGACACTCTTCTTCCTTTCAGAAAATACCATAACTAGGGGACATCCACTCAAATTGAGGGCTGGGAGAGTGAGAACAGATAAAAGCATGTTGTTAGTCTGTGGAACTCCCTGCCACAGGATGTGGTGATGGCATCTGGCCTGGATGCCTTCAAAAGGGGATTGGACAGATTCCTGGAGGAGAAGTCCATCACAGGTTAAAAACATTGATGGATATGTGTAGTCTCCAGTTTTAAAACCGGGGTACTTCAAGGGCCAGATGTAGGGGAGTGGTATCAGGAGACAGATATCTAGTCTCGTGCAGGGCCACTGTGAGATACAGGAAGCTGGACTAGATGGGCCTTTGGCCTGACCCAGCAGGGCTCTTCTTATGTTCTTAATCCGAGCACCAGTGTGGATGGTGATAATTGAACTCTAGTATATTCCTGTTCCAGTTGCTGGAAATCCTACAGAGCCCTGTGAATCTATCACCCCCAGCCTTACTAAATGCTTGCTGTATCTGTCAACACAAACCTATCTTTGAGCTATTTCTGTTCCATCGTATGTAAGTTCTGACCACACAAGAAAAAAGTATATTAATCAGTGCTTTAATACCTCGGTCGTTCTATTAGCAATGTGTTTAACTTAAGTATCAAAAATATTGCCAGGGACAAAAGACTGTCACTTGGCTTCTGTTTACTCAGAAGGCAAGTCTGAGTGGTGCATGGCAGAAAGAAAAGAAGAGAGAGGTAGAGGGAAAAGGAAATGTTCTTGAAATCAGGAAATGAAATTTGGCTTCAGGGTAAGACAGCTGTGAATTTAGATAAACAGATCGCTTAAGAGATTTAGTATTAGCTAAATCCTAAATTAACAGTGACATGCTGGCATTGCAGATCAGGAGGTGGTGGTGGGGAGAAAGCTGACTGTATAGATTTTTGTGTGTTTGTGGGGTAGTCATCTGGATAAAACATGCAGAAGTGGAGACAATGGCTGGCCTGGATCCAGAGATTATTCACTAAAAATAAAAAATAAAATAAGAATCCACCCACTGGGTTGCAACTATTGTAAATACTGTTTTCATGGTTGCTTGCTGTAGCTCAGATATCAAGGGAACCCAGAAAGGGCTTCAGTTGTAGCCACAGATAAGAGAAACAGATAACCAGGTACCCCAGACCCAAGCTACAAAAGGCATTAAAAGCCAGGAACCTGAGCAGAAGTAAAACTTGGACATCGTGGGATCAAGTGGGCTTTGTGCCTCTTGACTTGTTCTGATAATTCAGAAATCCCATTCATTTTTAATTGGAAATGTACAGAGAGGGCTGTACATTGTACATTTGGGAAATTATTACACATCATGACACATAGGAAGGTTGCAAGCACCAAGAGAGGATTCACATGCCAAATGTCAGACAAAGAGCTTTTCAGATTGTGGGATAAGCTGCCTACAGCATTCTTGCCCCCCCCTTTTGTTTGGCAGGTGAAGTTTATTTATTTATATAGCTTGTATGCCGCCCACTACCCAAAGGTCTCTGGGCAGCTCACAATCAGAATGAACAATTAAAACATCAAGATACAATAAAATAAGTTGAGGGAGGGGGGAGAGGTTTGTTTATGTAGCAACAGTAACAACCAAAAGAAGGCAAGTGTAAAAGGGGAGGAGAAAACTATGAAATGTATCGAGGGAGAAACCTGAAGTTGTGTGGAGTGAGTGACCCTACCATGCGAAAATTGACTGAAGCCCAATCACTCAAAGCCCAGAGATGAAAACAAGTACCCAACACAGTCCCTCTGACACAAAGTCCTAAGTCAAAGTGAAACTAAACAAGCAATGGTGTGATCCAGTATGATAGTCCCAGTTCACACCAGAACTGAGTCAAGGTACTTGCCTGGAATAGGAACTGGCAAACCACTCCAGTACAGTATTCCTGCTAACAAAACTCCATGTACATGGAGTCACGAAGAGTTGGTCACGACTGTAACAACACACACACACTCATCTACCACATAGTCCCAGTTTGTCCCAGATAAGGCATTTGACTGAAGCTGGTGTACAGTTCTAATGGCAGTCAATCCCAGCTAATGTCTAGCAACTGCACTGTATGGTATGTGAATAGCAAACTGTCTGTTCCAATTTGAATCCTTATAGAGCCAAAAGGGCCACCTGCATACATCAGGTGAGAATCAGCAGGCATGGAATGCAGAGTTTTACCAAAGGTATTCCAGCATACATCCAATACTTCAGTTCCATTCCCCCTCTCTGTTTTCAAATGCCTTTTGAAGGAGTCTTGTATACAGTATAATAACTGCAGTAATCTATTGTGATAACTTGGGGCCAAATTATAAGTTATAGTAATATGTTATTAGAAGCCGAAATTGGTCAGTACTTGCCTCCCCAAAGCCAATTTTAAAAAAATCACAATCACAAACTATAGGGGTGTGAGAGGCTTCTGCTTTAAGAACCAGACATTCTCAGCACTCAAGGGATTCCATCTTCTAATAATATGACATTCATAACATAATTTTGCCGTGAGAATGTTTAAAAACGTACACACTATCTTCTAATTAAAATTCTTGTAGTTAAAAATATATCACTTGCCATTCAGATATTTATGCAGCCAAATAAGGCTTCTTGTCTGTTTCTTTATGGCTCTATGTAGGTCTTTTTATGCCCCTCTGCCTCACTCTTACTTTTACCCTCAAGCCCCATAAGATGCTTGGAAGTGCAGATGCTTATCTTGATGCATCCCCATAGTTGTCCTGTCCCGTAAGAAGCATCCAAACCAAATGTCACCAACTAAGGGGAAAGGACTGTGGGAGTTGTGGTCCAAAATATTTGGAGGGCTAAAGGTTGCCCACCCCGGCCCTAGTCTCTGCTAGAATCAGAAAGTCCTTGGGGCTCTGATCCTGTGATCCCTGACTCAGTTATGCTGTTGCTTACACCATCAACAGGCTACAAGCCATTCCAGGAATAAAGTTGAGAAGAATATGTAATTATATGTGAATAAACATCAGTAATTTAAATCACAATTTAAATAATATTTTTAACAGAAATTGTAAAAAGAATTCATTTTTAAAATTTAAATTGTGATTACATCAAGTCCACCCTGAACTACTGTTCTTGCTTACCACCTTGTCAGACCAAGGGACCACTCCATTAAGACAAAAAGAGGGCATTGCCTTCCCACCCTCCTGACTCAAGCTCCAAGTGTGTTGAGCCACTGTCCACACACTTTGTGTAAGTGAGCAGGACAGGAGAAAACGAGAGAAGGGATGTGAGTGAATAATTTAATTGCACCTCTGTGAAACCATGAAAAGAGAATTTCAGGCAAAAAATTAAAGAAAAACAAAACAAAAGATACAAACATGTGGCACCTTAAAGACTGACTTTCTTATGTGCACTTCTTCAGACATATAGCAGCAGAATGAGGTGTGCAATACTGTATAATATGAGATATATATTTCATACCAGATATTGATAGGCTGTAGTCTGTATAGCCATTGGCTGTAGCATGTAGGGGATGGATAGGGGAGGGGGGAGAAGAGGAGGAAGAGTTAATTAGTAGAAATGGTGAGAACATTAAATGAGAAGCAGCAGCTATTAGGAATTTTTCTAATTTGGGAGCAGGCTATTTCTTTTTCTGCTTTTCAGATGAGTTACAGAGTTAATGATGGGATTATGGAGGCAACGTATGAGTAAATGTTTGCCTCCTCCACTCCCTTTGTGTGTGTGTGTGTGTGTGTGTGTGTGTGTGTGTGTGTGTGTGTTTGTTTGTTTGTTTGTTTGTTTGAAGGAGAGATAATGCTTAGCTTTGCGTCTCATTCCGGAAACATGCTTATAAACCAAAGCGCTCGTATATCAAAGCCAATTTCCCCATAAGAAATAATGGAAACTCGGATGATTTGTTCTGGGGCCACATAGACCACATACTGCGCACTCAAAATGTCAAAACTCACTAAATAAGTTGGCTAGAAGTCCATGTCCACACCATAGTTTAGGTATCTGGCTGTGGAATCTTCTCTGCTTGGAACAAACAACTGAATTTTACTCAAGTGTTTTTAATGTGACAATAAAATGCAGCTTATAGCCCTATGCACACTTGACTAGCTGCCTTACAACTAGAAATGGTCTGAAAAATAAGAAAGGCTATCGAAAACTACATCAACAAATTAAAAAAATATGAAGAAAAATATAAAGAAAAATGAAACAAATCCCTAACCTGCACTCTCCTTTGAAAATGTTCCTGACTGGTGAGGGAGACCTTCCTTCCTCATTCTTTCCCCTGCTTTTGAGGCTTGCCTGAGATGGAACGTTCCAAACAATCACCCACAATCAAGGAGACAGAGAGAGACACCATTGACTCACTTGTGATCATGTGACCTTCTCCAGTGCTCATATTGCAAGACTGCTTGTTGGTCAAGGCAAAATTTATCAGAAATAGTTGCTCTTCTTGCAAAACACTGGTAAACTAAGGTATTCATTGTGACGACCCCGAATCAATGACACTGTCTTCTTCAATATTATTATTTAATCACTATTCCTTTGATCCAGGCATCCCCGCTACTACTGTTTCATGATGGACTCTTATTATGAAGGAGGGACTTCACACAACTATTTATAATTAAATATAAATTTCACAACTGATTATTCAATGTTCATGTTATATTAGCGTAGCATATGTCATAACCTATTGGTTTAGTGCCTGTGAATATTACATTTAATATCTTGGCTTAACAGAACTAGATTGTTTGGCAGTTTCAGGCTATCACACCTAATAACTGTCTCCTCAGGCAGACACACAGTCACTCTGCTGCCTAAACTTAAATTATACAGTAAAGCTCCATGCACAAGGTAAGTTCACTTGAAACCCTAACATACAGGAGAGAACCTAATCTTAACCTTATCACACAGGAGAGAAGAAATCACTTCAGAGTGCCTTCCCCTTTCTACACTCTAGCCATGCCCACCATTATATAGGTCAATTTGTCCTATGAAAAATTCATCCTATGAAACACGGTTTAATGCACTTTCCCGTAGGAATGCATTTAATTCATCTTGCAAAGCATTCCATAGGAAAATTCGTCTTATAAGGTTTTCTTATTCCCAGCCATTTCATTCATCTTACAATTTTTTTTTTTTTGTCTTAAGGGGCATCGTATCTTTCGAACGTTCTTTTTGTCCCAGGTCCTGCCCCAGCCTCCACGATTCTTATACGTGTTAGAGGTAAGATGGTGAAGGATGTAAGTCCTAGCAGGAATCATGGCTTGCACTGCAGATGTTGGGTGCATTTTTGCCATCTCATGCCTTCCAGCTCTTGGTGGTCAAATATCATGGTTGGTCATATTTTACAGTGATCTTGGAACCACTTACTCCCAAGTCTACCTGTGCCAGTTTCCTAAATCACTTGGCCCAGGAGCACTTCCTACCCTTCATTCATTGTTGCCCCACGTCAGTGATGTCACAAAGATGCAAACCCTGGTCTCAGGTTATGGCCCTCGGAACTCGAGGAATGCATTAATGCTGACCTAGCAACGTCAGCCAGCAGAGGCGTGAAGGTTTTCTGGGCTGGTTGAATCTGTTTTAGAAGCAGAGTGGTCCAGTCTTTTTTTTTGTAAAATTGTACATTGTGGGGTCCTGAATTATTTTAATGGTCTATATAACCACCTAGAGTGGCGTACCGCCAGGAGTGGCCTTGTTGCTAGATGGTGCAGTATATAAATCTAATAAATAAATAAATTTTGTTCCCGCTTATTGAAGTTATTGTTTGAAATTATAAACTGCTGGATGTTAGGATTACTGTGTATATTAGAGAAGTAAATGTCTATCGGGCAGAGAAGGTATTTTCCTACACAGGGTATTTATGTCATTCAGTTATTTTTCAACAATCTGGGTTGTTCACGTATTTTAAGAAACCTGTTGAACACAACGTAGGAATGTTTTAGATAAATAAATTGATTTCTCCTTCTGTTCTAATTTTATTTTCTTCAAGCAAAGCCCTCAATGGCATTTTACATGCCCCGTCATGGTTGCTCATTTTTGTGAATGTATTTTAATCAAATTGGCTCTCGGTGTGTGGGAGGTTCAGCTTTTAAGAGTGCCAGCTAGCACTTTCATACCAGTTCCTCTGCTTCTGGAGAGAGACATCCTTCCCACACCAAAGAAACTGGCTGTCGTCCAGAGAACAAACCTGTAGGGTGGCATTCAGCTCCCAGGGAAACCAATGCTCTCTCTTTTCTTAACCCACAAGACAGCTGGAGGTAAGATTGCTTTTGGTAATATACTGTAGGCATATAGCAAATTGGCTTTGGAACAGAAATGTTATTTACCATGAAGCTAAATTATGTTTTAATTTTTCTTGTTGCTTCTTTCCCTTCCATCCCACTGTGGATATGGCATACCCATAAAGCTATTCTTATGCTCTTCAGTGACTTCTTCAAATTGTAGTGATCTCCTTTTCTTTTGCATACGTCTCTTCAGAGGGTCTTGGCTGTTTGCTTATACAATGGAAGTGCCTGGGGAATTCACTGAAAGATGTTCTTCGTAGGGGTATTCTGTCTGAAAAGAGGTGGCCAACCATTGGCCTTCACATTGTTTCAGATTTCAACTTCCTAAACCCTTAGTCAGTAGTACACTGTAGTCAAGTATGCTGTATGAGATTGTAGGAGCAGGGATTGTAGGAGCAGCACTCGCAATGAGAAGTTAGTTAAGAAGGCCAGATGTTGTGGAATATATGTCTCTGCCTGTTGTGAAGCATTCCATTCAGGTGCCCAGAACTGGTTCCTAACAGAGTTTGGAAAAGTTGTTGTTGCTGCTGCTGCTGTTGTTACATCTTCTAGAATAATGCTGGCTTGGGAATTATGGAAGCTGTAGCATTAAAAAGAAAGAAACTTTCAAACCCAGACTGTCAGTGAACCTCATGGTGCAGTGGTTACAATACAGTGCGGAATGGTAGCAAAGCCATGCTCATGAACCAGCGTTCAAACCCAGGTGGCCAGCTCAAGGTTCACTTGTCCTTCTAGTCTTTTGAGGTCAGTAAATTGAGTACCCAGGTTGCCGTGTGTGTGTGTGTGTGTGTGTGTGTGTGTGGCATAATTCAACTGTAAACCGTTCAGAGACTGCTTTAAGTGATATAGCGTGGTTTATAAGCACAACGCTTTATTATTTTTTTGGTCTGTTTTATTAGTCTGATATCACTTCAACACTAGGTAAAGCTCTGATTTCCCAACACCTTATAAACTGACCTTTTAAATGCTAATAATTGTGTGCCATCAAGTTGATATAAGGCAAGCTTTTCCAGGGCTTTGTAGATAGGGAACACATAGAGGTTGTTTTCCATGCCCTTCTTCTGGGGGTTCCCCGGAGCTTGCCCATGCAGCTTGCCCATGGCTACAAAGGCTGGCTATCCTTCAATGACGTGCAGTGGGGTATCAGATTCCCAATGTCTGGTTCTTCAGTGAAAAACCTAAGCCGCCGAGGTATCCAGCTTGCAGTGTGATCTTTTAGAACTGGAAATTCATTTTAGAATAATCTGAAATTCCTTTTAGATTCAATAGTGTTGGGTGAGATCTGTTTTCTTTTTATTATATCTGGATCATTATGAATGACATCAGTTGTCTCTTGCATGCTTTTTCAGGGTGTGGTATAAATAGCTGGAATTAATAGCATAATACAGCTGTCGTCGAATCCTTGGCATGCGGAGAGCTGGAGGTCTTTATGGTGCTGACGTTTTTGTTTTTATTTATAATAATAAATAAAGGATAGTTGCTAGCCAGAAGCCAGAAGGGTGTACAAGTCAACAAAATCCTCTGTGAATGTCTAAAAAATCTCTTCTCTCTCTAACAATGGTTGGTTGAATCAGTGAATAAAATAAAAAAAAATTGCTAGAGCTTGGTTACTTTTATAGAATGACAGAGTAGTTAGATAAATTAAATGGATATCATGAGCTAGGTTTCATCAACTACTCATTGGAAGATGGTATTCAGTTCAACCGTTAAATTGTGGTCAGTAGGGATGTATACCTTGTGCTTGGGGACTACAAATCCCATGATTCTCCTTTTTGAGAGACCTGCCTGCAGGGCAGACCATACAGACACTTAAATTGTGCTCACCTGTTAAGAAGGAACAGCTAGCAGTCTTTCTGATTTGGATAGGGCCTAACTTCCTATTTGCAAAACAACGCCCCCTTTTTTCAAACAGGAAGTTAGGCCAATCAAAAACATGAAGCCTGTCAGCTGAGGATTCTCTCCAGGTGAGCACAATTTCTCTCCGTAAAATCTGGGCCCTGCAGCTGAGACTCTCATAAAAGAGAATCGTGGGATTTGTAGTCCAAAAAAAATCCAAAATGCTTGTCCCTAGTGGTCAGAATTATCCTTTTCCTTATGCTGTACTAATGACTCTCACCGTTCCCTTCTGTTTGAGGACAGAGCTATGCATGCCATACAACCTATTTCAGATAAACTGGAATGGTGACTTGATATAGGGGGAGCCACGTCTTATTGCTAGTAGTGAAATAAGATTCAGCTGAATTTCTAGCCAGCAGGACTATAGGAGTCTTTCTGGTGTCTCAGGCAGCAAAATATCTTCAATCACTTTATCTCTGGTCTCCAGTTGCACATGAATGGACAGCAACAGCATTGCTCTTTTCCCCTTTCTGTCCTTCACCACTTCCTCCATCTGCTGGCCATTTGCTTATAATCTAAACACAGCCTGTTGCTTCTGAAGAGTGATACTGTACATTTGTTCCCCCATCTAGAGGCCAAATCCTCTTTTTGTCACATAATGCCTTGGTGCTTTTCGAAAGCCGCTTAGGAGCAGCTTCATATGGAGGCACATTATGCCCCCTGACTTGGTTTCTTGGGCTGTGATCTGATTAGATTTTTCTGCTCTTAGGAGAGCCAAACCTCGTTAGCAACCGGATTGAAAGGACTAAGGCTAAAGGACTTTGAAGCACGTTGAGTGTTTGCTCACTGCACTTCACTCAGGTGGCTTGGAAAGAGCTCTGTTGCAGCATTTCTGGAAGCAACACTGATCAGAGTAGAAGGTAAATGTTCTAAAGGCTGGTTGTCCTTTCAGCAGTAGTAAAAATGTTTGGCAGCCTCAATTTAGCTTGTCCATGTTATGTTCTTAAATGGGGAAAACAGAAAGAGAGAATAGATGTGGGTTTGAAAGAGAAGTCATTTTTCACAAGGTCCACCCTGGTGTGCCCATTTTATGTTTCTCCACTGACAGTGTCTACTTTCCTTCAAAGGTTTGGAGCTCGGCAGTCTTTAAAACTCAATTCTGGCATGTAGAACTGCTTTGTTCCCCCCCCCCTTCCCGGATCGGAGAGTGTTATTCTGTAAATTCAGCACATATCATTGTGGCTGCAAAACCAATTGTATGTTGCTAACACAAATAAGACATACCAACAAAACATGCTTCTATTCCTGGCTACTAACCACCATGCCTTCTCCTAGGATAGCTGACTTCTTGGTATCTCCCCAATAGTCAGTGAATGTTGTTTGGTCACTGTGCAAACTCAGTATTCATTGGGGCTGTGAAGTGTTTCTTTCTTGGTGGTGCTTCTTAAATCCTTTCCCTCCCTCTGCAAACCTGAGGTTCTGTGCCCTCGAGTGATCATACCTGTATCTCGTATTATGCATGGTTTCATGTTTAGCTGCCTAAGAATCCACGTGGAGAGAATAAGTCTGCTGTTAGTAAATAGGATTTGCGGAGCACATAGCAGCAAACATTTGGGCTTCCAGGAGATTGCTTAATAGTGGAAAGTGGTGTGTGGATGTAATTTGGGATTATTGTTCCACCTTGTAAATTGTTATACAAATCTGCCAGTAGGGTGATGCTTTGTTTTCACTCTTGCTCAGTTTCTTAGTGTCGCTCATAAAATCAAGTGTATCGTGCTACGACTGGGCAGCCAGGAGTGGGAAAGAAAAATAAAAAGATTCAGTAGGGAAGCCATTTAAAAAAATGTAATGTGAAGACAAGACCGAATCACATTAGCTAAATACTGTATATTCTTGAGTATAAGCCTAATTTTTCAACCCTTATTTTTGGCTGGAAAAAGTGGCCTCAGCTTATACTTGAGTCAATATGTTTTCCCAGTTTTTTGGGGGTAAAATTAGGTGCTCAGACAGCTTGGGGAGTGCAGCGAAGGGCACGTCCTGATAAGGCAAGTAGAGATGGGCACGAAATGAACTTTTTTTCATTTCCGTTATTCATTATTTGTTCTGTTACATAACGAAACGACTAATGAAAATTGTGATGAAAATGGAACGAAACAAACAGAACCACGAAAATTGGGTTCGTTACATTTTGTTTTCGTTAATGGCGACGCGCAATGAAATGAACTGTTTTAAATGTTAAAAAACGCCCTGGACATCCATAAAAATGCAGCAATAATTATTTATACTGTCTGATAATACCTACCAGGGGGACTTGGGGTCCTTAAAACGTGCATTTATGTCTTTTCTCAGATTGCTGTATTTTTTTCCTTTAAGGGGAGTTAGGGGACATTGATCCAAAATGGCTCCCAGATGCCCAATATTGATTTCTTGGGTATTAAAACGTCCTGGACATCCATAAAAAAACAGCGATAATGCAATAATTATTTGAAATTATTACCTACCAGGGGGTTGGGGTCTTTAAAACGTTTGTTTTTGTCTTCTCCCATCACAATGTATTTTTCTTTTCCCTTTAAGGATGACAAAATGTATGTCGCCACTCCAGCCACAACATGGAGGCAAACCATGTGATGGGATCATGTTAAACCAATAGCATGCCCAGGTTGCAGACTGGGCGAGCAGGTCTGGCAGCCACAGAGGGCATAAAAAGCTCTGGCAGCCCCCGTCCTCCTTGCAGTCTCCGGTGGGAGTTAGGGTGGGATTGCTGTATGTGCAACTCTAGCTTCAGTCCTGCAGCCGAAACGGACCTCTCAATGAAAAATGAAAAATCAAAACACCATTTTTTTTATTCGTGCCCATCTCTAAAGGCGAGCAATAGTGGTGCCTGTGCTTCCCATATGATTCCAATGAGAAGGTTTAGGGGCACCCTCTTTGGAGCTTCATAACTCAGCCCCATAACCCCAAATGTTTCCCTAAAATCACTTTCTGAAGGTACTCCTGCTACTTTGGTGTCCCAAATGTAAGTAATTTTGAGTGCATGTAGGCTGCTTGAATTACACGATGTTGCTTACCCAAGGCCACAAAGGCACATTTTCTCTTCATTCCCATTGATTTCTTTGACATTTACTCCCTAGTTGCACAGCAGGCAGTGTGCAGTTCCCCAGATGTTGTTCAGCTGTAACTTCGAACACCTGGGGCCAGTGTATGAAATGAGAGAGAATGATGGGAGCTTTAACCTAAGCAACATCTGGAGGTCACTCTTTGGGTTCTGCTGCTCAAATGAGTGAGTTTAGGACTGCTGCCTTGCCCTATATATACAACAAAGTACTTCTGCAAAAGGTAACCCTCATCAATTTTTTGGAAATATCACATTAACATGTGGTAAGTCTCAGCAGTTATTTTTACTTCCTCAGCATGTTATAACTTCATTGTTTGGGTAAATTTGGTCAAGCCTAGAATTAAGAAATCCTGGTATATATACAGTGGTACCTTGTATAACATAATTAATTCGTTCCAAATTAAATTACGTTATACAAGGTTTTCGTTATACAAACCCTAATTTCCCATAGGAATGCATTGGAAGTGGATTTAATCCGTTCCAATGCATTCCAATGGCGCAGGGAATTCCCTCCCCCCCACCACCCCGCACAGGGAATTCCCTCCCCCCACCACCCCGCACAGGGAATTCCCTCCCCCCGACCACCCGGCGCAGGGAATTCCCTCCCCCCCACTCACCTCTTGCCGGAGCCCTGGAGGCTCCCGGCAGGCAGGAGGGCGCACCAGGAGGGCGCACCAGCGGCGGCGGCAGCCTGCTTCCCCTCCCGCCCCGCGTCCGATGGGGAGCGCCGGGCCAGTGGAGAAGCAGCGGAGGCGCCGGCGCCCGCCCGCTCGCCCGCCCAGCCTGAGCCTGGGATCCGGCGGCGACAGCAGCAGACCAGGGAGGCCGGCAGGCAGGCTGGCTGAGGAGGGAGAGGGGAGGGCGGGGGGGGAGGAGAGAAAAGGAACACGCCCGGCGTAAGAAGGGGCCGGGAAGGAGGAGGAGGAGGAGGAGGAGGAGGAGGAGGAGGGTTGGGGTGGAGGAGGAGGAGGAGGAGGGAGCGGAAGACACGCCGCCATCCCGCCTCTTTCTCTTGCGCGCCCGCTCTCCCTCCTTGCCTCCCTCCTGCAGGAGGGAGAAGACGCGGGGGCCGAGTAGAGATGTGAAGGCCCAGAAAAAACTGGAAAAATTCAAATAAAACCCGTTTTTTTTTCTGTTTTTCCCCAGAAGACGTTCGGCCCCCCCCCCCCGAAACATTGGAAAAATTGAAAAATGAAGAAGAAAAAATGATTATGGAATGTTTCGTTTTTAAAAATTGGGCCTCAAAGCACTGGAAGAAAATACAGAGCAACAAAAATGATTCTGATTAAATTTCATACCTGTAAAATAGTGAGTTCAAGACGCCCGGAGATCCATCAGCGTGGCTTTATTTCTCAAGACAAGGACAGACAGATAAAAAGCAAAAGCAAGAAGACAACACACATGCACATTTATACAACCTCTGCCAGAAGGATGATGGTCAATTATCTGCAGCTGGTCCACCAACAATTAACACACACTTCCCCTTCAATGCTATCTGTATCTCACTACATAACAATACCCATTCATTGAAACTTAGTCCCACTCCTTTCTATACATTTGCCCCCTCTTTAATTCTTTAATTCTTTATTCTCTATTATTAAACATTATTTTGTAGAGTTTTTTCCCCTCCCACATAAACTAGTAAACAGTTAAGGAGCTTGTTACTCCATTTGTTACTTATAATTACAAACAAATATTATTTTAAAAGTAAATTCTGTTTCTAATAATTGTTTGGATACACTATATTTTAATATGCTAGTTGTGATAATTTTATGCCAAGTCAGTTTGTTGATAATCATATTTTATGTTCCTAAAGTAACAGAATGACTTTTAAGCTGTAAAAGGAGGGGAGTGCAAATGTTTCATTCCTCCCCCCCAATTTTTCTGTCCCCCCCAAAAAAAAAGAGAGGGGGAAATTGGTGTTTTTTTCCTGAGCTTCAAAGTTTTCGGAAATTTTACATCTCTATGTTGGAGGCCCCAGAAGTGTTTATGGTAATCCAGAAGTCACTTCCGGTTTTCTGGAAGTCACTTCTGGTTCGCCACTTCTGGGGCCTCCGACAGGCCCGGGAAGCCTGTTGAAGGCATCAGAAGTGATTTCCATTGGAGGCCTGTTTGGGACAGTGCCAGGCCTGGGATAAGTGCTGGAGGCCTCGAACGGGCCCGTCCAGCTTGCCCCAGGAGCCCTTTGATTCATATACTGTTGTCCCGCGATATACTGGAACCGCAGTATATGAAACACAAAATGGCGGGGGGATGACTGTAAATGAAACGTGAAATAGTGGGGGACCACTGCATTATGAATGGTGTGGAGGTAGTCAGGGTCCTGTTTTCAACTAACCAAAACAGAAAACTTGTGTTGGATCGGTGGTAACATGTTTTACACAGGGCCCAACTCTCAAAGTAGTTTTTAAAAGTATATGTATATATATTTCTTTGATACCCACCTGTTCCTGTGACTGTATGTCTTCAGCCCTGTTCTTCTGGATCTTCTAGCAGTGACTTGATTCTTGGAAGGCATACCTGAGTTGTTTTCTTTGAAAAGAAGATTAAATGAAGACCTGATTGCTCTGTGGACCCTCCCTTGAATTGTCAAAAAATAACTGTATCCGTGGGATGTTTGTATGGACCAAAAAAAGGGACTACAGATTGGCCAGGTTTGACCAGGTATTTCCTGTTTTGTGTCTCAGCTGTCCATAAGAGATAAGCCATTGGATGGAACCAGACAGAAACTCTGGATCCTTACCGCTTGGCTTGACACCAGCACAATCCTGTCTTTCCACCTTAAGCCTCCCGTTCAAGCCAGGCTTCTTTTGCGTTTCAAGCACGAGATACAGACAATGACAATTCTTGGAATGAGTGCTTGGCTGCGTGTGTGAAGTCATGAGTGCATTGACTAGATTTTTATCTTTCTGTTCTCACTGGGTGTATGGATGAAAGAACGAGAGGAGGAGGAGGAAGAGGCAGGTTTGCTGTCCAATTAACAGCATTCCGTAGGCATGAGTGGGTGGTGCCACAGCAAGAAGTAGCATTGTGCTCAGTGCCATCAGCTGCTGTGAACAGTCCAACGTTTTCCTGCTGTGGGGCTCTTTGTAAGGAGACACGGATGCATTTGCTGGCGCTCCTCCTGACGGCGAGAAACCTGGAAAGGGGATGGATAAATTTGGAAAGCATGGCAGATCTGGATTTGTTAAAACTCGGATTCCTAGACCCCAGATTGTATTGCAGCCAATCCAGTCTTCTGGGCACTCTGGTGTTTGCAGGTACAGTTTCATTGTTTCAGGATCATGCTAATGTAGAAAGGAATATAGTGCCTTGGTGTTGAAGGTGTATTACAATCTGTTAAAATTCTAACTGTAGTTAAAGGGGAAATGTAATTCCAAACTCAAAAGGACTAGCAAGTAGCCAAAACATGCAACAGAGAAAGGACCCGGCTTGTAAATTCATGCATGACTCTCAGTGTAAATGGAGTGTATTTTTAAAGTCTCCCATAGGGTGTTTTCAGAAACAAAAACTGAATTGAATTGTTTTGTAGCTGTAGAAACAGCTACAAAACAATTCAAGTTAGAAGTATTTAATTGAAATGTGGAGCAGTAGTTTAAAAGCTGAAAAGGTTTTCATTCAGAGCTTATAAACACACATTTATGTGTCTGTGTTTAACTGAAATGAAATGCTAGAACGTAATAGCTACCAGGTAAAACTTTGACATTTCCAGTGCTTTTGTATAATCTGTATGTAGGCTGCCAGAGTTTCAGGTATCTTGACTTGCATATTAGCTATCATAAATACTTGGGTGTATCTGGGAATTGAGTATTGCATTATTTCATATTGTATCCAATATTTAATATGCAGGTTATCAGTAACTTTCATCTCTGATTTTAAACTACAATATAAGGGAGAGGGGATTTTGTTAAGCTAGTATTTATAGCCAATGCTTTGTTTTGCTCAATGAAAAAAAAAAAACCTCTTGTTGAGAAGTTTGTTTTTGTTTTTTTATTTATTTGTAGTCTTATTTTATTGACCAGGCTTATGTGGAATTGTTGTGAGGTAGTGGCAAGTAAAATGTATATTTAAAGATCTCAAGTATTCCTTGTAAAAGTCCGGAGCGTGCTATATCTCTGTATGATCCTATTGGGGGAGGGGGGGTATAAGCGACTGCTGGTAACTTGGCCCCCTTTGAAATGGTTGATATATTCTTGAATCTCAAAATGGTCTATCTAAAATGGCAATGTATTTGGGATTTCTTGGATTTTTACATTTACAGTTTTATGCAACCATCTAAGCTTTTGGTTATGAGACTACTGATTAACCCAGGCCAATTTTTAGTTCAAATGCACTACTTAAATTAAGTCTCTATCTGCTGCTAACACTCATTTAAATAAGTCACTCACTGCTTGCATAATGTTATCTGTTCGTAGGCATGATTCATTAAGCCTGTGACTGTGCGATGTTTGCAGAATGATATGCAAAAATTCCTAATCGTTTAATTGCCCTTAAAAATCATCACTCGAACAATTGGTGTCATGCTAACCCCAACATGTGTATTGGACTGCCATTCAGGTGTCTAGCCTCTCTGAATTTGGTGTTTTTCCAAGAATTAGTAAGAAGAAATAGTTACTGCTCATATTATTTTATGAAATTCACGTTTCTAGCTCGGCTGTGCATCAGATATAGACAGATCCCAAATTCTAAGCTGAATTGGCCTGATTTAGCTTGATTCATGTCAGAAGTGAAGTAGAATGGACAGATTAGCTTCCACCTTAGATTGAAATATGTGCAAATCTAATTGTAATCGGAGACACAAGTCAAATCGGGTGGGGGACTTATCAATAACCACAAATCTTTGTTTGTTTGTTTGTTTGTTTGTTTGTTTGTTTCTTTCTTTCTTTCTTTCTTTCTTTCTTTCTTTCTTTCTTTCTTTCTTTCTTTCTTTCCATATAATGTGCACAATGCCCCTGAATTTAGATTCAGGGCACAAATGACTGCAGACTACATCAGGATACCTTGCAAAGCCCTGTGTTAGTTGTCAAGTTAGATAAAGGGACTCATTTAGAGCCTGAGTTTCTAGTGCTGTCAGTTTTTCAATTCTGCAGGACAGGTGGAAGAAGTACAGCATTTTCTCTGAGCTCAGAAACTGACTTGGTGACATTCCACAAGTTGATTGACCAAACTTAACGCAGGAAACTATTCCTGCATTCTGAACTATTGTGATGAGGTTAACCTGTCTTCAGCAGTTCTGTTTAAAGAAACATCACTTTGTGTGTGTGTGTGTGTGTGTGTGTGTGTGTGTGTGTGTGTGTGTGTCCCTGGTTTAATCTTTTTTGGGTATACCGCTTGAAACAAGACAATTAATGTAGATTAAAATTCAAGTGTAGATGGTTTCTTTTTGCAAAACTGGCCATTTTCACTAGGGGCTGGTGGAGTGGGTGGGGAGAAATGAGACTGAAAGGAGTTTATGAATTGCCATTTCCCCTAAATCTTTTCAGCATGCAGCTTGCTGGAGTGGATCATTCTTAGGTTTTGTGGTGGTGGGAACAATAGATAGTTTCTTTATTTAGTTTATTTATTTAAAATATTTTACCCACCTATTTTTACTCTTTAAAAGGGCCTAAGGTAAGTTACATCATTAAAAGACAATATTGAGACTAACAGCAGTAAGTATTCAAATACTAAAAAGGATCAAACAAATGCCATATTAATCAGCATAAGCAACAAGACACATTCCAAGTAGTAAAGTAAAACAATCTATCAAAAACCCCACTCAGGAAGCCAGTCACTCAGGAAAAGTTTGCCTGAAGAGAAAGGTATTCATCTGCTTGTGGAACGATAGTAAAGATAGGGCCACCCTGACCTCTTGTGGAAGGGAATTCCAAAGTCTTGGAGCAGCCACAGAGAAGGCCTTCCCCTGTGTACCCACCAAACACACCTGTGAAGTTGGTGAAACCAAGAGAAGCACCTCTCCTGATGAAGCGTTTCTCTCCTATCACTTGAGCAGTCCCAGAAAGATCAGTTATACTCTCATATTGTTTACATTATGAAGCTCAAATGGCTTTTCAATTTTCATTGCTCTTTCAAGTAACAAGTAATTCAATATTTTCTTTAAAAGGGAATAAAAGAGGCTGTATATCATACACATAATACCATCTGTTAGAAGAGCATGTAAAACAGTAGTGCCCAAACTTCTTGTAAGGAGGGCCAGATTTGGTGGCTGAGAATGTGTCAGGGGCCGGTTGCTCCCCGACCCTGCCATCCCACTGAAAGCCCCACCCACTGACCCATAAGCGAAGGAGGGGAGGAGGGGCGGGCCAGCCAGCCGTGGGCCACTCAGAATGGCCTGACGGGCCGGATTTGCCCCCCCACCCCCCGGGCCGGACTTTGGGCAGGCCTGATGTAAAGCATGTACTGATATTGCTACCAAATGGGGATGCTGTCTGTGTAATAATGATTCCTTGCAAAGTTGAATTTACAGTCTTCAGTACGTAAATTGTTGGAGCCGAGGCAAACCTCATTTGGAAGTAAGTTCTGGAGTGATCTTTTTGACATTGTGGTGGTGGCAGTTCAGAAACAATGATGTTTCCTCTTAAAAGCATTGTAGGTTCTGAGATTCTGAGTTCTTGGTTTTATTTTGTGGGGCTTCAGCATGGTCTTGGCAGGGAAAGGAGAAATTAGTTATCTTCCACTGGCTCACTCCCATGAACTCTGTGGAAAGTTGGCAGCAAATTGTGCTGGCTCCATGTTGGCCAATCATCAAGTGTAGTGAAGTGTATCCATAGTGTCAAAACAACACACTGTATTCAGAAAACAAAGCTTTGAGAATCCGTCAGCCCACCGGCAGGCATAGGGTAACAGAGGATTTTGGTTTAATCAGTGTTTCTCAACCTTGGGTCCAGATGTTTTGAGACTTCCACTCCCAGGAGCCTTCACCACTAGCTGTATTGGACAGGAGTTCTGGGAGTTGTATTCCAAAAATATCTAGGGACCCAGGAACCACCAGCATAGTTGTTGTGTCTCACCAAAACTCAGTTGACCTATAGGTCCCAGTGCCATAATTAAGAAATTTCATTCCCCATTGCAATGTGTGTCTCCTTTGAACAGAATTCTAGAAAGTTATCCTAATGCTTTTTCTGTAAGAATGAATGCTATTGGTTAACCCAAAGCTTGGAAACTGCAGCAGTGGAGAGGTTGATTCTGTTAACAAAACCTTGACTATAGCATTCACTGTAGGTCACATTTGCAGTCTATATCTGGTATGAAATGTATATTCCATCCCATATTATATTGCACACCTCATTCTGCTGCTATATGTCTGAAGAAGTGGACTTGTATTCCACGAAACATTACATTAAAATATGAAAGTTAGGTGCCACATGTTTTTTTTCTTTTGTTTATTTTTGTTTTTCTTTGATTTTTGCCTGAAAGTCTTGAAGGAGGGCAGTCTTTTTATTGTGTTATCACTTTCCCTCATTGACAAGTTTTCATCCAAATGACTCCTTCAATTTCAAATCCTCCTTTGCTTTCTTGCAGCTACCTTGGGTTGTTAAGTGGAGAAAGGCAGGATAGAAACAAACAAACAAACAAATGCTGCTCCAGTCTTTATTTTTTTAAATAAAAAAAATCACATGGAAATCAGGGAGCATAGAGGTGAAGTAGGCATACATGGCTAGAATCCTGTTGGTTGGTTATGCTAACATGAGGCCACTTGCTATTAGTTAAAATGTCATCACTCGTTTGCCTTGCTTGCACTCAATGTGCAACTTGGCGTGTGAGAGTTCATTGCCTAGCAGCAGTTAGTTACTGCAGTTTATAGTATTGTATTTTCATTGGTATAATTAACCAATAGAAGTTTGGCCAATAGTGTTTTGATTGATACTACTGGGAACTGTCTGTCTGGAAGATTCCTAAGCAAAAGTTCTATTGTGAGTCATACTGTTTGACCAGTGGTGATGGATATTGATTTCTGTAACATCTCTGGGAATCATATTGTCTCAGCATCACCACATCATAGTCAATTCATTAGTAAGTAGAGGATGAAGTCCAGTCACTATCCATTTCAGGCATATTAAGAGGGGTGTAATATCTCAGAGGTGACTTTTGGGAGAAGCTGTCAATACAGACTGCAGGAAGAGCAGTGTACGTCTTTGTTAGGAGAACAGCATTAAAAATTCTGTCAGTTAGATAATCTGCCAGGGCTATCTCTTGCAGAAGACTTTAGACTTACAGTTAATTGCCTGGTTTGAAACTGCTTAAACCAGAAGTGTCTGGAAATATACCGGTACCTAATTTTTCTCATTACCGTTTTGGTTCTGGCTTGCTAACCATAGCTGGTCGATGGGTGCCATAGCTTCTCATTATATGAGGAACTGAGTGTGTTCTGTACATGTAGAGGCAACAGCCACCCTGTTGAATGCAAGGAGAAGACATCTGGGAGTGGTGAGAACTGCCCTGTGGCATTATTACTCCATATCCCCAGTTGTTGCCTAATTATTATGTCTTTATGCTAATAGTTTCATTCATGTTAACATTAATTGGCAACGGTAGGAGACTGCTGAGCTCTACATTGGCATGTCTGGTTTCACTTGGGATTTTACAGAGCCACTCTGGCATAGGGGAGAGAGCATTCGGCTTAGGACTCGAATTAAAAAAAACCTAGTTAAACAATATTTGTTGAGTGGCCAAGTTTTAAACATATCTACCTTGCACGGTTGTGCCAATTGTACATCCTTTCTCCAAGTGCACAAATTTTTGCATGCAGTTTTCCCTAGCACAATCTGGCTTTTATGTACAGTATTTTTTCCACAAACATACAGATTAGGTGAACTGTGCTGGAAAATTCAGAAAGGTGCAAATATGTTCTGTGCAGCTACATTTTGGTGTGTACATTTCTTTCTTAATAGTGAATTGAACTGTGAACCAAGTACATTACTCGCTCAGGCCTTACTAGAACACATGGAAAATGCAGATTCTTAGCATTTGCAAGTCTTCACCACCAACTGTGCTGTTTTTAATTCTGTTTTCCACATTGTGGCACTTAATCACAATTGAACCAAATACGAACACAGCAATTCTGCAAGCAAATAATCATCACTTTGCTTGTGCTGATTTGATCTTGGAAGTAATTAGTAATACATTATATATGCCTCTTAATGAGTAACATATATTTATTGTCCCACAAATATGATTCTGAACTAGATGTAGGCTGCAGCCACCAGCAGCTGAAAACTGTCATAGTTCTTATTTCTTATTTCTTTAAACTGACTCTTCCTCTTTCTTTCTTCTTTGTTCCAATTTGTCTCAAATATGTGCAGCTATTCTGAAAGGCTAGTTCTACTTTGGGAGACCTTCTGGAAGTACTAGTGTTGTTATTTGCTGGAATACTCTAGAGCTGTATCAATGCACTGTACTGGTAGTCTCTTTGACACTGCACCATTAGAGATGGGCACGAAACGAGCAATTTTTTGTTTTCATTTTCATTTTTTTGTTTCGTTATGCAACAAAAATGAAAACGAAAATTTTTCAAAACAAAATGGAAACGGAAACGAAAAATTTTGCTGTGTTTTCCATTTTCGTTGCGGCAAATACATTGAACTGAAAAGAATGCTAATGAAACAGCAATTTTTCGTTTCCATTTTCGTTTTTTCGGTTCGTTATATATGAAAATGAAAATGAAAAATTTGCAAAAAAACCCAACGAAAACTGAAACGAACTGAAACGGAACCCTAAACGACCAAATGACAAACGAAACACCATTTTTTGAGTCGTGCCCATCTCTATGCACCATTATTACTTCTAGGGAGGTTTCTCGGAGTGCTGTTAATCTTTCCGAATAGCCATACAGCTTGAATTTTGGTGGAAAGAGAAAATGTCAGTTTAACAGAAGAAGAAGAAAACATCTGGCCCCAGTAGTGTTCATAAAAATGTCCTGCCTTTTGTGGAACCAACCATCGGTGCTGAACAAGCAATTTTTGGTACTTTCGGTTTCACACTGGTGCTGCACTCAATTTTCCAACTCCAGCATTTTAAAATTTAGGAATTGGTCTTTTGAGATTAGATGCTATATCTGTGTCATTGTATGTACAATGTAGAGTAGGTCATTGTGTAGCAAAAAGCAGTATCAGCCACACACAAGAAAGCATGGCTTTGGAGAATCCCACGGTTTCTGGAAGTAATGAAAACATTGAATGAGGTCCCCTTGCAGATATGCCATTGAAGAAAACACTGACTAGGTGTTGCAAGAAAAATGAAATAACCGGGAAGAGAGAGATTGAAATGAAGTGTTCCAGAGGGGAGCACAGAACTCTGAACAGAGGCACTTTATACTATATTTTCTTTAAATTTCAGAATAGTCCTCAGGGTGGTACAGTGGACAGAGTGGTGGACTAGGAGTTGGGAGACCAGGGTTCAGATCCACCTTTGCCATGGAAATCCACTGGCTGTGTGGAACTGGTGAAACCATTCCTTAAATATACCACTTACCTTGAAAGCCCAATAAGGCCTTGGGTGCTTTCCAGGACAAAAATGGGATAGAAATATTTGTATTAGTTAGTTAGTTAGTTAGTTAGTTAGTTAGTTAGTTAGTTAGTTAGTTAGTTAGTTAGTTAGGAAGGAAGGAAGGAAGGAAGGAAGGAAGGAAGGAAGTCACTATCAGACATAAAACCTGACGACACGTAACTTTTATTTCAGATCATACTTGGGTTTCAGTATCATGCTGTGTTAGTACTGTACAATTTTGAAAAGCCATTCATTCACAATATGATCCCAACCAGTCACAGATCATTTAGTCAACATGATGGACTTGTGATGCTATGTTGCTGATTAGTTTTCCATAAACAACGGAAAGAGTAACACACAAGCCAACCTAAAGAAATAACAACAGTAGAATTTGGCATTCCAGCTGTTGTCTGCAAAAAAGGTTTAGCGATGTCTGGTATCTCTGAAGGCAGTTCATTAGTACCTAGAATGTCATTGTTTAGCGCGAGATGTTTCTAAGATAAGGGTATGTTGTTCTGCTCAAAAATATTTAAAATGTTCAGGGTGAAAGAATGCAAAACAGGCTGGTAAACTACTAACTGCCTTTTCTTCCTGTTCCCTGTTTGCTTATGCATCATTTGTACTTGTTGGTTCTAAGGCACATCCCTCCAAGGTCATGTTCACAAAGAGGCATTGAAAGAGTTTGTTACTATATTCAGGCATAAGTGGTCCAGCCAACCCCAACATCTGAGAGTAGGTTTGTAGCAGGCAGAAATCCAGCCTGTGTGACTCACTCTCCAGCTCTAGGCAATGGAAGAACTACAAGAAGAAGAGTCACTGTAGCAAAGAAGACCTTCTTAAACCATTATCTTGGCATGATCAGATGATTCTCCCACAACCCCTCTCTCTAAACCAATTTAGCTTATTGATTTAGGCATCTGGACTTGGTTTTACTAACTGTGCCCCAGCTTCACTTGGCTTGGTCTGAGATGGGATCAGCTTGTTATCTGCACCATCTGTTAGGCCTCCTGGCTTAGATTTGTAGTGCTATTCTGCTTCCACATCATGCTGCCATTGTCATATTGTTGTATCTGATCATAGCAACTTTCAGAGTTTCCAAACCGACATCCATCTGGTGAGATTTTGTAGTGGTGGGGAAGGTGGGAAGAATGCTCCCTAGAGGATTCACCAAGTTGAAACATGGGGTTATGAACTAAATCTGTGTCACTTTATCTGTCTGAAAAGACCCTGCTCTAAATCAAACCACTAGTCCCTCCTAGAGCAGACTCACTGACGTAATTGCTGAAGGGTCAATTGACAGGTAAAGGCTTCTGGATCAATGGATCTACTCAAGTCATGATGAACTTGTTTTGCTATAAAGCCAGAGTTCCCCAGCTTCATCCCCCAAAATACAACACAAAGTTGTACACAAGTGAAATCTTATTGAGGCCAGTTGGAGTTACCTTAAAGCAATTGTGCTTGAAGGTTCTAAACAGTAAATAGTTTATGTGTTCGGTAGGTTGTCAAGCTTTTTACAAAGCCACTGGATTAGAACTGATTGGAGGAAGTTGCTCTTGCGCCAGACAATCAGAGCTGAAGGAGTGAGGAACTCATATAATGTGTGTAATGTTCTGTGGCTGAGGTCTTTTTTTTTTCCTGCCTTTCCTCTTCAGAATTTTGATGGCTGCTGAGGGATGGTGATTGTTCTCTTGGTCCAGCTAGTTCCCCCAATCCTGGAACGGTTTCCTGCTAGTTAGATCTGGATGCATTCCCAACTCCTTTGTTTACTCAGGCCACACAAAGTTCTTGCACTGCAGGGGAGACCTTGTATCAGTTGATCTGCTCCATGTAGGTTAAAGTAATTGCGTAGTACAATCCATTATTGGAATGAAAATGCTTCAGGCAAAAATTTGGAAGCAAATTAAAGAGGGAATAGTTCCCTGTTGCATTGCTCCCCCATCCCCATCTTGTTGGTTTTTTTTAAATATCTCCTTCATCTCCCTGCCAACTGGTTATTTGGCCTTGAGGGAGCAGCTGAAGGTTAGCGGAAGCACTGCATTTCTTGAAGCTGCTTCCTAGTTTCCTTTGACATTCTCTTGCAAAGCTCTTCCATCCAGCTGATTTTTAACTAGTTGTGGCATATGCACTACATCCTAGACCTGATTTTTGTGGCTTAAAAAGCAATTGATTTGAACCTAGACAAGTTCATTTACTCGAGTGACAAGGAAATTCATTAGAGCAGCCAGCAGTAATTTTCAGGGCTTTTCAATTAGTTGCAGCCTAGGTTGTAATTTCATGGTAAACTTTCCTTCTAGAAATGTGTGCTTTGATTTATGTTTCTTTGCACTTCTTCTGCTCAAGGCGGAATCATGATGTCTCGTCTCCTCCATTTTAAATTGCAATACCATTGTGCAGTAAATAGACTGACGTGAGAGTTGGTGACCTGCCCAAGGTCATCAAGGGATGTTTGAAGGGAATTTGAACCTTGTTGTTGTTGTTGTTGTTGTTGTTGTTGTTGTTGTTGTTGTTGTTGTTGTTGTTGTTGTTG
>JAHTLZ010000129.1:81627303-81640191 GCA_023846285.1 Phrynocephalus versicolor | reverse complement strand
TGTTGTTGTTGTTGTTGTTGTTGTTGTTGTTGTTGTTGTTGTTGTTGCTTCTGCTTCTGCTTCTGCTTCTGCTTCTGCTTCTGCTTCTGCTTCTGCTGCTACTATGTGCCAATGAGTTGCTTCTGCATCACGCTGACTCTATGAAGTCTGGCTGAAATCCTGTTGCTTAATGCAATAAGTAATGGTAGAATAGGCCCATTGAATCAGTGGAGATTTGGTTAATCAGCTCCTCCACAAGTTTCATTGGTTCTAATGGGCCATCTCTAGTTGTGGTTTACTGTGCTGAAGTAAGTAGCAATTAGAGTAGGTCTATTTAAATCTATTGCGTTTATGGAGGTACTGACTCTTCAAATCTTTTTTGCTTCAGCGAGCCTCCTCTAATGCAACTTTTTGAGCTGAGCAACAGGATTCCAACCAATGGAATCCAAGAGGAGCTATCATTAAAAGCCCTGCTGAAGTCTGGCCAACTAAAGGTGATGCTTTCCTTTCATAAGTTAGTCCACCTCTCTGGATTTCAATCTGGGCTTAAGAGGGTTGTCCCCAGTGCTCTCACCTTCTCAGTAACCTGGATATAGTTGTAATATTCAGATTATGTTTTGTCCAGATGTTTAAGATTCTCCTCAGTTTCCTTTTTATTCCAAATGAACTTGAAACCACATTAAATAGGTTAAGGTTTTCTTGGCTTCTACTTGTGGTGAGCAAACTTGCCTTGGAAGTAGTTGAGAAAAATAGGAGATAATACTCTTCATGAATGCAAATAGTGAATTGGAAGTCTACTGCAACGCTCTCTACATGGGGTTGCCCTTGACTCTCCTCCGGCGCTTGCAGTGGGTGCAGAATGCGGCAGCCAGGCTGGTAGCGGGTGTGCACCGCTACGACCACATCACCCCGGTTCTGGCTCCCCTGCATTGGCTACCCGTTGCGGCCTGGATTAGATTCAAGGTCCTGGTTTTAGTTTATAAAACCTTCCATGGTCTGGGACCTGACTACCTGGCAGAGCAGATCGCCTAGCTATCAACCTCGGCCCATCCAACGCAGATGTCGCGGGTGCACTCGCTTCGTGTGGCCACCCCCAGAGAGGCCCGGAAAACTTGGACCCGGAACCGGGCTTTCTCGTTGGTTGGCCCTACTCTGTGGAACCATCTGCCTAGTGAATTGTGCCTTGCAGAGTCCCTGCTGGCCTTCCGCAGAGCTTTAAAGACCTTGCTCTTCCACGAGGCCTTCGGTGACTTAGCATAATTTTTTTTCCTTCCCGCCATCTGTTTTTTTTTAATCAATTACTGCCGTTTGGTGCCCAGGTTGCATACTTGTTTTAATTTTGTGTGTTTTGTCTGATCGTTGTGAGTCTGTTTCTCTAGGCTGAATTGGATCACCTTTTTGTACACCACCCAGAGTTCCTCTGGGAAAATGGGCGGTATAGAAGTCCTAAAATAAATAAATAAATAAATAAATAAATAAATAAATAAATAAATAAATAAATAAATCTTCCATGTGGGAAGGGCAGGAAGTACCGGGAAATGCCAAACAGAAATTCAGTCCTCTGTCTAGGGCAGTAGTTCCCAATCTTTTTTTCACCGTGGCACCCTTGTTGGGCTAAAAATACTTTGCGGCTCAGCTACCCTTAAAGCGGTTTGAATACTTAGGAAAAGAAGAAGAAAAAGATGCAAATTTAATGCTCAATTGTCTTTAATGCGATGAATGAAACTGGATGATTTTTTCATTATTTTATTTATGTTTATGGGAAGTTTAGTTAATTTTACTCTCAAATCACTTTACCCAGAAAGTTTGCTCCTATATCAAATATTATTGCCGCAGCACCCCTGGCATACACTCACGGCAGCCCAGGCTGCCATGGCACTCTGTTTGAGAACTGCTGCTCTAGGGCAGTGATGGCGAACCTATGGCACGGGTGCCAAAGGTGGCACTCGGAGCCCTTTCTGTGGGCACCCGACATTGCCCCTTCATAGCCACCTGTATACAGGTTAAATTACTGTATTGGCACTTTGCAAAAAAAAAAGTGGGTTTTTAATTGCAGTTTGGGCACTTGGACTCTGAAAGGTTCGCCATCACTGCTCTAGGGGGCTGGCAGCTCCAAGTATGCTTGGCTCAGAACAACCAGTCCTGTTATCGGCCTTGCTTATATAGAACAAGGATTTCCAAAAGGCATATATGAAGTTTTTCATTGGTTTGCAGGCCTGGGTTCTTGTTTGTATGTTTTGTCTTATGTAGTGAAGTTTTTTTTTTAAAGCACTGGGTGGTTTCTAAATTCAGTTTTATAGCTATGATTGAATTCTCAACTGCAATCCTGTGCACCGTTACAGGAGAATAAGCTTCATATGTATCATTGGAATTATCTCTGGGTAAATGAATATGCAGACAATTATTTTGTTGGATGACTAGCCTGCCTCAGACTTGCTACAGAGCAGGTTGACAGAAAAAAAGCATTGCCCTCTCACTCACAGAATAAAGATACACGGAGAGGAGATGGAGTTAACTAGGGCCACAATGTATTAATTCAGTGTGTGAAAGTTCCAGGGAATCAATTCATGTGTGTATTGAAAATCCCCCTCTCTACAGGGGTGAGGGACTTAGGCACAATCTGTCTCTGGTTTATCATGCGGCCCCTTCATTAATCCCTAGACACATTAGAACAGTGGTTCCCAACCTTCCTAACGTTGTGACCTTTTAATACAGTTCCTCATGTTGTGGTGACCCCTTGCCCTGCTTGGAAAAAGCCACAAGCCCCCCTTTGGCAGGCCACTGCCACAGGTGCCATAGAGAACTTCCCTCTACAGGCACCCTCAGCCAATTGCAGCCTCTGGTGCCATTGACTGACATCCCCTCCAACCTATCAAGCTGTAACTCACTCTCCCCCCTCCATTCCCCCCCCTCCAAACCCAAGCTGTATCTGCCTTTTTCTTCACTGGCTCATGACGACTCCTGTGAAATGGTCATTCGACCCCCAAAGTGGTCCCGACCCCCAGGTTGGAACCACTGCATTAGAAGGACTTCAGTCTTCCATCAAAAAGGCCAGTGCTGATTATCTATACTTAGTAAGTGTTGGGAAGGGTGGCATAGGTAAGACTTTCACACATTTAAGGCCATTGTACTGTAGTATATCTAACAACCCTCTTCAGGCAATTGTCCACCTAAGGAAGCTATTCAGGGTGGTGTGAAACCAAGGTGAACTATAAATTGGAAGCCTTGCACCAACTTCACTCAGACAGACAAAGCTAATTGGATGAGTAGTGGAACGTTTCAATCTCACAAGAAAAGAGGTCCAGTTGCCTTGCCTCAACTTCTGGATAGTACTTCCAGGTGCTGCTTATTTTAAAGCATTGGTAGACTTCAAGGGATATTGCCTCCAGAAATTGTACAGGATTCTTATTTTTAAAAAGAAACTGCTTCTCAGGCATGTGTATGTGCGCATATGCACATACACTCAATTTTAATTTTATTTAGGAGAGCAGTATTGATTTATACTGCCATTTCTACCCCTCCTTCAACCCAGAAAAGATCTTGCAAGGTGGCTTTTTAAATTTTAAATTTGAAGCAATTTTTGCGAAGTGTCAATACTGCAAACCTGAATGCAGGTGGCTGTGAAGGGGCGATGTCGGGTGCCCACAGAAAGGGCTCCGAGTGCCACCTTTAGCACCTGTGCAATAGATTTGCCAGCACTGGTGTAGACTGCACTGATTTAAATGGCCCTGGAACAAGCTTTTACCGGAAGCAGCCCATGAACCAGTGTGTGTGCCTTTGCCCAGAATATTAAGAGGGCCACAGATTTTCCATCACAAGCCATCTATTGCTTCAGTTAAATCAAATACTCTCCAGAACACTTTATATATTATCTTCAGCACTATAATCCATGCTATGATTCTGAATTGCTTGTCTAACACATTGTGTGGAGCAAGTCTTGTGGTGGTTCATCTTTCATCTAGCTCATCAATTATGGAAAAATGGCACTGAGGATCTTCAGCTTAGTCCCATGACTAGACATGGGCACGACTTGGCGAAATTCTCGTTTCCGTTTCCGTTACGCAACGGAAACGGTAACGACAATTATTCCGCCAGAACTCGAACTCGAACCGAAAAAGAAAATTTGGGTCTGATTTGTCGTTGTCGTTCATGGCATCACAGCGACCGCGCAATGCCAAGCGGCACAGAAAAAAAGTTTTTTTTAAAAAAAAAACCCGATTCCCGGCCAAAAAAGCAGGCGAAAATATGCCTGCCTGAGTGCACCTACCAGAGGGGTGGTTTCTGGGGGTGTCCCCACCCTCCCCCCTCTCCTGTCCTGGGCTGCTCTGGTGGGGGGCATCCTCGTCGTCTCGCCAACTCGCCATGCCATGCGGTGCGGGCGGGGGATCCAAAATGGGGCGACCACAATATTTATTTTGAAATCGTGGTCCAAAAACACACCAAAGCACCACAGAAACATGCGAAAATTGGGTATTTTAACTGCCAGAATTTTTACAGTAGCAGCAGTGGGTTTTTCTTGCAACAAAACGTCTCCATTGATTTTATTTTATTTTATTTTATTTTTATTTTTATTTTTTTACACCTGCACAATGATGGGCTGGCCATGGGATGGGACCATGCAAATTTTTGGAGCCATTCCACCAATCGCATGGCCACTTGGTCAGGTTTTGACTGAGACTTCTATGATGTGCCAGTCGGGCATAAAAAGCCCACTAACCCTAGCCTGAACCCTAACCCTAACCCTAAGCCTAACCCATACGGCAGTACACTGTCCTTCTTAGTGGGTCAGAGAGGCACCCAGAGGTGCACCCCACTAACTCACCCTAACCTTACCCGTAACCCTAAGCCTGGCCCTTGCGCTAACCCTAACCCTAAGCCAGATCTGTGTACTCGCATTGCACCACACGCAAGTACACTTCCCTTCTTAGTGAGCCAGAGGGCGCCCAGAGGGGTTCCTCTCTCACTTCGCCCCCCGGTCCAAGTACACCAGTATGTGTCCTTCTTAGTGAGTCAGAGTAGAGGCACCCGGAGAGGTGCCTCTGCCACTGCAACTTGGTACGCATATCCAATTGGCTATACATACCCTTTTGTAGCGGGCCAGAGGAGGCACCCACCCCAGAGAGGTGCCTCCAGGAGCTCGCTTTCCCTTCGTAGTGGGCCAGAGGAGGCACCCACCCCAGAGAGGTGCCTCCAGGAGCCCGCTTTCCCTTCGTAGTGGGCCAGAGGAGGCACCCACCCCAGAGAGGTGCCTCCAGGAGCCCGCTACCCCCCCTAAACCAGTACTAACGAGAGATGAAAAAACGACAAACGAAATGACAAATTTTTGAAAATTTTCGCGACAAATGGGCACGAGCCGAAATGGGCCGGCTCCGACACACGACAACTCGAAACGTCATTTTTCCTGGTCGTGCCCATCTCTACCCATGACATTAATGTTGTGGGGACCTGCAAGTAATGACTCCTATACCATTCAATGTGTATATGAAACTTCTTGGCGAAGTCCTGTGAGGATTGTGGAGTGAGGTATCATCCAGAATCTTAATGTGATAGTGCCATTTACATAGAAGAGGGTTTAGTGGAGACAAAACGACTGTGTAAAGTTTATTAATAACAAACTAACTACATCTTGTATTTGGAAAATGATAATTCAGTGTTCTTTCATAGCAACAAAATGGCCAGAAAGGTTTTGAGGGTTTTGAGTGGGAGGAAGGTCATGCCCCCCCTCCCCCATGGTGACATCTAGGTCTGTATACCTCTGAAACGGATCAAGAAATGAAAACCTGAAGTGCAAGGTTGATATGTTTTTGCCTCCCTAAGCAGCATGATTGGGGGAGCATCAGTCTAACAGACTAAGTTGATTTAATGAGACATAAGTGAAGAAGGAAAAAACGTGGCCTGCATGCTATCCCCAAGTTGAGTCACCAGTGTGAGTTAATTCACTTGACCGTGAATCCTGCAACTCAAGTCCCCATCTCTGCCCATTTCATAATGTGATTCTGCTTTATGGTAGTTAGTGCTTAACTAGGACAAGGACAGAAGGAAAGCAAGCAAAGGGAAGCGAAGCGGTGATTATGGTCAAGCAAAACAGTGTGTTCTATTCTAGACAGAGGGGTTCTTGAGACAGGAGAGTCAGTTTCAACCTGGCCAGTGTTCATTTGGATGACTCATATGTTTGGCCCCTCCCTGAGCATCAGCCTACTGGGGTGGTTGGCTACCCTGTTTCATAATGCCTCTTATTCTCCTTTGAACACTTTGGTTTGGATAGGAAGCATTTAAGATAATACTGGCTGCTACTGTTTTCTTCCCTGAAGGAGACGTTTTCTTATCCTAAAAACAAGATGTCCTCCATGACATGAATGATTTCATGTAGCATGTCATTAAAAAGGTTGTTTTTTTAGAACTGAGGTGAATACAAGCACTGCACTCACTCTTTCCACCCCGAGAACAATTGGCCCTGCTACAGAGGCTTGGGTCAAATTGGAGGACCATTTAGACACATTGCTTTCAGATTATCCCAACCACTCTTTCTACCCTTGATGTGGGTATTCAGCTTCATAACTCACACAGAATATGATTTAGCAATCATGGTGCTGGTTATGAGTTTACATTTATATCCCACCTTTCCTCCAGTGAGCTTGAAGTGGCATTCATGGCCTTCCCTCCACTTCCTCCTTCCAACAATCCTCCAAGAGTAGGTAAACTGGGGAATTGCAGTGGCTGCCCAACATTACCCAGTGATGGCTTGGTGAGAACAAGAGCCTAGGTCTCCAGTTCTACATACGGATCTCTGTATCCCACACACTCTCTGATGGATGCAGAAGAGACACTAAAAGAAGTCTTCCGGAGTCCTTGTGACTTTTCAGAGCCTCTGTACCTACTTGAAAGACCCTTTGCCTGATGCTTGTAATACTGTTAACAAAGAGAAAATTGCTTTATATTAGCGAAGGGGAAGCTTCCTCTGACATAAGCAAATGGATCAATTTGTAAATATGGGTGCTAATTATCTTTCGACATCACAATGTAAAACAGAAGTACAAACAGATTTGTCTTTTTCAAAAGAATTACACTGACACTTCATTTTGGTACCCTTTCCCCTCTTTTTAAAAACCTTTTTAATGAAGTTTTGATTGCTGTGGTTTTCCTGAGGCTGCAGAAAACAGCTTGTACTGTTGCGTATTTCCATTTTTCTTGACTGCTTTGAAGAATGTTTATTGTTAAATTAGATCGTAGTGGGGTTAGTACACCACAGCTTGGCATTGTTGCTCCTTCTAGTTCCATCAAAGATTTGGCTCTTGTTTTTCTTTCCTCCACAGCCTTCAGGTTACCTTATCAATAAAACCTGAATAAATATATATATAATGGGAGAAGGTTTAGAATTTGATCTCTTTTCTGAAAGCAGGCCTCCTTGATTGCATTTGGAGGATATTATTGCTGTGTAAAACTGCAAACTAATTCCACAGAGTTCCCCCAGCCAGAATGGCTAGTGCTCGCTGGGGTGGATCTGCGAGATGTAGTTTGAAAAGGGAACTTATCCTGGCTCTGGTGACTATAAATGTCAAGGAGAGAACTCCACATATAATGTTGGCCTCCTTTCCTTCTTTCTCAGCATCACAAACTGCCTGTGCAAAATGAGTCGCTATCCTCGGAAGAGCTCCTTGGAGCTACCCCAGCGGTCAGAGTGCTGCCATTCCCGAGAAGATGCCTCCAGCAACCTCTCAATGGATACATTTTGGCTCGAAGTGGAGAGCATCAAACAGAGTACTGAAGCTGAGCCAGAGGAGTGCAGCTTGATGGACACTAAACCTCCAGAAGGTAAAGATGGATCTGGGAGTTTCTGGGGTTGGGTGGAAGTAAGACTCCTTTTTGCTGGTATCAGGGAATTGGGATTGCCTGAGGTGGCACATTAGGGCAGATCCGGATCATCCACCTAAATGCTAAGCAAAATTCAAAGAAAAGAAACCAAAAGAAAAGGAAAAAAAGATTAACTATTATATTTTGATTTGAGTTTTTGTGGACGATGTCCACTTCTTCAGATATATGGAATCAAGGAAAATACAGATTGAAATATTAAATTTACAAGCAAAACATTCAAAACATTCATTGGCTGAAGAGTTTTGGGTGTGTGGTTTCATTTCATGTGCAGTAATTTATGGCTTATGTTTGGCGTTAAATTCTATTGTATACGTTCCCACATGCAGAAAAACCTAAGGACGCTGCATTGCATGATTGGAAAGGAGTAAATAAATACTGTACATAGAAGGAGAAGAGGACGTAATTGGAGTGAAATCAGAGATAGAAAAAAACATCCTACACTTTCAAATGCCGGTGAAAGGATTCTCAGAGTTATATTTCAAAACGTAACTTTTTGCATTTCAGTGCAGAGTATGTATTTTGACCAACCCATGCAGCATGGCCCCAGTCTGATTCAGTTCTTCTTATGTTTGCCCTTTGTCCGGGAAGGAAAACCTCAGGTGCTCCTGAGACAAACAGGGAAGTAGTGATTGAGTCAGACGGAAGCCATGGTGAGGCAGCATGTTAAGGCACTCCCCCTCACAAGGCACTGTTCTTGTACAGCTTCCCCACAACTGTTGTGTGTATAATGCTGTACTTTTTGCCATATGTTTTAAAGTTTCACAGAGGCTAATAGAATGTTTAGCATTATGCTGTGTGTGTCTTTTGTATGCCATTGAAACTAACTTCCAATGACCATAATAGGGCTTTCAATGCAAGTTCAAGAATGGTTTTGCCACCTCAATTCCCTCCCCAATGAGTTTCCTTGGCTGAGCAAAGACAGTCAAATGCAGGTCTCCTGAGTCCTAGTTCATCACTCTACCCACTACACCACATACACCTCAGAGTGAAATAATGTCTATAGGGATTAATTAACATACAGTACAGCAATTCACTATTAAAAGGTACACCTTTTACATAACTATAACATGATTTTTGGCCGTTATGTTCAAGCTACATTATGTTCTGTCAAGCTAACAGGGACTGTTCTCTTGACGCCACAGTTCCCTCAATGCGAATACCACAGTTAAGAGGGAAGAGACTGCCACACTGATCATACATTACCATGACATATCAAAGATGATAGTCTTTTGGACCATAGTCAGCCACTCACTGGGCTAATAATAGACTCCACTATCATCCCTTTTGGCAAATAAGAGTAACGACCTGTATTTCACTATTACTTTAAGATTAAATGTATTATTATTATTTTATTATAACAAAAACATATATCAATTAAATATTGGTGTAATATATATGCTGTTCCTAATATTGCCATTACAGATGGCCTCTGACACATCATCTTTTACTGTTCCTGGCACCGGCCAATCAGATAGGGAGGTGGGATGATGCATGTCCCTGCACAGCTCCTGATTGGACAGCACCAGGGAAAGTGAAAGATGATGCCTCAGAGGCTGCTTCCCAGTTGGAGTTTAGCTGCACAGGACCCAAAACAAGGTAAGAGACTGGTTTATTTCATTCTGGAAGGAGGGTCCGGGTACCGAACGACAGCTGTGCTGTCATGTTTTGTTTCGGAACCAGATCCCTTCTGGCGCCCATGTCCAATTGCCATATTTGCAGCTCTAATGGTAAAATTTCAGGGATCTGCAACTGATTATAATATTCCACAATTTTTTGTGGCACTGTTCCCAATGCTCCAATAACTATAGGAAGCACTAAAATGTATTCACAAGCAAGTTATTTCTGTTGCAAGGTCTCTATACTTTGTTAATTTGTCCAGTTCTTTATCTCTGGCATCTCTTGGAACTGTAATGTCTAATATCCAGATATTTCTCTGTTCTATTACTTTTATGTATGGTCTATTTCTGTTCAAGATATTTGTTTATTTGAATCCAAAAGTCTTGCAAGATCTTAACTTGGTTGTTTTTTACCCCTCTCTTGATAATGTTCCCACTGATTTTTAGCAGGTTATATTTTTACAACTTGATTATTATTACATTTGCTGTTCTTGTTAAAATATGTATTTATAATTTCCTGGGTCTAGTCTGCTTTAAATATTGGCAGGAGTTCATTTTGGTTTCTAGAAAAGGCACCCCTGTAAAATAAGGGACTCTCCAGGGTTTTACTCTATGAAATGCCACTAAATGCCAGAAGAAAAAGTCTACATTCACCCTATATCATTGATTCCCAACTTTTGAATTTTTTTTTTGTACTTCAGTAGTAATTGTGCTCACCCCTTAATTTTATATAAAGGTATAGTCAGTGTGCAAAATGTGCTTAGTTAGAGAAAGCATGGATTCCCAGCATACAGTTTATTATTGAGTTTTTCAAAAGTATCCATAATCTCCCTCTCCTATTTCAAGAAATCATAGAAGAATTGAATTGGGAAGGGTCTACAAGGCCACTGAGTCCAATCCCCTTCTCAACGAAAGAATCCAAATTGAAGACGATCTGGAAGATGGTTGTCTAAGTTTCTCTCAAATGTCTGCAAAATCTGCTTTTCTAAAGACCTGTTAAGCTGCCATAGTTCCTAATTCAGCAGCCGTGTACATTTCTGCTCCTTGGGGTGATCACACACACACGCAAAGTCATGTCTTGTTGCTGTCTCCTTCCCTCTATGGTGTGTTGTGCATTGAGCTAGACATAAAGAGAGAGGAAATGAAAAATCTGAGGGGAGACCACTGTTCCAAGAGAAACAGGGAAGTAATGTGCTTGCCTGGAATTTCTCTTAATAGTTGTGGCTAATGATATCAAAATAAAGCAGCACTGTAACAAGAAGATGTTATTTTATTTTATTTTTCTGTCCTGTGTTTTCATAGGGGGTGAGGAAGGAGGAGGGAGAGAGAACATAATGTAATTTTCTTAGTCTAAGTCAGTGGTGGCCAAACTTTGGCCCTCCTGATGTTTTGGACCACAACTCCCAGAATTCCAAGTCTGTATTGCCAATGACAAAGGACTGTGGGAGTTGTGGTCCAAAATATCTGGAGGGCCGAAGTTTGGCCACCACTGGTCTAAGTAGTACTAGAGAAGTTGTTGTAGTAAATACCTAAGTATTATTTGGACCACCAGATGGCACTACAGATAACCCAGTGCAGTTGTCCTTATCAATGTATCATGCTAAATATGGAAATGTACTAAAGTGTGGATAGGATATTCACAGGCAAAGTAGTAAATAGGACTCATCAATATGACGGAGCATCAAGAGGTCTGGTATAAAGAAAAAGAAATATTCTGTGCAAACAAGAACTCGAAGCTCCCACTATATTTTTTTCTATCAAGATGGGATATAGTGATCCCATGATAATGGCTGTCAAGATTTTCAGTCGTCCTGGTGAGTTTATCTGAAAGTTGAGTAATGGCAACTGGACTTCTTTTTTGAGAGATGGAAACGTTTCATTCCTTATCCAAACAACTTTGTCAGTCTGAGGAAAGCTAGTTGCAAGTCCACCATTTTATAGTTCACTTTGACTTCATATCACCCTGGTCTACAGACATAAGCATGGTTGTGCCATGGGTTCCCAGTGTCACCTAACCTATACATGGAAGAAGTGGAGAAGGCACCATCCCACTGATTCAGCTATGTAGATGATACCTGGGTGAAAATCAAGACTCGCGAAGTACAGGCCTTTACAGACCACATCAATGCGATGGACCCTTATTATTAAGTTCACTAGGGAAGACACCCAAGACAACAGGCTGGCTTTCCTGGATTGTGCAGTCATCATCAGACTCTACTATGGCCTGGGAGTAGAAGTTTACAGGAAACCCACCTACATAGATCAGTAGTTACTGTGTAACTCCCACCATCCATTACAACACAAATTAGGAATCATCGGGACCCTGAACCACAGAGCAGAGAGCATCCCCACCTCCACAGAAGCCAAGAAGAAGGAAGACAGGCACCTGAAGACAGCAATTAAGGCCTGTGAATATCCAAAGTGGGCCTTCAACAAAGCAGTGTGCTGACCCAGAAGAACAAGGGGTCAGCCTGAGACCCAGACCTGACAGAAGAACCTGGTCATTCCCTACATGGCTGGTGTGTCTGAGAAGCTTAAAAGGATTTTTGGCAAACACCACATCGCTGTTTACTTCAAACCAACAAACATACTATAGCAGAGACTCATCCACTCAAACGACCCGACACCAAAAAAGAAAAGGAGCAATATAGTATATGCTATCCAATGCAGTGAGGAGTGTGCAGACCTCTAAATTGGAGAAACTAAACAGCCATTAAAGAGGAGGATGGCACAACATAGGAGGGGCAACAGCTCAGGACCAGAATCAGCAGTATACGTCCACTTGAAGGTCAAAGGGCACTCATTCAAAGATGATGATGTGCACATATTAGACAGAGAAGATAGGTGGTTTGAGAGAGGGTTTAGGGAAGCCATTCATGTGAGCACTGAAAACCTCTCTGTCAACCGAGTTGGGGGGCTCAGGCACAGTCTATCTGCTACTGATTTCAACAATACCCAGACAAATCAAAAATACTTCATACCTCCACCACCAAGTCCATAGCTAACGACCCATACTTTATGGGTTTCAGCACCTTAGGCCATTTGAGCCACCTAACAAGCCTATTCAGGTCATTGTTCATCTTGGGAGCCTATTTCAGACCAGATTGACATGAGGTCAACGTGAACTATAAAATGGAGGACTTGCAGCAAGCTTTCATCAGACTGACAAAGTTGTTTGGATTGCAGCAAAACATTTCAATCTCTCAAGAAAAGAAGTCCAGCTGCCATGACTCAACTTCCAGAGATGAGAATGGCTATTTCTCTGTGCAATTTGTTGTAAATTGCTCTGAGTGGCCAGATGGGCAGTATAAAAATTCAACAAACAAACACACAAATAAACAAAACAAACAAATAAACCATTAGCACTGCTTGTGAATTGTACGCTTAGAGTACCCAGTAGATAAGCGGGATATAAATATAA
>JAHTLZ010000129.1:81609734-81627293 GCA_023846285.1 Phrynocephalus versicolor | reverse complement strand
AAATAAATAAATAAATAAATAAATAAATAAATAAATAAATAAATAAATAAATAATATGCTGTATGCTTTCTGCCCAGTGAATCTTATTCAGCTTAAGAGGATAACTCTGGGTTTCATAAGAACAGCCTTGCTGGAACAGGCCACAGCCCATCCAGTCTAGCATTCTGTCTCACACAGTGGCTCACCATTCGCTTCAGGGTATTCCCAAGCAGATGTCTTGAACTGCTTAAGATTGCCTGCAAATGGCATTGAGAGATATCCTGCCTATATCCCCAACCCAGAGGTTGTCCTTAGGCATCCATAATGATAGCCATTGATACCCTTGTTCTCCATGAACTCGCCCAATCCTTTTTAAAAGTTGTCAAGACTGACAGCTGTCACCACTTCTTCTGGCAGGGAGTTCCAGGGGCCAGTGGCGTGGCATGGTGGCTCAGTGGACTAAGGCTTCCGAAATCTGTTGGCTGCAAAGTCAGCAGCTCGGAGGTTTGAATCCTGGGTGCCACACAGAGCTCAGCTCCTCCCAGCCTAACAGTTCGAAAGCATGTAAATGCAAGTTGATAAATAGATACCGCTATGAAAAGCGGGAAGGTAAAACAGTGTTTCCTTTCAGCCATGCTGGCCACGTGGCCATGGACTTGCACAACACTGGATCTTCAGCTTGAATACAGAGATGAGCACCACCCCTAGAGTCGGACACAACTAGCACGCATGCGTGTGGGGAACCTTTACCTTGACCTTTACCTTGACCTTTACCTTATTTGTTTGAGATCTAGCACCCAAAAGTTTCATAGAGTGCCCCCTAGTTCTAGTGTTGTGCGATAGGGAAAATAGTTTTTCCTTATCTACTTTGTCCACACAGTGTATGATTTTATAAACTTCAGTCAGGTCACCTCTTAGGCACCATCGTTCAAGAGTGAAGAGGCCCAGCTGTCGCAGCCTAGCATTAGAAGATGGTTGTGGAACCACTTCCTAGCCATTTCAAGTTCATGCCATAGCCTCTGAAGTGCTATGATATGTGGTGGTGTTGTCCTCCCGACAGTTTTGCAGTTGAATCCCTGGATCAATACAAAGTTGATCCCAGAACTTCAATATCTGGCTCACCTGTGCAGCATATTCTCCACCTGCTTTCCTGTTCTTTTGCCCTCGTTGTCTTGTTTCCTGGCGTACCCTAATGAGTTTTATGATTGGCTTTACAGGGATTGCAGTTTTTTTGCACTATATGGCGTGCGTCTTCTGATCACTGGCCCATGGAAAGAGAAAGGATCCATCCGATGTGTTTGGCAAAAGCGGAACCTTGGTGGTCTTTTAATTCTCACTTTTCATTTTCTTTCTTTGTGAACCCCAGAAGGGGAGGCTGAAGCCGAGTGGCTCCAGGATGCAGGACTCTCTGATTTAATTGGGGACAGAGCTGAAGAGAATGGCAACATTGTCCTCCTTTCCACCTTGACAAAGATCCAGGCTGCAGCGGTGCAGCGGCGGCTGGATACGTATACCCGCTCCCGGAGAAAAAAGAACAAGCAGCCTGTCCGAGATGTCAGAGACATTTTTGGCGTGGTTAGTTCTGGAGTACGTTCCTTCACATTTGTATTAGCCTCCCGTGTGCACCTTTCTGGATATGATCCCTAAACTTACAAAGTGGGGTGGAGATATTTTCAAAAAGTGTCTTCCTTGACAATGTTGACTGACTCCCTGCCCTCTCACCCTCTCTCTCTTTCTTCAGCTAGTCTAACCGACAGCAAATCATTTTGTTTCGTCACATCCATCTTTTTCTGATTTTTTTTTTTTATAATGGTGAATTTTGTGCAGCAGCTCTTAGACTAGGGAGGTTAGTTTCGGGTTTAAAATGTTTACAGTAAATGCAGTAACACAGCCACTAGGTCAGTTACACCAGTCTGATCCCAATTAGTAGGCCTAATTAAGCTAGACTGTGTGTGTGTGTGAGAGAGAGAGCAAGATGTAATGTTGACACCAGCACCCACACTATAATTGAATTTTTTTAAAAAACTTGGACTCAAAAAGCCCCCTCATACTCTTTCAGGCCATGGGGATTGTTAGTCATGGAAGCAATTAAGGTCCAGCAAACCTGGCTGCCCCTTTATTTGCTTTTTCCATTAAAAATGGGTCTGCTTTACCTGGAATCAGGAATTAGATTTAGGTCACCAATTCAGTTATTGGATGGATGGATGGATGGATGGATGGATGGATGGATGGATGGATGGATGGATGGATGGATGGATGGATGGATGGATGGATGGATGGATGGATGGATGGATGGATGTCCTGTCACTAACAGCTTTGCTCAGCTCTTGTAAATTCCAGGCTTTGGCTTTCCTTTATATGTGAGGGAAGATGTGACCTTGCAGCTTTCCTGATTTTAGTTCTCCCGTTTCCAATTACTCAACAGTTAATCAACCCAGGTTAAATCAATAAAACGTTTACACCCTCAGTACTGAACACACTTAAAAATACCCCATGGAATAGAATATTTTCACTTTATAGTTGTTTTCACAGAAACAAGTTCCTAGTCTTGCAGCCGCGGTCAGGAACCAGTCAGATTGCCTCCTCCTTGCCTAAACACACCAAATAGTTTCCTTGTTTGTGGCCTTAGTTTACTTTTTGTGTCTTGGCACCCCACCTTCAGTTCCTTCCCACCTGAACAGTGTATTTTTAACCACCCAAATAACCTGACAGGCCAGCTTAGCTCTTCCATACCCTTTCACACACCCAGATTGTTCAGTGACTTTATCACGTCAGTGCTGGGAGACTGCTAACATCTCAGCACAGCAAAGCATGCCTTCTGTTCACTGACCCATAGCTAGCACATTCTTGTAGGTCTGCTGGTCTCATTCAAGGAAGATTTACACTAGCATCAGTCTGCTTTTTGATCTTGCAGCTTCCTCAGTATGATAAGCTAATTTGATTTTAAGCAAAACTAAGCCAAGAGTTTGAATTCGTCATTCCAAGCCATTGGTAGGGATGCAGTAAGCATGAGGATGCCAACTCACATGCAGAGTGTGTAATCCTTGGCATGGAAATCAGTCCTTGTGATTTCCTCAAAACTTTCACACTTTCATGTGTGGTTGGTGGCAAGCACAAAATATTGCTTGATATTTATTGAAGTTGACAGGTGGAAACAGACCAGGATGGTTGAAGGTCTGGAAGAAATATCTTATGAGGAACGGCTTAGGGAAGTGGGAATGTTTAGCCTGTCAAAAAGAAGGCTGAGAGGGGATATGATAGCTATGTTTAAATATTTGAAAGGATGTCATATTGAAGAGGGAACAGGTTTGTTTTCCATGGCTTCAGAGACTAGGACTCGGGGCAATGGTTTCAAACTACAGGAAAAGAGATTCCATTTGAACATTAGGAAGAGCTTCATGACAGTTAGAGCTGTTCAGCAGTGGAATATGCTGCCACAAAGGGTGGTGGAGTCTCCTTCTTTGGAGGTTTTTAAGCAAAGGCTGGATGGCCATCTGTCGGAAATATTGTGATGGGGTTCGTGCGGCGGCCCCTAGCCTTTGGAATTCCATCCCTTCTGAAGTGCGCTCTGCAGAGTCCCTGCTGGCCTTCCGGAAGGCTTTAAAAACCCATCTATTCCGGGAGGCCTTTGGCGATCTTTATTAGTTTTTTTTTTTTTTTTTGCCCCCGCCGTCGTATTGCCTATAATGCTAGGTTTAATGACTTGCTGAGGTGCCCCTAGGTTTTATTCTGTATGTGATGTTGTATTATCTGTTTGTTAATTGCATATTGTATTTTGTTTTGCTTCTGTAATTTATGTATTCTATTGTTGTAAGCCGCTTAGAGTTCAAAATTGAAGATAAGCGGGATATAAATATAATAAATAAATAAATAAATGGCAAAGGGGTTGGACTGGATGACCCTTGAGGTCTCTTCTAAGTCTGTGATTCTATGATAGTAATCAGTAATTGACTACTGGAAGTCATGTTGGGTATAAGATTCAGAGAGCTATAGTCCAAAAATGTAACTTCGAGGCTCTGGCACGAACCAGTGCTGAGCATTGCAAAGAAAAAGTACAAAGTTGCACGTACCTCCTGCATTTTGTATTAAAATTTATTATTTCATTTATTTAAAATATTCTTATCCAACCTTCCTCCTCAGCGAATGGGGCATCTTCTGTTTTGTTGTATATTTTCTATGTCTAGGATGTAGTGGGTGCAGAGCCCTATTGACCTAATAGATTTCTCAGCATGAAGTTTCAGTTGTGTTCCATGTCCTGTGTTGTAGGAAACCGAACCAGAGGTGGAACCGGGAGTGGATCGATCACATTGCAGGACTGCACCATCGAACAACATGCAAAAATGTAAGAAGAAAGCTGTGTTGTCATGAATGAAGAGAAGGAACAAGTCATTTAGAGCAGGCTTGTCCAAACTTCGGCCCTCCAGATGTTTTGGACCACAACTACCACAGTCCTTTGCCATTGGAAATGCAGGCTTGGAATTCTGGGAGTTGTGGTCCAAAACATCTGGAGGGCCGAAGTTTGGACATGCCTGATTTAGAGACTGGGAGAGATTCACAGATCAGGCTCAATTCAAGAATGCACCCGTGCCTGATTGTTAGCCAGGATCATTTCCTTCACGCTGTGGCTAAAACGAAAGAAAGAGAAAAAATAAATAAAGACAAAAATGCGGTGACACCTGAAAATCTTGAAGGTGTCTCTATTACCTGAAAATGTTTTCCAGAGGGTTTCACAGCCCCATGAAGTAGATTTTGATGGTGCACTGGAAGCAGCAGAGGAAGGGGCAACTTCCCCTTCATTGGTGAGAAGAAGCTCAGTTATGCTTAGTACTTCTGTCTGCGTATATTAAAATTGAAATCTGCTTGAAGTACTTAAATGCAGATTTTATGTGAATCGCACCAAAGAGAAAAAGGGCTAAAAATCAGATTAAAAACTCAATCTACAACAAGCTGTCTCAGATGGTCACACAAAACTCACTGCACGGGGGGGGGGGGGATGAGACAGTACATGTTGTACATAGTACTTCAACAACAGCTGGCTTTGTAAATGTAAAAGGCTTGGTTATTTTGTCAGTTGCAGAAAAGTGGCTTAAAAGCACTTGATACAGACTGGCAGTGGACACTCCAACTATAAAACCAGGTTGTTGAATAGGTTGGTTCCTAGTATATCAGAGAATTTGGGCTATGGTGGCAGAAATCTAGTAGTAAGACGCAAGTAGGCTCACTGAATCAGGGGAATTTACAGTGAAGTGGACACACCAAATCCCCATGGATCCAATGGGCCTAACCTAGTTGCAAATTGTGACTGGTCTTCTTCCATTTAAAAAGAATATAAAATAAAATGTATAAGTCATGGATAGTTCCCGAAATGAACATTGGTTCTTAGATAGGCTGAACTGCAGTAATTTCAGTGGAATGTAACAGTGCAATTGCAGATATATTTCAGCTGCTCTAAAAAGGTCATCTTGCTTGGCAAAAATGTATATATACGCTTTGCCATCGCTCAACTTACGAATTTAATCCGTTCCATCCATATATATATGGAACGAATTAAATTCATAAGTTGAGGTACCACTCTGTGTGTGTGTGTGTGTGTGTGTGTGTGTGTGTGTGTGTGTGTGTGTGTAGTGACTTTTTTCTTACTTCCAAGCTCTCTTATTTTCTTAGCAGATAAAGGGGGAATCCAGGACTTCCCTTCACCGCTGAGGGGTTCTGTGAAGGAGGAGTCATTCTGCACAGAACTTGCTTATTCTGAACAGGCAGCTATCCTGCTGAAAGGATCCTTCCCCAGAGAATCCTGGAGGTTCAAAGATGACAGCTATTTACCTGTAAGACCTGGCTATATCTTGACATGCTCTTATGTATATCCTAATCCTGGGTGAGGTATGTGAGAAGCATATAATCTGTGAAATGCTACATTACTCTCTCATTTTCATTCTTTTTGTGGTTTAGAAATTTAGGATCCCTAAGGGAAGACTGGGAGTGACCAGGATTGGAGATCTATCAGCGCAGGATATGAAGAAGATACCCACGCTGGCACTTATTGAACTGACGGCTCTCTGTGACATCCTCAGTGTGGAGCTGAAGAGAAACAAGGCCGTAAAACGGAAGAGTGCAGGTAGTCTTTCTCCTTACCTTTTAAATTTATTTATTTAAAATAATTCTCTCATGATTTCTCAATATGGACAGCATCTTATTGAGCATTTGATGAATTCTACCTGCCTAGTAGGTAGTGCAACTTGCGTTTATGCAAACAAAACATAGTGTTTTTTTTTACAGTTATCACTGCTTGCACAACAACAGTATGTTGTTTTTCACCATATCTGGCTAGTGTATTCTGCTGTGATTTTATATAATCATTTTCCAGGTTTCTGCTGGTTGATGCATAATCCCAATTCCCTTTTTTTTTCTGATCTGTTCAATATTCATGACAAGAGACTTAAAACATCATATCCTGCATTTCAGAGCACAAGCTTTTTGGTGTTTCACTTGGCACTTTGTTAGAAAATGATCAAAAGCTTCTCCCAAACACCCGAATCCCATTGATTCTGCAAGCGGTAAGTTTGTTTCGCATTGTTTTCCTTTGCTTTTAAGTCCATGACTTCTGCTGCAGACTCTATTTTTGCCTTTCTAATGACAACGACCTTCCATTTTCTTTCACAGTTACTATCATGTTTGGAAAAGAAAGGTCTGGAGACAGAAGGCATTCTGAGAGTCTCAGGCTCACAGTCCCGTATTAAGGTATAACACAAAGGTGGTCAAACAGTGTCCTTGTGGATCATGGGGTCCTTTGGAATCCTATCAGCTTCTTCTTGAGAAGGTTGGACTTGGAGTGATAGGATTTCTGCAAAGAACCCTGGCTGTCCACCCAATTGTCCCTGCCATATGCAGGCCTAATAAAGTGTATCCTAGACAGAAGAGGCGGGGGGCATAGTCTATCTGTGGCCTGCAGTCTAGTTTGTGGTGGGCCATCTATTGCCCTTCTATTGCTGGAGTGGTTGAAAAGAATATTGGTCTTACAGGAGGACCTATGCTTATAGTGGAAGTCCAGTGCGATGGTGGGAGGGTGGCAGAGGAAATCTCTGTACTTCACTAGATGGATAAACATCCATAGGATCATTAAACAGTTTAGTCCAATTGCCATATGCGGATTTTTGGGAGACGCCTTAAGCAGCTACTGTTTTTCAACAAAGATGGGAAAGAATTATGATAAAAAGGGGCCAAAGGTAACGATATCTCCGGGGTGTCAGTTATTCCCCTACTTGAGTGCCATCCCAACTGCTGGACTTGTTTAGGGCTCCCAAACCCTCTGAAAGAAAGGATTTCTTTTTGTAGTGTGGCCAAACACGCTCAACATAAATGCCAAGTCTGTACCCAAAGCAAACTGCTCTTCTTGACAGCCGAGATAGCCAACTTAAAGCAGTGTTTCCATGAGACAAGAGGGGGGAGGATAGGGTGTAGCAGCTTTGTATTCTCGAAGGCTTTCAATGTATTCTTGAAGGCTTTCATGGTCAGGATCTGATAGCTGTTGTCAGTTTTTTGGGCTGTTTAGCCATGTTCTGGTAGGTTTTCTTACTGATATTTTGCCAGTCTCTGTGGCTGGCATCTTCAGAGGGAAATGAGCTCAGGGAACTAGGAGTTATCTCTGTGCTCTGGGGTATAGAATGAGTGAGATTGTGGGTTTTTAAAATTGTGGGAAAGGGGGAAACTATTCAGGAGAATAGGTGTTAGGTGAATAGGTGATGTGGAGGGATTTAGGAGTTTCACTGCAATCAGAGCTGGGGGTGGGGAGTGGTGATCCTTCTCTGTGGTTGATGGGTGTCGTTAGCTGTTCTGTTGTGTGAACTGATCACTGGTGCTTGTGGCTGGGTGGGAATTGTTGCACTTTGATCTTTTGCAACAACTTTCCCTTCATGAACAGAGAGAGCCTTTACTCAAGGCCATTTAATACAGAGTATTTATGCCTGTATTAATAAGAGAACTGCAATGTGTGTTGTTGCTTCTCTTGTCATCTTACACATCTAGCAGACCTCATCAAATTTTATTGAATTAAAAAGAAGTTGATTACAAAAGACTAAAATCCGTCCCTCGCCTCAGTTCATTTCCAAGCATGTTGTTTAGTGCTTAAAATGTTTGGGAGTAGCTCCAGCCCACCCACCCCATCTGGTCAGCTACAGTAATGCTCTGGCTCAGTGGAGAGTGTGCTACAGAATCTTGTACAGTATGCAGGAGAGATTAAGAAGAACCTCAACAGGCATGTTGATGTGGCAGATGTTCTCTGAAAGTGGAAATGTTGAAAACCATTAGTTTGCAATTGCGTAACTGTGTGAACATTTAGAGTTCAGGCATTATTCAGGAGAGTGTCTTGTCCTGTCCCCACCCTCCTTTCTTTCTTTATATTAACAGGGTTTAGCCAGAAGAGAACATGGTTGTGTGTACATGCGAATGCTAGGTGCGAGCAAGAATGCTGAAAGTTCTGGATTCTTATTCAGAAGTAGTGCCTACACACTATCACATCATCTTCAGCCATGGTGTTGTTCATTTGAGCAAAGTAGGAAGGGAGGGAAGCATGACTAGCCTCTACCCTCTAAGCATCTCGATTTCAGAAGGACTGAAAATGAGACTTTTCTCATGTTTGCTATTACTTGCAAACGTTTTGGTAGAAAGGCCTGAGTGTGATAGCCCATATTCCTGACCTCGCCAGCAGGGGGCAGCTGCAAGCAAACATGCCATAAATATTAAAGAGCTTTCCAAATGAACTTGGTTGTCCTGTTTCAGCACTTGTGGGCAGTAAGTACATCATAGTTAAACGTTACAGAGATCTCGAGCTGGCTTTTCTTAAGATAGCACTTATCTCCCTCTAAGTGGAACATCTTTAATTTCCCTCATTTTTAAATAGCACTAGTGGAATATTAGTGTTTCGGTGCTTTCTAACATCCAGTCCCCCACCAAGGAGACAGAAGCAATGATGGGAACACGTGAGGGTCTATAAATTAAAGTAAACCTATGTCTGTATAGGGTTCCACCCCACATGTCTGTGTTTGGTCCAAGATTAGTGAATGTTAGACAACTTTTTCTTCAGAGCATTCTGCTTCAGTCACAATTTCTTTAAATACTTTTCTGAGGCAGAGGCAACAAAATAGCCAGAGATGCTTAGTGAAAACTGTGGTCTTATTCCTCTTTCCTTTTCCTCCCCTGCTCTGAGATATTTCTACTTATCAAACCCTGCCTCTCTTTCTTCTGCTGTTAGAGTCTGGAACAAAAGCTAGAAAATGAATTCTACACTGGCTTCTTCCAGTGGGATGAGGTGCATCAGAATGATGTATCCGGCTTGCTGAAGAGGTTTATCCGAGAACTTCCTTCTCCTCTGTTGACAGCAGAATACCTACCTGCTTTCTCGGCTGTGCAAAGTGAGTCCTTGACCCCAAATTGGCAGCCATTGGCCACCTTAAATACTTGTTTCTCTGTGTTCTTCCTTGTCAGGCACATTAGGAAGTAATTATAATAATGGTGAGGGGTGTGGTGGCTCAGTGGACTGAGGCTTCCGAAAACTGTCGGCTGCAAAGTCAGCAGCTCGGCAGTTTGCATCCCGGGTGCCACACAGCGGAGCGAGCTCCCACTGATAACCCCAGCTCCTGCCACCCTAGCAGTTTGAAAGCATGCAAAATGCAAGTAGATAAATAGGTACTGCTGTAAAAAGTGGGAAGGTAAAACTGTTTTCTTGCAGACATGCTAGCCACATGGCCATGGACTTGCACAACACTGGCTCTTCGGCTTGAATACAGAGATGAGCACCGCCCCTAGAGTTGGACACGACTAGCATGCATGGGCGGGGAAAACCTTTACCTTTACCTTTTTATAATAATGGTGGATACACTGTTAGGCATGGACTTCAGAAGGGAGAGGTGGTATTTCTTGCTCAGCTCTAGATGCCATTGATGTGGCCATGGGAAATTGAAAATAACCTAAATTTCCCAGAGCACCTCAAATGTAAAGTACAATGCAGATGTGATAATTTATGGTATTGTTTAAAAATAAGCTTTTAAAATAGCTGAATAAGGACAAGAGTTAGATATACTGTACTTTCTTCTGAAGCAAATATTTCTGCATGGCACTATCTGCACACCAAAACTATTTCTAAGAATTCCTGTTGCCACAGATGTTAATTTCCCCAATGCTATGCGGGATGCATTCTGCTATACCCAATGTGGTTTACTGGGTATTTTTCTCTTTAATGCTTTGGTTGAATGGTGTGGGTTAGTCTGTGCTATTCACATTTTTTGGAACTGCAGATCTTAGAATCCTCTGTTCTGGGAGGTTCGTATGAGAGCTAAAGTCACCTAAATATGGCTCACTGGTGTGTGTGTGTGTCTGCCTTCCTCTTCAAAATGGAGGCTGAAACTGATTCAGGTGTCTGTCGCTGTTCTGCCTGTCAGGTAGAACTCTCAGAATGGAGAATTCTGATTTTTGGAGTCCAAAACAACAACAACCAAAAATAGTCATTCCCTAGTCTAGGTGTGAAATGGTGCAGTCTAGTTATTACTGGACTCTTCAAGGAATCTTCAAGGGGCCAGAGTCCTTTTGACTATTGCTTTGGGTGGCATGCATTTTAATTGTGGAGCAGGTTTTGTTATGGATAGCCTGCCATATGATGCAAACTGCTTATACGACTAACATTGGACTTAATTCTGGGCTGTAAGCTCCTGAATCAGAGACTTCCCATTCAAAGATGTGTAAGCTTACATTACTTTCTCTGTTACAGATATCCCAGATACTAAACAGAGGTTGCAGGCTCTCAATTTGCTTATTCTAATTTTGCCAGAACCAAACCGGAACACCCTGAAGGTAACATGATCGTCTTCTATTGCTTTGGTTGTCATAGGAATTTTGTGTGTGTAGCAAACGTCACTCTTGAAATTTAGGAAGAGTCTGTAAAAGTTACTTTTTGACTGGGGTTCCCAGAATGCCTCTGAGTCCCAGCCATCAACTTGAACCATACATTAGTGAGACAGGCCAAAGAATTGTCTTCAAATGTATAAAGACAGTTTCAATCATTGGCTCCTTCAGTTGCCTCTTTGAGGATCTGTGGCTCCCATTTTTACAAGGGGCCTCGTAGCACGAATGGTGAAAGTGTCAAACTTCTTGTGCTGAAGAACATCACACAATCTGTTTGACTGAAGTAGATCTGAGAGGTTGTGGGCCTTGACTAGCTCACATGTTTTCAGTTGGTATCTGGCAATAAGATTATTTCTCCCAAATGTTCAGGCCCTGCTGGAGTTTTTGAAGCTGGTTGTTTCAAGAGAAAGAAGAAACAAGATGAACCTTTGGAATGTTTCCACTGTCATTGCACCAAATCTCTTCATGCACAAGGGCTTGCCAAACAAAATCCCAGAAGGGAAGGAGAAACAGCTGGCTGAGGGGGCTGCCGACATTGTACAGATGATGATCCATTATCAGGATTTGCTCTGGACTGTAAGTTATTTCCAAAGGGATATGTATGTTGACTAGCTCAAGCACCTTGATTTTACTGGATCGCCTCCTATATGTGACTAACTGTGGACCCATGGCAATGTTTCACACACACACACACACACACACATACACACACACACACAACAAGAGCATGCTCACTTTAAAACCAGAAAGGACCCATTCTCGTGAAAGTTCTTCTCCTTTTCTCCAACACATCAGTATCTACGAGTTGTAATACTGAAGCTGAGCAGCTTTCCTGGAGTGTGAATAGCCACAATCCCAAAATAAGTCACCTGCCTAACAAAGTTGTTATTGTGATAAAATGCACTCACGTAACTAGTGAGGGGCGGAAGAGTGCATTTGCCTCAGGGCACGTAGCAATCTGGGGGCTTCTGAAGGGGGAGCAGGAGGAGGAAGCCATGTGCCATCCTGCTAGCAGTCCTCCTTTCACCCTTCTAAGGCTTGGCAATTCCTAGTCGAGGGAAAGGAGGAGAGGGAAGCAGGCTGGTTTTTTTTCTAAGCAGCACCTCCATTGATTGCTTCCTCACCCTGCCAAGGCTTGGCAATCGTTAGCCCGGAGAAAGGAGGAGAGGGAAGCATGAGGCAGAGGTGCTGATTGGGGAAAAATTCCATCACCTGCTTCCCTCTCCTCCTTTCTCCGGGCTAACGATTGCCAAGCCTTAGCCAGAGGAAAGGGAGAAGGGGAAGCATGCTAGGGTGGTGATGCTTGGGAAAAAAGTGCCTGCTTGGTGCTATCTGTACATTTTGTGGTTTGCACAGGACAGCCTTAACTGGAAACGAGACCCACAAAGGGCATGAGAAGCAGAGAGCCTTCTTTCCCTCCCCCACTGTTCCCCCAGGATCCTGCCCCCCTTGCTGTGTGGATGAGATATGGTTGGGAGGACGAGAGGGTGCAAAAACGGAGTTTGTCACTGAGTACTCCAAATTCTAGCTATACCACTGATAAAATGGAGGAGTAAAGGCCCAAATAGACTGTCCTGAACTCCATGGAAGAATATACTGGATATAAATAAATAGGCCTTTCCATGAAACTGGCCTTTTCCCCCCTGCCTCCTCACTGGAGATCTCTTCTTTCTCCTGTCTTTCTTCTAGGTGCCTTCCTTCTTGGTAACCCAAGTGAGAAAACTGAATGAGACCAGCAGTAGGAAGCACCAATTCTATGACAAGAGGATTAGGAACCTGTTAAGAAAGATTCATGCAGACAAGGAAAAGACTGAAAAGAACCACAGTGAAGTGAGTACCACCCTCCCTATTTGCCTCTCCCCCAGTTGTCTGTCTCATTAGAGTTTGTGGCTAGAGCAGGCCCATTTGATATCATTTTGGGGCATTTGGAAACAAGAACTTAAGCTTAGGAATTTTGTGTGTGATCCATAGAGGATGAGTGGGGAACAAAAGTAGAATTTCAAGGGATTTTGCCAGCAGCTCCTTGTAAGGTCTTTTGTTTGTTTAATGGTATGCACTAGGATTAGATAAGGGCACATACCAGAAAACCAGTGGTTGGAAATGGTTCATGGTTTGTGGCTACCCATGGCTACCCATGAACTATCACAAAAAAGTGGATGGGTTCACAGTTCGTTTTTCAGATTTGTGCCAGGAGGGAGACATCTTCAAGACAAAGTATGGAGGTAACAGGTGGAAGGGTGGGCATTGCACATTGCAAAACAAAGCACTGATTGGGAGAAAGTTCAATACAGTGGTACCTCGACTTATGTTTTTAATCCATTCCAAAGGCATCTTTGGAAGTTGAATAATTCATAAGTAGAACAGCGGTTTCCCATAGGAATGCATGGAAAATCAATCCATTCTAAGGGGGAATGGATTAATAGGAGAACATGTGCATATCTTCTGGAAGGCTTCCATGAAGGGAGACTGGGGCTTATAGGTGGAGACAGGAGTAGGCCCCATTACCAGTAACATTAGTAGTAGCTATTGCTCATTGAAGTCCCAGAAAATAAACTGTTGGTGCCCAGGACGTTTTAAAAGTAAGGTGTGCTGGAATCCAGATGTCTTGGCAGCTCTCGGGGAATGAAAGAGTGCTAGTGTTAGAGTAGCTGAAAAAGATGTGTCATCCCCCCTTCCCTTTTTAAAACTCCAAATCCCAAAATTCTCCAAGACTCCAAGAACTCCAGGCAGAATTCTAGGAATTCCAGCTCACAAACACATACAGGTATCTGCAGATGCCTTCATTTCACTCACCTGGAAAGGACAAAACTTTTCTCTAGGTATCATTTCCTCCTGCAGAGCTTCGTAGAGATAGTTGCTCTTTGTACTCTGTTGATGGTATCTCCTGAAGAATCACCATCCACCGGAAGGAAGTCTTAGAAGAACAACTAGAAGGAGGGGGTCATTCATATCCAGATGATTAAAATGAAGGTCTTGACAGGCATGAGTTTTCAAGGATAGGGAGTCATGACTGTTCAGTCTAACTTAAGCCACACTATCACATGCTCAGAGACAGTGAGCTTACTTCCCTACCTGGAGCTGGCCCCTGCCTCTGGCTGATGCTGATGTACATGCATCAGCCTGTCAGCTGGGTGCATGGGTGGAGGGAGCAGGATCAGGTAGGGAGGCTTGAAACTCAAACTCAAGGCTTTGGATTCGGGACTCAGGCCTGAAGACGTGCCAACATCCCTGTGTGTTTGTGGGTGGAAACTCCTAGAATGCTGGGTAGTAAATTTTTGGAGAATGTTGTGATTTGGAGTTTTAAAAAACTGGTTCTGGATTGGAAAAGGATAACTGCAAGGTATAATAGCTATAATTACCTAGACTCTTCTGCCGTGGTATAGGTCTTATTAAGAAGCAACTGCAGCAACTTCATGATGGAGTCTGGAGCTTTTCTTTTTAAAGTTTTAATTTCTATTATTCTATGCATTTCCACTTTTACAGTCTCCTCTCCCCCATTGTTTCACAAATCTAGTCCCTTCTGGTAGTCTTTTATGTGTGAACATTTTAGGTCCCAGAGGAGGCAAGGTCTCTGGGTCTGAATATGAGCAATCAGCTTTGGTGATTCCTGACATATTACTTTTTAAAATAAATTAATGATTTGGGTTTTCTCTGATGTCAGAGGTAATTCCTGTTTGAAACATTAGAATTTCCCCCTGGTTAAACACCAGGGGGAGCTCGCATCCATTCAATTCACTTTACGCGCTAGAACATACTATAATGTTCATTGCTTTTCAGAAGGCTTGTCTTTTGCCATCAGTGCCTGGTCTAGTGGAAGGCATACATAGCAGACACTTGAAAATGATAATCTTTAAACTCGGCGCCTGGTAACTCCCATAAGTCTTCTTTTTGTACAGATAGTTGAATTTTCTACCACTACCTGGATTTTCTTACACCTGTGTTGTTGTTTTCCTCCTCCATGTGCTCTGCTCCTTCAGCCATCCAAAGTTGTGAAAGTTCAGGCTTCCCTATTCCTGAAGGACTCTCTAGAAGTTCACTTAACCAATGGAATCAGAGTGGCTGATGTCCTGAGGCAATTCCAGAAGAACCTGTGTCAGAATGGTTGGAACATCGTCAACACAGTCAGCCTGATCAAATGGTAATAGCGCTGTTGTCCTCCAGGATAGCTATAAGGGAGATGTAGTTTGGCTTCACATGCTGCCTTCCTCCTAGCCTAGGAGGAATATGTAGCCTTCTGAGATGCAACATGCAAAGTGCTTTTATTCATGGAGATTGGGTTGGGGGGAAAGCCTATAAAAAGAAATGGGCTGTTGTTTTCCAGTGTGTTCCAAGTGCAGGAACTTTTGGGTGTTTATACCTGCTTTATGAGCAGAAGGTTTCGTAGGCACATGGAATGCTGGACCAGGACTGTATGTGGATAAGATGGAGTTGACTTAATATAAGATGAACTTGACTCAGTATAGGATGTATGTGACTTTAATCTAATTCACTATAAAGTAGTTTCGTAAGCAGCATATAATTCATTTACACTTCTTTAAGAGTAGGATATTCTCAGTCAGCTGAAAAGCCACTCTGAGGAATAATTCGTTTTCTGTAATAAGAAAATTTGAAAAATTTGCTTATGTTGACTTAATTTTGACCCTAAACTTGCAGTTTGAAAGTAAAAGGAGGAAACAAGATGCCAGAGAGAGAATCACTTTATGGAGATTTAGCTGGCTGGATAACTTACTGGTTTAGGTGTCAGACAATGGAGCCAGAGGTTGGGGGTTCAGTTTCCCACTGTGCCTTCCACAAGTAGACCCAATATGTGTAACCTTGGACAAGCTGCATAGTGGTAGGGCACCACCTGAAGAAGAGAATGGTCAACCACTTCTATTATCTCACTGGAAAACCCTGGAAAGGATTGCTATAAGTCAGAATTGATGTGGCAGCTCATCATCATCATCATCATCATCATTAATAGTAATATCAATAGTACCAATAGCCATCTCCAGGCAGTTCTGAGTAATCTAAGTGGAAAGTGGGAGTGTGTGTGATAAAGACTCATTATACTACAATCACAGTTTGACAGTATTAAGTGACATAATCCAAAATTGGCTGCATTTGTCAGTGGGCTTCTTGAAGTTACTAATGTCATGCCGTCAAGTCAAATCTGATTTATGGTGATTCCTTACAGTGTTTTGTAGGTGTAAAATCCTCAGAAGGGGTTTATCAGTCCATTCTACCAGGGGTGTCCTGGGACTGAGCGACTTGCTCAAGGTTACACAGGCTCACTCTTCTAAGAGACACACTGGGAACTGAACTTCCAACTACCAGCTCCACAGCCAGATACTTAACTCACTGAGTTATTTAGCTGCTGAAGTATATATTGACAAAGAGGTGTTAAATAATGGAGTGGGACTCTTGGGCATGCTAGTGTAGATTTGAGGCATTAGTACTTAATTCTCTATTAACAGCAACTGTTTCCACCTGGGGCTACTGCAGCCTCCCCCCCCCCCCCCACACACACAGACACACATTCTAGCTTTCTCTAAATTGGCTGTTGAAACAAGCTGAGTACTGTTGATCAACATTGATTTTTTAGCCTTTTTTTCTTGAGAAACATGTCCTTTGCTAGGATTTAAAACCAAGAAACATACATTGATAACCCCTTCCTGAACTTGCATTATCTCTTTCCCAGGAGACCCTGGGAATCATATCCTCTCTGTGTGGTGAGCTAGCGAATTTTGAGCATGCTTAAATTACAGCTCCCATGAATTGCCAGTACCGTCCGTGAGTGATGTGCTGCCAGGAGCATCTCTAAATGAGCAGTTTGCATCACCTTCCTGTAAATGTATCTGTAAATATAAGGCAAAGCTCATCCAGCCCGCTAGAGGACTGCTAGGCAGTGAAGGCTAGTTTCAACATTCATGCTGTGGTTCCCTTTGGTAGGCTGGGATTTCACGACATCCATAAATGCAAGGCTGTCCTGATTTATTATTGACTCCATGGGACGATATCTTTGCATTTGATCTTTTTGCTGTGTGGTGAGGGAAGAGGTTCTTCCGAAGGTCAACATTGGCCCGGCCCACCAGGACATTGCAGTCCCTTTCTCTCCAAGTCGCTACTCCCTGGGAGGCACGTAAGGTCTTGAGCCTCTCTGTCGCAGGCCCAGTATGGTAGAATCACCTCCCTGGTGAATTTAGGACTATGGAGTCCCTCTCAGCCTTCAAGAAGCAGTTAAAAACTGGGCTTTCTAAGGCCACTTTTGGTGATCAAGGAGATTGATGCATCTTTAATGTTGTCTGTTTTCCCATCTGGTTTTGTGCTGCCATCTTGTACCTTTTGTAATTTTACTAGCTTGGCCCTGATGTTTTTTTACGTTTTATTGCTGCTGATTGGTCTTATTGTTTCCTGCATTGTTATTTCATTGTTCTCTTTTTTTTGCTTACTTGATATTGTTCCCTTGGTGAAAATCGGGCAGTATATAAATATAATAGAATGAATGAATGAATGAATGAATGAATGAATGAATGAATGAATGAATCTATGAAAGATGTTAGGACACTTAAATGAGCAGAATAGTGAATTAAGTTGGTAAACACTCTTCTTCTGCAGTCTCATGCATGCCTATGACAGGGGAGTGAATAATGCTATAGATATAGATAGATAGATAGATAGATAGATAGATAGATAGATAGATAGATA
>JAHTLZ010000129.1:81585158-81599483 GCA_023846285.1 Phrynocephalus versicolor | reverse complement strand
GAGAGAGAGAGAGAGAGAGCATTAAAAGGACATGACAACTTGTAGTGACCCTTTAATGAGTAACATTTGTTTCCATGTGAGCTTTTGTGGGTCAAAATCCACTTCCTTAGAAGCAAGATGTCAGAGGTGGAATAGGCAGGGACTGGGAAGGAAGCGAGGCGCAACTCATAGATGAACATCTTTGTGCTCAGCCAGTAAGCCTTGGGAAAGAGTGGAGAGTAATGCCTGGGTTTCAGAGCCACTGCTGTGGTCCCCACCTCACCTCCCTCCCCACTTGAAACTCTTTTTTTAGGTACCACTTGTCCTGGGATGTGTCTCTTTGTCTGAAGGCTGGAGCAAGCATAGATCTTTCTAGATCCTTCAACTGGAGTGACCCTAACTATGTCTGGAATTCTGTTGATGCAGGGCTGATGATGTCAACAACTGGATCTCCCTTCCTTTGTCCACTCTGGTTCCTTATGATTGGTCTGTGACGTCTCTTTTTAAGGGTTATTGTACTTATTTTTACTGCTTTTGTCCTAATTTTTTGTTTTGTATTGTATTTATTGTAACTGCCCAGAGTAGTGCCTTGGCTCTAATGGTAATGGTTATAAACTACCTACCTACCTACCTACCTACCTAACTAACTAACTAACTAACTAACTAACTAACTAACTAACTAACTAACTAACTAACTAACTAGCTAGCTAGCTAGCTAGCTAGCTAGCTAACTAACCGTTTCTCTCCTCAGAGATTCCCTAGGGATCCTTTTTGACCTTAGGGATACTTTGGCAGGTTTGGGGATGGAATGGAGCCTTTAATGTCCAAAAAAATGCAGCCACCATAAACTACAGCTGGAACCAGGATTGGCTATGGTGACTTTTGGAAATTAAGATCTCCCACCATTAACATCCTGAGGCCTGCAAATGATCCCCTAGATTGAAAAGGATTGCCAGGCAGCCTCAGACTCTGAGGCAGCTTGGAAGGCTAGGAATTGTTTACTTTCACAGCTGATAACATTAGACACATGGAGTTGCACCAACAGGATTCCAGCCATGATCCACCCTAAGTTTTTGCATTGTTTTTCTGTTTCTTCTTCATCTCCTACTTGTTCTCTCTTTTCTCATCCTCCCCACTTCTTCTTTTTCTTCATTTGCAACACCATTCTGGTAAAGAACTTGAAAGAACTGTGGGTTCTACAGAAGTTGAAAATGCACGTTACCCAACACTACATCATGTTTCTAACTTAACAGAAGTTGCACATTTTAAAGCAAACTAGATCTACTACAAAAACACTGTTCAGAAAAATTTTAATTGACTCAGTTTGATTGTGCATCAGCTTTATATTCCACTGACTCAATTAAAAAGTACAGTATGTACAAATTTTCTTAACTTTTGCTAAAATAATACAATTTTATAAAATACATGCCTTTCCTTATCACTCAACAGAATATACTACGTCATATATTGACTGCCGAGCTCAATATATCAAATAAATAAAATAACAATTTTACTTCCAGGAAAGGCATACAGTGAATAAAACAGAAAAATGTGTAATACTGTGGGCAATATAAAAGCTCAATAAATAAATCACAAATAAATTTAAATGGAACTCTTAATACAAGTCTTTTTCTCTATTCGTCAGTAGCCATTATATTAGAATAAACTGAATGCCCCACTGTGACTTCACAGTGAAGGAATGCAAGTTAATTCACATGTACTGCAGTTGCATTCTCAGTCATTGCTAATACCCTGAACTCAGATTGGAAGTGTCTTGGCAGATGTGAAAGGGCTGACCCTATCAGCTCAGTTATATCTTACTTTAAAAGTCCAGTTGGTGTGACTAAGCTGGTTCCAACTTGACAGCGCATTAACAAAAGGGGAATTAATTGTCTTGTGATTTGGTGTATTTAACCTCATTATATGTTTTAATGTGTTTCTACTCTCACATGCTGAGAGCCTAGGCTGTATAAAGTTTTGTGGGTGGATTATGAGCTTGTTTTGCAGCTTGCTCATGGCTTATGCAAATTAAATGATACACAATTCACAATACTCTTCTCCTGTTCAGGAGGCATTGCACTTTTATGTTGTGTGTGTTTTTTTAATTTTGGGTTTTTTCCCCTTTCCTCACATGCATAAAGATAATTGATCATGGTGATGTTATTACTGGCAGTAGTGGCTATAAGTGCTATTGAGGGCTTTTTATACACAGTGGCATAGTGTGGGTTGCCAAACCTTAGGCAAGGCAAGTATTGCACCTCCTAACACAACTGAGTGCACTCCGGACAGGCATTCAAAGCCCAAGCTGTGAAGAGTTTTGCCTTCCCATCAGCGCACCACCTTCCTGGGGTTTTCAGAGGTTGCCCTCACTGCAACAGCCAGCCCATGACTAACCATCCATCACAATGGAGGTTCCAGAGGTGGATGGGTGAAGGTGGCATGAGGGGGGGGGGAGCAGCAGCAAATTCCTCCTCTGACATATAAAAACAAAGGGGCTTCTCTGCCTTGCCAAGGCGGGGCCATAGCAGCAGAACAGGAGGGACAAGTGAGCTGGCCCCATTGCTTGGCTGGGGAGCCCTTCTCTCAGTGTGGAAGTCATGGGCAGTTTCAGGAGAGCTGTAGAAAATGGCTTGAAAGAGGTTTGGAGGCTGGTCCCCTATACAGTATAGGCCACCCCTTCCTTTCACACACCCCTTGCCAACCCCTTGGACCCATCCCCACCTCACCTGAGTCAGTGGGTGCACTCGATGGTACTGGCAGCTGCCCTGACTCAGGCACTGGGCATTACCAGGGTAGATCAGGTGCTGCTTGCTGGCACAGAACCAGTCCTGTAGCAAGCAGTGCTGTGGGCAGGGGGCAGGGCCAAGGGCTCTAGACCTCTGCTGCTCCTGCCAGTTCCTCCAGATGGCACCCCTTGTTAATGGGATACTGAGCCATGATCATGTTAGCGAGGAAGGGAAGGGAGGAAGCAAGTAGGTAGGCAGGCAGGATATGCCCTGGAGGCACCTGATGCTGCCCAGGGAGGGAGGGAGGACTGCACCCCCTAAAAATATTGCACCCAGTGTGGACCGCCTCTCTGGTACCTCCTCATCCTATACCACTGTTAATAGAGTTTAAAATTCATAATCTAACTCTGAATGATGAGCGGGTACAGAGAAAGATGGAGATTAGTATCAATTTTAGAAAATAATTGTGGTTCTATATGCTCTGATGCCACAGCATATTAACTCAGTCCAGCCTCTGAAGAAAGACATTGCACTGTATGGTAAAAATAAACATTTGTTGTTGTGTTGTTACAGTCATGGACAATGCTTGAGTCCAATTGTCCACTCATTCTGCTATAGTTGTTGCATGGTTCTGCTTGCTCAGTGCTTTCATTGTGTGTTCAACTGCTCTGTCTCTTCCCAGCTGCCCTCCATTTTGGAAACAGCATATCTGCCAGACATTTTGCTGCTGATACGCTATCTTGTTCGTCTGTCATTTTCTTTGGGCTTTTCCTGTTCAAGCTCATCAGGCGTTTGTGTTTTGGAAGGCATGCTGCATGGCTGCTGTAACTGTCACATACATGCAGGGAGAACCTGTGTTGAACCGTCAAAGGCAAGTGCCAACAGCATTTGAAAGCTTCATTAGCTGGCCTTTGTTCTGACTCAGTGCAGTCAGGCGGGCAAATAATGCCTTGAGTGTTATCAGCCATGTGCAGGCCTCAGTTGCCTAGCAACCCAGATTGGTCTACATCTCCAGTTTTCTAGGAGGAAGGAGGGGGAGAAAATACTTATAATTTTCTTCAATTTAACTGCAATGCAAATACGAATATATTTCTAGTTACATACATGGTTGGCTTTAGACTTCTTGTTAAAACATTCCAAGTTTTTAAAACATATATTCTGAAATTCAACAAGGAACTTGGAGGTTTGTTTTGGACTATTTGGTGCCATGTTTAATCTGAGGATTTATGCTTACTAATTGGTTTTCTTCCTAATACTGGTTAGAAATGACATTCTTATTATTCGCAAGGTGGGAAGGAAGAAAGGCTTAGGGATTTCTGTTGTACAAATTATATGCTTAAATCGTGAAACTGTGGCAAATGGGCAAATCGTTTCTAAATCATTTTGTGTTCTCAACCATTTGCCATGATCCTAACAGCTATTTTCAAAAGCCATGCCTGCCCCCCCCCCCTGCACCACAATTATATCCAATTGTTCGAAAAAACCTCTGGATGGACGTTGTGCTTCTGTAGCTCTGATTCAAAATGCCTGAAGGAAAAAGGATGCCAAGCTTTAGGTAGCAAAGGGAAACCTGAATGTTGACAACACCCATGACAGCAGGAAGATGGTCTCTAGACTCTACAGACAAATGTCTTGTGCACAGTCTCATTTACAAAGGGAATGAGCCAAATACAAAACAATGACCAGGGTTGTTTTTTGGAAAGTGAATCAATATTAGGCAATGTTCTGGTCTTTTGAATTCCCAGTACAAAAGCACAATAACCCACATTCATAAACTGCAAAATTTTGAAGAATTGAATTTCCTGGCTTTTTGAAACAAGAACTCTAAACATAGATATACAACACCCCAATTTCAGCAGAAACATGCCTCATGTAGAATTAACCGGTACTAGGGGATTCCAGAAGATGACTACTCATACATGATGATTGCTGGGAGCAGACAGAAGCAGGAACAGCTGGGATGTAGCGTTAGTCTCTCTGTGCCAAAATATTCTGAAGGGCTGTTAACTGGATGTAATGAAATGATTAAGCAAACTAAGTGCAACACATATAGTGGATCAACATACATACTCTTTAACTCTCACGTAAACTAATATTGTCATGCCCATTCCACAGAATGCAGACTAGAAAGCTTGTGTTTCAATTTCCAAAACTTTTCCTTGAGCTAGGCAATCTGAGGAACTAAAACTATATCAGACCAAAAACTTTATGGACATGTTGTGTGCATTTTTTTAAAAGATGTCCCCTCACCTTTTGAAATAAAAGAAGAAGACGAGCTGGGAGTTAGCAAAGATTGTCTCTGAAAACCAAGATTAAAACATCTTTCACTATGTGAAGCAAAGACAGTGAAGAAAGGTGGGGTGGGTGGGTGGGGGACAGCTCTTTTGAATTTGAAGCATGGTATGGGAGGAAAGCCAAACTGATACCAAAGCCAGCCAGAAAGGCATAAAAGTGAATGGGACATTCAGGTCAACCCTGAACTCCCATTAGAGCTGAGTACCCAGCTCTTTGGGGAAGGGGCAATTTATAGCCTGCAAAATTAACTTGTAAACCATTCAGAGACTGCTTTAAACAGGACTCTTTCTATATATAGAAAGACAATCAACAGAAGTGACTGTCATTTTGTTAAAACATCTAGCTGGGCAACAAAAAGTTATTTCAATGGATTGCTCCGAAGTTCATACAGAACTGACACAACATTCTACACCCCTAGCCATGTACCAGTAGTTATATCAGTGTATGTAGTTTGCATCTTTTCTTACAAAATGTGTCACTACCCCTGTAAAGGTTTTACATTCAAAATGGTAGGCAGCTGATTAGATGAATTTACACTCAATGTTTCTACTTTCCCTGTTTGACCAGGGACAGTCACTAGGGGTACGGGTAGGGGTAGGGGTAAATTGTCCACTTACATGTCACCAGAAGGAAGGACATGCAGAGAAGGACAGAAGACTTATGTCTTTCGTACTTGGGAATCTGGTTTGAGCACCATTGTTGTGAGGGACAGTATTTGAAACACCAGACTCACTAATATATTTGGTTGAAATGTTTTCCCAAGCCTTTGCAACATTTTGTTACGCCTGTCATTTCTGTCCCCTTTCATTACAGCTCTTCAGACTTTTATGAGTCATTGTCTAAATGGTTTTTTGTGCTCCTGCAGCTGTGGCTCACTGGTGGGTTTTATTTTTGTTCCTCAGACTACATCTTGTAGCTAGGACTCAATATTTTTTGCTCATTTTTCCTTCTCATGGTTAGCAGGAAGCCTGGCTTTGCAACAAATAAACTATGTTCAAGAACATTAAACTGTTATTAATGTTACCTATGGCTTTACTGAAATAAAGCTGCTCCTTAGATTATCCTTTAACATTGGCTGCTAAGATTAACCAATGTGTTGAGGCTCAAATAACAAGACAAGGTATGGTCAATATGAAGCAGAATCAAAAACTTCCAAACGCATGAGGGTCGAACAAAGCTTAGCCATGTTATATCTTGACTACAGTTCCCCAAACCAGTATTGCCGCTGCTAGAATTCCCATTCAGTATGCCCAAAGCTTACTTACTTTTATTCTTACAATACCAAATGAGGGTCCAGCCTAACTCACTGTTTGTACAGACGTATGAAAACAAATATAAAACCCTTCTGTTTCAGCACTGTTGGTATGGTTAAAGTAAGAGGGAAGAGTTAGTATGTTAGTTCCGCATCTCTCCTGAATTCCTATGATAGGACTGAAGCCAGGATCAAGTATTGTATTTTTCCAACTATAACATGCACTTCTTCTTCAAGTGTCATGTCCTTGTAGAACATTGGCGATCAGTAGCCTGAGCTGTTTTTTTATCTAAGGCTATACTAAACAGAGCAGCTGTGCTCATTGGGAACCATTGGCTTAAGTTCTTAAGCCAGAATGTTCTTCTATGCCCCAGGCTGCACTTCCTGTCTATTTTTCCTTGGAGAAGAAACCAGGCTAACAATGTCCACCACCGATCCAGAATGGGCAGCTTCAAACAGCATCTGATCCATAATGGGCGGCTGACATAATGGCCAGTAATGGCAGTGAAGTAGGCAATAGGGGAACCACTTCACTTAAGCTAACTTCCACAAGCAAATCTTTAGCATAACTGGAAAACCTAAAGACATGGCCCCCCTGTCCCCGGCAGCCCTTCAGTGGGCAGGGGGGTGTTAAGAATCTCTAGGTCAGCCATGGGAAGGTTAGCTACGTGGAATGTTTGCAGCTTATTTCAAAGTGGAAAACCCCACAATGCCATCAGGGAAATAGAAAACTTAATACTGATATCCTTGGTATTAGTGAGATATGTTCCTAATTCAGGAAAGTGTATAGTAGATGGATATCATGTATACTATGCTGGTGACAACGAACCTCATCACTTTAATGGAGTGAGATTCATAATCCCTCCAAACATCAGCAAGACTGTCAGAAAGTTTGTACAGTAACCCCCCGCCGATCGCGGGGGTTAGGGACCCACCCCACCTACGAGCCATGAAAATCCGTGATATGTGGAAGCGGGTGGGGAGCCTGGGGGCGGGGGGATCACGCGCCTGTCCGAGAAGTCTTGGGGTGGCGCGCGCCGGCAGCGGCAGGGGTATCTGGCCTCCCGCTGCCGCCCACCCGCGCCGCCTGAGGCTTCTTGTCCATGCATTTCAATGGAGATTGTGCCCCCCCCCGCATGGCCCCAAGACTTCTCAGAGGGGCCAGGGGGTGGTGCGGAGTGACCCAATCGCCCCCCGCTGCCACGTGCACGGCTCCGAGGCTTCTCGGAGGGGCCCAGAGGAGTGGCGGGGAGTGATCGCATCGCTCCACGGCACCCCCCGGGCGGCTCCGAGGCATCTCGGAGGGGGCAGGGATAGTGGGGAGCGATCGCATCGCTCCCTGGCACCCCTCCAGGTGGCTCCAAGGCATCTTGGAGGGGGTTGGGGGATAGCAGGGAGCAATCACATTGCTCCCCAGCACCCCCCATGCCTCCCAGGCTTCTTGGAGGGGCCCAGGGGGGGTGGCGGGGAGCAATCGCATCGCTCCCTGGCAACCCCTGAGCGGCTCCAAGGCATTTCGGAGGGAAGCCTGGGAGGTGTGCGGGGGGACGGCGGGGAGCAATGTGATTGCTTCCTGCCACCACCCCCTCCGAGAAGCCCCTTTGCCATCATGCACGGACCTCCTGGGAGGTCCTGGCAAGCAGTGGGTGATGGCCAAAGGGACTGGCCACAGAGCCCAGCCCTGGGGCTCCGAAGCCGAAAGCCCCATTGCAATCGCACGCTGCTTGCCCAGACATATTTCCAGATGCCACCGTGCCACATTTATACATGGACTTCAAATGCTGAAAGGAATATCAGGAATCTGATTGATTATGTCTTGATTAATAAACATTTTAGGAATTCAGTTAAATACCCTAGTGCAGATATTAATTCAGATCATAATCGTTTGTTAGCAACAGTGAACATTAAGTTGAAGAATTGTCACTCAAAAGTGACAAATAATCAAACTGCGATTTCTAAGCTTCAGGACTCAGCATTAAGAACTGAAGTTCAATCGATCTTCTTGAGTACAAAATTCAAAACCATCAAGGAGACAGCAATGTAAACGAAGTTGAAAACACATGGAGCCAAATTAAAGCTGCTGTGAAGGAGATGTGCCAAGATAAATTAAAGATCATCAAGAGAAAGAAGATTAAATCTTGAATGACATATGAAATTCTGGACCTCATAGATGATATGAGAGATGAAAAATAGAGATCCTGTAATATATAAGCAACTGCAGAAAGAAATACAGCAGAAAATAAGAAGGGCGAAGGAAGAAAATTTTTCAAAGGAATGTAATTAAATTGAAGAATTGGATGCTAAGCATGATTCATTTAAGATGTACAAGAAAATAAGGCAAGTAGCAGGTATGTATATATAACAGTAGAGGAAGTGAATCTCTTATTGGCAAGAACAGTAATACCTTGACAAGCACTAAAGAGAAACTACAGGAGAGGAAGGAATATATAGAACATCTCTTTAAGAATAACAGAAGTATTGACCATGGTGTCAAGTTAGGTGATGGTGTAGGTATCATGAGGGAAGAGGTAAAACATGCCATTAAACTATCAAAGTGTGGCAAAGCCCCAGGCTCTGATGAAATATGTAAGTTTTGAAATTGCTTAAGGAAGAACAACCCCTTTCCCTTCTGGTCGATTTATACAACAGCATTTATAGAAGTGGAACCATCCCACAGGACTGGCTCAAATCCACTTTTATACCACTTCCAAGGAAACCTAATGCAAAAAAGTTGTAGTGAATACCAGACAATCAGTTTGATGAGTCACATCCTGAAGTTATTTTTAAAAGTTCTGCATTTAAGAATATATCAGAAGTGTGAAGAGAATATTGGAGATACCCAATTTGGATTCAGGAATGGATTTTGAACTTGGGAGGCATTATTTAGTCTTCAGATACTAGTTCAGCGATGTCTCAATGTCAATGTTGATGTTTTCGTTTTCTCCATTGATTATAAAAAAGCATTTGATTCAATTAAACATGATAAACTTATTAATATTCTTAAAGAAATAGGCTTGGACAATCATGATATCAGATTGATTGGGAATTTGTATAGGAGTCAGCGTGCTGGTGTCTGGATAGATAGTCAGATATCAGAAGAGATGTCAATTACGAAAGGTGTTCATCAAGGTTGTATTCTCTCACCTCTACTTTTTAATATCTATTCAGAAAGAATTTTCCAGGATGCTCTCGAAGGAAAGAACCAAGGTGTAAAAGGTGAATGACATTTTTGTTAATAACATAAGCTACCCTGCTTGCAACAAGTCTGGCACATTTGCAAGGATTATTGGATTCTGTTGCTGCAGAAAGCAGTGCCATGGGATTGCAACTTAACATGAAGAAGACAAAATGGATGGTTATCAATAAAAAACAAAATGGTTCTCAGAACCTTCTCAAGATTGGTAGTAATATAATTGAGAGAGTATCATCTTATAAATACTTGGGATGCTTTGTCAAAGATAACTGGGATCCTTCATGTGATATTCATTGTAGAACTGAACAAGCTAGAAATTCTTCCAGAAACTGAGGAAAGTCTTGACAAAGAAGGACTTATCCATCAGCCTTCATACTCAAATACTTCGATCCTATCTATTCAGCATATTTCTCTTTGGTGTTGAAACTTGGACCCTTACAGACACACATTATGCAGAAAGCCGGAAGCATTCGAAATGTGGATGTATAGACAAATTCTGAAGATACTTTGGACAGCCAGAGTCACTAATGTGGCTGTATTACAACGCATGAATAGAAAGTTAGAAATCCTCAATACTGTAAAGAGAAGAAAATTGCAATATTTCAGATACATAATATGCAATAAGAAATACCATATATTGCAAGTTATCCTTCAAGGAAAAATAGATGGGAAGCATGGGCCAGGGCGTAGAAGAACATTCTGGTTTAAGAACTTAAGCCAATGGTCTGCAGTGAGCACAGATGCTCTGTTTAGAATAGCCTTAGATAGAAACCAGTTCAGGGTACTGATCACCAACATTCTACAAGGACATGGCACTTGAAGAAGGAGTACCAGTTGTTGCTGGAGCCCGGCTGCTTTGTCCTGCCTCTGCGTGCTGCTGATCACTTGTTGGCTGCACAGGGAGAGATTCTCCTTCTTCTTTGTGGAAGGTGTAAGTTGCAGAGGAGGGAGAAGCCAGCTGGGCTACAGCAATGAGTGGCACATTCATGCAGCCAAAGGACGCCAATGGCATATGGGGTCCAGCAAGTGGTCCAGGCGGCTGGTATAGGGAGATATGGTCCATGGCTTGGGACCAGAGTATCTGGCAGAGAGTATCTCCCAAAAATCAACTTCAGTCTGGCCCACCAGAGCTTCACAGGCCTTCACACTTCAGGTTGCAAAAATCCTCCACTCAGAGTCGGGCCTTCTTGGTGGCTGGTCCAACCCTTTGGAACTATCTACCACATGAGATAAGGCTTATAGCATCCCTTCGAGCATTTAAAAACACCTTAAAACCTGGTTGTTTAAAGCTGCCTTTGGTGACTGCTGAGGACATTGTCTTGTTTGTTTGTCCACCCACTGTTTGCCATCACCATCTTGTTTTGCTGGATCTAACCTCTCTATTTATTGTTATTGTTACTATTGTTCCTTTTGTTGTATTATTGTTTTCTGGTTGTTCACCACCCAGAGCTCCTTCGGGAAAGTTGGGTGGTATAGAAATGGAAATAATAAATAAATAAATAAATAAATAAATAAATAAATATTCTGTACATATAATGTGTGATAAGAAATACCATCAGCTGCTGTCAAGGCCTGTGTCCGTAGAGGAGATAAGATGTCCCCATGTATAAAATGATTTCCACTTTTCCAGCCCAAAAGAACAGTTTTGCAACCACATGGTTCTCTCCTCAGCTTACTTCCATGAATAAGACAACCCTCAATTGTAGTCTAACAATTTTAGACAAAAATATAGTCCTATACATGAACAAGTACTGTTGCATAAAAATATGCATTTTCTTTTTGATACTTCATTCTCCACTCCCATTCATCAGTATCTAGAAATGATAGATTTTCCTGTTTTATTAGCAATGTAGTTTGTGGATTGATACAGATTAACTATTAACTATTTATGATTCCATGTATAGCAGCCATTTTTAAAAAACCTAGAAGAAGCCAGGATGTTTGTGAAAAGCAATTTCCTCAATGCCAAACAGTTTAATAATAACACCGGAATCCATGACATTCAGACTCATTTATTTTGAGCTATATTTCTAAAATCTGACGGGTCAATAAAACATATATTTCTTGGATGGCATTTTTCTGTGTGCAGTTAAAATGGGAAGAATCTAACTTGATTCACTGTGAATCTCTGTCTTGTTGTTCCATTGTGGGTTTTGTTTTATTGTGTTTTTTTCTTTTCTTTCTTTAGATTATTACCATTATTATTATGTTTGGATTGTTTGATATATCATTGTTGTTAACTGGCCAGAGTACCGATTTGAGGAAAATCGTATTGCAGCATTCAAACAAACAAACAAACAAACAAACAAACAAATAAATGCTACTTTATTCATAAGCACCATGTCTGGGGTAGTAGGTACCTATGGAACAAATTAAGCTAAAGTGTGATGATTTTAATTTGAGGAATGGAAATATTTGGAAACACAAGGATATAAATGCCCCTGTTTGGGGTGAGAATGTATTCTGTTTTCAGGTAATGATTTTCAGGTTTTGGAAATGGAAAAGAAAAATATATGATAGATTCAGTTCCCCCTGCCCCAAAACGAAATGTTCACCATAGCACTTGAGAAAATGAGCTAGCTATTTAGAACTAAATGAATATCTAAAATGTTCATGAAGTGGCAAGACATTGCTGAGAGAACCTTGTAGGCCTGTATGATGTCACCCCTTTCCCAGACTGAGTTTTCAGAGGCACAACCAGGTTTATTTCGACATCCCACTGCTGTGCCACTAAATTGTGACGACACCTCCCTTTTACACACTGAATTCTGTGATGGAAATGGTACTGCTGCCACCTTTTATTCACTTAATAATGCTGCCACCGTTTAAACTCGTTGCCTCATGAATTGGGACAGACTCAGAGGAGTAATATAAAAATAATAAAGTTTATTGAGAAGATAATAAATACAACAATATCTGAGGATGGTATGCATTGCCTTTAACATATATTGTAATAGATTTAATCAGCTCTACAAGCCTTCCTGTCTTCAATACCTAGTAAACAGTATAGCCCTCACTGCCTGACAGAACTCTCAGAGAACAGTGCTCTCTCCCAGCACTCACTCTCAACTTAACTGAACTTCACTCTTCTGAACTGTCTAGGCTCCACCCTTTTTATATCATACCATTCCCCACCCTCCTGCTGGGATTGGCTGATGATTTGTATATTCATTACTCCTGCCTCCAGGGTTTTGTCACAGCCTGTAATGGCAGTGGATGGATTATTGGAATGTTCCTATGCTACCAGGGGGTTGGGGGGAGTGGGCAAGAAGCACTCATACATTAAATAACTTTTAGAGTCACTTCAAAATGACAAGCACAAGAAAAGATAACTAGCTCATCTATCAGTAGATGGTGTCTTAGGCACTATCTAATGGTTATGTATGACACTCATTTTCATAGAAGCATAGAATCATAGAATCATAGAGTTGGAAGAGACCTCAAGGGCCATCCAGTCCAACCCCCTGCCATGCAGGAACACCATCACAATATTTCTGACAGATGGCCATTCAGCCTCTGCTTAAAAACCTCCAAAGAAGAAGACTCCACCACCCTTTGTGGCAGTATATTCCGCTGCCGAACAGCTCTAACTGTCATGAAGTTCTTATGTTCAAAAGGAATCTCTTTTCCTGTAGTTTGAAACCATTGCCCCGAGTCCTAGTCTTTGAACCCATGGAAAACAAACCTGCTCCCTCTTCAATATGACACCCTTTCAAATATTTAAACATAGCTATCGTATCCCTCCTCAGTCTTCTTTTTGACAGGCTAAACATTCCCAGTTCCCTAAGCCGTTCCTCATAAGACATTTCCTCCAGACCTTCAACCATCCTGGTTGCCCTACTCTGCACCTGCTCGAGGTTGTCAACATCCTTTTTAAATTTTACTACATTTCACTCAGTATTCGAAATAGCAATGTCAGGGCCGGGGTGTGAGGAGAAAAACGAAATAGGGAAGACATCCGAACCTGAGTGTTGGGGCAGTGTCTGTGGGACAAGAGCAACTGTAGCACACAGGACTCCTGAGGAGTAAGGCAGAAAGGAACAAAAAAGGAGCAAGGCAGAAACTTACTGGAACAAACAGGAATCTTGGAAACAAGGAAGGAACGAACAAGGAGCAAAACAGGAACTTGGCTTTCAGGAATAGAAGAATGTAGGGCCAAAGCTCGAGAATCATCAGGCTACTCGTGCTGCTGAGGCAAATGGCAAAAGCACAGGAAGCCTGTATATGCATCTGTTCCAGGGCCTCCAGCTACACCACACAACTGCCCTTCACCTGTTCACTGCAGACTCAGCAAGAGGCATCCCTGCTTCTGCCAATACCACAGGGTTCCTGCACCCCTCTCTCTGACAAGCAAGGGCTACTACAGAGAACAGCGTTCCCCAGCGATGAAGTCTTAGAACTGCAGATCTGGAAGGGACCAATTATCAATTCCAGCCTCTCTCGAGGAGGCACAGTGGGGAATCCAACTCCTAGTCTCTGGATCTGCAGCCAGGCACCTAAGAGTTAGACAGATGTTCAGAAGAAGAACGTGAAGTAAGGGCATTGGAAGAAATGAATACTAGAGATGGGCACGACTTAGCGGTATTCCCGTTTCCGTTTCCGTTAGTCGGTTCCGTTACTCTACGGAAACGGTAACGGGAATTACTGCCCCAGACTTCGAGCTCGAACCGACGAACGAACAATTTTGGTCTGATTTGTCGTGCTCGTTACTTGCGTGACGTCACGCGATCACGCAATGCCAAGCGGCACAGAAAAAAAGTTTTTAAAAGTAAAAAAAAACCCGATTCCCGGCCCTAAAAGCAGGCGAAAACTGTCTGAGGGCACCTACCAGGCCAGAAGGGTGGTTTTTTTGGGGGGTGGGGGTTTCCTCGCCCCCCTCT
>JAHTLZ010000129.1:81562473-81585148 GCA_023846285.1 Phrynocephalus versicolor | reverse complement strand
GGGGGGGATCGTCTCGTCTGCCTTTGCCATGCGGTGTGCGGGCGGGGGGATCCAAAATGCCGACCACAATATTTTTTTTAAATCGTGGTCCAAAACCCCACCAAAGCACCACAGAAACATGCGAAAATTAGCTATTTTAAATGCTTGAATTTTTACAGTAGCAGCAGTGGGTTTGTCTTGCAAAAAAACGTCTCCATTGATTTTATTTTATTTCATTTTATTTTATTTTTTTACACCTGCGCATTTGCAAAGATGGGCTCGCCCATGGGAGTGGACCATGCAAAGTCTTGGAGCCATTCCACCAATCGCATGGCCAGGTTTTGCTGACTGAACCAGGCTAGGAGGGCGTCTCCATTTGCCATGCAGTGCGGGGGGATCTAAAATGGCGGCCGCAATATTTTTTTTAAATCGTGGTCCAAAACCCCACCAAAGCACCACAGAAACATGCGAAAATTAGCTATTTTAAATGCTTGAATTTTTACAGTAGCAGCAGTGGGTTTGTCTTGCAAAAAAACGTCTCCGTTGATTTTATTTTATTTCATTTCATTTCATTTTTTTACACCTGTGCATTCGCAATGATGGGCTCGCCCATGAGAGTGCAACATGCACATTTTCCACCAATCGCAAGGCCACTTGGCCAGGTTGACCACAGAGACTTCTGGGATGTGCCAATCGGGCATAAACAGCCCACTAATCGTAGCCCGAACCTGAACCCTAAGCCTAAGCCTAACCCATACACCAGTACACTGTCCTTCTAAGTGGGTCAGAGAGGCACCCAGAGGTGCACCCCAATACTCACCCTAACCTCACCCGTCACTAGCCTAACCCTAGCTCTTGTGCACTGCTAACCCATCTTAATCCTAAGCCAGATCTACTTGCATTACACTACAGTATGTGAAACGCAGCATGTGCAAAGAGTCTGCCAGTCCGTCACTTGTGGCTCTGGCTGACTCCTGCAGCTGCCTCCAGGAGCCCACTACCCCCCCCAAACCAGTACTAACGACAACGAAAAAACGAAAAAACGAACCGACTAATTTTTGCGAATTTTCGCGAAAAACGGAAACGAAACGAATCGGACCCTAGCCGAAAACGAAAACGAAAACGAAGGTTTTTTTCTGAGTCGTGCCCATCTCTAATGAATACTTACAAGTAAAGATGGGCACAAACATGTTTGCCCCAGTTTGTGCTGGCTTATAAAGGTGGCAGCACAGGTGCTGCTGTTCCCAACCCCTGCTCATCAGATGATAACCCACTCACCAGTCCTAGCTTGACTGCATTTTTTACCTCCTCAGTTAATCCCCCAGTAATGAGCAAGAGCACAGACTTCTTGTCCTTTTGTCTAATTGGGAGATCAGCCAAAAGGATAGGGCAGAGAAGCCTGAACCAAACTGAGACTAACTTGTTCATGCCCATCTCTATTGACAACTACACATTTGTTATAGAAATGCCTGAATTTATCAGTCTTGAGTATCTGAAGGAAATCTTCCATATTAACTTCTTCCTTGTATTCCCTAAGAAGCCGGAAGAAGATCACCAGTTCACAAATGTATATATCAACAATGTTCTGATTTTTATAGTAAAAGTGGTGCATTCACAAGAAGTTAGGAGAAATCTCACTTTTTGCTGTTCACTTTTTTTTTGCTAGACTCCCATTTCTGTTTTTCTTCAGGTACTGTATTTTCCTATAGGGTTCTTGCCAAAGAGAAGTAGAATTGAAGGACAAGCTACTGCTACAGAGTTACTTACAGTTCTGGGGTGGGGTAGGGAGTGTATTTGGGCAGGATAAATGGTGGAGCAGCCTCCATGACCTGATCAAAAGGTGAATTGTTAATCCTGCAAGCTTCCAAGTTTAACCACTCACATTTTGTCTGAAAAAAGTGGACTGGGTTTGCCATAAAACAGTTTACTGGTCGGCATGTGCCTGCAGGGTCACACATTCCCCACCAGTGATTTTCAACACGAGTCCAAATATTATCGAATTTCAACTACCAGAGACTCCTCTCAGCAGAGATGTGGGGAGTTGTAGGACAAATTGACTGGATGACAAAAGATTGAAGACCAATTTTCACCAGTATGAAGACTAATTTTCACCAGTATGATGCTCTCAGCAACTACTGGCTGGTAATAGTGGTGTTGAGTTTAATTTTTGAGTCCAGCTCAGTCACACCTTTAAAGTGACAGAGCCAAAAAACAGTCTCTCTCTCTCTCTCTCTGCCTGCTTCCCTCCCTCCATATTATTCCAGCTTATTCCAGAAGTCAGGTAGCAAGCAACACAACATAACAAGCAAAGCAAAAGAGGACTCCTCTATAGAAGAGTGAGTGAGTGAGTGAGTGAGTGAGTGAGTGAGCAAGCGAGCCCTTTACATTAGACCTTTTTATAGGTTGGAAATACACAGATCATTTGATGGAAAAGCCTTTTGACCTTTCCCTAATACACTTTTCTGTCTCTCAATAATGCCACCTTGTTTCTAACATTTCTTCCTGGGATGAGTAATAAACATCCCTTTCTCTTTCTGATCTAGTAAACAAACATCCTCTTTATCATTTGAGTTATAATAGATCTTTTATGTTAATTCAGTCAGTAAACACTCTTCCTTTTGTAACATGTGCTTAAGGTTAGGCAGAGGTCAGTCTCTTGTGCTCTGAGTATATATATATATATATACTGTAGAACTGCCTTATCTGCAGGGATCAGTCTCGGGAACCCTTGTGGATAGCAAAACCTACAGATAAGAGCAAACTATCTTATCAAGGTTGATGGTGGTGACCGGGTGGAGGGGTGCCGGGCCGAAAGCTTTCATCCCTGAAACCTCTTAAACTCTGGGTAGCATGCAGGCGGCACCAATGAGGGTGGCTGGCCTGCAGTGGCAGCAGCGAGGAAAGGGGGGGGGAGAACACAGTTCCCTCACCAGCCCTGGATGGCCAATTCCTCCTCTGTTGGGAAGCCAGGAGGGTTGCCCAGGGGTGGAGCAGGCTTCGGAGCCAGAGCAGAGCAAGAGGTCGCTTTTTGCCTTTGGCTAGGAGGTGCAAGAGGACCCCAAGTCAAAAGTGTGTGTGTTGCGGGATGGGTGGGAGCAACATGGCTGCTTTCCGGGAGCTGAGCATGGGGGTGAAAATGCTCATCTTCAAGCTGGGCACTTGGCAGGTCCTCGGGAATGGCCCTCTAGGAAGCACCACTGTCTCCCTGTCTCTCTCTCTCTTTGTCTGCCCATCCTCCTGCTTTGTGTGCATGTTGCGTTGCCTGTGGCATCTGTACTGTATAACAAAATCTCTATACTAGTCTCTTCTATTCAAATTCTTCACTGGAAACTATTTTAGGCAGTTACTTCACATCCAGTTTGTCCCTCCTTCCTGTCCCGCTTAGGACAGGTACAAAAAAAACTTACTTCACGTCCATAGCGTGACAGCAAAAAGTTGTCTTGACCATGCCCCCGGAACTTGGAACAGAGCATGACAAGCCATACCTGCCCCTGGGCTGGGGAATTCTCTTGTCTCAGTTAGTTCCCAGATCCTGTTCTGAGACAAGGAACTGTGTGGTAACAACTGTCACGCAACAACCAGTGTCCACCTAGTGGTCAGAGGCTGAAGCGGCATTCAACATTACTTTCCCTATGGGAAATACCATGCAGTGCAAATGTTTATTAAAGTACTGAAAATCCTGTAGCATTGACGTGTAAATCCCGGAAGACCAGTAAATCGAAATATTGAAAAAGTTTTATTTACAATATTAAATAAAGCATTAAGAAAGCAAGACAAATTCAGAATTTGTCATGGAACAAGACCATGAAGTAACAGTTGTCACGAGACAAGTAATCACACCCGTGAGTAAACAGAAACAGACTGAACAGGAACAAAAACACTGTTACAGTACAAATGTAATCGCGGAACAAGGTAGGACAGGAAGTATCTGCCTTAGTCCCCCATGTCCGGAGTCATCATTGCAAAAGTCTCATTCATATCAACTGTTATAAAAGAATGCCAAGCCTTTGGGCATAGGAATGTTTTAAATATTTAAGTACATTCAAGAAGGCCAGACAAAAGTGAAGAATCTTGAAGGTTTTCATGGCTGGGATCTGATAGCTGTTGTTGTGTTTTTTGGGCTGTTCAGCCTTGTTCTGGAAGTATTTCTTTCTGACATTTCACCAGTCTCTGTGGTCAGCATCTTCAGAGGGCAAGGAGCTCAGGGAGAGAACTCTTGGCACATAGGGGGTGTTGTAGATAAACTATTATATATACTAAAATATAAGTCTAGTTTTCAGCTCTAATTTTACATAAGAACATAAGAATATATGAAGAGCCATGCTGGATCAGGCCAAAGGCCCATCTAGTCCAGCTTCCTGTATCTCACAGTGGACAAAGCAGATGTGTCTGGGAGTGCACAAGACTAGATATCTGTCTCCTGATACCACTCCCCTGTATCTGGTCCTTGAAGTACCCCGGTTTTAAGCCTGGAGATTACCCATCTCCATCATGGTTTGTAACCTGTGATGGACTTCTCCTCCAATCCCCTTTTGAAGGTATCCAGGCCAGATGCCATCAGCACCAGATGCCATCACCCAGGGAGTTCCACAGACTGACAACTCACTGGGTGAAAAAATATTTTCTTTTGTCTGTTCTTACTCTCCCAGTCCTCAATTTGAGTGGATGTCCCCTACTTCTGGTATTTTGTGAGGGGAAGAAGAGTGTCCCTCTCTCCACTTTACTCATGCCCTGCATTATTTTATACGTCTCATCATATCCCCCCTCAGGCACCTTTTTTCCAGACTAAAGAGCCCCAAATGTTTTACCTTTTCCTCGTAAGGGAGGTGCCCCAGCCCAGTAATCAGTTTAGTCACTCTCTTTTGTACCTTTTCTAGTTCCACTATGTCTTTTTTGAGATGCGGTGAGCCGGTGACCAGAATTGTACACAATACTCCAGGTGCAGCCTTAATATCATTTTGTATAATGGCATTATAATGTTGGCTGTTTTATTTTCAAACCCCTTTTTGATAATCCCTAGCATGGGATTGGCCTTCTTCACCGCTGCCATACATTGGGTAGACACCTTCATGGAGTTGTCCACCAACACACCATCTCTTTCCCGATCTGTCATGATAGCTCAGAGCCCATGAGTTGGTAGATAAAGTTTGGATTTTTTGCCCCAATATGCATTACTTTACATTTTGCTACATTGAAACACATTTGCCATTTGGCAGCCCATTCCTCCAGTTTGGAGAGATCCTTCTGGAGCTCTTCACAATCTTCTCTGGTTTTTACCACATGGAAAAGTTTTGTGTCATCCACAAACCTGGCCACCTCACTGCTTATCCCTGTCTCCAGGTCATTTATGAACAGACTGAAAGCACTGGTCCCATGACAGATCCCTGGGGTACACTGCTTTTTATCTCTCTCCATTGTGAAAATTCCCATTCATACCTACTCTTTGTTTCCTGGATCTCACCAGTTCTCAATCCATAAGAGGACCTCCCCTCTTATTCCCTGACTGTGCAATTTTCTAAGCAGCCTTTGGTGAGGGACTGAGTCAAAAGCCTTCTGACAATCCAGATAGACAATATCCACCAGTTCACACAAATCTACATGCCTGCTAAACTTTTCAAATAATTTTGGGTTTAAAAAGGGGGTCCTTGACTTATATTTGGGTCAATACTTTTAGCCACCGAGGCAAGTGCTTGGGTCGGTGGCTAAAAGTCATTTTGAACACCGCGTGTCGCTTCTCCTGACCCCCTGTGCATCACGGGGGAGCGGCACGCAATGTTTAAAATGACATTTAGCCACTGAGGCAAGTTGCCTCGGTGGCTAAAAGTCATTTTAAACAGCATACACCACTACCCCAGCTCACAAAAGAGGAGCTGCCAGGCCCTGCTGCATTTCCCACCCTAGACTTATACTTGAGTCAATAAGTTTCCCCAGCTTTTTTGGGGGGAGGGATTTAAATTAGGGGACTCAACTTATACTTGGGTTGACTTATACTCGAGTATATACAGTATATCTACTAGAGTTTTGTCATGGATATCCTCCCCAGGTAGAACTATACAAGTACTAGACCCTTTTTAGAACAAAAAATCAAACTCATAGATCTACAGTACCCCCTAGCAAATGCACATAAAGTTTTCTCGCCTTTACTCTTTGGGCTAAATTTTGAGTTTCCAAAGTCTGTAAGATACTTAAATTAATTTACTGTCCCAAAATACTGGTATGCTTTTCTAGGATTAGATTTAACTGCTGCTCCTCAGCAGTACTGGAAGGGGCTTTTTGATTCCCTTGTGCAGAGGATGCAGTAGAATTCCTGACACACATTATGCTTGAATATCGCCTCTATAGGAATGTATGGATTCAACTCCTTTATCTAATTATGAGTAAATGCCCCAGTATGTGGTCTAACAAGCATCTAAAGCTTTTGCTTCCAGGTACAAAACAGATAATCATGGAGGTGGTGGCAAAGTTTCTAGTGTGGGATATAAGATCATGTAAAATGTTCCATTAGGATAATAAATTGGTTTTAACTCACTGATGTATGTAAATTATTTATCTCTAATTTATCTCTTGTTCCAATGTTGGGTCTATGGCCATTGAAAAATAAAGAAAACTTGCTGACCTAAAAGTAGCTGAGCATACCATTTTAGGATAGTCGTGACGGATTAAATGGGAAAACAAATTATCCTTTCAGTCATCATCCCTCTCTTCTGCCTGGTCTCATGCCAGACGAGGATAATTCTGTACTGATAGATGCTACTGAGTCATCACTGCATGAGTTGGGCTGCAGGGACAATGACTATATTTGAAAATTCTGGAACGTAGAACATCAGGAAGGGATACCCTCCAACGGATACACCTTAGGGGACAGGAAAAACCAATGCTGACTGCATTTTTAAAAGCCACTGGTGATTTAAAGGGACCGTTTTGTGATGCCTCTGTAAAAGAACTCTGGTTTCATGTGGATTATACATTTCTATAAAGAATTACACATTTAATCCTTTTTGACACTAAACCCTACAAAAGAGATACTTTGCATACTTTCTTCATGAAGTAAATTCACAGGAAAATATTCCTCCCCTCTCTCCTGATCCAACTATTGCATTTTTTAAGTTCACAGGAGAGTGCAGCACCTACGAGTGGCATGTAAAGTATTATACTGAATATAGAAAAAATGAATCAGAAACCAAAAAAAATGAAGTTTAACAGGGCTTAGTGCAAAGGAAGAAGAAACCAAATGCACAGATACAAGATGGAGGGCATCTGACTACGTGAGAAGGATCTTGCAATTATTGTAGATCACAAGCAGATTGTGAACCAACATTGTAATATGGCCATAAAAAAAGGCAAATGCTATTTTAGGCTACATTCACAGAAATATAATTTCTAAATCCCAAATCTATTCAGCATTGATTAGACCTTGAATATTGTGTCCAGTTCTGGACATCACACTTCAATAAAGATGCTGACAAATTGGAACATGTTCAGAGGACGGTGACAAGGAAGATCAGGGGGCTGGAAACCAAGCCCTCTGAGGAAAGACTGAAAGAATTGGGCACATTTAGCCTATAGAAAAGAAGAACGAGGGGTGATATGATAGCACTTTTCATATCTGAAGGGCTGTCATACAGGGGAGGTCCAGGATCTGTCTGGTTTGTTGAAAGCACAGCCTAATAAATAGCAGACAGACTGTGCCTGAGCCCCCTGCCTCTGTTGAGAGAGGGGTTTTCAATGGCTTCCCTGACCCCTCTCTCAAACCACCTGTTTTGTCTGTCTAATATGTGTATATCCTTATCTTTGAATGAGTGCCATTTGTCCTTCAAGTGGAGGTGTACTGCTGATTCTGATCCTGTGCTGTTGCCCCTCCTATGTTGGGCCATCTTTCTGTTTAATGACTGTTTAGTTTCTTCATTATAAAGCTCTGCACACTCCTCACTGCAATGGACTGCATATACTATATTGCTCCTTTTGTGTTTTGGTATTGGGTCCCTTGGGTGGACAAGTCTCTGCTTTAGTGTGTTTGTGGGTTTGTGAGCCTCCTGGCACAGTGGTTAAATGCCTGTACTGCAGGTAAAACTATGCTCATGACCTGGGTTCAATCCTGGTAGAAGGCTCAAGGTTCACTCAGCCTCCCATCCTTCCGAGGTCGGTAAAATGAGTACCCAGCTTGCTGTGTGTGTGTGTGGGGGGGGGCAATGTGTAGCCTGCACACTTTAATTAAAATTTTAAACCGCCCAGAGACTACTTGTAGTGGTATGGGGCGGTATATAAGCAGAACACTTTGCTTTATTTATTTAGTTATATATTTATTTTTAAAACTTATATGCCACCCACTACCCAAAGGTCTCTGTGCGGCTTACAATCAAAGAATTAAAACAGTTAAAACATCAAATATCAATAAATAATTAAAACAATAATAAAACCCTTACACTAAAGTCATTACACTATAATTGCCATCAGAGGACCCACAGTCTATGTTGTATCAATTAAAAAACTTCTGGAACAGGAAGGTTTTTAACCTGGCGCCGAAATGTCATCAATGTTGGCGCCAGGCAGATCTCACTTGGGAGGGCATTCCATAGCTTGGGGGCAGCTGCCGAGAAGGCCCTATGTCTACAAGCCATTCCTCTCACCTCCTTCAGAGATGGCTCTTTCAAGAGGGCCCCCTGGCTCGGGTATGAAATAAACAGTGATGCGGTGTTTGCCAAAAATTCTTTTAAGCTCCTCAGATACTCCATGTAGGGAATGACCAGGTTCTTCCATTGTGTCTGGGTCTCAGGCTGATCCCTTTTTCTTCTGGTCAGCATTCTGCTTTGTTGAAGGCCCACTTTGGATATCCACAGGCCTTAAGTGCTGTCTTCAGGTGTCTGTCTTCCTTCTTCTTGTCTTCTGTAGAGGTGGGAATGCTCTGGTTTAGGGTCCTGATGACTCCTAATTTGTGTTGTAATGGATAGTGGAAGTTAAACAATAAGTACTGATCTGTGTGGGTGGGTTTCCTGTAAACTTCTACTCCCAGGCCACTGTTGGGCCTGATGATGACTTCAATATCCAGGAAAGTCAGACTGTTGTCTTGGGTGACTTCCCTGGTGAACTTTATATTAGAGTCCACCACATAGATGTGGTCTGTCAAGGCTTGTACTTCCTGAGACTTGATTTTCACCCAGATATCATCTACACACCTATACCAGTGGGATGGTGTTGTCCCTGGGAAGGTGTTGAGTGCCTTCTTCTCCACTTCTTCCATGTATTGGTTGGCAACAATTGGTGACACTGGGGAATCCATGGCACAACCATGCTTCTGTCTACAGAAGTCCCCTCTGTACATGAAATATGTGGTGTTCAGACACAGGTCCTGGAGCAGGCATATCTGGCCTGTGTTGAAGCTGCTTCTGGATGCGAGGGTGCTGTCTTCTCTTAGTCTTCCCTTTACCATTGTTAGGGCATCAGCGGTGGGAATGTTGGTAAACAGAGATGTAACATCAAAAGATGCCATGGTTTTGTCTTTATCCGGTTTCAGCTCCCTGACTTTAAAAACAATCTCCTCTGAATTGTGCATGGCGATGACAATGGGTCTGAGGGGGATTCCTTGCTTGTGGTTTTTGGGAAGTCCATAAAAGCAGGGTACAGTTTCTCCAGGATATAACTGGTGGTAAGACACCCTGTCAATTGTGTTATCTTTCTCCAAGAGTTTTAAGCATTCTGTTACTTTTTTCTTGCAATTGCTGATAGTGTCTCTTTCAGTTTTTTATATTTGTGTTAGTCATCTAAAAGTGTGATAACATTTTTGTGGTAGTCCATGGTATTGAGGATGACAGTGCATCTTCCTTTGTCCGCAGGAAGAATTGTGATGCTCTCATCCCTGCTGAGGGATGTCAGAGCACTTCTCTCCTGGCTGATGAGGTTGGATGGTGGTGGATGAGCACTGGAGAGTGCAGCAGAGACTTTTATCCTGAGTAGTTCAGCTTCTGCTGCTGGCAGATTGTTGCTGTGGATGGCCAATTCTGTAGCTGTGATTAAATCCACAACAGGAAACTGCTTGGGTGTGATGGCAAAATTTAGGCCTTTGGATAGCACCTCTCTGTCTGGGTAGGTTCCCTGTTTGAGAGAAAATATATTTTTACCCAGTGTGTTGTTAGTTTGTGGAACTCTCTGCCATAAGATGTAGTGATGGCAACTAGTTTGGATGCCTTCAAAAGGGGATTGGACAGATTCCTGGAGGAGAAGTCCATCACAGGTTACAAACCATGATGGAGGTGTGTAATCTCCAGGCTTAAAACCAGGGTACTTCAAGGACCAGATGCAGGGGAGTGGCACCAGGAGACAGATGTCTAGTCTCATGAACTCCCAGAGGCATTTGGTGGGTCCACTGTGAGATACAGGAAGCTTGACTCGATAGGCCTTTGGCCTGATCCAGCATGGCTCTTCTTATGTTCTTATGTTCTTATGAGAGGTTCTTCATCCATTTGTCCTTTACATGTTGACTGTCCTTCAGCAGTGCCTTCTCTTCTATGTGCCTATTAATTTTATCTTTTAAGATGGTTTCCATTACTTTACCTGGGACACATGTCAAACTGACCTGTCAGTAATTTCCTAGATCACCTCTGGATCCTTTTTTGAAGATTGATGTTACATTCACTACCTTCCAATCATCAGGCACAAAGCCTGATTTGAGATAAAGACTATATATTTTGGCTAGGACCTTGGCAATTTCTTATTTAAGTTCCTTGAGAACTCATGGATGGATGCCATCTGGTCCTGGTGATTTGTTAGTAATTGGTTTTCTAAATGTATCTATGGGCTTCATTTACAAGTCTAATTTATACGTCTTAGGAAGGTCTCCTGGGATCAATGTTTTGCAGAGAAAGTTCTCAGAGGGATGAATTCCAGTACCCCAAAATGCCAAACAAAAGGCTTCAGAGACAAAGGATTCTACCCACTCAACAACTAAGCTTGCTAGTTTTCAGGATTACTTACTGCAAAGCTCCAACTGGCAAATAAACAACCAAAGAACCAATTCTATCAAAAGATGACTTTGAAAGTAATCAAGCAATCCATCAAGGTACCATTAGAACAAATCATTTGTCAGTTGCTTTGCTTTAGATATCTTGTAAATAGGTTGGATTACAACTCCCACCACTCCATTCTGCAGGATCTTTAGTTGGAAATGATAGAAATTCATGCCCAACACATCTGGAGGCATTTCCTTCAACTAATGATAACAATAATCTTTAGAGGGACAAGGATGGTGGGTTTAGAGAGATCAAATTTTGAGCTGATGGGGACCAACATATATGCATACCCCCAGCAGCCACCACCAGACACACAAGCAGGCAAGCAAACTTAGGGTTCCTCCCAATCTTATGAATAGTGAATATGATCACTCCCTTCCTTCAAACAACATCATTTCCTTCAGCTGACCCACTGGTAAGCACACTGGCTCATAATTATGCTCTTGTGAATACATTTTATTGCAGGAGAGAGCGGGAGAGAGAAGGGGGGGGGAGGCAAAAAGGCAGCAGAATACCATGTTGTGGAGGGGGAAACTTTCTTTTAAGGAGGAGACTATATATATATTTTCCAAAGGGGAAGGCACTTGATACATGTTTTGCAATGATTCTCATTTCCTGTTTTAAATCACAAGGAGGTTTAATGCATTTTGCCTCTGTTATCAAAAGCATAGAAATTAAATGGATGAGGCGGCTGTGGAGTCAATCAAGCTTAGGCTGGCTTAACAAGCTGCTAACAAGTTCTGATTGGCAATTTATCCATCTTTCTCTGCTGACTCCTGTCGGAATAAGCTATGGCTTATTCACTGGAGGAAACTCAACATTATGAGTACCAACATTGGGCCACTACTATTTCTAGTGGATCAATGCATGTAACTCCTTGTGGTATAGTCACACCCTAATGTGACTTCTGTATGGAAACTTCACTTTTCAAATTGAACTATCTAGGTCAGGGCCGGTGCTTCCATTAAGGCGAACTAGGCAGTTCCCTAGGGCGCAAAAATGGAGAGAGGGCGCTGAACAGCCTGCCACCCCCCGCCGCTGGCCACCGCCGTCCGTCCCCCCACCGCCCGCCAGCCGCCCATCACCGTCCGCCCATCGCTGCCTACCTCTGCCCGCCCGCTGCTCCCTGCACCCATTGCTGCCCACCCCGCACGCCCATCGCCGTCCCCTGCCATCCGCTGCCCCCACCCCACCCCCACCCTGCCCCCTGCTCTGCCAGCCCACCACCCACCCCACCCCCTGCCCCTCATCTAGGGTGCAATAAAACCTAGCACCGGCCCTGATCTAGGTGTCTGGGTGTGCTCAGATAGAAGAAGTGAGTGTCACATAGAACTGCAGAGATCTAAAACAAGTTTCCTTGCTCCTATCTGGTCTCGTATTACTTTGCTTCTGAGTGTTTTTTCCTTTTTCAAACAGAGAAACAATGAGCTCGGTTTCACATCCTCTTAAAATATTAATATGCCAGGAAGCTTGCATGAAAATTACGTTGGCAGTTTGAAAAAAAGAAAGCTCCATCCACTGTTTAATAAACAATCCTCTAGATACTGCACACTAGATATGAAAAAAAGTCTAGACTTAAATCTCATAATCTGTGTGCTTTCAGTATTGACGTACATGGTTAATTCAGACTAAATAGCTGACTTCCCCAAGGCTAATAGTAATAACCATAATCATAATATCAGGAGAAAATATGGGAATGATTGAATATAGAAGATAAAGGATGACTCTGATGAATGAAATGTTCTGTGGATATGTATCTTGGTAGCTGAGATGATCTCATGAAATCCAATCCATCATCAGACCAAAAAATATAAAGCAGTTTGAAACATTACAATCCTATTGTTTGAGAACCCAACGGCAACATGTTTATTGTACTGTACACCAAATGCAAGCAATCAATCAAAAGCAGTAAGCAAGTGCAAAATGGAACAGAACTTCAGTGATCAGAAACTGAAACCAGAGCTTGACAGCAATGATCTTAGACCCACTATTTACCTAATATTACTGTTTTTCTTCACCTGTCCACAGCTACTCCATGTACTTATCCTGACCATGAATAGATTACTTCAAAATGGAGTATCCTTCAAAACGCAATCAGAGTCAACATTTAATTCAACAGGGATGTTTATACTCTGTGTATTTTTTTAAATATTGAGCTTACAATAAAGCTTTGGGCCTTAATCAACAAATCAGTTGTTGTTGTTGTTGTTGTTGTTGTTGTTGTTGTTGTTGTTGTTGTTGTTGTTGCTGCTGCTGCTGCTGCTGCTGCTGCTGCTGCTGCTGTTGCTGTTCTCCTCCTCCTCCTCCTCCTCCTCCTCCTCCTCCTCCTTCTTGCTTGCTTGCTTGGGTTTTTTTTTTCAGTTTCAAATCCTTTATTCCAGCATGCTGAAATTTTTTTATTCTCCAAGAATTATGACAAAACTGAATTGAAATATAAGTTTAACTTATTACCTACTTAAACTATCCACCAGCTACAGCCTCTTCAAAAATATTTGCTTAGAGGTCACCAGTGGCAGATATATTTCTAGACATAGGATAGGTAATTTCAACAGGTATATAAGTGGCCATTTTTTCCTCAGCTAGAGTTGAGAGAGCCCACAAGGCTTTAAAAGCAGGGAATACTGATGTATGCCTGTTGTATATAAAGCTGACCACTGCATGCCCACAGTATTTTTAAGTTACAGAGGAACTGAGACTTCCAAGGAAATATGCATAAAATGGCTGTGTTAATGAGTAGAACAGGCCGCTGATGGAAAGGGGAGGGCTGAGGGCTTCAAATGCTGCATCTCTGTATGGGAGAAGAAATTATGTCAACAAATAGTTGGAAATTATTATAATCATTTTCTGGAAACTGCATATGAAAGAGAACAAAGAAAGCTGGCAGACTTCTGATGTGTCCTTGCGCAGTTTAATGCTCTGGTTAAGAGCCCCAGTTTTTTTTTTTATCTTCATTACCAGCTGAGGGGGCTCCCATGTAATGATGTGCAAAAATTATTTTAAAAAAATAGAGACAGAAAAGACAACCCTTTTGAATGTCCAGGAAAGATCAATGCTGAAAAGAGCTGGGAAAATTGTTTATGACAAGGAAAATTACAGCATTGTGAATAATGGGGAAGGAAATGCAGCTGAGAGCTCAAATGGGCCCACCATTATTCTTGTGATTAAAGATAATGGTTGAGCAAAAGAGATTTGCAAAGAGGCATGTAAGGCAGGGAAGAGGGAGTCTAAATCTTATCCGAATCTGCTCTTTTGGTGGTCAGCTCCAGTTTTATGGCTATATCTTGTGATTTCAGACCAAAGCACAGCTGATAAATGATAGTGGATTCCATTTTGTTTTTGTTTTTTGTTTTTGTTTTTTTAAAATCACAAAAATCTGCAGTTTTCATTTGGTCACTTGCTTCTGCACAAAGACAAACTATCTTGTGTTCATGCTGATATCTTATCTGGTCCCAGAGTATAGTCCACACAGATCTTTATGCATCAATTCATGATTTCCCTGATCTAGACAGCATCTAACAGTATATGTTTATTCACTGCTCTATACATGTGAAAAAGAAGGAGTGAGATAAAAGATGCTTTTTGGGAACCAAGTAAGCCTTGGTATTTTCTATTCTCAGAACTATACTAGTGGTTTTTAAAAATGTTCAAGATTCTTTGGCATCAATCCAACATTAGCTTGAACACCTTTAATTCATTTTGATAAACGCTAGAGTAAAGGTTAGGATAGTAAAGGACACCAAATATAAGTGCAAAAGTAGGCAGAACCTTTATAGACCACTAAAAGATTGTCATACAATATGCATTTTGGCATGGACCTTTGGAATTGAAGTTCTTCACACTGGTACAAAACTGGTTAAGTGGTGTTAAGTCCAAAAAAAAAAAGCTCATTTATTGTACAATGATCTTTTAGTGGTCCATAAAGGTTTTGCCTGTTTTTGCATATGCATACTATTAACACTGTAATCCAATTCATACTTATTTCAGAAAGAGCTCAAAGCTTAACAATCAAGGAGCTTTAATAATAATAATTAATATTTATTTGCAAGTCGGTTCTGACTTATGGTACTTTACATCTGAATAAACATGAATAGAATGCATTTGACAATTGCCATCTTTGCTCTGGATAGTGGCCTTTCTGCTATGTCCTGCTGCAAAATTCGTTGAGAATGAAAGTCAGCCTAGATATCTTTAACCATTTTACAGAGTATTGGGTAGTTTTTTTTAAAGAATTCTGCATAATAGGGAGCAGATAAAATATATGGTGGACAGGAGGGTAACAGAGCACCCAAAAGGCCCAGTCTACCACGTTCTTAAAGTACCCTACACAGAGCAAAGAGCGCTAGTCTTGAGTGTGCAGGAAGAGTGTCTCAAATGTGGACTAGATTACGTCCTTCTTATTTTCAGCTCTAATTTGTCTTCATTAATTAAAGCAAAGAAAGATAATTCAAGTAATTAAACAACAACTTTTGATTTCCAGAGGGCTGCCATGTGTGCCCCTGCACTCTCGTGTGGTCACCGTTCCTTTTACAATCTTTTGCATGCCCTCTCTCTCCCTCCCTCTCTCTTTGTGTATATTAGATGTAATCACTGTAAAATGTGAGTTGTTGCTTTTAAAAAAGTAATTAATACTAAAAAAAACAATATTAGCATCATTGTCAAAGATACTTAGAACTTTATGAAAACACCACAGTAAGAGGGATACAACCATTGTTAAATTTCTCTAACAGCCAGCAGACACTGAGCTGCTTAACAATTGGCAATGAGCTTTCATTTGCCACCAGAAGATAAGCCAGAATTGTTGCTTCTGCTGGCTGCTGATAACAGCAATTCCCAGCACAGCGTACCAAGCATATGGGAAGGTGAAACAATCAAGATTGCTCCTTTTATGAAAAATCTGAACACAGAACAACATCTGAAATAGCATGGTTCATATAAACAGAGATGAGCCCCCTCCTTTTTTTTTGGTAGGGACTAAATTCCACTTTGAGAAGGGACTCTGGCTTGTTTCTCAACAGCCCTGTTGTGCTCATAGCAGAAAGTGGGACCAAAACAAACTGAACCAGGGCAAATGCAATTTTTACAAATGAAGACGTTTTCATATGAAGCATACAATGAATTAATCAGTTCTATTTATTTATTTATTTATTTATTTATTTATTTATTTATTCATTTATTCATTCAGTCAGTCATTCATTCAGTCATTCATTCATTCATTCTTCCTTCCTTCCTTCCTTTGTTCATTCATTTGTTCATTTGTTCATTCATTCATTCGTTCGTTCCTTCCTTCCTTCCTTTCTTCCAAATATTTGTATCCCACCTTTCTCTTTAAAAGGATTCATGGTGCCATTTTACTACAGTGTCATGTCTTTCATTCATGTGGACAAGCCACAGTGTTGTTCTGTAGAGATCTGTATTTATGCTTTAAGTGGCCTCTTATCTATGAGCACTCAGTGTAGATATAACCGCAAAAGAGGTTTTCAGTTTGTGTTTGGCCTCATTAGGACTAGGCATTTGTAGCCTTTTAGCGTAAAAGTTATGTGCAATTGAATACATACTGGGAATGTGGAGAGGAAATAACACAGAGTTCTGTGCCTCTCCAATAGGACATGTGAATTCTGTATGCTGTATTAATAAGTCAGAGTTAACATATGCACATATTTTCTGTTTTAGAAATTTCACTCAGATATGTATTTACACATTCAAAATACCTGTTATGCATTCATTTTCAATGGGAATTGTGAACTGGTTAAATCTGCATGAAGACATTTTAAGAAACTGTTTTAAGATCTGGAGGAGGAGGAGGAGGAGGAGGAGGAAGAGAAGAAGAAGATACTGTACCTTGATTTTCCCTCTTACATGAAAGAAAAGGAGAAATGTCTTTATAATGACATCATCTGGCTACTGTATTTATAAGTACTCATACTGTATTTATAAGTATTTTTAAAATAACCTCTTTTCAAGTAATCGCTGCTATATTTTTCACAGATTGTGTGAGTGGCCCCCAAATCCATCTCCATAATAACATTATGCGCCTGCTGCAGAACTAGCCCCTTATTGAGTTAAAGAAAGAACCAAGAGCTAATGAGCACCAGAGAGTATGTGCCACAACAGGGGTATTGTATGCAGGCCAGCAGTTCCCCCTGCAGGGGAGTGGTACACGTTCCCAATCTTGCCAAGCTTCCCTGACTTCCAAGATCCTCAACTCACCCACAAGTCAGGTATCTCTAGGTAGAGGCTCTTCACAAGTCCAAGTGGACTTTACTGGCTTCCTCAGGACAGCAGAATGGTGTTCAAAGCAGAGCCATGTGAGGATGACTCTCTGATGGTGCTCATTGCCCCATGTGCTGCTTCTGGCAATTGGTTCTCTATCCTGTGAGTCTCTCACTTGGCACATGCTGTGCTTTATTGCCCACTATTTGGAATCCATCGTGAAAGACTTTTGAAATTCATCTTAGAAAAATATCCTGGTAGATCTGATGACGAAAAGCTAAAAATCTTACTCTGTGATAGAGATAAATTTGTTACGTTTCGAATGGCAAGGTTCTGTTCTTTACTTATTAAAATGAAAGTTGCTTTAACTACTTCTAACAGTCAAATTGATATCTAGGTTTCTGTACCCCAGGCCCCCTTTTATCTATTTGTATTGTTATTTTATTGATATTTTTATTGTACTGTTTTTACTCGATGCACTTTGCAATGGCTCTGTGAGCCACACAATAAAATTTATATGATGATGATGATGATGATGTGAGTCTCTCAATGGCATGCTCCATCAATGAGTATAAATGCATCCCATCTCCCATGTTACCCACAACAAATACTGAAAGGCACAATTATTTAATATAATGCCATTTGTGCATCTTGGGTAGCACAGGATAAGTATGTGCTGTGTGAAGAAGCAGTTCTTTTTTATTTGGAATGAATCTCCAACCATTCATCTCCTGTAGAATTAATATAATTTAATTAATTTTGTTCTTGCAAAGTACCTTTGGGAAATCTGCAGGCTAAAATCTATATTTGACTGCCTGAAATCCAGTTGCTTAGTCTAGTAAGTTGCAATGAAAATAGGCCCATGGAAGAGATGGAATTTATAGAAAAGATGAATCACCCAATTGCCACCTCTTCAGTGGGGCCTACTCTAGTTGCAACTAGAGATGGGCACGAAACAGAAAATAAATATTTTGTTTCATTTTGTTTCATTACTCATTGTGTTTCATTTTGTTACTAAACACCTTTTCATTGAATTTTAGTAACAAAACGAAATGAGTAACGAACCGATTCAGGAGCTGCAGCCACCCAGGTAAGGTTTGTTGCCACGTTGGGCTGTTCCCAGACTAAATTCAAGCACTTGAATTTACCAGTGCCTCCTTTCTTCTCCTGTGCTGCCCTCCTCAGGGGAGTTCTGGACAGGGAGGGCTATGGGCATTGGGGTCAGCCCCCACTGCCCACAGCACTCCCTGTCCAAAACAGGGGTTTTTGGGCTCTCCTGAGCTCCCCCCAGTTTGGTTCCTCCTGGACCAAAAACATCATTTCATTTCGTTTCAGAATGACACGCTGTCTGCAGTTTTGTTTCATTTGAAAATGGTTCAAAATGTTACAAAATGACAAAACAGTGTGTCCTTTTAGGTAAGGTGCCCACCCCTAGTTGCAACTTATTGTGCTAAGCAACAGGATTCTAGGCATTTAGTAATGCAAGTGGGACAACTTTTAAGTGCTAGTGATGTAAGCAGATCAGTGTGCATAGGAGGTTGATTCTTTCTTTTTTTGCAATCCACATAACTGAGGAACTAGCAGGACCTCCAACCCTTATGTAGTAACTCAGCTCTAATTCCTCAATTCTACTGTTCTTTCTCCTAATTCAGCCAGTCTGTTGCTTTCCAATACCATAGCTCTACTAATAACCTGGTTAAATTTGTTTTATATTTCTGACCCCTCGTGATCTCAGAGATATTACTGACATATAACCCAATGTCCCAGAAGAACCAGTAATTTAATTAGGAAGGGGAATCGGGGACAGTAAACAAATAGCAGGCTCTTAAATGCACTCTGTCTCTCAGAGTAAGTATTTGCACAGTTTATCCCTCCTCACTATTCCCATCAGAGCTAACCTTCTGCTGGTGTAGAATCTGTATCCAGTTTCTGGAGAAGCAATGGCAGCTGTGATGAAGCCTTGCTTTCTTCTGACTCAGCAATGAACCAGTGGAGCCTATGAAGTACAATGGTAGCTGCTGACTCCAGTTCCTACACCAGCCCCCTTTTCTCCTTCTTGTATCCCAGGTCCATCTGGTCATATTTCTCTGGGTTGACCTGTGCACATGTGATATCCCATTATTTGCTGCAACAGGCTAATGCCAAGTTGGCTATGCTTTAAAGATGAAGGTCTGATATAAACACTTCTGCATATCAAAATCATGCCTGCTCTTGTAAATATAGGGTAGCTATCAAATGTTATGTTTGCCCCCATGGAGGAATGTTTACATATCCGACATTTGAACTAAATATTGGAGAAACTCCCCAGGACTTTGGTGGGATGGTTTCATGGTGAATAACCTCTCTGATCCTTCCTCCCTAACCAATAAAATCTGTAAGATCGTATGATACAGCAATACTGGCCACAATCCTGTTATAAGGATATTTTTCATGACCAAGCAATTTTACTGATAATTTCTGTTGCTACCATCTCCTAAACCATCCATCCATCCATCCATCCATCCATCCAGCTATTTGTTTGTTTGTTTGTTTAACTGTCATATACTTACATATACTTGCATACACCACCTGGAGTTGTTCTTCGAATTAAGCTTGGTAGTATATAAATCCAAAAATAAAGACTTTAAATAAATAAATACAAAATACTGCCCAATTACTGCTCTGGGTGGTTTGCAAATTGAGGGAATTCAAACAGTATAATATAACAAGATGAAAACAAAACAAATCACCAAAAAAACTAAAGAAATGTCTATCTATTAATCAAATCAGTTTCATATGCAAATATGCATGGGCTTGTCTGTTGGTTAAAACAATGGCTCGGGGGTGACATATCTTGCCATATGTCATAGCATCTTAGAAAATGCATCTCTTGGGGATAAAAAGTGGGAATTCATTTTTAAGGGAGAACTTGCCATTTATAAGTCCTTATACATAAAGTATACAGTATATGCATATGCCTTGCTAACAGTATGTTCAAAATTGAATATACTGGTACTTGTTTTCATGGATTTATTTTTCTGCGCCTCCCATAATCCCACCCTGTATACGTATGATAGAACATAAAGCCCAATATACTGTATATGTAAGGCATCATGTTAGCGAATGTGGGCTTTGAGATACCAGATTTTGCCATGCTGTATGAAATACCTATGCTAAAGCTTCCCCTTAATGATGGTTCTACAGAACATATGAAAATAGCTGTGGTTGAACAATGGTAGGAAGGTGAGATCCCATTGGTCCAATCTATTCTGTATGTTGCTAGAGGAGCCTTTTAAAAACATGTAGACTACACACATATTTAGAAAATAACCTCCCCGACCCCTCCCCCAAGCCACTTTTTGTAGGAAAGGTTTATATTTGTCTGTACTCCAGCTTGGTCTGTTTACTTTGCCGCTCTCTGTGTAACATATGCCAATGAAATAGGAAAACAGTCTTTGGTTCCATATTTGGTGAGCTTGGCAAACAGAAGTGCCAAGAACTACCCTGGGAGGACACAGGCTGTAATTGAGGTTATTAGCTATGCTCCCCCTTCCCCCACTCCACCATTTTCCTCACAGAATGGCAGCCTGGGCTTTCAATGAGCTGTCTCCCTTTACAGCCAAGCACTCTAAAATCACTGTGTGTGATTGCCTTTCATCTCAAACACAGCCTCTGTCTCTGCTTCTTTTTCTTCTGTGGGAGTTGCCATTCCCTGCCCCCACCAGGGAGCATTTCAAATGGCAGCATGTCTGTTTAAACATAAAATGAAAATTTAATGACTACAAAATACCTCTCTATTCATCAGACCCAAGTGTGTGGTGATGATGATGAGGAGGAGGACAAAGTGGCCTGAGGGAATATCAGATATAGTGGTATACGAAACAAGAAGACCACTGACTTGTTTGCGGTTCAGAGTTTTTGACTTTTCCTGCATTGGCTTCATACAGTCTAGACAACAATATTCCAAATATGTGCTTTGTGTTAATGACTTACAGATAAACAGCACACTCTGGTTTTCTACTCATATTTCCTAGAGCAGATTACCTCATATTTTAAAGTCCTATAATTCCCATGGCTGCTTTCCTGAAAGGATTGTTTGAAAATGGTGGTGACACATCATTTATCCTGGCTTCAATGTTTGCTGGCTTTATCAAGGTAAATATCTGCATTTCAAGGACATTATTGTACTCAGGGCTTCTCATTATAGCCAGCAACAAAAAATGATGAGCGAGTCATGATTATGGATCCCTTGGTTTTTTTAAAACAGCAAGTACAATTGTTAGGTTATCCGATTTGGATTGGATTGGAGTGATAGGGGAGCCTTCCTTTAAGGCAGTTGTTCCCTGACTCTTCACCTTCAACAGGGCTTGAAAGTAACACATCTCCTCATTGTATGTCTTCAGTATCTGTTTATTCAGAGTTATGATGCCCCTGAATCCAGTGTCTCTTTTTAACTATTGGGGATGATTTCCACAAATAAGCAAACACAAATTAGCTCAAACCATTTTAAAAAGTCTACTATGCTACCCTCAGTCTCTCTCTCCCCACCCCTCCCCACCCCAACGTGAAAGTGAATTCCCAAAGGCAAACTGTATTGAGAAAATAGAGTGGCCTTGCTGTCAGATGGGCGGTATAAAAAAATCTAATAAAACAAACAAACAAACAAACAAATGCATAGCTGAACAATAATCCTTGAAAACTAACCATAACATTACAAAATAGCAAGCAAGCTATCAAGTTCTCTAGCAGTCCTCTTCAGAGACAGATTCATGTCTGAAAAAAAAGAGAAATAAGTGATTGTGCATAGATGTTCTTTGTCCCAACATCTAAGATTGGAAACAGTGGAGTCTTTAAAGTTAACAGCACATTTTTGTTGCAGTAAAAGAACTGTTTGTGAAATTAGATTTCCAATGACAGTAAAAGGGGTATCAGAGAGCTACACCTTTGTAGCGTCTGTCAATACATCATATAATTAGTGCTTACCTTCACATGGCAGAGAAATGATTACCAAGTATAAGGCACCATTACCACTACCACTCTTGTGATAGTGGGGGTTTAGAGCAGTACATTTCAGACAAGACACTGTATTGCCCTGTAGTAGCATGGTTTTCCTTCCCTCCAAGAAAATGCAGAGATATATGGATCCATGTTGTGCATTCTTTTGTCTGAGTTATGTCCCTTTGGTTAGTGCATTGTGACAGACCTCTGCTGTACAAGCTATACAGTGGGGGACAGGTTGGTCCCTAATGAAAGGATGGTGATCACAGAAACATAGAACCGTGATGCTTGAAGGGACACCCAAAGGATGTTGAATCCAACCCTCTGTTGAAACACAAATTTCACAGCTGACGTATTTCTGATACAACTGAATTAAAAACTGCAATTGTATATTTGTATGAGTCTCATGACCACAATAACTTTTATCATCAAAAACATCCAGTGATGTCGAGTCTTCTACTTGCAAAGTTGTCAACACAATGATTCAGTAGCAGTTACCATCAGAA
>JAHTLZ010000129.1:81548140-81559351 GCA_023846285.1 Phrynocephalus versicolor | reverse complement strand
AGAGAGAGAGAGAGAGAGAGAGAGAGAGAGAGAGAGAGAGAGAGAGAAATATGTGTCAATAATTTCAGTTGGATTATCAGCACTTGTTAACTGCCCCACTGAACATGGGACTTCTAAGTATCGTATGACACAAAAATGAATGCAATGGAAGCATGGTGGGACTATGTGACCACTTGCTAAAAATGCAACATTGATAATTCTACTAGGATTTCTCCAGCTTCTTGATCAGTAGAATGTCAATGTGTGACATTAACTGACTATGGAAAGGATTACCATTCTAAGTCTACTTTCTCCTGGATGTGTGTAAAAGCTCATTTGAAAGTCATTTATACCCAAGCACTGATTCAGCCATCATGCAAGGCTTCCCACAAAAATGTTAATGGAAAATCATGGAAAGTCTTCCAACATGTCACAGTCCTGACTTAATGACACAGTCCTGACTTAATGAAACTAACATCTGGGTTCTAGTTAGGACCAGCCTTGCCTCCTTCTGCATGCAGGAGCTGACTACAGTGCCATCTGCATGTTGGCAATGGAGTCACATCTACCATGCCTGGGGGGATGCAGAACAGTCTGTCCCACTCTCATAATGTTTACAGCATGCACAGATCTCTTCCCCCAAATCTGGAAAAAGAAGAAATATTACGGTCAATTTGCTGGTGATATATACGGATAAGTGGAGAGACGGAGAGAATGTAAACCATATGTCAGATGTAGAGTCACTGAATGCAAAATGGTTTTTCAAATCAGCAGGAATCACAAAAATCCTAGCAGTGGTAATTTCATTGATCTCTGCAGCCATGATTAAAATTCTTCAGCTTGTTCTGTGTGACAATGTCTAGCGCTGGCTTCGTACGGCCAGAACTGAGTGAGACCCACCAGATCCAATGTGTCTCAACAGAGTCTTCACCTTGCCACCATTATTTACTGGAGGGAAAGAACATCTTGTTCCATTTCTACAACATTAGTACTTTGCTGATATTTTAGTTATCAGATATGATCATCTATTAAAAATCTACACAGAAGCAAGTGTTGGGCATTGTCCTTATAGCCAGAGGTATCCTAAAAGTACCATGTGACTTTATTATTCAACACATTAAAAGGAATGTAGCTTTCTGTGCCTTCTATGTTCTTCAGATCTTATATTAGTAGCCAAGCCATCATTATGGATTTGGAATATAGTACCAAATCGTTGAAAACCTGACTTTTGATTTACAGTGATTTTTTAGATATCCTTGTTTTGCCTTCACTTTAAATGTGGATCATTCTGTAACAATCCTCAGCATACCATGCTAACTATTAGAGATGGGCACGAAATGAGCAATTTTTCATTTTCGTTTTCATTTTTTGTTTCGTTACGTAACAAAACAAAAAACAAATTTTGTTTCCAAAATGAAACGAAACGAACTGAAACACCAGAAATTTTGTCGTCCGTTTCGTGTTCATTACGGCAATACATTGAACTGCTTTAAATGCTAAAAAAATCACAAAAAATGAAATAAATGGTAATGAAACAGTAACAAAATGAAATGAAAACAAAAACGATTTTTTTTGCAAAAATTCACAAAAAAGAAAACAAACTGAAACGGTCCCCCTAAACGACAAACAACAAACGAAACACCATTTTTTTATTCGTGCCCATCTCTACTAACTATTGTTAAAATATAACAAAACATTTTAGGAGCAATACAGAGTAATAATCTTTTGCTCTAGAACATTTTTTACTATAGAAGCAAAACAAGTTGAGGAGCCGTGTAGCCATCACAAAAACCAAATACAAAAGTGGAACAGGTAATACCTTTGGGTTACTATAAAAATAATAAAAATTTTGCTAATATTTCAGGGGTGAAACCCCATTCATCAGAGCAGTACCAATAGGTTATAACATGGCAAAAGGTGGATTTGCCAGGAGTTGTTGAAGAGAGGGAGGTGTTTTCATTGCCCCAGTCCTCGCAAAGACATGTCACAACTCATGTACACACATTCACACCTCTCCTCAATGTGGCTTTATCGAGGTCAATGGCCCCTGCCTTGCCAGCAAGGGGGGAAGGGTGGTGGTGCAGAAGGCCTATGCATTTCCTTTGAGGATTGGGATAAAATTTGGAAAAGTCCACTGAGTGTAGCCAATTGGATCAAATAAAAAGGAAAGAGATTACCCAGTGTTTCAGTCTTTTCATGTCTCTGTGGATGGTCCATTTGCCTCTTCCTTGGTACGTGTAATAGTAATATGAAAAAACAGTTCTGTGGATCTTCCTCTCTATATAACCCAAAATCAACTAGATTTATCGAGAAGGACCGTTGATGATGGCTTTTATTAACCAAGTCTGGTTTTTTTTCCCTAAAGCTAATGCAAAAGCTTTTAAACCACAATTTATAAGCAATTCATGGAGTCTCTTGGGTCTACTTATCATCACTTAGAAACACAGCCTGGTAAATATGTGTAAAATAGCTTTAGGTTTTAAAGCTTCTTTGTCATCCCTGTGTGTTTTGATGAAGGATCATAAATGGGCTTTTATTGTTTTAAAAGCCTGGCAGATACTCAAAAGGAAAAGACTGTGTTAAAAATCTCATCCCATGCATTCTGTTGTTTGTGAGCTGTCTATGGTGCTGAATACCAACAAGAATGACCGGGAGACAGGGATAAGCAGTGAGGTGGCCAAATTTGTGGATGACACGAAACTTTTCCATGTAGTAAAAAACAGAGAAGATTGTGAAGACCTCGAGAAGGTTCTCTCCAAACTGGGGGAATGGGCTGTGAAATGGGAAATGCATTTTAATGTTGGAAAATGTAAAATAATGCATATTGGGGCAAAAAATCAAAACCATATCTATCAGCTCATGGGCTCTGAGCTATCCGTGATGTAACAGGAAAGAGATATTGGTGTACTGATGGATGGTTCAATGAAGGTGTCTACCCAGTGTGTGGTAATGGTGAAGAAGGCCAATTCCATGCTAGAGATTATCAAAAAGGGGACTGAAAATAAAACAGCCAACATAATGCCATTGTACAAAAGGATAGTAAGGCTGCACTTGGAGTATTGTGTATAATTCTGGTCACTGCATCTCAAGAAAGACATAGTGGAACTGGAAAAGGTGCAAAAAAAGAGTGACTAAATGACTACTGGGCTGGGGCACCTCCCTTATGAGGAAATACTAAAACATTTGAGGCTCTTTAGTCTGGAAAAAAGATGCCTGAGGGGGGATATGATTGAGACTTACAAAATAATGCAGGGCATGAGTAAAGAGGATAGAGGGATGCTCTTCTCCCTCTCACAAAATACCAGAGCTATGGAACATACACTCAAATTGAACACTGGGATAGTAAGAACAGACAAAAGAAAATATTTTTTTACCCAGCTTGTTGTTAGTCTGTGGAGCTCCCTGGCACAGGATGTGATGATGGCATCTGGCCTGGATGCCTTCAAAAGGGGATTGGACAGATTCCTGGAGGAGAAGTCCATCACAGGTTACAAACCATGATGGAGATGGGTAATCTCCAAACTTAAAACCGGGGTACTTCAAGAACCAGATGTATCAGGAGACAGATATCTAGTCTCGTGCACTCCCAGAGGCATTTGGCAAAACACCGTGAGATATAGAAAGCTGGACTAGATGGGCCTTTGGCCTGATCCAGCATGGCTCTTCTTATGTTCTTATGTTCTTAACTATTATGCAATTTCTTAATTAGAGAGAGCGAGAGACTGCGAGAGAGAGCAAAATAGGCTACCAATTTTGTTTACCTTAATTAATTAACAATTTTAATTGTTATTTTATGTTTTTGTTTTAACATGTTTTATGTTTTATGTTTTAATATGTTATTGTATGTCACTGGGATGTGTGGTATATATATATGTGCAAATGCCTTGGCAATGATGAATGCAATGTAGTAGATAGTTTCAAACTAGGAGACCTGGGTTCAGCCATAGAAATTCAGCAGGGAGTGACAGTGGTAAGAATGCTCCTTAAATTACATACTATCTGGAAAATGATATTAGGACAATATATGTCAGGAGTGACTTGACAACATATCACGGAGAGATAGAGAGAGAGGGAGAGGGAGAGAGAGGGGGAGAGAGAGAGAGAGAGAATAAAACATAAGATAAAAGTTCATTCACATGTCTACAATGAAATTTCAGATTGGAATGTATGTAGTTCAAACAATAATTGTGACCTTTCTAAAAATATTGATTTCATATCTAATAGAAATGATTCATACTTATTTAAAATATATATTGCTGCACTTGCCCAGTATCTACACTATACCACATCTTTCTGCATTATTTTAAAAAGTCAGTTTGGTGAGATTTTGGATATATTGTTATTTTCATCAGACATTTTTCAAATTGTGCATTTTTAATGTTGCCAAAATAATGAGATGCATGCAATTTATATGCATCTCTTTGTATGGTTTATAATTTCAATATCTGCATAAACGTAAACATCTGATCCGAACCCTCACAGGGGAGAGGGAAAGCTAATTTTCTTTGTTCTACTGGGATCTGGTATGGTTTTTAGAGCCCTTAACTCTCCAGTGTTATGTGCATTTTCTGCTTCACTAGCTAGCCAGATAGGCAGCAAATGGTGTCGGTTCTAGGTCAGAGAACATGAAAAGCTGCCTCCTGCTGTCATCCAATAAGGCAGAGTTGTCGCATTGATCTTCATATAACTGAAGACTTTAGTAACCTAGAAAATAAGTAGAAAGGTAGCATATAAATATTAATAAATATTAAGTGTTGTGTTGGGACATCAAAACAATGAAAGATATGGGCCTCATCCAGAAATCTCATAAAAGTTACTGGATATCAGTAACTTTAGCAGTAACAACAGAATTAAGTACAAAATTGAAAATATCCTATATATTGGGTTCAATATGTTTTCTTACATTCTTTAGCAGATACATCAGATTTAACAATATATATTGAAGTAAGGTTGTATTGACCAGATGAAATACAAATTCACACAAAGATAAAAGGAATGTCTTTCATAATACATCAATATATTTGTGGCTACTGGTCATTATAGTTAAGTATCACCTCCATGTTCAAAGTCAACATGCCTCTCAATTAGACATGGGCACGACTCGTCGAAATTTCCGTTTCCGTTTCCGTTTTCTGTTTCCGTTACGTAACGGAAACGGTAAGGATAATTAAGCCATCAGAACTCGAACTCGAACCGAAAAAAGAAAAATTTGGTCGGGTTTTTCGTTTTCGTTTGTGGCATCGCGGTGATCGCACAATGCAAAGCACAGAAAAAGTTTTTAAAAGTTTTTTTTAAAAAAACCCGACTCCCGACCAAAAAAGCAGGCGAAAATATGCCTGCCTGAGGCTTTGCCACCTACCAGAGGGGTAGGAGCAGCAGTGGGTTTTTTTTAATAGGAATAAAACATTGTATTTATTTTATTTTATTTTATTTTATTTTTTATTTTTTTAGACCTGCCCATTTGGGCTGGGCATGGGATAGGACCATGCAAATTTTTTGAACCATTCCACCAATGGCATCACCAGGTTTTTGACTGACACTTCTGGATGTCTTGGAGGGCATAAAAAGCCGAGGCACCTTCCAGAAATCGCAGTCGGGTGTATGGATGTGGTTGGGGAGGAGGGCTGGCTGCTGGTGCTGGTGTGATCCGATCGAGATTGAGGAGGGAGGCTGGAGGCTTTAGGATTTAAGTTAGGCAGGCAGGGAGGGAATTGAATTTAGAAAATAATTTCTTTGATTCCCTGCAGCTTTGTCTGCTGAAGGGAATAGCAGTTTATTCTTTATTTCTTCTCTGGCAGTTTGTGAGGATTTTTTTCTGATATTGCATAAAGGGGGAGGTTCGACTGGGAGTGGGAGGTGTGGATTTATTTTAAATATATATTATATACTACCATTTATTTTCTATTTTCCCAACTTCAATTTGCTTGCACACACACACATTTGGGGCGCAAGCCAAGAACAGAACCTCTATCCTAAGTGATATCCTAACTGCCCACTTGCCCACCCGCGGCCGCCACCTGCCCGCTCACCCGCCCACACCTCCCCCTACCACTGTCGCCGCCCACCCATGGCCCCTGCCACCGCCGCCCGCTGCCTGCCCCCGCCTGCCGCCTAGGGCGCAAAAACACCTAGCGCCGGCCCTGATTGCGGGATGCCCCTATGCTCTGGGAAGCGGTGGAAACGACAAACAACAAACGAAATGACAAAATGACACATTTTTGAAAAATTTCACAACAAACGGAAACGACCCGAAACGGACCCGTTCCGACAAACGAAAACTCGAAACGTCATTTTTTTCTGGTCGTGCCCATGTCTACTCTCAATACCATTTCCTGAGGAACACAAGCATGGGTGCTAAAGTACTTGTGTCATGCTTCCAGAAAACATTGGTTTGGCTATTGGGGCAGTTGAATGATGGACCTAATGGATCCTGATCCTGATCTGTTAATATGTTTGTACGATTACCTCAGTAGGATTATTTGAAGTCATTGCTCTGTTTTGTAGTACCATATTTATCTGAAACAGGAAGTTTTAATTCATTAGTTTTTTTTTATTATATCTCCTAATATATCCCCAGCTGACAAGGCCAGTCAGATACCATGGCAGCTGCAGGATGTTGGAATCCCATAATTTTGGAGCTGTAATCTGAAATAAACATAAAAACAACATTTTCCAGCTCTTGCATTTATAGCCAAATATGGTAGTTGTTACAGATGTAGCAGCAACTGCTGTGCAAAGCAGATGGGAAAGGCAACTGCACAGAGGGACTGATCTGATGGCGGCTCTTATCTCAGAAACGATACTGACAATGTTAGCTCCTTCTGGGAGCTTCCAGGGCTGGATAAACAGGAACGGTGGCCTGTATTGCATAAAAGCAAGGAGACGAGGCAAGAAATCATTCCCTTTTGCTGTCAGCCCCTCGTGGCTCACAATCAACATCATCACAGCCCCTTTGCTTCGGTACATTTGGCAGTTAGTCACAATAAAAGCTACACATAGTATTGGAATAAAATGTGTCACTGGAGTTACACAGGGGATGTGACATGCCAGTCATTTCTCATTGGGAATGAAGAAATTAGAAGTAGAATTCTTTAATTTCCCCCTCAGCTGTTCACACACACACACACACACACACACAGAGAGAGAGAGAGAGAGAGAGAGAGAGAGAGAGAGAGAGAGAGAGAGAGACAGACAGACAGACAGACAGACAGACAGACAGACAGACAGACAGACAGGGACAGAGACAGGCAGCAAGACAAAAGTTTTATTTTAGAATTAAGCATACAGAAAGGGAAGGACCAAAATATATTACAGAATCATGGCAGCCCGGAGGGGAATCACCCTATTTAGAGGATTACAAGGGAGGGCAGCTGAAATAATAAGACTGCAAGCTTTTTTTTAATTTCTTTGATGGAGGAGAAATTTTTTAATCAAAAGCTTACCTTGATTACTTGTGAAAAAAACCCCAGTAAATCAGTGGCAACAATTTTTAACTGTCTCTTTAGCTTTACGGAATTTGTTTAAGTCTATGGGAGAAATTTGATACTGAATAATAAGAATAGTACATTAGAGGGTTGCTTTTCTTTCTGACAGTAAGTGATAAGTTTATTAAACTGTAATTGGTATAGTTCATGATTCAAAATCTCAAAAAAGTATCTGAAATGTGAACAATATATTAATTTATTAAATTCGTAAATCAGTGAACACTTGTTTTAAATACAGTTAATTGGGAAAATCTAAGGGCAAATATCATAATTGCTGAGCTAAAAACATGTTCAGTAATACCTTGGTTTAAGAGTGTTTTGTAAGACAAGAAACATTTCTTCTACATTTTGCCTTGATCAGCAAGCAGTGTCTTGCACTACAAGCAGGTCACATGATCACAACTGAGCCAATGGTGGCACACACCCTGGTTGGATTGTGGGTTATTGTCTTGAACGTTCCATCTCAGGCAGCCTCTAGAGCAGAGTGAGGAGAGGGGAATGGAGGTCTCCCTTGCCCTCCAGGAATGTTTTCAAAGGGGAGTGCAGGTTAGGGGTTTGTTTTACTTTCACTTACATTTTTCTTTAATTTGTTTTTCAAGTCGTTTCTAGTTACCAGGCAGCTAGTCACGTGTGTGTAGAGCTGTTAGCCCCAGGCAGAGCAGATTCCACAGCCAGGTACCTAATCCATGGTGTGGATGTGGACATGGATGTCAAGCCGTTGTCTTTTGTGAGTCTGGGCGTTTTGTATGAAGAGTATGTGGTCTATGGGGCTCCACAATGAATCAGTCGAGTTTCCATTATTTCTTATGGGGAAATTTGTTTTACTATAAGACTGTTTTGGCTTTCAAGCATGTTTCCGGAACAAATTATGCTTGTAAACCAAGGTATTACTGTAATCTGTTGACAGCAAAAAGGTCAATTGAAAAATATACTGTCAAGAAGAACTTGCCAAAATATGGTGGGTGAGAGAACTGCAATTCCAAAATAATATTATTTGAAAATAATGTTTATTTATTTATTTATACAACTTATATGCTGCCCACTACCCGAAGGTCTCTGGGCGACTTAAAATTAAAATGAACAGTTAAAACAGTTAAAACATTAAAAAGGCAATGGACAATTAAAACAATAAAAACATTTAAACACAAAACACCCACAATCTATGTTATGTTATTTTAAAAACTTCAGAAACAGGAAGTTTTTTTACCTGGTGCCGAAATGTCACCAGTGTTGGCACCAGGCGGATGTCACTTGGCAGGGCATTCCATAACCTGGGGGCAGCTGCCGAAAAGGCCCTAGGCCTACAAGCCATCCATTTCACCTCCTCCAGGGATGGCTCTCTCAGGAGGGCTCCCTGGCTAGATCTTAATTGCCGGGTAGGTTCATATAGAAGGAGAATTTATGTTGCCATAAACTGAAGACTGCTATATATTTGCTCTCTTATAAGGCAAGACTTATAATCCTTTCCAGAAGGGCATGTCTTCAGGAGCATTTGCAAGATGACCGCAGGAAAAACAGCTTACTCAGATTCAATGTGGAATAGCTTCCAGTTCTGAATACATATAGTGGAATTTCTCTGCCATTCAGGGACAGTGTTGTAGTGGTAAAATTTGAAGCACAGACGTTTCTCACAATAGTCACTACAGATGAGCACAGACCAGAAAACGGGTTGTTCATGGTGCTTTGTGGTTTGTGATAAACCACAAAAATCATGTTGCAGTTCATTTTTTTCTGATTGGTGCCTGGGGAGGACCAACCTGCCCCTGCCCTCCACCTCCTCTATCATCCGCTGCCTGCCCCCTTCCCACTGACCCAATCCCCCCCCAAAAAAAAAACCTGGTCCTATCAAATGGACACAAGGCACATATGCAAAGATAGCAAACCCAGGTCCTGGAAGGGAAGCCAGGCTTAATGTCTTTGAGGATGGTGGTGGCAGTGTCAGCAGCTGCAGCAGTCACAGCAATGAAGGAGGAGGCAGGGTGTGATCAGGTAAAGAGCCAAAGGGCTACTGGGAAGGGGGCTGCCTGGCTTTGTGAACCAAAGTGCAAACCAGCCCAATTTCTTAGTTTTTCTGGTTAATGCTTTAGATTTTGCAGATGGTTAACACTTTCTCAGGTCTACCAGTGGAGGCTGTTCTATAAGTGATGTCTGGATTCAAGACAGAATCTGTGGAGCTTGTAATAGTGCTCAAGGGCAAGTGTCATTCTGAGACAGAGGCCAAAACCTCACTGCTGAAAACAGAAAGCATGAATAGGTAGCCCTTCTACAGTACTACTAGCGTTAACAACTGAAAATGTGATTGCAGATGTCAGTAGGATTCTGGCTGAAATTCTCAAAAATCAACTGTAAGGGACTGCCATGAAGTAATTTAACCAAAACAAGCATCCAATATTATCGTTTGCTTCAAAAACGCCAAAATGCCACAAGGCTGCAGCATGAATCATACATAGCCTCTCACTCTCAACAGATTTAACTGTCCTAAAAATAGCACGCTATTTTTGGAGATGAAGTGCCACCATTGAGAGGTAAAGAAGAAAGGCAACTGGAGAGTACTTGCTTTTGAAGCTAACGTAGACAAGGTCCTTGATTTTCACAGAACCATAGAAAAACTGAATTGGAAGTGACCTATAAATCAATTGAGTCCAAGCCCTTGCTCAAGGAATCCAAACTGAAGTAGATCTGACAGATGGTTGCCCAGTTTTCTCTTGGAAGCCTCCAGCATTGGGGTGCTTACCTCCTCCTGAAGCAATCGGTTCCATTTATACTGCCTTTCCATTTAGAGAAAGTGAAATATATACACTAACAGAGTGTACTTACCGTATTGATCATTTATTACAATTAATAAAATGCATTATTATTATTTTATTAATGTAACAAGACTCTGAAAAATTAAAGATCCTGAACCATTAAACATTTAAAATATTAAATGGTTCCACTGAAAAATGACTGAGAAAACAGCTAAGAGGCCCACTTGACGAAATGTGTCTTCACCCCCTTCCTACAAGCACTGAGAGCAGAAACTGATCACAGTTCTGAAGAGGGTGCATGACATTTCATATGCAGTGGTACCTCTACTTATGAATGGCTCTTACAAGCAATTACTTATGATCAATTTGACTTAAGAGTGGAAAACAAATTTTAGATGCAGTCTGGTCTACTTACAATTTTTTAATTTTGTTTTGAAAAAAATAAAATTAGATACAGCTGCTCTGCTTATGAGTTGTTCGACTTATGAGCATGCATTTGGAACAGATTAAACTTGTAAGCAGAGGTACCACTGTATTGGGAGCAACACAAAGAGAGCATCCACAACTGTTGGCATTCTTGAGGAGGCCTCTTTTAAAGATTGAAGTATCCAGATAGAATCCTAATAAACTAGCAGGTTCCTTAGGATTCCTCCTTAGATACCCAGAATCCTGAACCCACACTGTTTGAGTGTGCAACAACTGTGATGGCTGCTTCAGCTGTCACTGGCTCGGGCTGCGAAGGCAGCAGGGCGGCCAGGACAACTTCGGCGGCAACAGGGCTCAGAGGTGGTGGCGGTGGCAGCCCCTTTCCACTGGATTTGGGCTTCCTGTGCGGGGAGGCTGGAGGCGGGTGCCGCGGCACCAGGGTTCCCCCCACTTCCGGATTCAGGCCCTGCACTACAGCTGTAGCATCGAGATCTCCCCCCTCCTTTCGGTGCCGACCGCGTGGCCCCTGAGGCTGATTTATTATTATTATTATTATTATTATTATTATTATTATT
>JAHTLZ010000129.1:81525919-81548130 GCA_023846285.1 Phrynocephalus versicolor | reverse complement strand
CTTATTATTATTATTATTATTATTATTATTATTATTATTATTATTATTTAGTCTCACCCTTGGGGTCTGGTCGGTGCTCCCCCTTTTTAAAATTTATTTTTACTTTATTTAGCGCAGAGCTTTGTTTTGTTTTGGTTTTGTTTTCCTTTCAGTGCCGACCGCGTGGCTCCTGGGGCCTGGTCATCACTGGTTTTTTTTTATTATTATTATTTTTAGGGTGCTGACCAGGCCACCCTTGGGGCCTGGTTGGTGCTCCTTTTTTCTTTTCTTTTTTACTGTGCTGACCACATGGCCACACTACAGCTGTAGCGCGGCCGTCGTCGGCTTTTTTTCCTCGTTGCCATCCCAGAAGCCAGGAAGACCGGACCTCTGGACCAGCACCAGGTAGGAGACATCGCCGCTCCCCCATTAATGATACAAACATAACCAAACCAATTTTTCTTGGTTTGGTTCATTTCGTGTTAAATTTGCCCCTAGGGTCGTTATTCGTTTCATTACGTAATGAACCAAATAACGAACAATGAAACCAAAAAAAAAAAAATCATTTCGTGCCCATCTCTACTGGCAAGTTTATTAAAGAGCCTTTGGTGTGGGACCTTGTTAAAAGCGTTCTGAAAGTCCAGATGAACAATGTCAATTGGATCCTCCTTATCCACATGCTTGTTGACACTCTCAAAGATGATGATGATGATGAGGAGGAGGAGGAGCTCCAAGACATGATTACCTTAATAATTGTCAGAAATTAAAATGATGATCCTTCTTTGGGTTAGTGGACCACTTTTTAACATTCCCATGGTGCCTCATAAGAATGCCACAATTAAACTTTTCAGAAGTGTGCATCAAAGCACTGATTGTGGATGCTAGTCTCTGCAAGAGGCCAAGCATTCAGTTTTGCTGACAGTACTGCACGGTGAACTTTGGATAATGCTTCTGGGCACCAGCCAGTGTTTGAGCAAGTTATCACAGTTACATGCAGATCCCATTATAAATAGCAAAGCTTTGACGATGACATGTAATTAGACAAAGAAGGAAAGGGTTGTAGAGTAACAAGACTATCCTTCCCCCTCCCCCATGTCCATCCTTGGTGCTGGCTACAGAATTAAATTGTGAAATAAATCTTTAATACTTATAAATCCCAGAAACACACACACACACACAGGAGGTGCAAATATTTATTCTTCTGTTGACCTTATCCAGCAAATATTGCACTTTGCTGTTATGGGGTTTGCAGCTTTGCATTTCAGAGAAGTGAGAAATCATTGTTTTAAAAAATGTGAAGAGGGTAGAATAGAAACAACAGATTGCTCAAAGGGACTGTAATGAATTTTCCGAATGGCAGTGCTCCAAAAAGCTATTATCACCATGAATATAGCTAAATAAAATCCTTTGATTTTTAAAGTAACATCTGTCCCAAAAAAAATAAATAAAAAAAAATCCACTACTGGGACACCAATGTTTTTATCAGGTCGCCTGAGCAGAGGAAATCACAAATGCCCTCTTTGATCATCATCTGAACAACTGCATATGAAATATTGCACATGAAATTGCTTTGGCCAGTTGAGGACTGGACATGTTTCATGAGAAACGTGTTAAGCTGAGACAGCATGGAGCCCCTTTTGATGTAACATAGGAACTAGAGATGGGCATTTTGTTTTGTTTTGCTTTTCATTTTGTTTCATTATTAATGATTTTTAAAAGAATTTCCTAAACAAAAGGAAATGAAATTATTCATTACATGGTAAAATGGCTCCCCTGGGTCCTAGAGGCACCAAGTTTGGTGGGTAGCTTCCGAGTACTCTTCTCTTTAAGCCATACAAATGTGGAGAAGTTTGGAGTTCAGGGGGCAGAGTTACTCAACTCCAAAGTGGGTACCCTAGGAAAAAAACATTTGTAATTGGAAAGTTACGTACTCAAAAATAGTGATTCCCAGGCATCTAGCAGCATGGAAATTACAGTGGAGCTTCCTCAAATTCTTCCCTGTATGCCCCACAAATTTGGAGAGCTTTAGGAATCAAGGGGCTGAGTTAATCAACTGCAAATGGGTCCCACCAGGAATCCATTTGTAATTGGAAAAGATCTTTTTTTTAAAAGAAGAAATTTGGTTTCTGGATTGTTTCAAGTACATTAGTTCCAGTTCTAATTACAAATGATTTTTTTTGTGGGGGAACCGCTTTGGAGTTAAATAACTCAGCCCCCTGAATCCTAAACATCTCCAAATTTGGGGGGGGGGGCTTACAGGGAATAGCTTGAGGAAGCTCCACTGTAATTTCCATGCTGCAACATCCCTTGGATCACTATTTTTGAGTAAATAACTTTCCAATTACAAATGGTTTTTTCCAATTACAAAGTGGACCCACTTTGGAGATTAATAACTTGCCCCCCTCAACCCCAAACCCTCTAAATTTGGGGGGCTTAAAGGAAAGAGTCCAAGGAAGCTGGCCACCACATTTGGTGCCTCTAGGATAAATCATTTCATCTTTAGAGCAAATCATGGCAGTTCATTTAATTTAATTTCATCATGAAATGCTTTCTACCATTTCATTTTGTAATGAATCAATTTATTATGTAACAAAATGACAAAACTGTGTTTTGTTTTTCATTTGGTACCCATCTCGAATAGGAACAGAGGCACAATCCTTCCTCCAGTACTATTGAATTGTCTGTCAATATAAACATGATTCTTGTGTTTAACATTGAGGTCATTTGACAGAGTCTTTCAAGTTTAAAAAATTCATTCAACCCTTCAGAGCCTTTATCTTCACTCTATTAGCAGCTGTGGTTACAAAGGGATTGTGAAAGATCTTAGAGAATTAAAGTAACAGAGGTGATTGCCGTATAACAGGAGGGAGCAAAAAAGGTGAGCAAAAGAGAAACAAGAGTATGGAGTTCCTAGATGCTTCATTTGAGCTTGTGTACACTGTGGTTCAAAATTGCATAGCTTGAGGACAAACTAGGCTGCTTAATTATAAGAATATCAAATGGTGTCCCCCTCAGTGATATTTGATAACTGCTATTTAAATTTCCCACAGGTCCCTATAACAACCATACATTATGGGCATTAAAAGGACCTCACTGGAGACTGTTCCTGCCTATTATTATTACTACGTAACCTTACTAGGTGTCCTCTTGACACAGACATATCTGAAGTCCCTTTCCTGAGACCCCCTCAGACTTTGAGGTCATATTAATGTCTAAAGCTAGGAAGCCACTTAACAATAATACAGTAGGACCCCAGTCCTACTGGAGATTGGTTCCAAGCCTTCTCATGGATAATGGAAACCATGGATAAGAGAGAACACCAAAATGTTTTCCAAAACTGCTGTTTTGTGATAGTAACTTGCTTTACAACTGCTGTTTTGCAACAGTAGCTTGCTTTATAGCTGCTGTTTGTGATGATAGCTGGCTTTACGGATGCTGTTTTATGATAGTAGCTTGCTTTACAGCTGCTCTTTGTGACAGTAACTTGCTTTGCAGCTGCTGAATTATTCATTTATTTATTCCTCTGCCAACTGTGGATAACTGAATCAGTGGATAATAAGTCACTGGATACGGGGGTCCTACTGTACAAATTTAAGATAATACAAATTGAATTGTGCCTGCTCTGGCTAGGACCAGATAATTTCTTCAAATTCCTGAACAATATACCTTGATGTACTGTGCCAAATGTTGCTTATTGATCTAGCAGTATTACCAGAAATTATTTACCTGTGACAAAGTGACAGAAAAACCCACCCACCAGGGCTACTAAACTATAGTTTGTTCCTTGGCTAGATACTAAAGGGTGACCAACTCACATAGTGGTCCAGTAGCTCAGGGGAGCACATTTTGGGGTCCTTAGTTCCTGGGTCTGATCTCATAAGCCTGCACTTGGTCATCTCAGTGTCTGATCTGCTTCCTCAGTTGTCCTATCATGTCCTGCTGGCCATTTGGCCAAACTACCTTCTGGTTAAAAGGAAAGTAATTCAAGGAATATGTAGTGAGAATGTTGAAATTGTGGAGAGGCAATCCCCTTGTGAAAACAGGGGAAATGCTGGCATCCAGTGACTTCCACATTGCAAAGATCTCACATGGTAGGCCTTGAGAAATTCCTGATGATCTCTGTTTGGTGATGTCAAAGTCAGATATTTAGCCATTCAAAAATACAGAGAAGTGTTGAGTTTTATTTTTCTTTTAAATTGTGGGCAGCTTGCACTTGCGACAGAGCCTCATGGCACAGTGGTTAAATGCCTGTACTGCAGGTAAAACTGTGCTCACGACCTGGGTTCAATCCCTGGTAGCAGGCTCAAGGTTCACTCAGCCTTCCATCCTTCCAAGGTTGGTAAAATGAGTACCCAGCTTGTAGAATTGTAAACCGCCCAGAGACTACTTGTAGTGGTATGGGGCGGTATATAAGCAGAACACTTTGCTCATGTGCATGCATATATATGAGCATGTAGCAGTGCAGTCAACTAGTGTTTCTCATGAGACTTGGAGACAATGAAGGTGAAACAGAGAGAGAAGTTTATGATGCATGGCACCTGCATTACAGTTTTTGAAGGCATCCATGTGAGTGGTTTATAAACCTCCTTTCCAGCTACGTCTCTGGGGACCGCCTGATGTCAACATCACAGTTGTTGCACTGGGCAGATGATCATCTCCATAATGATGCCATTCATGGCTAATTTTCCAGGATTGAAAATGAACTGTAGCCGCTGCGGCTTCAACCTTTGCCGCATAGCAACAAGAGCAGAAAGTCAATTAATTACCTTCTCGCTGGAATCCAGGGGCCCTTTCATCCTCCACTCAGTCAAGTGTGAAATGGAAAAAGGGAGAGGAACAGACTGCATCTGGCCAACAGGGAGTTGAATGACAAAATGAAAGATGAGCACGGGGGAAAAGAAATGGGAAGCATGCCAGGGTATGTGTAAGAATGGGGAGAAAACCCTGATTCTATAAGTTTATTTTGGGTCTGGGAGAAGGAAATGACTACTGATGACATGATGGCCTAATTTCTTCAATTTATTCTACCATCACATCGTGGCCATGCTTTCTGTTTTCCCAGCACTTACTATGAAATTTCCGAAGTCTCTTCTATCTGGGTTTTATTTATATTCACTTTACAGGATGTATTGCTAGCTGCACCTCACAGGACCATATGTCTGACATCACTCAAGTATCTTGCTGATTTATCACTCAAGTATTCTGCTTTTCTTTGTTGGGGCTCTCCCGCTGCCTTCCTGTCAGTTAGTTGTTGTGAGTTTTTGGGCTGTTTGGCTGTGTTCTAGAAGTTCTTCTTTCTGACCTTTCACCAGACTCTGTGGCTGGCATCTTGAATCCCTGAGCTCCTTGCCCTCTGAAGATGCCACAGAGTCTGACAAAATGTCAGGAAGAAAAACTTCCAGAACATGGCCAAACAGCCCGAAAAACTCACAACAACTATCAGATCTCAGCCATGAAAGCCTGTGAGAATACATTGTCTTCCTGTTCTTTCCTGCCCTCCTTTCACCTTTAGGCCAAGTCTTGAAAAAGTTACTTTTTAATACCCAAATGACTCCTAGATAGCAACACTCTTAAACAATTCTTTTCTTGACTGTAAAATGCTGTTTCTATTTTGTTAGACCTGTGTAGCATGTATAAACCGTCCATATACACATTTTTATACATCTGAAAGAGCAAAAACAGCTAAGCAAGAGCAGACTGGTTGTCTTGCATTTAGAAAGTAAGATCAAAGCACTTTTTGTAAATGCAATAAATGTGCTCTTTTTGGCCTAGGGATGGAATTTTGTGTTTTGTTCACATAATATGAATAATCTTCTCCTTTCCTCTTCAGCTTAAAGGACTTCATAAACAAAACAAATCTGTGTTATTTTTCTTCCCCATAATATTGTGAGCTTTGGGTGCAGCAATGATAGTCAAAGAAAGCAGAGGGATATGTAGACACTAGCCAAGGCCACCAAGCACGTGGTCTGGAAAATGGCAGTGAATCTTTTAGCAATTCATTTGGATTTCTACAGCTATTGCAGTTGTTGAGGATTTTTCTCTCTAATCACATTGGCCATATATAATGTTAAAAAATAGTGCATTGCCATTGAATTCTTGGGACCATTTGTTTGCAGAGCTAACATTACAGGGTAAAAAAAAAATTACCCAAAGTGGGTAGTTCTTATGGTTACATACTATCATGCTGCTTCTGACATCTGGCAACTTAAAAGGATTTTCATGATCTCAAAGCTCAACATGGTTTTTTTCTCACTGTCGGAAATCCAGTAAGATACAGTTATGCAGTGGAAATCTGACTATGTCATCAGCTGCAGATGTATTTTGGTAATTAAAAGTTTCTTCCCCTCCACAAAAGAGTTTGCTAGGATCCCTTAGGATTCCTTGAGTCCTGGAACAGCCTTTAGTGGGAGAGCAGTGGAACAGAAAGAAGAAGTCTTAAGTGTCTAGAAATCACCACCACTGCTCCCAGGGCCCACAACAGGACCTGCAGCAATGATTTTCAGATTTAAGATTTCAGGACCTCCATCCCATGGGGCTTCCCCAGGACAAAAGGATTCTAATAGGAACACTGGAGGCAGGAGAAAACTTTTCATTACCAAATAAAGTCAAAGCTGATGTCATGAGGCTTATGGAGCACAGCTTTATGTTATTGGATTTCAGCCAATGAACTGTAATTCAGAGTGGAAAAAGCACACCTCCTCTAAGGCTATACTTGGGGGCTCCAATCCTATTGTGGCCTGGAATCGCTGACAAAGAAAAGTAGATTGAAACTTCTAGAAGTTTCAAGAAGCAGTATTTAGTCTTTTCAACATATCAAACAACTTTCTTGCACATCCATTTTACTATCCCTTTTATTTTCCACTTCCACATCCATTTTTGTATTTTATTTTATTGGAACACACCACACCGCATTGCACAACATTGCATTTTTGCCAATCATTGAAATCTCTGGAGATTCTCAGAAGTAGAATAGACTTTCTGACATATCCCTTGTCTAGTTGCTTTTAATGCCATCTAAGCAGATGGCCATCACTACATCTTAACTAGAGATGGGCATGAAATGAAAAAAAAATTCGTTCCGTTATTCGTCATTTGTTTCGTTACGTAATGAAATGAATAACGAAAATTGTGATGAAATTGGAACGAACTGAACAGAACCAAGAAAATTAGGTTCGTTAGTTTCGTTTTCATTAATGGTGATGTGCAATGAAATGAGCTGTTTTTAAATGTTAAAAAACGTCCTGAATATCCATAAAAACCCAGTGATAATTATTTATTCTGCCTGATAATACTTACCAGGGGGGTTGGGGTCCTTAAAACGTGCATTTATGCCTTTTCTCAGATCGCTGTATTTTTTTCCTTTAAGGGGATTTAGGGGACATTGACGCAAAATGGCTCCCAGATGCCTAATATTGATTTCTTGGGTATTAAAACGCCCTGGACATCCGTAAAAATGCAGCGATAATTATTTGAAATTATTACCTACCAGGGGGTTGTGGTCCTTAAAACATTTGTTTTTGTCTTTCTCCCATCGCAATGTATTTTTTCTTTTCCCTTTAAGAATGACACAAAATGGACCCCAGCCACAAAATGAATGCAAGCCATGTGATGGGATCATGTAAATTCTTGGACAATTTCAACCAATAGTATGCCCAGGTTGCAGACTGGGTAGGTGTGGCAGCCACAGAGGGCATAAAAAGCTTTGGCAGCCCCCATCCTCCTTGCAGTCTGTGGTGGGAGTTAGGGTGGGATTGCTGTCTCTGTGACTCGTTACTTTAGGCCAGGCAGGCAGGTGTGTGTGTCTCTGTGTTCCCGCTGGCTGCAGCCTGGCTCTTAAGGGAGAGAAAGAAGAGATTTCTCTTGCAGCCTCCCTGTGTGCGTGCGTACCTCTTGGTGAGTACCCTGCCCTGCCCTGCAGTGCAGTCACTCTGTAGCTGCCTTACGCCCTGGGAAACACCTGCCGCTGCCTTTTCAGCCTCCCTATGTACCTAGTCTATACTGTGTCTCTGCCAGCATCATTTTTTAGTGTTTTCTGGGGTGTTGGGGGATGCCCATGCGCGGAAATGCTTTAAATCGCGCAAAAAGCAGGTAAAAATGAAAAATGAAAAACGAAAAAACAAAAAAACAAAAAATTCAAAAAATTCACGAAAAATAAAAACAAACTGAAATGGGATCCACAACGAAAAATGAAAAACCGAAATGTCATTTTTTCAATTCATGCCCATCTCTAATCTTAACATACAGAGTTCAACAACCTAACTATCCTCAGTATCTCTGTGGAGATTCTCAGCCATCCAGTTGTCACAGGAGAAACAACAGCTCAGGAGCAGAATCAGCAGTGTACTGTACCTTCATTTGAAGGACAAAGGACACACAAAGACGAGGATGTGCACATATGAGAGAAGATTTGAGAGAGGTTTGAGGGAGGGGGTCAGGGAAGGTATTCATGTGTGTATTGAAAACCCCTCTCTCAACAGAGGTGACGGGGCTCAGGCACAATCTGCCTGCTACTTACAGGTATGCTGCCCTTTTGTCAATCCCCAAACAAATCAGAAGCATCTCACACCTCCACTAGGAAAGCCACTGCTAAAACCCATACAGTTGCATAGGTATGACTTTCTCACACACCAGACCATTGTACATCTAACGAGCCTATTCAGGCCATTGTCTACCTAACAAGCCTATTTAGACCAGGGTGGTGTGACCACACCCTCCCATTTGTTGCTGCCACACCAGCTCACCCCTCTTCCCCAGCCTTGGCCCTCCCTTCAGTTTGTTGTGGCCTCTGGCCCGGCCGGAAGATATGCCAGCATGCCCATCATCTAGGCAGTGGGTGTGGGGGAGAGGGGAACTACACCGTGGCCCTCCCACTTTGAGCTGCCCCACTTGGGTGAAGGGGAAGCAGCACACAGCCAGCGCACCACTCGCTCACTCACTCTCAGAGTGGAGGGGTGGTTGGGTGGGAGTACAGGACATTTCTGGGAAAATAAATGATCCAGGAAGACAGTGGGGAACGGGGTAAAAAAACAGAGTTTCCCAGCCAATACAAGAAACTTGACAGGTATGAGTGGGGGTGTAGTTTGCCCACTAAATATACTCAGCCTCTTACAATTGATGATGATGGCAATGCAGGTAAGTAGGAAGGAGAAAGAGAAAGGCATAAATAAGAAATATATTTTGCCCCAAGAAATCATAAATAAAGTCGGTGATTGCTCCTGAAAAAGTATCAACTGCTTGCTCCTGATGCCTTGAGAGGTTGATCAAAAATGTCAAGCACAAACTTCCATGTCCAGTTCAGCTTCATTGCTAGCAAAGCTATTTTCTTAACCAGGTCACAGATTTGAACACTTTTAAATCTTCAAAGCACTTTTCGTTGACTAATTAATCTTAACTGCATTCAGTCAGGGAAAATAGTTTGGTAGTCTCCAATTTGGCAGATGGCTTAAGTGGTTTTGCTTAGAAACTGATGGAGATTAAGGGAAGGAAGAAGAGAGATAAACTCTATGCTTCATAAAAAATGATTCCTTTTTAAAGCCAACTTTCAGAAGGCATTAGATTCTGAGGGCTTTAAAATCTTGGACCAGATCCTTTTAGGTGCTAGTGGAGTGAAAAACTCTATAGCTATATTTACACAGAACCACCCTCTGCAGAAACTGCTACTTCCATGCCAGGAGCTCTATTAAAGTTCTGCATTCATAGGGGATCCGGAAGTTGAGCAGTGGCAACTGAACTTTTTTTCTTGTGAGATCGAAACATTTCACTACTCATCCAAGTAGCTTCAGTTTATATTTCCCCTTGGTTTCATGCCACCCTGGTCTCTAGAGGCTTGTTTGATGGACAATGGCCTGTATAGGCTTGTTAGAAGTACAATGGCCTGGGATGCATGAAAGTTCCACCTATGCATCCCTTCCTATATAGTCCCATATAGGTGGGACTTTCACACACTCCAGACTAGGGATGTGCACCTTTTGAATAACAAAATGCTGTTTCATCATTTCATAAGCTTATGAATCATTTTTTTGGAAAACAAAATTGAAACAAAATGAAACGGGGGCTAAAATGAAATGAAATGAAACACAATTTTTTTGTTTTGTGTCCATCCCTACTCCAGAGCACTGTACATCTAAGAAGCTTATACAGGCCACTGTCTCCCTATCAAGCCTGTTCAGACCAAGGTGAACTATACATGCCATGACTCAACTTCCAGATAAACTCACCTGGATGACTGAGAATTTTCCCAGCCCTCTTTCCCATGAACCTTGTCATATTTACAGGGTTGGATCTGAAGAAGAAAGGTTCTTACACGTGAGAAAGGGCCCTGGGAAATTGATTGATCAACAATCAGTTTGTGGCACATGCTTGGGCGCAGTGGGAGCATTACTGGGACAATGAGATCATGTTTAACCCTCTGAACACATGGAACATTGAAGAACAACTACAGCCAAACCAAATCGGAACCCACCTTTGCAGAATGTTTGTGTTCTTTTTGAAAACATTGTGTGGTAAATGTGATGGGACAATCCCCATGGGCTGCTAAAATGTGGTGTGCAGCATTTGCCTCTTGACCTCATCACGCAGCGACAAGTAAACTCTATCGCTTCTGCAGATTGCTTCTGTTGCGCACAGAAATGGCTTTGCCTACTTTGCCTAAGGGAACAGAATGGTGGTGCATTTTTCTTGTTAGGCTTTATGTCTTATACATTACACATATATACATGGAGCCTTTCTGAAACAAAGACTGGCCCAAAATCAGAGCCTTGCCACAGCCACATCTAGTAATAAAATGCTGAAATGATTAACCCTAAACACATTTCTTAGGAGGTGAGCCCCATTGAACTGAGACTTAAATCTGAGTAAACATGCCTGTCGTAAGGCTGAACTGAATCTGCATCATCTTGTGAAAAATTGAATGTGGCAGATGTAAATACTGTCAACATTCATATAATGTTCAGTTATATTCTGAAAGGACAAAAGAGGGAGGGAGATGGTCTCAAAAATCACATATGTTACTGAAATCAGAAATACAGTCATACCTTGTATAAAGAAATTAATTTGTTCAAAATGAAATTATGTTAAGCAAATTTTCCTTTATACAAATTTCCCATAGGAATGCATTAAAAACAGAGCAATCCCATTTTTATGTTGTACAGATTTGCCCCATAGGCGATTATGTTAAGCAAATTTCCCCTATCTCTGGATTTTTTTATGTTGTACAAATTTTATGTTATACAAACTGTTTGTTATACAAGGGTCCACTGTAATTTTAAATCACATTGATGATGTAAAACTCAAACTTGACTTTTAATTTGAAACCCACCCACCTCTCCTTTTTTCTGGGGAAAATGCTTGTTTTTAATAGGGACTTGGCTCTTGGGACTTGGGACCAACAACTCAGACTAGGGACTCCTGATTCCATGTGCCTGGGCAAGTAAGCTACAATCTACCAAAGATTATACCAACCCAAGTTGTTAGCTGCCATTGTCCTACAAAAACTCTTGTTATTGCTGCCACAGATGACAAACGAATATCTCCACCTTTCCAGCAGTTTCAAGTAAATTGTTAGTTACTTGTTCTATTATAATTGCCTTTTCCTGTCAACAGTCAAAAGTGACCCTTGATTGCGTTCCATGCCAAAATAATGTGGTTGGATTGGAGCACTACTGTATACACTTTGTCAGATGAGGGGCAGGGGCACCATTTGCTGTTCTGCTTCAGATAAGAAAATGTCCTCCTGGGCTACCACTAGGTGAGGGCACAGAAGAGGCTGAAATGAAAACAAGAAAGCTTGGTGGAGCTAAGGGGAGGATCTACAAAGAGACGGGAAGCCACTTAAATAGACACAATGCATGGTCAGAGTGGTGAGGAAGATGAAAATATTTTGGCAGTCACTCTTCTGGATAAGATCAAAGTAGAGGAAATAACTTTTAAAAGATAAAATTAAATTCTTATCCTGAAAAGCAGCAGGATGTAACATTCCACAAAGGCTAGTCCTCTCATTGCAAGAAGAGTGAGTACCTGTGCTACTCTATTACAACAAAAAGAGCAACTATATAAAGATGAACAGATTTGATTTTTGTATCACTGGGTGTAAACTCTTCCCCTCTTCATCAGGTGCATCTCCATGAAATCTAGTGCCAATTAAATTTTATAAAAGCTCTTTGTTGCCTTTTCTTTACATCAATGAAATATTATTCAACGTGCCTACATGATACCACTTTCATGATTCCCTGCCTTACATACAAGCCTCTGCTCCCAAACAAAACACACACACACAGTCATTTCCATTCTATAGGATCTTGAAATTCCCAGGTCTCTCCAGAGTTATTAACAAGGTCACAAGCTTCTCCCAACCCAGCAGTTTACCTAATTGCTTTTTTATAGTGTTTCACGCAAGTCTTTATTATTCTGTCAGAATCCTGCTCCAAGGCTCAGTCACAGGAAAGGGAACTAGTGACAAGCCAGAATTAATTGCCCACCAAGTATGCACACATGAGAAAGATACGTAACATAATGTTAAGAACAGGAGAGTTTTGCTAGAAGGAGATGCTTTCCAACTAATGAATTAGAAATGTCCACCCTGCCTTGGTGCCCTCCAGATTTGTTAGACTACACACCCCATGCAGAGGCCTAGCTAGGGTTTTCAGTGCCCAGGGACAAAGTCGGGTTTTGTGCCCCCAAGGGATGGGGAGGGCCTAAGGTACCCTCCATGTCAGCCCTGGCAAGTTGCCCGCGATGCACTTTCCTATGGCTCCTGGGCAGGGAGCTGTTTGGTGCCCAATTTGGCGCCCTCAGATGTTGTGCCTGGGAACAGATCTCCCCCCTCTCCACCCCAGCTGCACTACTGATCCCATGATACAGCTATGCTAACTGAGATATTATGAGACTTGTGGTCTGACACATTTCAGGGGACACAGCAGGCCAAGAAAGTAATACTAATCTAGATTAACAGAACTGGACTAGAATTATACCTCATAATACCTAAATATTTGTTTATTTATATATTTCTATAACACCCATCTTCCCAAAGGAACTCTGAGCGGTTAACAACAATAGAGGAACAAAGAAAACAAAATCAAATGCATAATAAAACAAAAAAGAAAGATAAAAATAAAAATACTCAGCAAGATGGCTGAACAACAAAACAAAACAAAAACCTAAAGGTCACCAATGGCCTCTCTAAAAAGCAAGGTCTTAAACCTTTTTTGAAGGCAGCCAGGGACTGTGCTAAGCACATCTCAATTGGCAGATGGTTCCAGAGCAAGCAGCCAGCCACAGAGAACGTTCGGTTTCAAGTAATTGATTTCCTAGCCTCCCTGGGCATGGCCTCCCCAAATGAGAAGGCCTAAGATGGTCTGGTGGGTCAGGCCTCAGCTGATCTTTGGAAGATCTGCTCTGCCAGGTATTCAGGTCAAAACCCGTAGAGGGTTTTATAAATCCAAACCAGTACCTTGAACCTTATTCGGGATACAGCGGGCAACCAATGCAGGCAAGCCAGGACTGGGGTGATGCGGTCGTATCTGCCCGCACCAACCACCAAATGAATGAATCATTCCTTGTCTGTAGGCTGCTGCAACACAATTTGATTTTCCCATGGCAGCAGATATCGGATGTGACATCCACTTTGGCCACTAGCTAATGTTCAGTTTCTTCTCTCTGTGTGTTGCATTGTTACAGTCGTGACCAACTCTTCATAAGCCCCACTAAATACAGTGAGGCATACCTCTGACTAAGAGGTGGGTGGACTGAACCATAACCTGAGCCATCTAAAAACTCTTTGCTGCCTGAAACAAACAACAAGGTAGTCCTCCCCATGGTCACATAAAGGAATGGACTAAATCAGTACTTAAGCATTACCACAAAGGGAGAGTGTTCTCTAATATGCAGAAGTGCAGCAGCGTCCAAGAGTCCAAGAGATTGGGGGAGGGGTAAGTTTCTGAGAAGGCATCCTCTGTAGATCCTAATGGGTACAGAATTCATTTCATTAATCCCTTGCAGCTCCCATGGAGCTTTGCTACTCCCAGCCATTTCCTTCTTCTTCAGAGGTGAATGATGACTCTGAAGGATTGTATGTGAATAATGAAAAATGCTCTGTGGACTTGGACTTTTGCTGGCAAGAAACCATATAGACAAATTCTGTCTGTATGATTTCCTTGGGAATTTTGAGAACTGTAGCTCAAAAGAAATGAAAGTCTATGCCTGAGATTTACAAGCTGACAGCAATCCTGGCACCTCTGTATATGGCCTCAGCTTTGGGGTGGTCCAGTCTCTACTGGTAGCTTCACCAGTCTTGGTTGAGTCTCTACTGCTGGTGTACCAATGCAGCATTCTTTAAAGGAGAGATGACAAAATGTAGACCAAGCCAGAGGGTGTCCTTCAAGGCTTTCTACTGGTGAAAAGAATGGAGCAGTTCTAGGATAGAATAATAAGAATTCTCAGTTCAGCTCCAACCATCCTTGGGATAATCCTGAGTGTTGTACCAGCTAGTCTCCTAACCAGGAAGAATTCTGATACTTGTCATGGAAACACTTCTTTCTACCAAGTAAGAAGCTTAGGGTGTTTATACACGACCCTTAAACTCCGCTGCAAATGGCTGCAAGCTCCGGAGCTTAAAAATGTTTCCCCACCAGCTCCGGAGTTTGCAGACAATTAAGTGCGACCCCACCCACCTAAGCGCGACCCAGCACACTTTTCTTGTACCTGCTCTTGGGAGGTGAAAAATATTTGATGCGGATATGCTGGGCTCTCCTCGCTTCTTTTTGTTTTTGTTTTTTTGCCTCCTGCCCCTTTAAGAGGAACCAGGAAGTGACCAGGGCTCTCCCGGCAGCTTCCACCGGCACTGGGGAGGTAAGGCTTTATTCTTTTGTCCCTTTTTTTCCTCCCTCCCCTCACGCAGCCAGCAGCCAGGAAGTACAGAGGGGTGGAGACGCACGAAGAGCGACAAACCCCTAAGATCTCTGGTCCGAATTTAAGGGGCCAGCGGATCTTAGGGGTCGTGTAAAAAGGCCCTAAGAAGAGACAACTCTCACTGACTGAAAGGATCATGTACCTACTGGAAGAGATGGAAACACCCAAGTGCTGAGCCCAGATCCAGGAGGTGCCAAGTGTGCTGAGGACTTGGAGGTCTCAAGTTCAGGGTTGTCAGGCTGTCTCTTCAGAGAAAGATACTAAACAGAACTGTGCATGGATACTAACTAGCAGACACTCATCTAACTCTGCAAAGGGTTGGGATGTAGGAGGTGATATGATTTCCAAAAGTAAAGGCCTCTCTTCTCAAAGTTTGGGATTCCTAATGCAAGTCAAACTAACTGGCAACGGCCATTGTGTCCTAAGGAAAGAGCACCTGTTATTTTCCAATACAGCTATTGAATTGCCTGCACAAAACAAAACAAAACAAAACAAAAAACACTACCATACATTGTCCCAATTCCAAAGGTCTGTGCCAGTCTTCTGTGATGCCACAATACTTCCATGTTCCAATTAGGGGTGGACAACATGGAGCCCTTCAAACATTGCCTGGAATCCTGTTATTTAGTATAATAGGTTTCACTCAAGTAGGGTCATTGAATTAGTGGGGATTTGGTAACTCATCCCCTCCATATACTTCATTATTTTAGTGCAGTAAGTGAAACTTACACCCATCTGAATCAATGGAAACTATGGAAGAGGGGACTCACCAAATCCGCACTAATTCAGTAGGACTACTTTCATGCAACTTTTGCCATTGCTAGACTACAACTCTCACTGACACTCATAATCAGCTATGTTGGGTACAGATTATGGAAACTGTAGTCCTACTACTTGTAGATAGCCACTTATTCCCCATCCTACACTTTAACTGGTGTTTTTGGTCCTTCTTGGAATCAGAGCAGTACTTCCATTTGGACAATCATTTATATAAACAGGTCAGTTCCCCTATAATTCTCTTATATATGTATTAGTTGTGAGCAACTGGGCACTGATAAACAGTTATACACAAGATGAAGCCCTTCGTACATGCACTATGCACATGTTAATTAAAACCAATATGAAAAGAAAGGTTGACATAGCTTGAGAAAAGACCTATTAAAGGGAATTCTAGCTTATATACGCCAGGATATTGGTGTTCCTTGCTGTGCCACACAGAGAAAGAAGTGAACATGCTCCACAAAAGCTTACTTTAAAATATAACAGTTCTTCACTAAGATGCAACATCCTTCCTTCCTTTTTTGCTTTTGCTTTGTTTTATATTTCATGTTGAAATGTTTGCACAAACTAACATGGCTATAATTTCCAAAACTTAACACTGGCTTTCATGTCCACTCTCCTCAGATAGGATTGATTCCATATTTGTTGATGATGAGCATAACAACTACAAACGTAACTGTAATGCTATAGAAACTGGCTATTCTTTGTCCATTATAAGCAAATGCCTTTGGGGTGAACACATATCAATGAAAAACCAGGGAAGCCAAAAGAAGCCAATCTACAGTATTTCTGTGAGTACAAAAGTCCCACATCTTTTTTCCTTGCTACCATCCCCCAGTTCATCACCAGGTCACGAGCTGCAGCCCCTCTCTGGCTTTATTTTTCCCAGTTATTAATGCAGGGTCTGCAGAAGGGCTGTCTGTTTGGAGGAGATAAGGGCAATGCCGCTTAACCCTTTAGATGGCTCTGCAAGACATCATGCCCTTTCCAACATGATGGTTGGCTGGATGGTCCTAGTGCGATTTACCCAGAGGTTGGGGCGTTTGCTTTCCTACGGGAATAGCCACGCGTTTTTGCTTTGTGAAACCGTGACTTACATTAAATATGGGGAAAGTGGAAGGAGGGAAATGCACATTTTTTCTTCTTGACGTGCTAAAGGCCAGCATACACTCACCCAAAAGAGACAGAGAAACCTCAGGTGTCTAGCGTTATTCAACCACTTTCTCACACACTCACTTTCTCTCTCACACACACAGAGACACACACCCCCTTGACTGCTTCGCAAAACCAACGGGCTTGTGAACGCATTTGTGTTTGCCTCCCTCTGGTAGCTCCATTCCGAAATCATTTGCTCTTCGGAAGCACCCTCGAGAGACCGGCTAACCTTTGAACAATATTGGCATGTAACCTCCTGTCTGGGAATAATTATTGGTTAGCGGGCAGAGGGAGTGACGCGGGCCAGTTCATTCATTCATTCATTCACGCACTCCTCTCGCCTCCGTCTGGCTTTTTCTCTCTGCCGGCTCCAAACCTTGTTCGTTCGTTCTCCTCTCGCTAATGGATTAATATTATAGACTGCAGGCGAAGATGAAGCAGAGGTAAAAAGACCTCACCAGCACCTCTCCGTTCTCTTGCTCCGTTCTCTGCCTCTTTCTTTCTTTCTTTCTTTCTTTCTTTCTTTCTTTCTTTCTTTCTTTCTTTCTTTCTTTCTTTCTTTCTTTCTTTCTTTCTTTCTTTCTGGGGGCACCATTGCAGTTTCCGTAAAGCCGACGGTCACACTTGGGTGTGCGTGAGTCGCTCTGCTCGCACGATAACTGCGTAACTCAAATTCCACCGACAGATGCTCTCCATCCCGGCCGCGGAAAACCTGGACGGTTTTGGCGCTCGTGCAGGTACGGTATGAAAAGCGGCGGTGGGGACACGGGGGGGGGGGCGGCATGAGGAGGAGGAACGAACCCTCTCCAGCTTTGCAGTGGAAGCCTTTTGGTGTCCGCCCACCGACTGGTTTTGTTTCCTCGGACGGTTTCTGGCTCCCTCTCCCCCCCCTTTTTTGCACCCCCTCCTCCTCCCCGGAGTTTGATAGCTTTGCTGTCCTCACCTCCACTCTTCCCTGAAAGTTAGGCGCGCTCGATGCGGGAGAACTGGGTAATCTGTAGCCCAACGGGAGGCTGAGCAGCGGCAGGAGGATGTTTAATCCGGCTTCTTACGCAGCAACCGGCGCGGGAAAGGCGTGGGATTTTTGAAGACTGGAGGGTGTGCGCGTTTTTTCTTCTTCTTCAAGACACGCCTGGTGGATTCAGACGGCGGCTAGCAACCTCGCAGCGACCTGGGTGGGAAAAGGCTCTCGCTCTCGACGCCGGAGGTGGGCGGGCGGGTGGAGAGCCAAGAGAGCGCGTTCGCGGCATTGTTCACGTCGGCAAAGCCGCGGCGCTTTAGCCACGGCGGAGGGGAAGCGCTGCAGCGGATGCACCACCCGCCACCGCGCTCCGCTCTGCGGTTTCTTAACTCCGTGGCGCCGCAGCGGCACAGCTGGCAAGGGATCGCAATGCTCTCCTTGGAGCCGAAGCGGGCTCGGGTCCGCAGAGAGTCCTTCCCCCAGAAATCCTTTTTTCCTTGCTTAAGGCAAAAACCAAAATACACAAGATAACGACACGCACAACGGAAAGGGTTTTGTTCTGAGTTTGGGAGCCTGCGGGGACACAGCACATGCCTACGCTCTTGCAAGGAAGGAATCCCCGGCAGTGAGTCCAGATGTGTCTCCTCGGAAGCAAGTCCCGCTGATGGCCTTGCGACTGACTCTTGGGAAAGTGCTTCGTGTCTGGAGGATGGCCGTCCCTGCTAGGCAAGAAGGAAAGGCTTGGAGGACAGAAAGAGCGAAGAAGAACGTCTTTAATTACATCCTCTAAATTGTGATCTGGTGTCTCTCCGCAACGAGTTGGTCCCCCAAGGCCCTTGCTTTAGGGCCCCGGCGTTCTACTCCTGAGCTCTTGCAGCTGGACCTGCGGCCAGCTGCAGGAATACCGCGGCCGCCCTCGACGGGGAGATCTGAGTGAATCAGCGGCCAGATCAGGACTCAGATCTAACTCAAAGCCTCTCACGGGCAGGGAAACTCACGGGGTGGGGCTTGGGGGGGCAGTGGCCCATGTAAAGCCCTCCTTGATAATCTCACACACCCCTAAAGCCCGTTCAGGGCCCTCATATAGGTAAAAGGTAAAGCTTCCCCCAACCCACATGCGTGGTAGTGGTGTCCCACTCTAGGGGCGGTGCTCATCTCCGTATTCAAGCCAAGGAGCCATTGTTGTTCAAGTCCATGGCCACGTGGGGTGGGGGCTGGCTGCAAGGAAACAGTTTTACCTTCCCGTTTTTTATGACGGTGCCTATTTATCTACTTGCATGAACTGCTAGGTTGGCAGGAGTTGGGGTTAACAGCGGGAGCTCACTCCACCTGGGATTCCAACGGTTGAACTGCCGACTTTGTAGCCAACAGTTTTCAGTGCTCTAGCCCGCTGAGCCACCACGTCCCCACGTAGGCAACTATCAGTTACACATAGCCCGGTACATGGACTGCGTCCGAGGTGAAGCGACGTACCCCACTGAGCATCAAGAAAACATCCTTGTTGCTCTTTGGACCGGTCCCCTTATCTGTTTCACACGTGCAGTGTGCAGCTTTTAGCACGGCGCCAACCACGTACGTTCGGGCCCTTTCACCAAACAACATCCGGAAAGAGACGTTCTACAGCAGCAGACGGACAGATTTTGAGTAGAAGAGAATGCACGTGTGAGCGTGCCTTGGCTTTCGGGCAAGGCTTAGGAAATGAGCTGGAGCAAGCTAATCTTGTGGTTAGACCCTCTCGACCTTTGCAAAATACTCAATGGCCGTCTACTCTGGTACTAGCAGTCTGGACTGTTAAGACTGAAGTGATAGATTCCTCGTTGTAAACAGGTGCCTTGGGGAGAAGTGGGAGATCTGAGCAAACCATCGAAAAGAGATAGGGCTATCGGATAACTTCATTCGGAACGGGAGATAAAGATGGAATTTACAGCCTAATGATCTAATAAAATCAATTAGTTTAATTCGCACTAAAACGACTCTATTGGTACTCCCAAAGATGTCTCCTCCCCCCCACCCCAAGAATATTCCCCAATCAACTTCGTTGGTCCAGGATCGCTGCTATTTTTAGATTTCCCCCACGTTAAAGGACGGAGGGACGGGGCAACAGGAGGTTAAAGGAGGACAGAGTGTCCTGGGTATGTGAAAGACTGCATCCAATCAGGAGTGCTTTTCGTGGGAGTTTGCTGCCTTGTTTTGAAGGTCATTCATTCATAATGTCGCCAAATAACAACCCTAGCAAAGGGGAATGGAAGTCTAGGACCTCGAAAACTGGGAGAAGAGCAGAGAGGTGTGTCTGGATAACTGACAGGTTCCAACTTAACACCCCAAATAAAAACTAAAGTCCCGGGATCGGTAAGCCTCCTAAATAAAGTTTCTAATACCCGAATGCTTGGATTTGGAACTACAGGTAGAGTTCTTGAGAATTTGCAGTGGACCGGCAAGGAGTTTTGATAGGCGTGTTCCTTCCACGTCCTAAATTATGTTGCTGGAAGATTTTTCTTAGGATTAGCTTATTAAGAGCAGATTTTTACTTGGAATTCCGTTACCCACTCCCCATCTTTGTTTTGTTTCAACCTTGGTTGTCAGCTCGCTAAATTCAAAATGTCTTTTTCTTTCTTTTCTTTCTGTTTTTTTGTAACGGTAGTTAGTGGATTTCGAAGTTTCAATTTTAAGATAAAATAAAATAAAACCAAACTCGTGGCCCGCCCACCCCGTTTCCCTTAATGAGTCTTAAGGAGGTTTAGAAAATTCCGGAGTCCAACCCGAAGCGACTGGGCTTTTCGTCTGAAACAGGAAAGGGGAAGAAGGCGAGGGGGGTGGGTGGGAAGTGGGTCTCCGTGGATGTGTGTTGGGGGAAAGGCGTCGCGCGGAGGAAGGAGGGAGGTGGAATAGCCGGAGACGCGGGCGGGGTGGGGGCTCTTGGGAAGGAGGAAGCTTTGACGTCATCGAAGAAAAGGAAAGCTTAATGAAGACAATGGGGCTTCCCCCATTCAGCATTTCCGAGATGGATGTGCGTGTCCCTTTCCACCAGGCAAGGCGAGCAGAGATAGGCTATTGCTTTTTCTTTTCGCTTCGTTTGGCAGATCTCTGCGGACTCCCCTCCCCCGGAAGATTTTAAGAGGAGGAATAGGTCTGATATGTGAAAGAAAGACTCCCTGGCCTGCCATGGCACACCTTCTAACTGGAGGCATCATCCCCTTCGGTCCAGCTTATCCAATTCTAGCTCGATGGTGTTCTGACAATTATTTTGTAGGAACTGCGGTTACTTTGCTGCGATGCGCGAAGCAAAGAAAGTGGAGGGGATATTAAAAGAAACCCTCCCATATTATTTTGAGTGGCTCCGATTTATTGAACGCCCTAAGGAACGGAGACGCTCAGCTGTCCAGTTCAGTATTCATCAGGGACGACTCCCTGGTTTCATTTGGCCTTTAGGTATTCCCCAACCCTCTCCCCCCTTCAATTCTGTAGTTGAGGTTGCTCGCGAAAAATCCGTGTTGTAGCAGAACATTCGTTTTTAGCTCCCCCTCTCCGCCCCCCAATTTTTCTCAAAAGCTCTATGTGTCCTTAACGACCCTGGTTTGGGAACCAAGCGGCCTCGATCAATAAACCCGAATCAAGGAAACGTGGTGATAAAAAGATGAAACGCGTTCTTTAATATCCGCAAGTCTTTTATTCTTTACTGCAAAAGCAGTGGCTTTCCTAAGAACGTGTCAAAACATATTATATATTATATATATGTAGGCAGAAAAGCAGACCCCTAGAGCGATGCCTGTAAGCGGGATCCGGTTCTGCACCGTCGTTTTGTAAGGAAATTAGAATTGGGATGAGAGAGGATGGCTTTTTCCCCCCTCCAGATGTACGCTGGATATTTTTTCTAAATATGGAACGCGGAGAGTGGGGGAGGAGGAGGGTCCCCCCCTTCCGTTCTCGACCTATTTGTGCATTGATATGTGATAATGCCTTGACGAAAACCAGGATGGAGACTTCTTTGGCCAATCTGCAGTAGTGACTCTTTCCTGGCGTGTGTTTAGATACCACGTGCATGATTGGCCTGTTCTTTTTGACCTTCTCCACTCATTCACCTAAACGCACTCGTCCATCGCCCTATTTACCTGGAGTCTTTTTAACAGCCATAGGGCTTGTTTCTGCTTTATCCTGACTGCGGTCTTGGCCAAAGGGCCGCTTCTTCTGAGCTTCTCTTCTTTCAAAGCGATGAATCCTTGCAATAATCAAGAACTTGGAACGAGTATCGCAAGGATGCCCCTCCTTCCTTCCTTCCTTCCTCCGTTTTTTCTTGCCCTAATGTTATTTTGTCACCGTTCATTCAAGTCTTATTTCCCTCCCGCATAATAATAATAATAATAATAATAATAATAATAATAATAATAATAATAATAATAATAATAATAATAATAATAATAATAATAATAATAAT
>JAHTLZ010000129.1:81483449-81513401 GCA_023846285.1 Phrynocephalus versicolor | reverse complement strand
TATTTATTTATTTATTTATTTATTTATTTATTTATTTATTTATTTATCCTCTGTCTATACCGCCCATCTGGCAACTAAGGCCACTGTGGGTGATTAACAACAATTAATCAATACAATACAACACACGATAAACGCATAAAATTCATACAATAAAATAGACTTAACTTTAAATATTATTTAGGAGCGGAAGCTGTCAGGGGGCCTTTTAAAAGAGGTCAAGTGCTCTCGAAACTGCCTCCAGGGCCGGGTCTAGCATTATTAGGCAGACTGAAGCAGGAGAACATTAGGCTGCTCTCTCATAACATCTAGAAGCCTCAGGCGGCGGATTTTGCCGGTTACGAACGGGGGCAGCCTCTTGTTACTTACTTTCTTGGCCGCGATTATACTTTGTACCGGCTGGGACGTCAGGTGCCCCAAAATAACTGACCAGCCTTTGTTAGGATCGAGCAGTCTCGGAGTGGGGTGTGTAGGGCGATGGTCACTGCTGTGCCTCGGGCAGCGATTTGTTTTAGGCCGACACTGACGGACATTGCCCCCCCCCTCCAAAGGAGGAATCGCCTTTTGCACCGGTCCCTGGTGGCCGCTCATGGAAGAAAATGGCTTGAGTTTTTGTGTGTGTTGCATCGTTATAGTCGTGACCGACTCTTCGTGACCCCATGTCCATGGAGTTTTCTTGGCAGGAATAAATACTGCAGTGGTTTGCCAGTTCCTACTCCAGGAAATCAAGCGAGATCGGATGCCTTTAAGGCATCTAGGCAGCTTACAATATCCCCAATGCTGCTGAACTTGCCTTGACAGCCTTAGATGAACGGATTTTGCCCTTATTCCACCCCGGGAAGCATTGTTGAAGCGGAGAGATTTATTTTCACCGCCCAAAGCTCAAGGACGTGGCCTGTGCGCGTGTGTGTGCCGCTTTAACAGGGCCATTAACACGGGATAATTTTCCTATTGATCTTCCCGGCAGGTTTAATTCGTTTGGCATTAAGTGGGAATATTGTTCCTTTGCGATCTTTTTCAAAGGCTAGACAGAATGTGTTATTCTGGGCCGGCGGGAGGAATGGGAGGGGTACGAGTTGGGCACAATTCAAATCCTGCCAAGCAGCGGCGAACGACCATACAAGGCTTTTTATTTTTTTTTTAGCTTCGGCCGATTTCATTCCCAGTCAGTTTGGCACCGGCACGAAGCGACAGTTCGGAGCGAGAAAGGCTTTTCCATACAGCCATTCGACTAAGCGGAGGCTAAAATCTTATCTTAGGTGAAAGATGTATGAAATGCAACGAACCGAAGCCCTCTTCCGCTCGAATCTCTCCATTTCCAGGGTATCTGTAATAACTATGCTAGGTGAATAGCTAGGTTATTCTTTTATTGCTGATTTTTTATTTTTGTCACTCCCTTCTGGACGATAACTCTGCAATGCAGAAGAGGACCAAGAGAAAAAGGCGATGCCGGTTGAAGTCGCCAATAGGAAATGGCTTTTCTTGGCACAAGGCGGCGGAAGGAGAGATAGATACGTAAAAATAAGTGAAACTTACAGGACTAGAGGCCTGGAGATTCACGGGCTAAATAAAAGGGCGTCAATATCACCCACCCAAAACCAAATCTGTTACAGAAAATTATAGCCAACATAGTTGCTTTCACAGGACAAAGTTCTTTGGAGTAAACACTATTGTTATTCAAAAATACCAGCCACAATCAATCAAAAGTATAAAAAATGACTGGCATTATATGACAAATTCAAGTTGTATAATAATAATAATAATAATAATAATAATAATAATAATAATAATAATAATAATAATAATAATAATAATAATAATAATAATAATAATAATAATAATAATAATAATACCTTCCGGAATGTTAATGCACTTGGGTGGACACTAAAAAGTCACCTCCTAAAAATCAGTGGGACACTTATTCTTGCAAAAACACTGATTTTTACATTTCTGAAAGCAAATTACCAGTCCCTGACTTTGTTGTACATTGGTAACCAAAGACACGGGTTTCAACGACTTGTTGAAGCTACTATGGGAAGAAGGATGAACTGATCTTTGTTTCTTTTATCGTATTTACATTATACTATTATATCATTTATTACAGAAGACTTGATTTGATCCTTTACCAATGATAATAAGAACTAGGTGTAAGAACCGGAGTAAAGTGTAATAATTAGGGTTCAGATCCCGAGAATTTGCAGATGACATCACAGCTTCCAAGATTTTTTAATTTCGGAAAGCAAACAAGAAGAATAATTACTGCTAGCTAGTGCAATCCACGGCATACATCTGAATTTCAATGCTAACAAATCCCCTAAGCCCCACCTAAGCACCATGGAGGGCATAAAACAATCTTTAAAACTGCCTCCCCTGCCTAGGTTTACTGTATTTGCTCCTTATTTATCTTCCGCGGCCAGCGTAGCCGCCAGCTTTCCTCCCAGAGAGAAATGTTAATGCATTTCTACGACAGTTTTTTTTAACAGTTCGCCTATATCTACGATCTGACCGGTCCTCGGGGAGCTCATAGGTTGATGTAAGGCCAAGGGCCGAATTCAGTCTCAGGAAGAGATTTAGGGCCGCAGGGGCTCCTTCCAAGGGCAAAGGGCCAAATGGCAGAACCCCCCTAAATAGCAGCCGAATTTTTAGTTTAAAGCTCTCCCTTGCCAATCGTGCGGCTTTAGGAGAGGCGCGTCAGCCTTTCGGGATGCAGCGGAAAGCGCATCAGCCACGAGAGGACGGTAGTTTCCGGTGAACGCAAGCACCACCATCTGGGCAACCCCAAAGGGCCTGATTGGTCTCCAGAGCCGCCGCCTCCCGACCCTTGGGTTAAAAAGCCTCTTGGGAGGTTTTTGACGTCGCGTACAATTTCATTCATCAGAGGGTTTTTTTTGTTTTTGTTTTTTTGAAATACCGATCGGGAGGAGGGAGGGAGGGACTAAGCGCGCCCGAGAGTTTTGTGTACGTTGGGTTGCGATCCACGTCCGATCACGGTTTAGATAAGATCCTTCTGCGATGAAGGAATAGGTCTGAATAACGCCCAATGGAAGATGCAGTCGGTCCGGATCTTGAAAAACGCATTACGTTTCCATAAGAGCGGAAATCCGCCATCAGATACAGGACCTCCTGACAGCTGGGACGCCCCTACCTGCTCTTCAAAACAATACGAAGAACTCCGTTGGCGTTCAGCCCCGTCAACTTACTGGGTGGGATTTTCGACGCTACCGCCTGTGGAAGATACGAGGCGTTATTTTTTCACCCCCGTGTCTAGAATCCCGCGATAAAGTCAACTGTGACTCAGGAAGGGGAGGGTGTGAGCGCCTAACTAATTCCTTTTCGCCCTAAGCGACTCTTGTTAGGATCCTTCCAATAGCGGGCTTGAAAGGTTGGTTACCGGTTTTAATCTCCATATTACAAGGGGGTTTACGGAGCCCCAATGTACTCACAGCAAGGGCGAGATTGAATTCGGGGTAGGGAAAAACCTTTTGAGTGGCACAGAGCTCCGATTCACCTCTGTTCAGCAGAGCTTGGTGTGACTGGAAAGCTTGCTGCCTTACCAAAGCAAAAGCAAAGTATTCTGCTTCTATACCGCCCCATACCGCCTCAAGCAGTCTCTGGGCGGTTTACAGTTTTTAATTACAGTATGCAGGCTACACATCGCCCCCCCCCCCAGCAAGCTGGGTACTCATTTTACCCACCTCGGAAGGATGGAAGGCTGAGTCAACCATGAGCCTGCGACCTGGGATTGAACCAGGGGTGAAAAAACCCAGCGCAGGATCTTCAGAAATATTCTAGACCTCGGAAGGCCAACGTTTAAACGGCTGGAAAGAAGCATAGTATTAAATGGAGAATCTTCACATACAGTATTTAAGGGAGATACATCCGTTTTAGCGCCGTTTTAGCGCCCCCCACAAACCCCCAAAGGTAGGCATACATTGACAACTCTCTATCCTAATTCAACTTTTTGCTTGGGAGAGGGGGGCCAGGGAAGGGCATTTCCCTAGGAGTTCAGCATTGGAAAAGAAAACTGGGCCAAGGAAAGGGTGGGGATATTATGACTGTTGTACCTGTGATGGAAAATTACCAGCTGTACAGTACTACCAAGTTACCAACAGTTAATGCTGGGAATCCCTGCAGTAACCATTTTGGCCCCTAGGTGGCGCTGATGCATCACTCGAGTAATCGGAGTCGAAGGCTCGTCCCGAGGCGTTTCTTCTTGGCTGTGTTTGTGGGTTGTTTGTTTCTTCCTTTGATGCCTGCCCCCCCGCCCCACAACCTAGGTACTTGTGGCGATCCACAGTAACAAAAACCGTTTAGCGTTCTTCCGAACTGCTGGATTGCTCAGTGGTTCAGGTGTCTGGCTAGAGCTTGGGGAGTTTAGTTCGCCGTTGTGACTCCTTGACAGGAGGTGGACTTGATTCCTTACCGCTCTGCAGTCCTAATGCAATGTTAATGGGAATTAATTGCTTCCCACCGGGACATCTATGAGGCCAACAGGTCTTAATTGCACTTCAGGAGGGAGCCACTTTGAAATATTTTGGTTACAATAGAGAGAGAGCTTACAGCAATATGTCATAACTGGAAAATTTCTTCTCCATATTCCCCTCTGCCCCCGCCCTCAGCTAGTGTGAAAATTTCAATTGAGCATCATTTCTCCATAAGGCTTGGGTTCCTCAGGACAACAGATGCAATTTCAAGACAAGAGGCAGCAATTAACAGATGGTTCCTGGGCTTTCAGACCTCCAGAATTAAGAGCCCTTTCTTGTGGCCCTAAGCACGGATGAATGCTGCGCAGCACAGGCTGGTCTATTAATGGAGCCTGGCCGGACCATGCACTCTAAACCAGCTCACTGCTGCCCTCCTTCTTATAGAGCAGGCATGTCCAAACTTTGGCCTTCCAGATGTTTTGGACAGCAACTCCCACAGTCCTTTGCCATTGGCAATCTAAGCTTAGAATTCTGGGAGTTGTGGTCCAAAACATCAGGAGTGCTGAAGTTTGGACATGCCTGTTATAGAGGCTCAGAGACCTTTCTCTTTCCCCACCTGCTGAATTCCTTGCTCTACTATTCTCTGTCTGTCTGTCTCCCCCTTGGGGTGTGGATGTGTGAGAGAGAGAAAAAGAGAAGGGAATGAGGAGAACGAGTATGATTTAGCTGGTCAATTGCTCAGCCTTCAAACCAGACACAGAAGGAAGCAGCAGAAGATATGAGCATTTCTGATTTGAGAGCAAGATGACCACTTTTTGTGGGCTGAGCTGAGAAGTGAATGAGTTGTGATTCGGCATGAGTCACTATCTGAACGAACCCCTGCCTCTCTCTGTGCATCTGCGAATGCTTGCCTAACCGCTTCTCTTGATTTCACTTTCTGAACAACACCCACTTTGTCCCTTGGCTTTGCTTATTTTTCCTGGCTGTACCCATCACTGGGAATTGTGTGCCAGAACGGAGCACATGGCCCAAAGGAGGTGGGGCACAGGCCACTGCTCAAGAGAGAAAAGTTAAGAACTTGAAAGGAAGAAGATGAGTAACTCAAGATGACAGATGACAAAGCGAATACTCAGTACATCACACTGGCCTTCTCCATCCATACAAGACTAACCAGATGTGGTTATATAAGAGGGAAGACCACATTACTTTTTATAACATCACTGTAAGAGGAGTGCCTTGTATTCCAATGAGCTGGACTAGGTGGAAATATGCTTCATAATCCTGTTTTATCTTGGTCTTGGTAAACGACCTTCCTCAAGTAAGATATTTAAGGTGAGAGGTGCTTGAAGCTTATTATTGGACCTTTTATTCTCTCTGAGCAGCCCCAGAGATAATGTAGAAATACAACCAGGTCATACATCCTGCAGTCATGGGTGCTCACATGAATTTCTCAGGGGTGGGAGTGCGGGGTAGGCAAAACTAACAAGATAGCAATGTGAACAGCATTTTTTAAATTTAGTCTTTGCAACCTCAGTCATTGAATAACAGGGCCAGATGGGAAAGAGAAGGAAGATATTCTTTATGGACTCATACTCCAGGCCTGCTCTGTAAAAAATATATCTAAAATTCAGACTACATGAAGTGATGAACAAGTGGATTGCAATATAGAGTTATGTGGCAGAGTTATGTGGCACCATTTCAGTATATGACCCCTTCACAGTTATAGAAGCAAGAGACAACAACTTTTTGGGGGCAAAAAAGTACTTGTCCCAGAGAAGATACCTGGGCTCGACAGGCACAGGAAACATCCAACAAATGCAGGAAGTCAGCCTTCCAGGATACTGTGCATTTCGAAGGTGTGTGTACAACAGGTAGGTACAGTATTTGTTTCAAATGCACCCAACCTTAGATGGTCTGGGCTTGTCTCCCAGAATTATATGCCTTCAGCAGCTGTAGCAGAAAGAAATGTTACTGGGGAGATACCATGCTCAGGAGGAAGTGTTACTCAATGGGGAAATATGGAGCCCTTTTACACAACCCCTAAAATCCACTGCAAAACACTTGCAGATCCAGAGCATAAAATTGTTTTCCCACCAGCAGCAGACTTTAAAAAAAAAGTACGCCCACACCCACTTAAGCGCACCCCAACACACTTTACAAATATCTGGTCTCCGGAAGTAAAAAATTTCCGATGCAGATTGTAAAGCTGTGGATGCCGGGCTCTCCTCGCCTTCTGTTTGTTTTTTTGTCCCCACCGCCCCTTTAACAGACAGGAATCCCTACAGGGCTGCTCTGATGGCAGATGGAGGTGAGCAGGTGAGCCTGCATTTTTCTCCTCCCTTTTTTTCTCCCTCCCATCACCACAGACAGAAGCAACAGAGGGTGGAAGTGTGGGAACACAGGAAGGAAGAGGAACAAAACCCACATGATATCTGGCTGGGGGGATCTGAATTTAAGCTACCAGCGGATCTTAGGGGTCGTGTAAAAGGGCTCACAGTGCTCAGGAGAAAATGTTACTTAATGGGGAGATACAGTGCTCAGGAGGAAATTGAGAAGTTATTCAGTTGTTAAAAAAAATCAGGTCATCTTATTTTGAAAAAGAAAGCATTTCAGCTCCTTTCGCAAGGGCTGAAATGTGTAAACAGGATTGAAGGCATTGACTGCTGATGAAAAAAAAAGCCGAGGGTCATTCTTAGTTTGGTTTAGTGAAGGATGAGCAATGACTTTAGAGTAGGGGGTAGGTATCTCTTACAGCTGTGAACCTCAAATGTTGGGCTCCAGACTGCAAACCTGGGTGGAGAAAATACAAAAGATGAACCCACAAGTGGTTGAAGTCTATGTCCAGTTTGCAAATTTTTTCTTCAAAATATATGGTACTCATTCATCTCAGACAGGTTACTTGAGGGTGCTGACTCAGAGAGAGGCCCCAAAAGTGATGACAAAGAATCAGGCCTTCTCGGTAGTTGCTCCTTAAGTATGGGACGAACTTCCTGTGGAAATCTGCCTGGCTTCCTTACTGCAAATATTTAAATGCCAATTTAAGCACTGGCTACATAGAATCCCTTTCCTTGGCCACCTAGACAATTTAGACGCCTGACACTGTTTTATCCAACTCTGCTTTTGGTTGCATCCCTCTTCCCACTGTTTTTATTATTTATTTGGGTTTGTTATCTAAGCTGAGGATTACTATGTCGATTATTACATTTTTGGTCTTGGTGTTGTTATTTATTTTTGTTAAAGTGATAATTATTATTTTCTATTTGATGGTTTTATAATTTGTATTTGTTGTTCACTGCCCAGAGTGGCCCCTAGGCTCGATGGGTAACATATAAATTGAACAAACAAACAAACAAACAAACAATACTGTACTATGGCATTATGGTAACTTATTTAGTCACTCTTCCCGGAGGCTTCCAGGTGCTGCAATTCATTTGAGGGGGGCAGAAGGCTGAAAAAGAAACAGCTTTGGAGATCCCTCAGTGGCCATATGAATGCCCATTGTTCATGGTGGCTAGATTTCCTTCCTTCTGGCTATAAGAATTTTTGTAGGGAAACCCCATGTTGTCAAAAGACACTGAAACTCCCACCCTCCCACCCCGCTCCAGCAATTTGTTGGACTGTCTCTGTTCATTCTTCAGCAAGCTGTGGCAACCAATGCAGGCAGCAGTAGCTACAGAAACAAGCAGTCTTCAAACTATTCCTCCAGGTCCCCTTGGTTTAGAGGGCTGACCTGTATGGACCACAAGGTCTGTCTCACACCACACCAACTGACCTGCTGCCCTCAAGTGATGTGTTTGGATACCTGTCGGGCTAGGACTCAGGAGATTGAATCTTTGCTTGGCCTTAGGAACCCACTAGAGGTTGGGTTGGGTTGGGTTGGCGATGGCCAAATGCTCCCTGAACATCTCAGAGACAATACCTTCAAAACCCCACTAGGGTTGCCATAAATTAGAAGCCACTTGATGGCACATAATATGAACAACACTAATTTAAGCTCATGAGACAAACTCACAGGTACAAGTCAAAGAAGAGCAACTAGCATTGCCCTCCTGTGGGTTATGTGACCCCATGCAGAAGGTACAAAGACAGCAGGTTGGCCCATGCCACACAATCCCTGATTTGCTCATGTGAGCCCATTAGCCATTCTGCATCCTACTGAGCAGCTCAATCTGAATTTAAAATGCAAAGGTCCCATCATGTACTTGGCATATCTCTTTCTACAGTGCCATCTTGTGGTCATATTAAATAGCACAGGCTTTAAGCATCTGATCACAGTTTTACCATTTGTTTCACCTTAATCAGTTTGACCCAGGGATGAGCATTATCTTAAATCTCTATGTAAGTTTTGATCAACATATCCTTGGAAGAGGAATGTACTGTGTCCCAACATTGAGCAATAGACACAAAATTTTTGTAATGGATCTAACTCAATACATTAGTGAATGTATTTAAATTGCCTATGGTACCAGTCACCTACTCCAGGATTAGGATACTCTCTGAACAAACTGAGATGTTAACTAGTTACATTGACACAGGAAATACAAATGGGTCACAATCTTCCACCCGCTTATCTTTCTGTTGCTGGAAGCAGTGACTCTAGGGAGATAAGAGATTGCATCCCCACTGAGTAAACACCCATCTACTCAATGGGGAGATACTACAGTGCTCAGGAGGACATTAACAGTATGTGCAAGAGGATCAATTGGCACTTTCTATACTCATGGCTGTCATTAATGTCCAAAGTGGCTCTTTATGGCAGCTGTTAGGTTGAGAAATAGACAAACTTTCCAAACGTCATTTTCCTCAGGGCCCCTGCTGGTTGGAGGATCTTGGAAGCTGTAACTATAAGGGGGGGGGGATATCTGTCCAGTTTTGGAGTATGAAAATGTTACATTATTTTCACATGTTTTGTGCCTCTGTTTCAAGACATGAGGGTCAGGCATATTTTGGAAAAGGATACTGTTTATATTGTTCAAACATGCCCCAGCTTGGATTTTGATTTGCTGAATGCTGATAGTGATACCAGTTCCAATCTTGAAACATCTTGGCTTTAGTGCAAAGTATAAAAGGAATCCCAGTATATATAGAAAGAGAGAAGGAAGGCATTCATTAATAACATTTCCGAAAGCCCAATTTTAGGAAATGTATGCATGTACATTTGACCTCTGTACTACAAAGACATATCTAGGGAGCAGTGAGGTGCGTCACGTTAAGATGACATGATTCTTGACCATAATGAAATATAATCCTCATTGCTGTTTTTATTGCAGAAGTCCTGGCCAGCACAGCTAGTGCTGAAGGTTTCTGGGAATTGTAGTTCAAAATATCTGGGAACTCAAGGGCGGAAACCACTGCCATATTGCTTTGGAATAGCTGGCTCCCAGTTGCAAATAATCACCAAGAGAGGTGGCAGCTGAGGACACGGGATAGAGGAGAAGACATGGAATCAAACAATGTGGCAATCGTAGTCGTGATATTATCTAGTAGAATATCTGTTGAGATTCTCAGCCATCCAAGTGAGGATACCTGGGGGTTGAGTCATGGCAATTGGACTTCTTTTCTTGTGGGATCAAAATGTTTTACTACCCATCTATGGGATCTATGTGTTGTGTTTTTGCAGTCATGACTGAGCCTTCATGACCCCATGTCCATGGAGTTTTCTTGGCAGAATACTGGAGAGGTTTGCCACTACCTACTCCCGGCGCCTATAGCGCCTGGTATTTCCTGTTGGCCACCCATCCAAGTACTAACCAGGGCCGACCCTGCTTAACTTCCTAAATCAGGTGAGATCAGATGTGCTTAGGGCATCTAGGTGGCATGAGATCTATACAGGGGACTAAAATAGGCATAGAAGGAAATGCACTTATATGAGCACTTGTAATTTCTAGAATGATTTTGATCACAGTCCTATACTGACCTGGAAGGAAATTTGACTGAATTCAGTAGGGCTTTTGCTGACTAAACATGGACTAGATGGCAGCCTGCATTTCTATCCTTTATGAGCAGAACAGGCGGCAAATATCCATATTAACTTGCAGAAATTGAGATTCCTTTAAAAACCTAGGCAAGCTTGTTTTCTAAGTGGTTAGAAACAACCTAACCAAAACTAATGTTCTGACTTTCAAAATTAAATCAGCTCCAGTTTCTAAATGGACATATTTCATCTAGACGAGTGGTTCCCAATCTTGAGTCGCCAAATGTTCTTGGTCCGTAACTCCCAGAAGTCCTTGCCAGTAGAGATAGTGACAAAGGCTTCTGGGAACTGCAATTTGATACAGATTTACTCTATCTAAGTTTGGCCTTCAGCTCATACTGAAGTGTTCTTTTTGCCCTATAAATCCCTAAATGAGTGTGTGTGCCTGACTATTTAATCGAGTACCTTTTCTTATGCAACTAATAGGGTATTGTGAAGAATATAATCTCTTTTGGATATGTTCACACAAAGAATAAATTTGCAGAAGTGCCATTTCTGCAAAGTGGGAATGCTAAGCATCCAGAATGCTGTTTACTGTCTTTAATTGATCCCTATTATTATGCCCAGGGAGTATGGATTGTGTATTTCAGTTGTGCAGTTGGTCATGAATAACTCTTCTATTGAATCACAGTTTTCCACACCAGTTCCCTAGTTTTGCATTGCAGTTGCAGAGTTGCATGACTTCAGTCAATGAGTGCAAAAACATTGCTTTTCTTTCCATATTCTTCAAACAGATTGTTTAAAACTACTGCATTGGGTTTCTGGTTACTTTTGTTTTTCTTTAAACAATACACATCCCTTGAGCTATATTCCATCTTTCCTTTGGGAGTTGTTATAGTCTAAATAAAAGCAAAGAGTAAAAATTAAATGAAAGAATGCAAAACAAACATAATATACATATCCAAAACGATAACTATCTAAAATAACAAAATAGAAATATATGTTAAAATATAGGTACAAACAAGCAGCAGTCAAAGGCAAATTAAAGACTTGTTTGATGTGCTAGTGGTGACTGCCTCAAGCTCTAATCAATCTTTTAAACATGAAAAAGATACCATTCTGTTCAATATTGGACATTTATTACTGTTATAATTCACTGTTGTGTGAAATGGGATTGCATGTATGTTATGGCTCTCTAATAGTCTCTATTTATGATTGTTTTGCAAAATAATGAATGAATAACCATGACTCTCTCCACACCTGAATACCTACATTACTTTGCGAACGTTTTGTTAATTTAGGTGCCTCATTAGCATTCATCTGGAGAAGAGTTGTGGTTGTTGGATTTGCTATATAACTTGTGCCATCTGCAGTGCCAACACCCAGCAGGATTCTGTAGATTTATTCCTATGTTTATGAGGAGTTTTGTATGAAAAGCAGAAGCCAAGAAATTGCTTTCCTAACAAAATAAATCTTAAATAAAACAAAATAAAACCTGTACTTATGATGCTCAGTCACTTCACAGCAGGATTGGGTCTCTCTCTTTCTGTTTTTATGTCCTTCTCATTTAATTATAATTGCAAGCCTGAAATGCTGGATCACCAGCTCCACTGTTAGCGAGTGCTAAATTCTTGCACAGATGCTAGACTTGAGGAAGGATATAATGAATGCAGATAGACACACAGGCAAAACAAGGTAATAAGATGCACTGTCTTATAAGACTATCTTGCTGACAGCAACATCCATATTACTACTTGGTCTACTTGGGCCTCTACGCATTAATCTGAAACAGGGCTTGAGCAGTGATGAGGCAGAAAGAGGCAGCTACCTTAGGGAGCAGATGTTGGGGAGACCCAAATGGATAGACCCTTGGTGCAGTGGAAGATACAGTTTTGTCATTGCTGTTGAAATACATTTCAGCTGTCAGTCTGGTCAACACAGAATTGGAGGAAAAACCATTTCTCATTCTTGGTCTCAGGCAGGGATGGGCACAAAATGAAAAACAAAATGTATTTTGTCGTGTAGTTGCGTAACATGATGACACAAAACAAAACGAAGCAGCATTTCGTTACAGATGAAACAAAATGGTGTTTTTTTAAACTAGAAATGAAACATTTCATTCCATCTGTAAACTGGTCCCTTACCTGCTGGTGTGCCGCCACTGCCGCCACCAAGGCCACCCAGCCAGGCTGGAGAAGGCGAGGGTGGGCCCAGCAGGCCAACTTGGGCCTCCGTCTTCTCCTCCTCTTCCATCATTGCCGCAGCCTCAGGTGATACCGCGGGACCAAGTCAGGCTGAGTGGGCCGGCCAGGGCCTCCTCCTCCTCCACCACCACTGCTGAAGCCACCACTGCCACGGGCACCACTGCAGGGCCCAGCTAGGCCGAACAGGTTGGCCAGGGCCTCCTCCTCCACCAACATTACCGCCGAAGCTGCTGCTGCCATGGGTGCCACCGTGGGGGTCCAACCAGGTTGAGCAGGCCAGCCTGGGCCTCCTCCTTCTCTGCTGCCACCACCGCAATGTGCCCCAGCTGGCCTCAGAGGCTGAGCAGCCCAACGGTAGACTGCCCCTCTGCCGCTGAAGGCCCTGGCTGGCGGGGGAGGCTGAGCAGCCTGGCAGTAGACCACCCCCCACTGCTGAAGGCTCTGGCCAGCCTGAGAGGGTGAGTGGCCTAGTAGTATACTGTGCTGCCACTGCTGTCACCACCACCGAAGGCCCCTGCCAGTGCAAGAGCTCAGAAGGAGGGGCAAGGAGGGGCCCCGGAGCAGGAGGAGGGGTGGGCTGCCCAGGAAGGGGCTTTTCTTCATTTCATAAAAATCATTTTGTATGAATTTTTTTGAAAAAAATAGTATGAGACAAATTGAAAGGGAATGTGTGTGTGTATGGGAGAAACAGAATGAAATGAAATGCAATTATTTCGTTTTGCGCCCATCCCTAGTCTCAGGAATCAAAATGTTTTAAGCTCCCTCTGATCAGGAACCTCTGCAGAAGGATAGTTTGTATGTTCAACTGAATTTATTTAGAATTCTCCACACCACTCAGTGTAGGAAAGAAGAGATAGGAAAGGGCAGAGATATGGAGGAAGAGACTGGCATTTGCACTGCTATGCCTCTTCTGCTCTCTCTGAACGTCTGAACAGGACCACCAAGAGTGGATGGAGACAAATGCAGGGAAGGAGGATTATGCCATGGGCTGTGCTCCTTCATGGTAGGCATAAAAAATTAGTAGAGCATCTAGCTATGTTTAATGAATGGGTATCTTCTACACACATATAGATCCTCAGTTACATGGAGACATCCTACTAGCATGCATACTGTGAACTAGGAATGCTTCACTAGATCTGTTTAGAATGGCAATGAGGTTATTTTCTCTGAAATGTGAAAAATGCCTTAGTTTCTGATGTTCTTAAAATATGTTCTCTCTCGAATGTTAGCCGTCAGCATGGAAATCTGATTCTTTAATAATATCCAGGCAGCAATGAAATCTATTTTATAGTTTTATTAATATGGCAAGACTCACTGCTCTTTTTCCGTATCTGCCAAGCTTAGCATTTTATGTTTTTCAGAATAAAAATACAAATTCAACTTTGATTGGGAAAGAAATACTAAATGAGGTCTAAGTAGATGGGATGAAGTTGAACAAGTTTAAGCTTATTCCAGATAGGACAGTGAAATTTCTGGTCAGCAAAAGGAAGATTAGGGAACAGGGACTCAGCCTCTACTGCATGTGGCTAGACTGCTCCTGCAGACATGGATTTTCAGATTCTATATACTTCTGTATTCAGTCTTGAACATGGACATGTTGATTTTGCATGTAGTCAGAAGTAGACATGGGCACGACCAGAAAAAATGACGTTTCGAGTTTTCGTTTGTCAGAACGGGTCCATTTTGGGTCGTTTCCGTTTGTCACGAAATTTTTCAAAAATTTGTCGTATCATTGTTTCATTTGTCGTTTGTCGTTTCCACCGCGATTTAGCGCGATTTGAATTCCCAGAGCATAGTGGTGTCCTGCAATCAGGGCTGGTGCTAGGTGTTTTTGTGCTCTAGGCGGCAGGCAGGGCGGGGGTGCGGGGGGTGGGGGGAGGTGCGGGCGGGCGTTAGTGGCGGGGGGCCATGGGCAGGTGATGACAGCGGCAGGGGGGAGGCGTGGGCAGGCGAGTGGGCGGGCGGCGGCACGGGCCGCAGGCGGGTGGTGGCACAGGCGGGCGGGTGAGTGGGCAATTAGGATATCACTTAGTTAGGATAGAGGTTCTGTTCTTGGCTTGCACCCCAAATGTGTGTGTGTGCAAGCAAATAGAAGTTGGGAAATTAGAAAATAAATGGTAGTATATAATATATTTTTAAAATAAATCCACACCTCCCACTCCCAGTCGAACCTCCCCCTTTATCCAATATCAGAAAGAAAATCCTCACAAACTGCCAGAGAAGAAATAAAGAATAAACTGCTATTCCCTTCAGCAGACAAAGCTGCAGGGAATCAAAGAAATTATTTTCTAAATTCAGTTCCCTCCCTGCCTGCCTAACTTAAATCCTAAAGCCTCCAGCCTCCCTCCTCAATCTTGATCGGATCACACCAGAACCAGCAGCCAGCCCTCCTCCCTCAACCACATCCATACACCCGGCTGCGATTTCTGGAAGGTGCCTCAGCTTTTTATGCCCTCCGAGACATCCAGAAGTGTCAGTCAAAAACCTGGCAATGCCGTTGGTGGAATGGTTCAAAAAATTTGCATGGTCAAAATCATACCTATGCCAAGTGACCAAAGGAGTGTAATTCTATGCTCTAAACATAGGAACCTGCCTCATATTAAGTAAGACCAATGAGCAGTTGAGCTCATTACTGCCTGCACTGAGTGGCGTCAATAGTCAAGAGAATATTACATGGCCCATTTCAGTTATGGAGTGAACCTGCCATTTTTTGCATGAAAAGAATGTGCTCTATTACTGAGTTATAGCTACCCCAAAGGCAGCACTTGACAATGGCAAGAGGAAAGTCTCCTAACATTTTGGGGTAATGCACACCCACACCCCAGCCTGTGAGCTGCCCCCGCCTTTCCCTGGATCATTTGTCATAAGGCAATGCTTCTTACTATGCCCCCCTAAATGACAGTGGGTTGTTTTCATCACAGGATAATGACACAGCGAGCTCTGCAAAGGATGTGTAAATCTGTGATGTTGAAGGCTGACTTGATATTGTTTTCATGCTCCTTGCAGTCCTTTCTGAGATGTTTCACAAGGTGGCAATGTTGCATAAGATTATTGCCAAAGAAAAAAAATGAAAGAAGGCATAGCTTCTACAGCAGATAAGGGAAGGATGCCAACACACCTGTCACACAGTCAGCCAAAATGTAACCCTTCATGTGCTAGGAGGTTGTGAAACCATAGTAAAGTATTGTAACTGAGCACATGTAGAATGCTTTTCTTTTAGCAGTCCTCACATGGAGCCTCGGCATATTTAGGCTACAGCCCTCACTTTAATCCTAACTTCACACTTTCTTGAAAGCATGACTGCCAAACATAGTTAGGATTGACTTCTGAGTAAAGATGATGAGGGCAGCAAGCATTGATAGAAGAACAGAAAAAAAGTACTATGATATCAAGACCAACATCTTTATTCCTACTGGGATTGTTCATGGACTACAATCCACCTCTCCGGAGAGTCTGTTAGAAGAGTTTATCAATACAAGATCTAGTTTCTTAGAAGAATTTAATCTTGCTGTCTTTTATTATACCACCTGGAAAATGGATGAAAACACAAACAGATCACGACTGATCATCTGGTGATCTCTTGGAAGAAATTAGCGAGAAGCGTCAATTCACTTCATGGTAGCCTCTGTTTCTATTACATATTTAGCTAAATTAGGGCTAAACAACTTCAGTCCCCCAAGTTCAGCCTTCTAGATATTTTTGGACTAGAACTCTCAATTTTCCTCAGCATTGGCTAAGATAGATGCATTACATGAACTTCAGGAGGGTCACCATTTCCCCATTGGTGGGGCAAACTGGATTCCTACTCTCAGCTATAGTAGATCTGTTCAACAAATGTAGATTTTATATGAGTGATGACTTATCAAAGTCTTCTTGATTGAAAATGTCTACTCTATTTCATACTACCAACTAGATTTAGCTCCTTGTATTTCCTGGTAAAATATGCATGGGATTCCATGTTCATTCATTCTTGCCATAAAATGATTACTTCACCTATGTGGCAGAATGGCAGGGAGAGCAGCATGATGATGAGGAGGAAGAGGCGGCTCGGGTGGTGTGAGTGACAGGCGGCACAGCACCACTGCTTTCAGCCCTGGTACCCCACCACTCCTGACACCCTGGGATAAGAGCATTTGCTCTTATCAGTGGATTTTGTTATCCAGAGGGTGGCCTGGAACCGATCCCCTGCAGATATGGGAGCCCTACAGTAATACCAGACCAGGACAGAAAACAAATCTTTTTGATGGCTCTTTAGATTTGGAAATGAACATTTGCCTGTGCTGCAAAAGCAGCATCCCTACATGCTAAATTTCTGAGTTAAATATGGAAGGAGAAATTGGACGTCCCAAGAGAGCAGGTAGAGCTTATTTATTCAGCTGCAATCTTTAATGTATCTCTCTGTTTGTGCAACATCAGCATCTTCATCAACACCAACACTGGAAATTAACAGAAGGGATTGGCAGGGTTTTGTTTTCTCAGCTAGTATGCAAATAGAATTTATGCACAGAATTAGATACACTTAATACATACAAAGAGCTTTGTCTTTCTTTTCATCACAACCAAAATAAAGACCTCTCCCAATATAACGTGTTTCCATGGAATCATTTTGGATGATATTTTGCAATGATTATTTTCATGCTTTGTTTGGCTTTATATGCTACCCAATATACAAGTGCATACGTCATAGTTTTCTAGAACTGTGTTTTTTGGATTGAATCTATAGAGAATGCCTTTGACAGTTCCAATGAATCAATGAGACAGAATATAGTTGCCATCTTTGGTATTCAAAAAGTTTGTTAACTCATTTGGGCGGTCAGACTCCAGTTTCTTGGATATGAGTAGTGGATAGCGAATACTGAGCATACATTTGCATTTTAAATCTGAACAGAAAGAGACTATAGTATGAATACAGTGTGTGTGTGTGTGTGTGTGTGTGTGTGTGTGTGTGTGTGTGTGTGTCTGTGTCTGTGTGTGTGTCTGTGTCTGTGTCTGTGTCTGTGTGTCTGTGTGTGTCTGTGTGTGTGTGTGTCAACTGTAGTAGTATGTAGAGATGAGTATGAACATGCAAAATGTTGGGTTGTGATGGTTCATGGTTCATTGCTATTCATAAACTAGGAACCATGAACTTTCATGAATATTCCAATGAAACAAATCATTGTGTGGTTTGTTGCATTTTTGGACCTATGGGACAGGTAACACAGGAGTGAGAGAAACTAAACTTCCCATTCCCTCCAATTTTGGAGAAGGTTGGATTTCTGCTGCCTGAATTATAGCCCAATGCTGAAAATAGTTCCTTATTTTGTTTCATTCTGGGTGCGTGTATTTCCCTGACGTGCTCCTCAAATGAGCTACACAATGACAGCTTATAGTAAAGAACAGAACAGAAAATACAGTACAATATACATCAAAACAATTAAATAATATAAAATGGATTAAAATACAATGAACTAATTAAAAATAGCTAAAATATTATAAACTGTCTTAATTAAAAATGGCATTCGGGGACTCAGTGATGGTTGCTAAAAGCCTGCCTGAAGAGAGGGGCCTTCAGCTGTTGGCAGAAGGATAAAAGGGAGGGGGCACCCTGGTTTCCCATCTATGCTTCTTTCTATAGGCTACCTTCAGCTGTCTAGTCTTTTAGAAACCTTTTGCCTGGACCTCTGTGCATGTTATGAGTTATGAGTACCTTTGAAAATCTTTCAGAAACCTCCGCTGGTCCAAAATACGTCATCGGGATTTTTTTTTTAGTAGACTTCTGAAAGCCCTATAATTATTGGGGCCAGATTGTTTAAACGATCGTTTAGTCCCACATATACCGATTGCCCCCTGAAATTATTGTCTGGGGCCATTTTGAACACCTCTCTTTCAGTACCACTTTTCTGGTAGTTAGTCAAGAAATATTTGGCACCCCAGTTCGTGAACACTTGTCTGCATGTACTCTTCAGGCTATACTTTGGATTTTACAGTGGCTAGAGAACAGTTGTCTATTTTCTATAGCTTTTACTCTGAAATACTTTTTAGTTTAAAAAAGATCTATTCTTCTGACACTATTCCTTGCTGTTCTTTTTTATTTCTTGTTGCATTTTTATTCTGCTCTAGGTTTTACTTTTATGTTTATATTTTATTCTGTAAGTTTTCAATGTGCCGGCTATTTAGAGAACTGTTGTTATTGGGTGCTATTGAAATGCAGAAAATGAATAGCACTTTCCCATTTGACTCAGAGGCCAATACAATCACACACCACAGTATAATACAATGATACTTGGGTTAATTTATTTTTGCTATTACTTTTGTTTCACTAGCTAGTAAATGTCTCGTCATTCCCTTTACTATTTCATAGTAAATTGTAGGGACAGAGCCATGCCTTCAAGTTACTAAAGCTTGCACATTTCTATGTTGGGCATACTTATCCTCTAGCCAACTGAGACAATAACATATCTTTTCTTTGCAGGAATGATTACTATTATAATTTTTTAGCATGACTTATGGCTGATACGTAATTAATTTCCCCCCAAAAGGAGAACATACTTAAAACATCCTAAATAGTCCCTTTCCTTCAATCAGGTTTGCCTATGATCACAGAGGATTATTTTTTTCTAAAGATAAAAAACAAAAGCTGCAAAAGTATATGCATAAAAGTAGTTTTACTTTAAAAGTACTAAGAAGCACAACTGTTGGATTCTGCCATTCTTCGCTTCTGACAGGATAGCAGGAAATTTAATTTACATCAGGTACACCAGTGTAGGACACAACACATTGTTTGCTTTTGATTTGTTGATCACTGATGATTGTGAGGTATGTAGAACTCCAGGATCCGACAATTTGCCATTCAGGCCACGACAATAACAATGTAAATGAATAAATCAATCCTGCTCTAGGGTCCAAAAATTTGTATAGTTTCATACCCAAAAGATGTTCACAAGCAATGTGTGTGTGTGTGTGTGTGTGTGTGTGTTGTTACAGTCGTGGGTAAGCTGTAGTCTTTAAAACACTTTGCTCTAATTGTTGGGAAAGGAAAAGGCATGGCACCATACAGAAAATGTTTTTGCCTGTTGCCTTAGTCATTGCTAAAACAAAGGCACCTGTTCTTCCTACAAGTGTACAGTAGTTTGATTCTCAATTTGAGGGCTACATAAGACATGATGGGCAGGGCCACTTAGAGGGTTTGATGGTGGTGGTTAGAGTCACCTAGGGAACAATGCAGTAAGACAAAGTACTCTTGCTTGCTGAGGGGGGCAGATCCAATTATTCCTGTAGTCCTTTTCTCTAGGTAGACCTTGGTGACTCTGATGCCCAGTTTACATTATTTTAGTATGTTAAGCTAGGGTTTAGTGTCTTCTTTACATAGCAATAAGGCAATCAACCAGGGTTGGTGACTGAACCAAGTTAGCCTGCAGACTCCTCAATGACATGGCGGGGGAGTGGCAGGGTGGTCACAGTGGCAGCATGGCAGTGGCAGAGTGACAGGAGCAGACCCCCCCTCCCTAGGCATGACCCAAAAAATGAACCACAAACCAGTTTGGTTTCCCAGTTGGTTCACGATAGTTCATGCATCATGGTTTGTGACTAACCACACACCATCATCAACCATCATTTTTCAGAGAGATCCAAGGTTGGGAACCATTATTTACAGCTGTTTTACAAATATCATCATGCAAAGGCTCATTGATGAGTGGCCCTCCCTGAGATTTTATGGCTTCCTATGAAAAGAATTTATTCTTCCAAATATTGTGCAGCCCTTTCTTCTGTCTCCCTGTGGTATTTCCACCCTATTTGGCTTTCTCACCTTGTTTTCTCCTTGTTTTTCATTCAAGAACTCTCATGAGATTGTCCTTGATATTTCTGATGGGGCAAGAATAGCACCTAACACTGAAAAGTGTCATAGCAAGGGGTGGAAAAGAGAGCCTCCCCAAGCTGCCTTGGGTCCTTTTCCAAGGAGAAAGGCGGGGTAAAAATACTCTAAAATAAATAAATAAATATATTAGTTTCTTAACAAGAAGGAGAGGATGTGAGATTTACATCCCTAATCTGTATACAGGATTCACTTTCAGTCCCAGAAGCAATACACACCAGATTCTGACCTTAGGGCGTTTATACACGACCCCTAAACTCTGGGGCAAATGGCTTCCAGCTCCGGAGCTTAAAAATGTTTTCCCATCAGCTCCGGAGGTTACAGAAAATTAAGTGCGACCACGCCCCCATAAGCGCGTCCCAGCGCACCTTTCAAGTACCTGCTCTCAGAAGGTGACAATTCCTTTATGGGGATCTGCCGGGCTCTCCTGGCTTCTTTTTGTTGTTGTTTTTTGCCTCCCGCCCCTTTAAGAGGAATCAGGAAGTGACGGGGGCTCGGAGCAGCTTCCACCGGCACCCGGAGGTAAGCCTTTATTCTTTTGTCCCTTTTAAGGCTTTTCCCCTCCCTCCCCTCACGCAGACAGAAGCAAGGAAGTGCGGAGGGGTGGGGAGGCAGGAAGAGCAACGAATCCCCAAGATCTCTGGTCCGAATTTAAGGGGGCAGCGGATCTTAGGGGTCGTATGAAAAGGCCCTTAGAGAAGTTACTTTTGTAGACTGAAGTTCCCCTTCTGTGGCAGTCTCATTGACTATTAGTCCACGAACTTAACTTTTCTAAGCTCAGAATCTGATGTTGCTATTGGTGCTATTGTAACTGAAAGCGAGTACCATACACATGAAAATAATCACTTCTAACTTTACAACTGATGGAATTGAGAGTTTCTTAGGTTTCTTATGCTCCTTAAAACTGCTGCAAACATTTGCAAAAAATAATTTTATCTAGACTGGATCTTCTTGTTTTTAAATCAGTGACCACTAGTTCCAATCTTTTTATTAGATTTTTTTTTTTTTTAGTGGAAGCAATATAGATGTTACTGTTGCTGACATTTTCTTCGAATGGATTCATTTTTTCTCTGTTTATCGAGCCTTAATCTCTATTTCACATGAAACACCTGACAATGAATGTCACCTTTGCATTGACACAAAATGCGGCACTGGGGAAAAAAAAACTTGTCGGAGGGAGGGAAGGCTAGGCAAGTGATTGCTTTATCAGATGGAAGTCTGGCACAAGGACAAATGTGCTTTTAAAGGGAGGGCAAAATACTAATGTTTGAGGCTAGGCTTCTACATAAACAAAAAGCTTACAAAGTGTTTCATGACACACATTAACAGGACTGTTTAGGAAAGGTTAAGTCTGCCCAATAGCTATGAAGTTCATTTTCTGAAAACGAGTAAGTTTGGAGTGTCTTTAAAATTCATTTTAACATATATTCTGGGAAGTTGCCCCCCACTGACTCATCTAGACCAGCATTGTTGCTGCTTAGTGGTTCTCCAAGTGCTCAGGTAAAAGTAATAATCTTAGTCCTGCACAGCTGGAAGGCAGTTTATGGACCATTGACCCCCATCCCCTGTTAAGGAGGCACAGAAGGCAGTTTCTCTGAATAATTGGTTAAACTTCTTGCTGTCTAAGGGGAGAAAGAAAGGAAGAATCTGTAGGTCTGAGCATATGATGGCTATATTGTTTTAATATTGAGCTCACCTGTCTTATGTTTTGTTTCTGCTGTGGAAGAGCAGCTGGAGATGGTATAGAACTTGGGACATGCATGTTTATGAGCTTCCATCAGCAAACAGCAACAGGGTTGCTCCCTTTCACTAGCAAAAGTTTGTACTCTCTGAATTTCAGTATTGTGGGGTTAAGCCACAGTCAGCCCATCCCAGACTGCATTTGGGGATGGAAAGCAGATGCTGTATTGCTGAGTTAAGATTCTTTCCAGTTGTATGGGCAGAAGAGAAGTGGGATGTGCAGACTAGAGATGGGCACGACCAGAAAAAAATGACGTTTCGAGGTGTCGTTTGTCGGGACAGGCCCGTTTCGGGTCGTTGCCGTTTGTCGCGATAATTTTCAAAAATTTGTCGTTCTGTTTGTCGTTTGGTTGTTTGTGGGTTGGGGTTAGGGTTAGGGTTGGGGTAAGTGGGCTCTGGGAGGCACCTCTCTGGGTGCCTCTGACATCTGACCCACTAAGAAGGGAAGGGAAGCGTTCCGCGGAGCCGCCGCATATTTATTTTTTACATATGTTAGGGTGTGTGGGCGGGTAAGTGGCAGAGGCACCTCTCTCTGGGTGCCTCTGACTCACTCACTAAGAAGGGCAGCATACTAGCGTACCCGTGTACAGGCTAGGGATTGGAAATGGGATAGTGAGAGTGGGCTCTGCAAGGCACCCACTTTGACTCACTAAGAAGGGAAGTGTACTTGCATACAGATCTGGAATAGGGTTGGTGGGGTTAGGGTAAGGGCTAGGGTTAGGGTTACGTTTAAGGTTAGGGTAGGCTATTGGGCTGCACCTCTGGGTGCCTCTGACCCACTAAGAAGGACAGCGTACTGGCGTTTGGGTTAGGGTTAGGGTTAGGATTAAGGTTAGGGTTCGGGTTTGTGGGCTTTTAATGCCCTCTCTGGCACACCCAGAAGCCTCAGTCAAAACCTGGCCATGCGATTGGTGGAATGGCTCCAAAAATTTGTATGGTCCCATCCCATCCCATGGCCAGCCCATCATTGCGCCTGCGCAGGTGTAAAAAAAATAAAAATAAAATAAAATAATATCAATGGAGATGTTTTATTGCAAGAAAAACCCACTGCTGCTACTATAAAAAATCAGGCATTTAAAATACCTAATTTTCACATGTTTCTGTGGTGCTTTGGTGGGTTTTTGGAGCATGATTTCAAAAGAAAAATTGTGGTTGCCATTTTGGATCCCCCCCCCACTGCATGGCAAAAGGAGAGAGACGGCGAGGATGCCCCCCCAGCCTAGTACCAGCAGCCCAGGACAGGAGAGGGGGGGAAGGCCGGGGACCCCCCCAGAAACCACCCCTCTCTGGTAGGTGCCCTCACTGAGGCAGGCATATTTTCGCCTTCTTTTATGGCTGGGAATCAGTTTTTTTTTAATTTTTAAAACTTTTTTTCTGTGCTGCGCCGCTTGGCACCGCACGATCGCCAGTGCCATGATGCCATGAATGACAACGACAAATCAGACCCAATTTATCTTTATTGGGTCGGGTTCGAGCTGGAGCGGAGTAATTGTCGTTCTCGTTCCTCGTTACATAACGAGAACGACGAACGAGAACGGAAACGAGGATTTCGCCGAGTCATGCCCATATCTAGTGTAAACTGCAATTAGAGTCCATCCCTTGGATTCTCACAATAAATAGAGCAAATCTTGCTATATCACATCCTAAGATCCACATAGCATTCCATTTCCAACTGTGGATAATCCATAAGGTTCAGGGGGGACCTCTAACTCAGCCCAGTTCTTGTTTCAAATCAATTTATCTCTCATAATCTTTCTCGATTTGATTTCCTGCAGTTCCTATGCCCAAGATTTGAACGAACAACCACGAAGGGGTGGGGAAGTCCAACATCATTGGTTTTAGGTGCTACTTTTAGCCAGTGGCATAGCTATGGGGAGGAAGGGGGGACATCTGCCCCCGGGCACAGCATCTGGGGGCAGACAATTGGGTGCCAAACACCTCCCCACCCAGTAGCCACAGGAAGGCGTGTCACGGGTGATGTACTAGTGCTAGCATGGAGGGCTCCCTGGTCACCATTGACTTCTATGTGGCACCTTATTCCCTCCCTGTCCCAGGAGGGGAGGAGGAGACAAAAACTGACTTTGTCCCTGGGCCCTGAAAACCCTAGCTACACCTCTGCTTGTAGCTATCATAGGATATTGCATTTCAGAAGACCAGTCCCCTCTCCTCTTAAACAAATAATGCTTCTTTCATGATAACACAGCCCATAGGGAACTGAATTAGAACATTTTCAAAGAATTTTTTTAAAAAATAGCTTGATGTTTCATTGCTTCTGCTTCATGCAGAAGCAATGAAATAAATCGTGCAGCCTGGGATTTAAAATAGAAATTCCATGGTCACTCTTAGAACTCTCAAGGATTTTTGTGGGACATCCTTATTATTGTTTTCTGTCCTGTTGTTTTATTCACTTCAGTGAATAATGCATACAAATACGCTGTCAAGCTCATCCAATTCTATGGAGATTTTAGATCCAGATTTGCTCTAGTCAAATGGCCCAAGCTTAATTAAAAACAACAAAATGTCCTGTGGCACCTCAAATTCTAGCACATTTATTGTGGCACATGCTTCTGTAAGCATGATCCTCCTTTGTCTGGTGCCTTCTGTTGATACATTTCATTTTTAATAGTTATTCCAGCTGTTAAAAGCAAAATACACTTACCCCTTTCTAAACTGCATGCCAAATATCATAGGCATTTAAGAATGATGTTTTACAGCTTGAAGTTAAGATACGAAAAACTAGGAAACACAACAATTAGGCAGTGCTTCCATTGCCTCTTAGGACACAATCTTGCATGCATAGTATTCAAATTTCAAATTCAAATTCCCTGTTCTTAACTTGAATATGTCTTAAATGTTCTGGACTTTATATTGTCCCTCATTATTGTAAACCACTTAGGGTCCTTTTTCAAGGAGAAAGGTGGGGGTAAAAATATTCAAAATAAATAAATTTCAACATGTATTTGCGAGATATTAGCACCGGGGGTAGAGGGTGGGGTGGGGTTCTGAAATACACAGATAATAATGAATGCTAACTATACAGTATAGTAAAGTATAGTAAAGGGGGAAAAGCCCAGAAAAAATATATTAATATGCATTACCAGAACTGACCACTAGAGGGTATAGATATGTTATGTTTAATGTTTAATATTATCATACCACGGTTACTGAATCCACAGATATGGGAGTCCAATTGTATATTCATATTCAGTAAGATGCAGAACATTTCAGAGTGTTATTAAACACCATGCCTTATTGATGCATTTGTTTTAAATCTCATAGTTCTCTCACTGCCCCAAGGAAGATTCCCTCATAATCTTGTGTGACACAGTGAGCATTTATTACATTATTTATTATGTTTTTATCCCCGTCATCTGACCGGAAGGCCACTCTGTAGCAGTACATCACCATTTAAATTATAGCACGAATGTTTAATTTTGATAATCTTTGTATATATTGGTTTAAATTCCCTCCTGCAAATTTGATGTCAAAATGCCCTCTTTTTGTGAGTGAATGTCATCCTTGAGGCTGTTCCTTGTCCCTCATGACCTCCTTTTTGGCAACGGAGCAGGGCCCACCCTCACGAACAGGTATAGTGTTAAAAGGGTTAAGTTACTGAGGAAATTCTTTGAGGGAAAAGTTTGGGTTGCATTTTAGTTGAACAGTGCACTTTTTAAGGACATGAAATCAGGTTGCTAAGAGTTCTGACACTGAAAGCGAAAAATTACTTTTCACTTTAAACAAAATACCGATAATGATGGGTTGGTGCTTCCAAGTCAGTTCTGGTTCAGTTAAAACATGACCTTAGAATGTCCTAGAATTATTGAGGACACTGAAAGTCTCTCGGTCCTTCGAAAATATATTGAATTTTGTCAGTATCCTGCCCTCCTCCCATCTGCCCTTCTTTCACAACTATCATCTTCATTTCTTTTTCTCTTCCTCCCTGCACCCCCAAGGAAGAGGGCAATATGCTTTAACAATGTTGAAATTGTCATGAAATGGAGTAATAAGTGATATATCTGCTAGGCTTAAATGGAACATTTTGACAAGCTCTCCTACTGTTTTTTCGCCACTTACTTATGTATTAAGTGACAACCGCTTATCCTTTTAGAATTGAAACACAGACACCTACGGTTACGGCTTACAGGGCTTTAGCAGTCTACAGGGATAGCATTTAAAGAGAAGAAATTAGAAATTGTAGGGCCACAGCTGTATTGTGCTATTTTAGATGACAAGTGTTTCTCCCTTCTCCCCCCAGAAAACGGGGGAGGAGAAAGAGTCAATCTTTCATCTCAACCTTTACAGTAAAGTTTTTATATGGGTTCTGGCCAGACAAAATAGCTTTCGGTGCTAGAAGGGGACTTTCTTTTATGCTTGACAATAAGATCAAGGCAGCCGCTGAAGGTCAAGCTATGGATTATAATAGCCTGCAAAGGTCAAATGGGTTTCTAGGTGTTATATTTGGAATATAACCCCAAATGCTATTTACTTCCACATCAATTTTTTTCTATTAAAGAAACAAAGATACATATGGTCAATTAATTCTGCTAGGATTCAGCCTTATAGTCAGGCCACTGCAAGAAAAATTAGAAAAGAACACCGAATCATGGCACACTTCAGAACTAGGAATAGCTTTGTAATTGCATACTTGCCTATGCAGGAAATTCCTTGGTATTCTTTTCCTGTGGGTTGTTCATGTTGCTGATGATCTTTTTCTGCTGTGTGAAGTGCAAAAAGTACAGAAGGCATGTTTAAAGGCACTCCCATGGTAAATAGAGTTTTCTAGTTGAGCATCATTTGCTATTTTGGGAATCTGCATGATATACCCCACCTAAAGCCATGACACCTAGTTTTTTTTTATACAAATGTCTTCACAGCTATGAGCCTTAGGACGAGACATTTCAATACAATTGAAATCATAGTTTAGACTTCAGAGAAAGGTGGGAGGAAACAGCTTCATGCCAGCTGAGCCTGGTGAAGCTGGTAATACCTGATGATGGAACCAGGGGCGTATCTGGGGGTGGGGGTGGGCAGAAGGGTACATCTGCCTCAGGTGCAGCAATCTGGGGGCACTTAGAGGGGGAACAGCAGGAGGAAGCCATGCACCCTCCTGGCACCCAGCAGTTCTCCTTTCCCCTACGGCTTGGTGATGGCACCCCCTGCCACCTCTGCCTCTGCGCACCAGGTGAGCAGCGAAGCAGGCAGGCAGGCAGGCATGAGTGGGGTGGCATGGTGCCCTCCTCCTCCTCTTCCTCACCTTGGTGGGAGATGCTTAAGGTGCATGTACTACTGCATGCCCCCTGTGTGCGCATGCGCATGCGCGTGCGTGCGTGCGTGCACACACACACACACACCTGCCCACGTGCATGAGTGCGCACCCACCCACCCCACAGCCGCAGGATTCAGCCCCCCAATGCTGGGTGGGTGCAATGTGGGGGGGGGGCGGCGGCAGGAAGAGCACAAAAATGAACTTTGTCCCCAGGCGCTCCAAATCCTGGCTACGCCTCTGGCTGGAACCAAATATAGTGAATTAAAATGGAAGACTTGCAAGCTGCACTGTGAAACATTGTGCTGTATCTACCCACATGCAGGAAAAAATGCACAGATGCGCAGTGGCAATGTGCACTATGGATATGCATTATTCTCTCATACAGCTATACAGTTAAATTCCTCCCTGAAAAATTACCGTGGACACCATTGTGTTACAGTCTTGTGATTCCTGGCTCCATTACACCACCCTCCCTTTCCCAATGACAATTGTGGAAATCACTTCCATCAGTAGAGCAAATAAATGTCCAATCCAAGAGGGAGCCATCCATGAAGTCTGCTGCCATAGGAGATGAACTGTCCTACAAATTTCATAATCGTTGTCTGCTTGGCATGAGTGGAGTGGGGATTAACGAATATATTAATGAGTGGGCTGATTTCATGAGCTCAGTTAATGGCCTAGTTACTGTATATCTCTCTTCTTTTCAGTCTTTGGAAATGGCTGGATACATTAAAGGAGAAGATTCTCTTTCTTCTACTCCTTAGGAATCTGTAATCCTGGGATGTGAAGAGGTCTGGTTTTAAAAAGCAATGGAAAAAAAAATCTTCTACCGAGTGAACTGCTCTTTTATGCTTGTCATTTTTGAAAAGTATTGTAGATGGTTTCCCCCCCCTCTTGTTAGCAAATTATTAATGTTACATGGGATTGGAAAGCAAATGTTATAGTTGCTAAATGCTAATATAATTGCTAGCACAGATTTTTTAGTCCCAATAAAAATTCTTTGCATGTGATAATGAGTTCACTTTATGATACAGTCACTCTTAAACTACCTGCATCTGATTCACCTGAAACTTCAGTTTAGTTCACAGAAATAGAATGCACAATTGTTTACCTACTTGTACTCATACTTGGACCATCCATGCTCGACAGGAAAGAAAGCTTAATAACTTCCATATGCGCTGTCTTAGGCGAATATTCAACATTACCTGGCAGGACAAAGTTCCAAATAGCATAGTCCTGAATCGAGCTGGAATCCCTAGCATGTACACTTTATTGAAACAGCGACGCCTACGCTGGCTTGGACACGTTGTGAGAATGGATGACGGTCGGATCCCAAAATATCTTCTATATGGAGAACTAATGCAGGAAAAGCACCCCAGAGGGAGACCACAGCTGCGGTATAAGGATATCTGTAAGAGGGACCTGAAGGCCTTGGGAATGGACCTCAACAGTTGGGAAACCCTGACCTCTGATAGCACTGTCTGGAGGCAAGAGATACAGCATGGTCTACATAAATTTGAAGAGGCATTTGTCCAACAGGCAGAGGAAAAGAGGCAGACACGGAAAGAACGAAACTCGAGGACCGGGCAAGAAACAGAATACATCTGCCCCCAGTGCGGTAGAGACTGCCATTCCCAAATTGGTCTATTTAGTCACACTAGGTGTTGTTTTTAGGATCTCTACTCCAGGCATGATAACATAGTCTTTCGAGACTGAAGGATGCCAATGCCAATGACTCATACTGCGTTAAAATCAGGGGAAATTCCTCTTTTAAAAAACTTGTATTTGTTTGTCTGATTGCCTTGCATTATTGTTTTTTTAAAATCTTTATTATTATTTGTTGTTCTTTATTGTGGTGCTTTATGTAAACCACCCAGTTCCCTTCGGGGGAAATTGGTCACGGTATACAAATGCAAAAATAAAAAAATAAAAAAATATAAAGCGCTGTAGAGTCTTTAGTAAGTTTTACCTATACTAAGTCTTTATACGTAAATATGTTGTCTTAGATTAGGTGAGAAGTACATTAATATATTGCAATATATATTCAGATAATGGAAATTAATGGCTGGAATGCTGTCGCATGGTTACACAAATGGCAGAACTCTTAGAGACAAACTGTCGAAAATTAAGAAATCCCTGTAGACTAATCTTGGGTAACTCAGGTGTTCTTGGACTGCAAGTCTCAGAAACCCCATGCAGAAGAGCTAGTGATGAAGGCTTTGGGGAGTTGCAGTCTAAAACACCAATATTGGAAACCACGGATTTAGACCATATCTGTTGCACACTGAATTATGTGATGGACTATGCCACAAGCAGTTTCTATGGACATTTCTTTGCTTATGGCAATTCACATCCAAACATTATACAGTTTGAGTAAGTGTGCAACAGGATCCCAACTATGTGTATCTGTATATACTTTATTTGTTTATATTGTAAACTTGTACAAACTTCTACAAAAAAGCAAAAAGCAAAGTGTTCTGCTTGTATACCGCCCCATACCACTTCAAGTAGTCTATGGACGGTTTACAGTTTAATTACAGTATGCAAACTACACA
>JAHTLZ010000129.1:81471242-81481949 GCA_023846285.1 Phrynocephalus versicolor | reverse complement strand
TCTCAGGCAGGCATATTTTCGCCTGCTTTTTGGGCCGGGAATCGGGGGTTTTTTTAACTTTTAAAAACTTTTTTCTGTGCCGCTTGGCATCACGGGATCGCCGCGATGCCAGGAACGACAACGACAAATCAGACCCAATTATTCTTTAGTCGGTTCGAGTTCGAGTTCTGGTGGAGTAATTCCCGTTACCGTTTCCGTTACGTAACGGAAACGGAAATGGGAATTCCGCTAAGTCGTGCCCATGTCTATTCAGCAGTATGTGGACAAAAAAGTCCCAGAAGTGCAAGCTGGATTTCAAAGGGGCAGAGGAACTAGAGATTAAATTGCATATATGCGCTGGATTATGGAGAAAGCTAGAGAGTTCCAGAAAAACATCTACTTCTGCTTAATTGACTATGCCAAAGCCTTTGACTGTGTGTACTACAACAAACTATGGCAAGTTCTTAAAGGAATAGGAGTGCCTGACCACCTTATCTGTCTCCTAAGAAATCTATATGTGGGACAAGTAACAATGGTCAGAACTGGGTAAGGAACAACTGACTGTTTTAAAACTGGGAAAGGAGCAGAACAAGTTTATATACTGCCACCTTACTTATTTAAATTATATGCAGAGTGATGAGCTGGACTATAAGCTGGACTATAAAGAAGGCTGATTGCTGCAGAATTGACGCTGTTGAGCTGTGGTGCTGGAGGAAAGTCTTGAGAGTCCCCTGGACTGCAAGGGGATCAAACCTATCCATCCTGAAAGAAATCAACCCCGAATGTTCACTGGAAGGACATATTTGGAAGCTGAGGCTCCAGTACATTGGCCACCTCATGAGGAGAGAGGATTCCTTGGAAAAGTCCCTGATGTTGGGAAAGATTGAAGGCAAAAGGAAAATTGGGCAGCAGAGAATGAGATGGTTGGATGGTGTCATCAATGGAACCAGCATGGGTTTGACCAATCTCTGGGAAGCAGTGGAAGACTTGAGAGCCTAGCATGCTCTGGTCCATGGGGTCACAAAGAGTCAGACATAACTTAACAACTGAACAACAACATGTATTATTTTAATTGGATTGTCAATAAAACTATTAACTCATCCCCCCAAAAAATCTTTCATCACCCAATATAGGGCTGTCCTGATTCACTGTTGTCCAAGTCAGTCTACACAATAGCCCTGCTAAATTCCAAGGGCTGATGGCAGGACTGCCATTTTTCATATGCTTATCAGGACAATTTGGTGATTTTTAGTCAGGCTTTTGAATCCCCTTTCTTGCATTTGGAAATTTAATTGCAACCCTTGCAAGAGGTAAGGCTGAACAACAGAGCCTCCAAATGTCAACTAGGGTGAGGTGACATTGCGTTCTTGCTTCAAGTTGTAGGGTGAGGTCAAATCCAATAACTGGAAGCTAAAGTACAAAGTGCTAAAGAATGGTCCATATCTCAGAATAAATATCTATAGATGTAGTTTTAATAAATGCTCTAGATTTTAAGGACAAGTATCATATAAGGATGGGCAAATGAAAATGAAATGAAAAAAATGTATTTCATTTCATTTCATTTCATTTTAGCCCCCATTTTGTTTCATTTTGTTTCAAACATTTTTTTAAAAAAATCATTACAAAATGAAACACTTATGAACCATTTTGTAACTCTAAGAAATTGCTCCCCTGGGTCCTAGAGGCATCAAATTTGGACCTAGGGGAGCCATTTTACCATTCCATTTTAATTTGTTTCATTACAAAACACGGCCTGGCGTTTCATAAGCCTACGAAATGATGAAACAGTGTTTCGTTATTTGTAAACAGTATTTTGTTATTTATAAGGTGCCCATCCCTAGTATCTTATAAATGTATCTCTCTCTCTCTTTTAAATTACTTGTGTAGCCTCATGCTTTCCTGTTTTAGCTGTTGTGTTAGCTTGTTGACCCCACTCAACAGCCCAGGAGAGGGAAGAATGTCAAGAAGCTGGAACGTACCTGTAGGGGACATGGTTTGGGACAAGTTCATGAAAGGAGAAAGAGAAAGGGGAGAAAGTACCCACTGTTAATTGGACGGCAGTAACATTTATGCCTTTCCTCTGTGAGAACAATGGCTCCAAGGCCAGAGTTCGCTCCTTGATACAAAGCTAATTAGAAAGAAGGGGTTTTAGCTCTAAGCGAAATGAGGCGGAAAAAGCGACTCTCTTCTTTGAGAAAGTTCCAAGAAACTCAATACCTGATTGTTGGAGCTCCTCAAAGGGTTTAGAAATTGAAACGTTGGGTATAAATCAGCTAAGTAATGAAGAAGTAACTTAGTTTAGGTTCGCTATCTCTTGGAACTAACCTGAACTCTACATAGGCTCTGGAACAACGCTGAAGTTCTGCCAGAAAGTATTAGCTTACATTTGCTAGCTTTCTTGTTTTCCTTTGAGGTTTTTCTAAAATTGTCCTTACCTCAAAAACATTTTGATTACTTTTCACTGTTTCTCTAATATTTGAACCTTGTTTGGACATTGTTCTTTTACTTTTTGCCCCTAGCACACTTAATAAAATATAAAAACTTAACAGCTGTTTGGTTATTTTGGAGTAAGAGGGTTGTTGGCACACTCAAAACCAGGCCTTGGCTCAACCCTTTACAGGGAGCCAGTTTATTTCTTGGGTATTTTTGCTATTCGTACATTGCAGGGTTGGCATGGAAGTAATAGCACTTCACTGTGGATTTTTGATAATCCCTTAGTTAATCTCTTAGTCAGAGTGAACTAAGGAGTTGGGATGGTATTGGACAGGAAGATTGTCGCCATTCGTCTTGCCCTCCTGGATCTTACCTTCTCCAAGAAAAGTCTGGGCACTGTAGCTGAGTGGTTAGTGTCCCCCCCCCAACACAACAACATCTTAACAGTCTGTTAACCATTGCCTTACTTTATCTTCCATGACCTCTCTTGTGAATTTGCAGATCTGTTTGTGTCTGGAGCACTAATGGAATCAGACAGGGTACAATTTGCTTCTCTTTTTCTTTTGTTCTTTCTTTCGTAAAAGCAAACTGTGCAGGTGTCATAAAGCGGTGAGCTCAGGGAAGACAGACACTTCCTCTGGAACAAAAGACCAGGAACTTACAATCTTAATTGTCGGTATGAACATGGGTTGGTGGAAACTTAAGAGTTTTCTGAATTTGGGGTTTTAAGTGTCTGTGTGTGGCTTAAACCCTTGCTGTTTGCCATCACATCACCAGATTTCTTCACTTGGATGACGCAGAAATGTTTAATGCAAAATTAGGCTACAGGCAATACCTTTATAGCCACTAATAAAAATAAAAAAATTGCAAGCTTTCTAGTGCAAAACATTCTTCATCAAGGCAGGTCCGAAACGTACAAACATGGCAAAATATGTGGAAAGCCAGGTTATTCTTAATGTTCTTGCCTATATGATGTTGCATTTTTGGCAAGATGATGTTGTAGGCAGGCAAGGAGTTTTCTTGGAGGCAGGAAGTAGGAGGGCAGTTGTAAAAGCTGCTTAAGTATTGGATTTTACCTCCCCCTTATTCACACAAAGGAACATGGTTGTTTAGACATCTTATAGCTATATGAATCTGGAACACACACACATAAAAGTATCAGTCTTCTTGTTGCATACCACTAGATGGTGCTGCTGTGTTGTGCTGATTCTTCCGGTCTTCCAAAACATTGCTTTAAATCTCATACCAATACAGAACAAAGGTAACCTTGTATTTACCAAAACTTTAACAATTGGCATAAATATGTATGTATGTGTGTGTGTAATTTGTAGCTTTCAGGAAGATTAACGGTGGGGATGTCTGGTTCGTGGAGCAGATATTATACATATCTTGGGGATTGTCTCTTTCTGCATCCCTGGTGGAAAGAAACTTTGAAAATAATAACAATCAATTACTGGGGATGATATACCACCCACCTCTAAAGCTGCTTTACATGGCTATTTGGAAGATGTGGTTCTGGCAGAAGATTTCAAAGTCATTATAAATCTATTAGTTTAAGCTAGAAATCAGTACTGTTCTCTTGAGGTTCAAGAAGTAAATCTTCCTATTTTGGACTGATAATGACAGAGAGCTTTAAAAAACACTAAAAAGCTTATGTAAACAGAATAGAGAAATAAACTTTATTCATTTGTCATTAGAATAATGCAATTTAAGGTAATATCTATTAATACATTTATTTTTCTCTGCAATAATATATATTTAATCAAGAGCAAACACAACTTTAAGTGGAACACTACATGCACATGTAGACTTTTTTTAAAAAAATCTAATTTTCCTGATGATGTTTCTTTGTTTCTTTTGCTAATTTTGTCTGTACTTGTATTCTTATCTTCGTATTCGTCAATAATATTTGTGTATCAATTGTTTTTCAAGGGTACTTTTTATGTATTTTAATAAATAGATAAAGTTGGATATGCCTATATCTATGCATATATTTGTTAAATTTGTGTCATGCTTTTCTGTTATACGATATACTGTGGTATCTTGTATAAATGAATTAATTTGTTCCAAATGAAATTCTGTTAAGCAAATTTCCTTTATACAAATTTCCCATAGGAATGCATTGAAAGCAGAGTAATCCGTAATCACCACCATTTTTATGTTGTACGGACTCGCCCCATAGGCGATTCTGTTAAGCAAATTTCTCCTGTCTCTGCAACGTTTTATGTTGTACAGATTTTATGTTATATAAACCATGTGTTATATGAGGGTCCACTGTATTATATAGAGCTATCCGTGTTTCATAACTTGTTCAGTCCACAGATCTGGAAGTCCACTTGTTGCAGAATGTCTTTCTGTTTCGTCATTCATCTTAATTTAAAAACACAAATGAAGAAATAGAGAAGAAATGACATTATCTCTAAGAAAATGGTGATGCCTAATGTCACAAAGGTGGGGCCATGAGGAGAGGACTTGAGGTAGGGCCCTCCTCAACAAAATAATCAGAAGAGCCTTTACAAATGCATCAGAACTGGCTTAACATACAAGTGGTACTTCTTAAGACAAATGCCTCACAAGACAGAAAACTTGTAGGAAGAAAACAATTCTGGGAATAGGCATGCTTCACATGACAAAAACTTCTCTATGAGGTACTTCACAAGATTAAAAAAACAATTACACATGTACCTGGGGGGGGGAATGGTTATTTTTGTCTTTATTCTAGCCTCTGGAATGGATTAATCCATTCCCATTGCATTCCTATGGGAAACCACTTTTTGTAAGATAAAATTTTCGTAAAACAAAGTGACCCATAGACTCCAGAACAGATTAATCCATATTCGATGCATTCCTATGGGAAACCATGTTTCATAAGACAAAATTTTCTTAAAACAAATTAAAACACAGAATGAGTTAAATTTGTTTTAAGAGGTACCACTCTATTTTGATGTAGGCAGCGTAATGCATATTACCATCAGAAGAGGACATTTCCCATAAAGCCATTAAATCCAAACAGTAAAATTAACCAACCATATCACTGGAAAAAATGTCAGAAACCATGATTCTGTAACAGGATCCCATATTGAAACATCTTTGCAGATTTAATGTTGAGTGCTGGTTTTGACAGTTAAGCAAAACACAATTTGTCTCTTCTGCATGGCCACTACAAGGGAAATAAAGCAGATAAAACATTCCTCTGCTTGTCAACATTCATACTTCATCAGCTAAATCCTGCAATAATTGTGTGCTGGAGTGGAACTCCTTGCCACAGGATGTGGTGATGGCATCTGGCCTGGATGCCTTCAAAAGGGGATTGGACAGATTCCTGGAGGAAAAGTACATCACAGGTTACAAACCATGATAGGGTTGTGTAATCCCCAGGCTTAAAACCGGGGTACTTCAAGGGCCAGATGCAGGGGAGTGGTATCAGGAGACAGATATCTAGTTTCGTGCGCTCCAAGATGCATTTGGTGGGGCCACTGTGAGATACAGGAAGCTGGACTAAATGGGCCTCTGGTATGATACAGCATGGCTCTTCTTATGTTCTTATGTTCTTATGAGTATTTCCCCCACTCCATTCTCATATGGCTGGGCCTCACGTAATAGATATATTACATTAGTTTGACACTCTTAACTCTTGGATTGAAGGTGAGCCTAAATAGACTGCCATCCTATACTTGCATCCCTTAAAGTAAAGGACACTGAACTTCTGATCAGACATCACAGGGATTTCACTGGTAGTTAGTGTGTTAATCTGTGTATTTATTGTACTTCTACACATAAGAAACAGCCTTAATCGGTAAGAAAAAGTAGTATCAAGGGATCTGTCCAGAAGCTGGTTTTGTTTACCAAGAACCACTGACCATTGACCCAGAAGCATATTTGCTTGAGTTTATAATTGAAACATTCAGTTATTCGATTATGCTTAATTAGCATTCAATTATGCTACAACTGAAACACATATTTACAGATGTTTCCATAGTCCGCTTCCCCACCCAATCAAGCAGGTCACTTTTCATGTACTAGAGATAGAAAACTTCTGTTGGAGAAAATAAAAATCTTTAATGCAACCTTATGCTGTGATTCAGTGGGAAGGAGGCTTCACAATCAGATATAATTATGCTTTGCCACTAACCTATTAGCAAAGTCCCTTTTCCTGGGCTTGAAGCAAGCCTCTACCTTCCAATCCTGTTTGTTTATTATTTTATTTTATTTTAGAGTATTTTTACCCCGCCTTTCTCCTTGTAAGCTTCCATTGTTTGCTCTTTCTTCTTCTTCCCTGATGATCAACTTGAACAGATATGTACAACTCTTCTTCTGATCTCTTTGGCTGTGTGGTCAGATATTCACCTCCTTTTATTCTTCTGATTGTAACTGAAATTCCAAAACTGTGAGTACAGATATTTTTATTTGTCTACTTAGACTACTTATAGAGTTTTTTATATATATATTCAAAGGACTAGTCACTGTAAGAACAAAACGGGCTGGGTGGCAGCTAGGATTTTTAGCTATTTTCCACCGCATTTCTTCTGTGCTGCAGCTAACGTTTGGTACCTTATGCTCTGCTAACTAAGAGGAACTAACTAAAAATCCCTCTAGTAAATCCATCCTAAATCACTTACCAGACATGCTCACTAAATCTGTACTATCATTTCATTCCAGGCTATGCACTTCATTATTTCTCCATCAGAGCAATTTAATAGCTATCACACCATACAAAGATGGAATTTAAGGTATTAGATGATTCTGGGAATGTAGCTCAGTGATGCCGCCGCCCCTGAATACCATGCAGACTTTTAAGTATTCTGAGTGTATCTCATTCTGTGATTTCATAAAAAGGCACTGCACCTTTCAATTTAAATGCCTGAAGAAATAAATGCCTTTGTCCAGTGCTTTTGTTTTGAGGTGATTACAGTGCTTTGCCACAGCATATATAGGCATTTTGGGACAAAGACTAGCATCAAGTCATGGGAGATCTTGTGAAGAATGGTTCCACCAGAGAGCTATTTAGGATAACAGCATGTCTTTATTCATTTTAGCAAGGACGGTCCTTTGTTTGAAGGCTGCTGGAGAACTAGGGTTGTAACTCTGCCTTGCTTCAGAGCACCAACATTTACACAGCACCAAAATCTAGAGTTGTGTCTTAGAAAACTAAGTGGCAACATTTCTCAACCCTTTCCCTTCCCCCCCCTTTTGTTGTTTAAGTCTCAACTTCTTTACCTTTGGGGAGTGTAGCACCTTCTTTTTCTTTGGGGATGGTGGCGGCGGAATGACCCTGTATCGTGGCAAGTGGTGGGTAAAAGGCAGTATTGCTCACCTTGGTTATACTAGTTATGGCTTTTCATTGGATAATTCTCCATATGATGATGTCCACTGTTTGAGCCACTGTCCAGTTCAAGTCTGAGCTAAAGCTGTAAGACACCACAGAGAGCACCAGTGGTGCCAGGCTCAGCAGGCATGGAGGCCGTCTGGCCACACTCTCCTGCACTCCCGTTGCTTGCATTATAATTTTATTTGTTATAGAACTGTTTCTCATGCTGCAGTCTTACATGTAAATTAGCATATTCATGCAAATCAGTATCTTTCTTTCTCCTCCTCTCTGGTGTTATGTAAATTACCTTGAGAGAGATAGCCTGATGCCACCCAGTTCTGCTACCAAAGCAATTAAAAAAAAAACCAAGCAGATGCTTCCTGGTCTCTTCTGTTGTTTCCAGCTGCCTTCGTCTAAAAGGAAAGGTTCTAAGATTTGGTAACCCGGCTTTGTAGTCCCATTGGACTCGCCATCCCTTGAACTGGTCACTGGTGAGCAGGGTTGTGCTACAGCTGCGTGATGGCCATGGCATGGCTTTTTAACTAAGGATGTTTTCAGTAGGAGAGACAGTGTGACATAATGAGGCGAATGCCAGGCTAAGACTTGAGAGATCAGGGTTCAAATCCCCATTCAGCCACAGAAATTTATTTGGGGTGGCAATAGCAAAGCACTCGTTGAACATCTTCCTTACCTTGCAAACTGTAGTGCATTCACGAGAGATGGGCACGAAACGAGCAATTTTTCATTTTTGTTTTCGTTTTTTTCGTTTCATTACGTAACGAAAATGAAAATGAAAGTTTTTCAAAACAAAACAAAAACGGAAACGAAAAAGAAAAATTTTGCCATGTTTTTCATTTTCGTTGCGGCAAATGCATTGAACTGAAAAGAATGCTAACGAAACAGCAATTTTTCATTTTTGTTTTCTTTGTTTTGTTTCGCAACAAAAACGAAAATGAAAAATTTGCAAAAAACCCAACAAAAATGAAAACGAACCAAAATGGACCCCTAAACGACCAAACGACAAACGAAACACCATTTTTTTTGAGTCGTGCCCATCTCTAGCATTCACCATTAAGTTATGAGCAGGTTAGAGAAAGGCTGGTACTTGTTTAGGAAAGCCAGGCTCCTGGGATCTGCTATCATATGCGTGCATTCTTATATTCATTTGCCGCTTGCTTCCTATCATTGCCCCCTTTGTTTATTTATGACCTTTATCAAGTTTATTTCCCTCAGCTCATACAACTGGTCTCTTGTCTAGGCACCATCTAGAGCTCATCCTGCGTCCTACCTTTCTCACAAATGATTATTCCTCTTCTGCGTAGGATGAAGCCATTGCATCATGCAATGGAAAAGACCAAGTAATAGTAACAGAACCAAATTGGTGTGGCTATTGTAGGTAATGGGGTACTTCATTTGATAATTTATGGAATTATTTTGTAAAGTGCTGGAATCTTCTTCCTAATGCCCTTATGTTAGGGATTGCAGCCGGCACCTAATAGAACCACATAAGTGCTCTCCTTTCTGAAGAACAAAGCAATGTATTTACAGTATATATATAAAATCCTCAGGAGCAGAAGAAGATCTTATATAATAGTACATCTTAACTAATGCCCAAATGACCCAGGCATGAAGGGCATTCATTAAATCATGATGGTGGCACTTGAAATCTGCACATTCCATCATCATCATCATCATCATCATCATCATCATCATCATCATCATCATCATCATCATCATCATCATCATCATCATCATCATCATCATCATCAATAATAATAATAATGGAATAATCTTGTGGGCTAAAAATAACTTTTATAGAGAATGTCATATGTAAGCAACCCCGGTGCCTTTGTAATACACCCACCTCCTTGGACATTTCAATGATCAAGGGAAAGAGTATCTAAAATGAAACTTCTGCTCTTTCCTTCATACTAATTGAATTTCATTCTATAACATTTACTGACACTAAGAGAGAGACTGTATAATTACCTTCCTTTTTTCCTCCTCAGATTTTTCTCCTCCTCTATTTTAAAACCCATTGTGTGGTTTCATTTCATCAGAGCAAGGAATAAATCTTTTGTTAAGTCATAAATTATTATTCCAAATACACAAAGAGCATCTGAAGAAAAGAGGTCAAGAGAAACTTAATGGGATTGCCGAATTTCTCTGCGTTGCCCGGTTAAAAACAAAGAGGATACATCAGCATTTGCTAACATGGTCTCTTTTGTGGAGAAATATTCTTATCTGCTGGCACTGCTATGTGGGACTATCAGTGCTTGCCGGAGGGAGGTTTTGCCTATTGAGAAAAGGAAAACGTGCTCTTCAGAGAATTGGTCATGGTATGAAGTGAAATACAGTGGTACCTTGTATAACGTAATTAATTCGTTCCAAATTAAATTACGTTATACAAGGTTTACGTTATACAAACCCTATTTTCCCATAGGAATGCATTGGAAGTGGATTTAATCCGTTCCAATGCATTCCAATGGCGCAGGGAATTCCCTCCCCCCCCACCCGGCACAGGGAATTCCCTCCCCCCCACCACCCGGCGCAGGGAATTCCCTCCCCCCCGACCACCGGGCGCAGGGAATTCCCTCCCCCCCGACCACCCGGCGCAGGGAATTCCCTCCCCCCGACCACCCGGCGCAGGGAATCCGACCTTCGGGAGCCGCAGCCGTCCAGCCGGCTCACCAACGACGGCGCCGAGTGGGGAAGACCTCCAAACGCCGGCTGAGCGTCCGGCGCCACGAGGCGGGCGCCATCTTGAAGGCTGCAGCGGCGGCAGAACCAGCACCGAGGCTCCGCTCCCTGGTCGGGGCCTAGCCGGAGCAGTTCGGCTTGGCCCGGACCAGCGGGAGCGGAGCCCGGCGCGCCACGTGGACGTTGCCCAACCGCCTCCCCCCGACCGCTGCTGCTGCGCTACCGCGCAGCACAGCTGACGGTCGGGGGAGCTTTGCCAGGCTCCCCGCCTCTGCTGCTGCGCTACC
>JAHTLZ010000129.1:81390520-81468043 GCA_023846285.1 Phrynocephalus versicolor | reverse complement strand
TTATATTATATTATATTATATTATATTATATTATATTATATTATATTGGTTTTTAGCATAGTCTCTATCAAAACTCTCCTTACAAGAATGACTGGTGAATACACAAATGCCTAAGAACCATTGCCTTTGGGTACTGGACGTGCACATCTGAGTGCCCTGTTCACCTAAGAAAACTGGGCCCTATCACCAAATTTAAGTTAACTCCTTCTAAAGGCTTTTGTTTCTAAACCATCACCACCAGCAGCGTGACACCAGTCACAACAGTGAAGAATTGACTGTGCATCTAGTTTGTGATACATAGTATATGGACTATGGGTGCTTGAAAACCATCACAGTGATTGCTTCCAGGTCAGCAGCCTTTGATTCCTCGAGACTGCATCTGCTTGGCCAACAACTGGGAGCACAGAGTAGACCCTTGTGACATCAAGAAGTTTGGTCCCTGTGTAGCAATGGCTCAATAATGTATCTGTGTGTCTGCTGGGCATGCTTACTCAAGGACTAAAATAGGTACAGTAATGTGAATTTCTTCCAGTACCTGCTTGACAAATACTATGAGCACAACATACATGTATACATAATTACACTTTTGTGCTAAACTCTGGAGCTCTGTCATCAGAACTGTGTGATGATGGTGATGAATGGGCAGCAAAGTGTTACAATCATCACACACAATCAATTAAATCTATCACTTCCTCCAAAATCACTTGCCCTGAGATGTGGCTTTCTGCCTGGTCATCCAGAGAAGCCTACAATTTCCAGTATCTGGAAGTTGTGTCATGGCAACTGGACTTCTTTTTTATTTCTTCTGATATTGGAAAGTTCCACTATTCATCCAACCAACTTCTCTCAACAGAGGTGGGGGACTCAGGCACAATCTGTCTGCCGCTTATCATGCTGTTCTTTCATCAATCCCCAAACAAATGAAAAGCACTTCACACTTCCACCAGCAAGGCAACAGCTAATGACCCATATTTAATGGGTGTTAAGAAGGGCTGCATAGGTGGGACTTTCACACACCACAGGCCACTGTCCACCTAATGAGCCTATTTAGGCCAGGGTTTTGTGAAAGCAAGGTGAACTATAAATTGAAAGCCTTGCTACTAACTTTCCATGGACTGACAAATCTGCTTGGATGAGTAGTGAAACGTTTTGATCTCATAAGAAAAGAAGAAGTCTAGTTGCCATGACTCTACTTCCAGATAACCTCACCTTGATGACTGAGAATCTTCACCTACAACTCCCAAAGATTCCAGCCAATGCTTTGAGGCCACTCAACCCTAATCACAATGCTGAGGTTCTTTTTGTGCATCTCCTTTGACCTTACTCCTTACAGCAACTTCTGGAAGCAGCAGTCTCAGACAGCACTAAACAAACTAGCCCATTTAAGTTGAATTGTAATTCCAAATGCTCTAATGTGCATTTATTGTTTCCATTGGCTTTAGCTTCCTGAGATCCAAGTTGTAGTAGACACATGTTATTTTCTCTACAGGGGAACCTCTAGAAGTTTCTGTTGGATTTCTTTTTTGTGTATACCTCTTCATTGTTCATGAATGCTATAGGGAGGAAAGAAGGGTCAATGGTTAAAATGGTGGAACAATAAAACCCGGCCAGATAAATCACTTAGAATCATGGAGTGTCATCAGACAGATAGGGTGGGACTAGTTTAGTCCAGTATGGCTAACTCTGACTGGTGGTGTCTTTCCAGGTTTTTAAGCAGAATACTTTCTTAGATGATCCTGGGGACTGAACTTAGGACTTTCTGCATTCAAAGAATGTGTTCTGTCAGTGAATGATGTTTCCTCCCCAACATAGCATCTGATATCCTCTAGTGGTTAGCCATCCAGGTGCTAACAAATTCTGACCTTGCTTCGTTTCTGAAATAAGACAAGACTCAGAGTATGGTGGAATCTGGTGGCATATGATAATAGGCAATGACTACTATGGCTTAGGAATGAAGAAAGCATGAGTCCAACAGTACCTCTCCAATATTTCTTCCCATTCTCCACCATGGTAACAGCGTGGTTCTGTCTTTTAGAATACATTTACAAAACCAAATAGGCAGACTGACTCCTCACTAATGCAAAATAAGCCAAAGAACAGAATGTTTGGTGCACTACTTTCTGTTATGCTCCTAAGTCCACAAGGCTGGCATTTTCAGTAACTAAAGTAAAGGGAAAACATGGTTAGGATACAAGGTTGATGGTTGAATTATTAATTCCTTAAGTGCCAATATTTTTCATTTGCTTACTACCCAAGGGCATGGGCTAATGCTTGTAGGATCTAGGGACTGGGCATCCTTAATTGAGCAAATCATGAGTAATGGAGGTAGAAATGGGGCTATAATATTCTGACAGTGTGCAGCTTCTTGGTGGTAAATGGAGAAGATTATAGTCACTACCAGTGGATAAGCTGGTATAAGATGGCTTCTCATTGGAGTGTGGACTACGAACCAAAACATCACTGGTTTCAGTCTCAATTTAGCCAGTAGGCATTGCCATTCTATGAGCATCTGCTTGCAATATGAGATTACAAGACTGCCCTACTGGATAATCCTTCTCTCTCCACCCCCTTTACCCAAGTTCTGGATGGTAATGCCCAGATCTGTTCAGTACAGTCTTGTGCACATTGATGGCCCTGCATAAGGGCCATGCTCATTATTTCTATTATATACTGTAAATGGCACACTCAGGCATATTTTTACAGTGTGCTTTTGAAGGTTAGTTTAGCAAGCTTTGGAAGATCTCATTCCCATAAGTCTGGGTGCCTGTGTTGTGAAATGAGAAAATTAGAATGGCTCAATCCCACTGGGAAACCTTAGCAGATTCCCTGACGAAATAAGAGTATGAAAAGGAAAAAATAATCAACATACTAAACTTGATAGCAGTGCCTACTGGTTAAATTGAGATGTAGTGTTGGTTTAGTCCAATAACAGCATATAATGGTGAAGTAATTTAGGATCTCCATCACAGATATATCTTTTCATGAAATTAGGAAGTAGGATCCATTTGACTAAGAATTCTTGCCACATTAAGAGGCTAGCTAGATGCAATGTGGATGTATCTGCACCACACTGGATCCTCACTGAAATGGGGCTCCACATGTACCACACACCTAGCATTATTAACCTTACACTTTGAATGGTTTTGGCATCAGATCAGTTTAGCAGGGAACAGCTCATGTTTGGGGAGTGTGAAGAATCAATTAATTTTGGGGGTGCCGGGGTTTGCCAAATAACACTACAGGTGTCAATAAAACATTCATGGTAAAACTAGCATGGATTGGTTACCTCTGCATAGAAAGTGACAGATGGAATGTGCTTTTTGTCTACAGAATAACAATGGACAAATCTGGTAGTTTCCCTTTCCCCCAAAATTCAGGTTCTTTCAGTCCCAAAGATGTTTTCCTCTTTATGATATCATATGCTGATTTTGTTAAGTTTTTATCCTAAATGAACCAAACAGAACCCTTCTTTTACAAGGGTCCAATTAGAGAGGGAAGTTGTTTTGGGTCAATTGTGAGGTGCCTCTTTTTTTCCTTTTAATCGGCAAGTGACATAGCACTGAATTGATATAGCAACTTATGAAACTGTAATGCTCACCTGATGTAGCAAGAAACTGGGAAACCAGAATAAAAAATATTCCAATGAAAAACAAAGGTGCTCATTTGAGGAGGATATTCTTATTTTAGTGACATAGCCTTCAGTGCAATGTAGTATCTAGGTAACTACTGAATGGTCAGCTTGACATCAATACCAGGAAAGATTCTGGAAGAGAACAGTAAACACTCATTTTGTAAGCTCTTGGAAAAGGGCATAGCAGTTTCTAAGACCCAGTATGGGCTTCTCAAAAACAAGATAGGACAGACTAATCTTATGTCTTTATTTGATAGATCATGCTAATCATGACTCAACAGTGTGATGCAGCAACAACAAAAGGGAATGCTACACTATAGTGCTGTGGTGGTGACACCTTTGGCACTCCAGATATTTTGGAGTACAATTCTCACTGTACTTTGTCATTGGCAATCTAGGATTGGAATTCTGGGAGTTGTAGTCCAAAACATCTGGAATGCTAAAGATTCACCACCACTCCTATACCATATTGACATAGGTGTAGAGTCCACACTATATCATAATGTTCCCATTGTGTACAGTGTCCAGTTCTGGCCACCACCGTTTAAAAACACAGACTGAGAAGCTTGTGATGGAAGGTTGAGGGAACTTGTCATATTTAGCCAGGAGGAGAGAAGGCTAAGAGGTGATGTGCCTTCAAACATTTGAAGGGCTTTTGTGTGAAAGGTGGGCTGGGCTTGCTTTTTTGCAACTTGGAGGGGGCAGGACCAGAAGTAATGCATTTCAGTTACAAGAAAGGAAATTTTGACTAAGCATTAAGAAGTATTTCCTAACAGTGAGAGCCACTTAACTTGGCTGCCTTGGTATGAGGTGCGTGACAGTTCTCTTTCTTGGAAGAAATTTAAGCAGAGGCCATACCTGTCAGGGATGCATTGATGCTTTAGGTGTGGGTTTCTTGTATTGGCAGGGAGCTGGGCTTGACCCTTGGGCTACCTTTCAATTTTATGATTCTATACCTACACCCCCCCCAGTCATCTAATCAAATGTTTCACCACTAAACAATCTCTCCTGGTTGGGAGAACTCGTAGCTTTCCACATATCTCAGCAGTAGAGATGGGCATGAATCGAAAAAATGACGTTTTGGTTTTTCATTTTTTGTTGAAAGTTCATTACGGTTTGTTTTTGTTTTTTTTGTGAATTTTTTGAAAAAAATTTGTTTCATTTTTTCGTTTTTCATTTTTACCTGCTTCTTGCGCGACTTAAAGCATTTCCGCATGCAGACATCCCCCAATGCCCCAGACCAGAGGGAAAACACTAAAAAAATGATGCTGGCGGAGACACAGTATAGACTATGTACGCAGGGAGGCTGCAAAGGCAGTGGCGGGCATTGCCCAGGGCGTAAGGCAGCTGCAGAGTGACTGCACTGCAGGGCAGGGGAGGGTACTCACCAAGAGGTACACACACACACAGGGAGGCTGCAAGAGAAATCTCTTCTTTCTCTCCCCTAAGAGCCAGGCTGCAGCCAGCAGCAACACAGAGACACACACCTGCCTGGCTGGCCTAAAGTAACGAGTCACAGAGACAGCAATCCCACTCTAACTCCCACCACAGACTGCAAGAAGGACGGGGGCTGCCAAAGCTTTTTATGCCCTCTGTGGCTGCCACACCTACCCAGTCTGCAACCTGGGCATGCTATTGGTTGAAATTGTCCAAGAATTTACATGATCCCATCACATGGCTTGCATCCATCTTGTGGCTGGAATCCATTTTGTGTCATCCTTAAAGGGAAAAGAAAAAATACATTGCGATGGGAGAAAGACAAAAACAAATGTTTTAAGGACTGCAACCCCCTGGTAGGTAATAATTTCAAATAATTATCACTGCGTTTTTACAGATGTCCAGGGTGTTTTAATACCCAAGAAATCAATATTAGGCATCTGGGAGCCATTTTGGGTTGATGTCCCCTAACTCCCCTTAAAGGAAAAAAACAAATACAGCGATCTGAGAAAAGACATAAATGCACGTTTTAAGGACCCCAACCCCCCTGGTAGGTATTATCAGGCAGAATAAATAATTATTGCTGGGTTTTTACAGATATTCAGAACCTTTTTTAACATTTAAAAACAGCTCATTTCATTGTGTGTTGCTATTAATGGAAACGAAACGTAACAAACCTAATTTTCGTGGTTCTGTTTGGTTCGTTCCAATTTCGTCACAATTTTATTATTCGCTTTGTTACATAACAAAGTGAATAACAAATAACGGAATGAATTTTTTTTCATTTCGTGCCCATCTCTGCTCAGCAAGCATATTCAGGCAAAGATGTAGCACAGTGCAGTAAGTAGCTTCTTCTCTAGCAGATTTTTTTTTTTGCAACAGCTACTTACTCACTTGTTGGAACAGTCTATTCCAACGAATGAAATAGAATGACTGAACTCTGTTAAAACTTGCAAGTTGGTATATCACAGCTGGTAGCTCAGTTATAAAGGGTATTTCACACAAGTATATAGCTGTCAGCTTTAAAACAAGACTTGTCAGTGGATTGAAAGAAAACATTGGATTCCTTTTCCCTGTGTGCACTCTCTCTTTCTCTGCCTCTATATTATGTGGCTTCTTTAACATTTATGATGAAAAGTTGCTTTTGAATTGCTTCTGAACTGGAGTACCTCTCTGTGTGAGCAAATTCTCATTGTCAGCTAGGCGTTTTGCATTTTATTTCACACGTGTGATATGGAAAATGCCAGTTTATTTCCAGTCAGGTCTTCCTCCCCAACAAACTCATCATTATTATTTAGCCTTTGTATCTTTTGATAACATTATAAATAATAAATTTCCCGTCTTCTTAAATCTGTAGTAAAAGAAAAACATCAGAAACTATGAGACTGCTACATTATTTCTTCAGTCTAAGTAGTAACAGATTGCACTAGGTTGTGTGGAGGAAAAGAAAGGGGGGGTACCCTGTTAATGATGGAGTAATGAGATAAAATTTGTCCTGAAAATGTGTAAGTACCCAAACCCACAAGAGCTTGAACTCTAAATTTTAGGTGGGATGACACAAAAACAGTTTTAGAGAGAATACTGTGCAGTTTTCTAGATTGTCATGGTTCTAAATTTGAGCTGCACTTTGAGCAGAAGGGAAAATTGTAGGTAGTACCAGTAGTACATAACTGGTAATTTGGGTCTTGGGCTGTTTGTAGATGATGTGTTTTTATAGGAGGGACAGTAGTGGAGACAATGATGATGAAGTTTACCATTATCTAAAGAGGAAAGGATAATGAGGTATTGCTTGCCCCTGAGCTGTTTGAAGATGTTAATTATTTGGATAGCCTTGGGGACAGGACCCTTGGGTTGAGAATACTGCTCTTCAATGCTAGATCAGTGAAAGGGAAAACAACCAATCAGGACCTGATCCTGCCTGAGAATTATCCAGACTTGGTTGGATGAGGCTGTGTGTGTGTGTGTGTGTGTGTGTGTGTGTGTGTGTGTGTGTGTGTGTGTGTGTGTGTGTGTGTGTGTGTGTGTGTGTGTGTGTGTGTGTGTGTGAATCTCACTCATCTTTGTTTACCAGGCTTCTCTGCAATAGCAGGCAAGACTTGGGGTGGTGGTGGTGGGGAATGTGGAGTTGCAGTGGTCTATTGTGGTTCCATTTCTCTCACCAGATGCCACATTCCCCAGTTCCCTGGGTTTGAAAGTAAGTTTCTAAAAGTAGGAGCCTGGGACAAAATAGGTTTTCTGTCCACCCTGTGGTACAACAATCCCCCACCAAATAAACTAACTGAGCTGGTATCAGAGGTGGCGTTGCAGTCTTCTTGGCTTGTCATGCCGTGGGACTATAAGATCTATGCCAAGGCACCTCTGTTGAGGGTTTCTTAAGACTTCATGATCTCTGTGATGACCATGGGTCTGTCTTAAATGGTCTGTGTCCTGCACTAATGCCACAGGGCCCACTTTGGGCCTGGTCTTCTGTAGCATGGTATATATTGGTGATCTGGGTGGGAATTTTCTGTATTTTCATTGTTATGGACATACCATTATCTGGTGCAATTTGGAGCCACTGGGACTCAAAAGTCATAGAATCATAGAACAGTGAAGATGGAGGGAGCCTACGAGGCCATAGGATCCAACTACTTGCTCTTGGAGGAACACAAATCAGTGTTTGTAGAGGTAGAGATCAGATAAGGCAACCTACCCCAGAAGACTGATGGATCCAAATGGTTTTGTGGCTGCCCTTGGGTAGTTTCTGGTCACCTTAACCAGTGAGTATATTGAACCCCTGGTTGAACTCTGCAATGAAGAAATGGCAAAAGCCATCCACATGGTTGCTCCTAATATCTCCACTCTCAAAGTAGAGCCAAATTGGCTGCCTGGTTTACCAGGGAGCTAATGAAAATGAAACGAGTTGGCTGCAGATTTGAGCAACCATGACTGAAAACCAGGAGTGAATGTCATTTTTTTAAAAAAGAGAGAGCTAGGGCCAATTGGAAGACCTATTGGAAGGAGCAATGGAAGGAGCAAAGAAGTCCTTCCTCTGTCCTCTCATTGCATCTTATTTTATTTTATTTATTTATTTGATTTATATACCACACCATCTGACCAAAGGTCACTCTACATGGAACCACCCAGGAGTGCTTCTTTGAACAATCAAGGGCCTGCTACATGCTGCACCCCTGGAAAATATTGCAGACTACACTGGAGTTTGCTGTGAAAAAGTTGCTCAGATACACTTTGACATGGATGCTGTAGTTGACTGTAAATGTAACTATGATGCCTGCTTGCCCTGTATTAATAGATGAGTTTCAGTTTCTGCTATGTGGTTATATGATCTGAACCCTTGGGGAGGTGAGCACTACCACATGCTTGCTGGATCCTTGCCCTTACTGCCTCATAAAAGCTGCCAGAAAGGGACTGGCTGATTTAGTAGGATGAGGAGTGAAAATCTCCTAGCAGCATTGTAGTATTCCAGCATGCTTAAAGGAGGCAATAGTAAGACCACTGTTTAAAAAAGCCTTCATTGGATCCCACAATACTAAATAATTACTGACCAGTATCTGATATCCCATTCTTGGGGAAGGTGCTAGAGCAGGTTGAAGCCAATTAGCTCCAGAGGTTCTTGGATGAGACAAATAAGTGGTGGCGAACCTTTGCCACTCCAGATGTTTTGGGTCACTACTCCCACACTCCTTTGTCATTGGCAATACAGGCTTGGAATTCAGGGAGTTGTGGTCCCAAACATCTGGAGTGCCAAAGGTTTGCCACAACTGATTGTAGACCCATTGCAGACCCATTTCAATCTCACTTTAGGGCTGGTTATGGACCAGAGACAGCTTTGGTCACCTTGGTAGATTACCTATGCCAGGAACTGGATAGGAGATCTGTGTTCCTGTTTTATTTATTTATTTATTTATTTATTTATTTACAAAAAAATTAGCTGCCCCACTACCAAATGGTCTCTGGGTGGTTTTGCTAGAAATCTGTGCTTTCAATACTATTGACCACAGTGTCTACCAGGAGTTGTCTCTCTGGAATGGGAATTTGGGGCACTGCTTTACATTAGCTCCAGCCCTTCCTGGAGGAGATAATTCAGAAGATGGTTCTGGGGGAAGGTGGACCTGTGGGATGCATCAGGGTTCTGTTTTGTTTCCTAAGTTATTTAACATCCACATTCCTGGGAGAGATTATCCACAGTTTTGGGGTTGGATGTCACAAGTATGCAGATGATACCCAACACTACCTCTCCTTGCCACCTAAATCTGAGGGAGCTGCTTCAGTTCTAGATCAGTGTTAGATAACAGTAATGAACTGGATGAGGGTGAACAAACTGAAACTTAATCCAGACTAGACAGAGGTGCTTCTGGTCAATCAAAAGGCAGAGCAAGGAATAGGGATGAAGCCTGTAATGGGAGGGATTGCATTCCCATTGAAAAAAGAGGCGTGCAGTTTGGAAGTGCTCCTGGATTCATCCTTGAACCTAGGTGCTCAGGTTTCAGTGGGGTCCAGGAGTGCATTTGCACAATTAAAATGAGTGAGTCAATTGTGACTGCTTCTTGAGAGGTCTGATCTGTCCACTGTGATGCACACCCTAGATACTTCCCAGCTGGATTACTGCAACACACTCTATGATTTATGATTTGCCAGTGGACTGTTATGCATTACTGCTTTGACTGGATTTTTAGTGCTACTTGTGTTTTCCATTTTTGTATTTTCCATTTCTCTAAGTGGCATAAATAAATATGCTACATTCTTTTGCAGGTTCCATATTCAACATTTTGGGATAATCCAATAATTCATCTGTGTAAAAATGCATAGTCAAAACCCATTTAATACTCTATTTTTATTTATTTATTTATTTGACTTTTATACCACCCATCTAGCCCTGGGGCTACTCTAAATGCTTCCCAAACACTAAATAAAGATGCAAGCACTAACAAAAGTCACAAACATGACAGGATATGTAAATTACAGATTGTAAAAGAACGTATTTGCCTACAAGAGTGACTTAAGTGAGGTGGACACAGGCAGAAAACCTTGGGAATGAAATGGCAAGAAATCTGATTCAATACATGAAGGAACACCCCATGAATCTGGGTCCTAAAATTACTGCAGTAGATAATTGTTATGCATGCAGTTGTTCTTATTGTGGAGCAAGTGGAATAATTTAGAAAAGGGCTATAAATCAAGGGGAACTGCAAAGGTGTACACACAGAACCTGCTAAAATAGCTTGAGTGGAACAGAAACGTAAGACAAAATTCCAATTGCAGGTACATGAATGGTATAAGATAGCGTAAGTGACAACCTGAAGTCCTCTATTGAAAGGAGGTCCTACTGTACTGTCGAAATCTGGAATTCACCCCCTAGCCTAGGGGATATCAACGCACAGGCAAAGACCTTTCTTTTTAGGCAAGCTTTCCCTGAATGAGGGACTACCTACGTTGTGACTTTATATGGATTACCATACATGATTGCAATGACTGATTTCATAAGAACACTAGTGTTTTCCATGTTTCTACCCTCATAATGGATTTTTCTTTTCTTCTTGCCTGCTCTTTGTAGCTCTAATGTTACCTGTTAATGTTCTAAGAGGCCTCTTCAAACTCCCTGTTCTTTACTTGAATATGTCTAAAATGTTCTGGACTGCATATTGTCCTTCATTATTGTAAGCCACCTTGGGTCCTTTCCCAAGGAGAAAGGTGGGGTAAAAATATTCAAAATAAAAAAAAATAAAAAAAAATATGTGCCAGTGTATTTGGACAAAAAACATAAAACAAAGATAAATGTGAGATTTTAAAAAAAGCCCACCCTCATGTGAAATTTAAAGTGTTTGCAAAGGTACATGGGCAGTACTAGGCCGCTCCATCTCACATCTGCTGATGCTCTCCAGATACTGGAGATAAGACTCTGTGAACTCACGACATTAATTTTAAAGAGCCCCAGCTGAATGTCCAATTAGGAGGACAACATGTTAAGAGTTAAACAATAATTGGTCTGTTGCTTGGCTTGTACTTGTCCATTCCAGGAAAAGTGGTCCTCTTTCTTGTGATGATGTTGCTTTGCCTTAAGGTTAAGCTGACCATGCTGTTTCAAATAAACACATCAGAACAACTGTGCCATGTGCCAGACTGTGCAGTTAAAATGCAATGTAGCATCATGCAGCTGGGGGATTCTGGATGGTGTAGTCGACAGAGAGAGAGAGAGAGAGAGAGAGAAGGGGGGGCAACATTTGCAAGCTCTGGGCAACATACATCAAACTGTCAGTAATTTCAAATCCGATGGCATTATTTTGTTATACTAGCAGAAGAGTAGGATTTGTATGCTTTGGATGAATGAGATATCATGGCAGGCTTTGGTGGTGGGGGCAATGGAAACCAACAAGTTCAGTGCCACTTTCTGGAGTCTCTTTTGAGAGAACAAATATACCTCAGTGATCTTTATTATTTTGAATGCTTGAGTGTAAGAAAGTGAATTAGAAATGGTAATCTCTTATTGCTTGCCAAGGGTTTGTTTTTTATAGTTGAATGAGGTTGATGGTGGGGAGGGGAGGGGGACAGAAGACTGTGTTTTTCCTTTCACAGGCAGGAATTGTTAAGGCAATGTAAGACCCTCCTCCTTTGACACCTCTGATGTATATTGTGTAGAGAAGGTTCCTCTCCCACACAGGAAAAGCTGCACACAACAAGGAGTAGTGGTTGCAAAAGGACATCTCATTTCATCCAATAATTCTTGCTGTAGCTCCACCAAGAAGCAGCCATTGTCTTCTACTAGTTGCTGCAGTTTTATTTCTGTTGAATTGTTAACACAGTAAAATTATATTCCTTCTCAGGTAGAGTAATGCAAAATTGTCCATCAATGCATTTTCCAGCATTTGTGACCCCAAGATTTTCAGTAAACAAAACAGCACCAACACTGTTGTATTTGGAAAATTTTTCTTTCTTTTCCCCAACCACTTCTATGCACTCTATGTGATTGTGTTGTGCTTCTTTATCGTATGTCTCTCCCACAGCGTTGATCATATTTAAGGAGTAGAACAAGTGCTGAATTTTTTAAAACAACCATATCAATTATTAATTGCTTTATGAAGAAGTTTTTTTTTGTTAAAAATGAGCTTATGGCTTTTGTTTTGCTTGTACATTCTGCTATAAATGGAGACAAACTAAACTCCAACACATTATATCACCTGGAATTTCTACAATGAGATGCCTTAAAGGAAAAGAGGTTATATAGCAGGAGATCCACATATTTTTCAGCTTCAGTATTCATCACCCTCACCCCTGTTATTGAGAAAGTCAGTGTCCATGTTTTCAGGTATCCATGGTCATTGCTGCTGCAATCCAACCTGCAATGTACCTTGTGGCACAGCAGTTAAACTGCTGTGCTGCAGTGGAAACTCTGTTCACAATCTGTTAGTTCCTGAGGATTCAGGTAACTCACTGGCTCAAGACTGACTCATTCTTCCATCCCTCCAAGCTGGATAAAATGGGCACCCAGATTGCTGGGCAGCAGGAGGGGTCAATGTGTAGCCTACATAATTAAATTGCAAACCACCAAGGGACTGATTTAGCCTTTAAGCATTATGAAGTGCTATATAAGCACAATGCTATACCTTTTTTTTACTGCTTCTTCTCACTCTTCCCTTCGTTTCCCCTCTCATTCTCACCTATTCTATTAATGGGTTCCCTCTTAAACAGAGGTTTCAGGTCTTTGTGATTGTTCCTGGCACCGATCACCTGCAGATACAGGGGTCAGGTGGTGGAGTGGGGGTTGCTATATTCCAAAATGAAGTATACAATGTTCAAAAGAATGTGGATCTGTCAGTTCTGAAAGTAGTCCTAGTGTGCTGTATCTCTTCATTCCTGCAAACTCTTTTAACTGTCATAGATAGGCAACATATACCCAAGGTCTGGATGTGCATGCAGGTACTTAAGATTGTTTTCACAACTTCCTCAAAGTGCCTGCCTTCGTCACTTATTTTTCCTGGCAAATCATTAGAGTTAACAAGAAAAGCCCATGTCCAATCACACCACAAAGGTTGTTTTGCAAGGAGTAGAGATGGGCACGGAACATTTATTATGCCAGCTGGTTGGCACTAGGAGAAAAAAGAGTGCCCATCTCTAGCAAGGAATGAACTTCCCATCTTTCAGGGAATTGCTCCAGCCTGCCCCCCCCCAAAAAAAAACAGCCCTGCAACTAGACCAGAAAGATCCCTCTTGGGTATGGATCAAGGGCAGGCTGGAGTGCAATCCCCCATATGTTGTGTAATTGCACTCCACAAGCCGTCCAATATGTAACCTCTTTCTCTATGTGAACATACTTTAAAAAAAGATGAAGACTGAAGGCAATAGCTTGCTCTCCTTTTATGTTTCAGGGACTTTTAATTCCATCAGCATGCCTCAAGTTTTCTGCCTTTAGATTGTCTCTATTACCACATCCCCAGTTACTCTACATAAGAGTTGGGGCAAGGATATCAAGAAAGCACTCTGTTGTTTCCATGGGCTGTTGCAACCACAGATTCTGTCAGTATACATAAAAAAAACCCAGGCTTGTGGGGTAACCAACTCCATAGGGCAGCAAAGTGTGCACTTATTTTTCCACACTGGCCATTTGCGTCAGGTACCCAGTGATAAAGTGACGTTGAGCTCCCCCAGTTGTTCACATTTCCCTGACCTGTAGAATATCAAATATTCTTGGGCTTCTGCATCATAAACTACCACCTAGTACCGAGAGTGTTGGTTGTTCTAGCCGTCTTTATGGTGTGCACTTATAGGGGCTTTCTGTCCCTTATTTATCATTATCCATCTGAGAAATAAATTATATTAAACAGACAAAAGACATCAAGGGGACTTAAAACCATACTCAGCTGCTTGCAAATGTACATTTGCAACATTAAACATGCTTTCTTTAAACAAATTTAAAAAATAGGGAGGTAGCGAGATATTCACATATGCATGACAACTGGAAGTGAGATGATCAGAATATGCCAACTAAACACTTTTAACAGCTGAAGGTTGGCCAGAATGCAGAATCTCTTGAGTACTTTTACAATCATCCTGGAAGGAACTTGTTTCTATATTCAAAGTTTTAAAAAGTAGTTGAACAGTTTCTTTTCATATGCCATGGAGATTTGAATGCATTTGTTTGTTTAGAACTAATCATTTGGGGGAAGGCTAATTGCTAGTCTATGGTTAAGGGAAACCTATTTGGGGGGCCATTTAAATAAGAAGAAAACAACATAAAAACCCCAAAACAATTACGCTGTGGGGCCATGGCAGTTTCCCAATGACACCATTTGCAGTACTCAGAGCAGGAAGCTTATCAGGCCTATAACTATGGGCCTTTTCACACAATCCCTAAAATCCGCGGCAAATGGCTCCCAGATCCGGAGCTTAAAATTGTTACCCCACCAGCTCTGGAGTTTATAAAAAATTAAGTGCGACCACGCCCAATTAAGCGTGTCCCAGTGCACTTTTCAAGTACCTGCTCTCCAGTGCTGAAAAATTCCTGATGCGGATGTAACCTAGTAAGTGCCTGGCTCTCCTCGCTTCTGTTTGCTGTTTTTTTGCCCCCCGGCCCTTTAAGAGATAATGAGCAGAGCGAGACAGCAGAACGGAGGTAAGCCAGCATTCTTTTCTTCCTTTTTTTCTCCCTTCCCTCACGCAGACAGCAGCCAGGAGTGCGGAGGGGGTGGGAACACAGGAACAGTGACAAACCCCCCAAGATCTCTGGTCCGAATTTAAGTGGCCAGTGGATATTAGGGGTCATGTGAAAAGGTTCTATGTGGTTCTGGTTCAAGCCACAGATAAACAAGACTGTCAACAGCCTCACTCTACCAATGAAGGACATCATTTTGTTAATTTAAAACTTCAGCACTCTTGGTACTTATTGTACTTGCTCAGTTCTTTCCCTTAAATGTCTCCTTAAACAGCTCTTTGAATGCATGGAGGCTGAGCAGTTCTGTAAGCAGTTTTGCTGTTCATTCAAATTACTGGCTGCTTTTCAAATATAAGTCTTCATGACCTCTGGGCATAGGAAGGATCCCTCATTATTTGCAAATTATAAGAGGTCCGTGTTAAGTTTAGCGGTGGACAAGAAAGTCTAATCATAACTCATAATCATGTTGTGAAATTACAAATCCACATTATAAATTAGGGTGAAAGTTCTGTTATCACATATCAGTGACTAGTAGGTGTCTCAGTTTTCCCTTCCAATGGGAGTGCTTAATTATATCAGTATTAGATAATTCCTATGAAATCTAACTGCTTGACCAAACCATTCAGGGAGGTGAAAGAGACATTCCAGCATGTTCCTTAGAATCTTAATAGTTTTGGAGTCCGCCCAACTTTGATGAAACAACTTGCCACAGATGGGAGGTGTCACTAAGTCCTGCAGCTACTTAGCTTCACTTAAATGAAAAAAATAATAATCATTAAGGAACATCCTTTTTTAGAATTTGGCATGAGTACCATGATGTCAGAACAATGACTACTAGAGGTGAAGGTGAGTACATTTAGAAGTTCATCCTCAAGAGGTAAGGAATATCCTTTTACTTTGTGAGGCATTTGTTTTGCACGCCCATAACTGAAGACTCCAGGCTGGTCCAGACTTTGTCTCCTCTCTTGGTTTGATTTGTTTTGATTTCATTTATTCTGATTTGTTCTTTTCCTGGATACGCTTCATAAATTTTACTTAAATATTGCCTTGTTTGGATGTACTGAGTTCTCAGAAGTTGAACTCAGAATCAGAGCTCAGAATTTATTTTGGTTAAATGAGGAATTATAGAAGAGGGTTTTATGTTGCTTTCAGAATAAATTCTGGTGCCTATGTTTCTACTTCTGTACTCTAAATAAATCAGCCATGATTTTTAACACAGGGCCTCATTGCACTATTTCAAAGTGAGACACCTTTCTTCCTGCTCAAACCATAGTTGCTCCAGTTATCTTATTTACAAGCTAGACAAACACAGAGTCAGAGGTAGAGGTGTCAGCTGCAGAAGCAACATGAAGCTAAAATAGTACCAAACATTCATTGTGATTGCTGACAAGTGATCACCTGATTTAAAAAAAAAAATCTGAGCAAGCCCTTCAGCTGCAAAAGCCTGCCCAATGAGAGAAGGATTGTCACCTGCCAGTTTCCCATGGAAGGATTTTCTACAGCCTAGGCCAGTGGTAGCAAACCTTTGACACTCGAGATGTTTTGGACCACAACTCCCACAGTCCTTTGTCAGTGGCAATCTAGGCTTGGAATTCTGGGAGTTGTAGTCCAAAACCTCTGGAGTGACAAAGATTCACCATCACTGGCCTAGGGGTTGCCTCTGAATAGGGTCTCCCTAGTATTGTCAGTCACCAATCATGCCTTTGTGGAATGATGATCATCATCACCAAGGAGAGGGATTTATTTTGAAGACCTGGCAAGTCTCCTATAGGAGAACTGGATCCATTGGGTCCACATTACTTTTTATTTTATTAGCTATAAATTTGTGTAGTGAGGAAATGATGATCCTCATCACCTTGAGCCTTCTGGGAAAGGGTAGGATGTTGAAACACTGTGAATTCAGATTTATAAAAATCAGCCTTTTTCCAGGAAAGGGAAAGGGAAAGGGAGAAAACATGGAATATAATTACTGCATTATTTGTTACTTATCAGCAATCAAGTTGCCAGTATGATCACTAATATTGCTCTTATCATGCAAGTAGTTTAGAAACTAATTTTAGAGCCTTGTTCCTATATATGTAACTAATTACTTTTAAAGAGTAACTTTCCATGCTCTGATTCCATCCCATCTTCGGTCTCCATCTGTTCCATGATTCCCTGCAGAACACTGCTGCTGCAGTGGAATAGCTCATTGACAGAATACATTGCTACCCCCTAAATGTGCATTCATTTCCATTCTGCTTTGTCCCGCTTTCTTTGTATTTGCATACAAACACCTCTGAAACTTCTCAGGTGACCTACTTTCCATCCACCTATTTTCCTCTCCAGCTTTGTTTACCGGCTTGTTTGTTTTATCATCTCCCCCACTCCTCAGGGTCCCCCCCCCACTTTCTGTTAAGAGCGACATATCAGTTCTTTCTTTCCTCACTGCCCACCCATATGTTTATCTTATGCACCATTTCCCTTCTCTTTTGGTAGTTCAAGGAAGGCTGGGCCTAATACATCTGCACAACCCATCCATACATTCTTTTTAAATTGCATTTTTAGCAGCCTTTGTAGAGTTTGTTTAGAAGGCCTTCACATTGTTCAGGATTTAAAATCTCCTATATACCGTTAGAGTTATGTGCTTTGTAGTCCCCAGAGAGAGGAATATCTTCATTTCCCTTAATTGCACACAAAAAAGGCTAGCAACATCTGGAGTTAAGATGGAAACATACACACACCACACAGCATTTAATTAGCTTAAGTAGTGACTCAAATGCTGTACTGCTTTTAAGGTATAAAATTCATAGTTTACTCACAGAAAACCTGCAACCTGCAAGTGCAAGCTTGAGTCAAAGTTGCAGTGAGATACACAGCAGTAAGCAAGCTCTCAGTGGTTAGTAAGAAAAATGAGCGGAAAGGTTAAAATTGTAAAAGACAAAAGTGGGTGCTCTCAGACCACATGATTAGGAGAGAAAACATGGTGTACAGAAATAAGGGGTTCAGCAGAGTATCCTTCCAAGATCTTGTCCTGGTGTGCTAAAACAAAGGCATTAATGGCATAGGAGGTGCCACTTTTGTCTGCTAAGAATGAGTGTAAGTTAATTGGTAAAGGAGAGGAGGAGCGTCAGACAAATTACCAGGTCAGTTTCTAAATAGGGACTTCCTTCTTCTCAGGTGATCACAGACTAATTTACATGTTGTCTTGTTAAATAATTCCAATTTATACAAATAAATTAATTTTTACCTTAACTTCCTGGATACATCCAATCTTGTCTCATTTGGAAAATTAAGCAGAGTCAGATTTGGCTATGGCTTGGATGGGCGAGCAACAGGAAACACTGAAGAGTTGATGTCAGTCAGAATTGACAGTACTGAGCTGGATGAGATGATGACAAGATGCCCTGTGCTGTGAAGGTTCCTTATTACTTAGGAGTCAGGACGTCAGCTTGTTTCTAAGGATCTTGCACATGAACAGAGCTGTAGAACATGCCCTAAATTCAACTGTATTCAAATCATCCCTGGAACCTTTGACTCCAAATTATAGGTAGGTAGGTAGGTAGGCAGGTAAGTAGGTAGGTCGGCAGGCAGGTGGACAGGCAGGCAGACAGGCATTCAGTTAGCCAGCTAATTACAGAATGTATTTGTGCTCATTCAGACTTTGCCGTATGTCACTAAATATTTTTAAAAGCTAAGATTTCGTTTGTGTTTTAAAAGCAAATAATGTAACTTTTTCATCTGTATTTGGGATACAACAAAGTAAGAGATTACTGTTCAGCAGAGATGGGCACAAAATAAAAAAAAATGACATGCTGTTTTGTCATTTTGTAAGGTTATGTAACAAATGCAAGCAAGTGTTCTGTCAAGTAACAAAACAGTGTTTCATCCTCCCTTATCAGAAGACACCAACACTATGCTTGGGAGTCAAGACAGCAGGTTGGAAATTGCAATCTGTGTGCAGAGAGATGGGACCTAGGAATGGATGATGTACCAGTAAGATATTGTGGTCCATCTGGGAAGAGATGGGCCACCAGGTATATCAGTGTGGAGGATGATTGGATGGTGATTGGGAAAGATACCATGCAAAAAAATCACATGAAATCAAGAGGATATGGTAAGATCTGGCTTCTTTTACCCAAAAACCTGTTTTATTTAAATTTAAAGAGAGAGGATTGCCTGGTCTTTTTGAAGCTGAAGAGGCATAGCATTGCTGCTTCAGTCACAGTTCTGTGGGTCATGGGAGCCAACAACTGTTACAAATACCACAAGGGGAAAATACACACCCTGTTTTATATTTTCAATAGCTTTTACAATTGATAAAATAGACACTAGTGAGTGTCACGTGGCAGAAAGCTGGCAATATGTTTTCTATCAATTCCTACACAATTGTGTATGCATGCATCTGGCATCTATACAGAACCCATAGACATTCATAAAGGTGTATATCCAACAATTTGCATGATTGAATAGATAGGAGTGGTGTTGCACTGTGTGAAAGAAATTTTATTTGTGTATTATGCAGTCCTTTCCAAAAGCAGTTTAAAGGACACTCCACAAGAAGGAATATAATCGAGCTTCCAAAATGAAGAAAAATACCTTACAAATGTAGTCAATGACAGACAAAATAGATCAAAGGAACACACCAACAATTGTCCAACATGGAGATGTCTTGTGGAGACAATCCCAATACCATAATGATAAACTAAGCATTTAACCAAGTATGCCTAGTTTTAGAAGAGCTGAAGTCATCCTTATTGAATATAATTTCATTTTAACATATTGCTCTGCACATGAGTTATTATCTCCACTGTGCTCAGAGAAATAAATTACATTGAAGCCTTTATTTTTGACCTGTCACATCGATATACACCATGCACTGATTCCAAAATCTTATCAGCTTTGGCACAGCTATTAAATTACATCAGTGAACAAACCTTTTTAGGAATGAAAAATGCTTTTGGAGCTTTGACCTTTTACATTTCAATTCACAGAGCACCTCGTGCAAATGGGAAATGCTGATCAAAATTCAGTTACTTTAATTTGCCACAGTGTCCTTTAGACATAACAAAGAAGAACAAATTGAATCTTCTTGCCTACAGCATTTTTAGATTTTTGTGAAACCAAAAGGGAATCTTTCCTGGGGGGAAAAAGAGTTCGTGATACATACAAGTGGATGATTCATGTATTTTACCTGCTCATTTGCTTGACAAATGTTTATAATCAGCTTTCAAACATTTCAAAGTGTGCAACAACAATAAAAATACAGCCTTGGCAAGTTATGTTCCACGATCATAATTCCTAATTAGCATGGTAGTTCCAGGATTTCTAGTCCCAAAAGGTAGGTTTTCCAAGTTCAAGATGATACAGTATTTCATAAAAATGAGATATGTGTGAAAGTTCCCACTTTGTATATATCTTGTATAGAGTTATATATCAGAATTCAACTACATTTTCATTTGAGTTAGAGACAGAAAATCTAAGATGGGAGTTCATATTTGAGGCTGATAAATTAAAAGCAGAGTCTAGGATCATTCGGAAGTAGTAAGGGAAAGAGTAAGACCCTAAACTGCTTAGGGTCTGTGTGTGTGTGTGTGTGTGTGTGTGTGTGTGTGTGTGGGTGGGTGGGTGTGCTTGTTTGGTGTAGCTGTTAAATATAATGTGAGTTTTTTTACCCCCTATGGAATGTACGTAAAGGCAAATATCCATCTATTTATCCAAAGAACTCTCTATGCTTAAACTGGTGAAAGAGAGAAGGGATATAATGAGCTTTCAGCTGTAGGATAAGAACCTGACAGCTTGTGATATTGAACTTATTTATTTATTCATTTTTTATATTTGTTATTTTATGTTTGTTACACTTGTTATTTTCTTTGTGTGTGTATTTTCTTTTAGATAAACTAACTTTTGGTTTTCAAACACTGGACATTATCAGCAAAGCAGTGTTCCGACCAAGAAGAACAATGGATCAGCTTGAGACCCAGAGCCGATGGAAGAACCTGGTCATTCCCTGCACAGCTGGAGTGTTTGAAAATCTTTAAATGATTTTGACAAACACCACAACCATGTTTTCTTCAAACCAAAAACACACTAAATCAGAAACTCATCTACCCAAAGAACCTGACACCAAAACACAAAAGGAGCAATATAGTAGTAATATAGTACAGTAGACCCTTGTATAACAAACAGTTTGTATAACATAAAATTTGTACAACATAAAAATTCTGGAGATAGGGGAAATGTGCTTAACATAATCGCCTTTGGGGCAAATCTGTACAACATAAAAATGGGATCACTCTGTTTTCAATGCATTCCTATGGGAAAATTGTATAAAGGAAAATTTGTTTAACATAATTTCATTTGGAACCAATTAATTCCTTTATACAAGGTACCACTGTATATGCAGTCCAATGCACTGAGGAGTATGCAGAGCCCTACATTGGGGAAACTAAACAGGCATTAATCAGGAGGATGGCCCAACATTGGAGGGGCAACAGCTCAGGACCAGAATCAGCAGTACACCTCCACTTGAAGGACAAAGAGCACTCATTCAAAGATGATGATGTGCACATATTAGACAGAGAAGATAGGTGGTTTGAGAGCAGGGTTAGGGAAGCCATTCATGTGTGTATTGAAACCCCCTCTCTCAATAGAGGTGGGGGGTTCAGGCACAATCTATCTTCTACTTCTTAGGCAGTGATTTCAACAATCCCTAGACAAATAAAAAATACTTCAGACCTCCACAACCAAGGCCATAGCTAATGACCCATATTTTATGGGTTTCAGCACCTTAGGCCATTGTCCACCTAATGGCCTCTTGAGCCACCTAATGAGCTTATTCAAAACATTATTCATCTTATGAGCCTATTTCAGATCAGGGTGACATGAGGTCAAAGTGAACTATAAAATGGAGGACTCACAACTAGCTGTCCTTGGATTGACAAAGCAGTTTGGATGAGCTGCAAAACTTCTTTTCAATCTCATGAAAAGAAGTCCAGTTGTCATGACTCAACTGGACATTATTCTTCTCAAAATAAGAGCCACAAGATATTACTGGTCAACTCTGGGACACACAGATGAAATAATGTCACCAGAATAACATAGGCTGTGTGTATGTCACTAAAAGAGTTCTTTTAAAAAAAGAAAGACAGGAAAGGAAAGGAAGGCTAAATTCAGCACCTAGTTGTTGCATTGTTTAAGCAGGAGTAGAAAGAGAATACTGGCTATTTGCCTGGTTTGGTAAAAGAAACCATCTAGGGAAGCTTGGGAAGTAAACTTGATATTTGCTACCAGCTGCTCCTGCCCCTTGCAGGTGGATCTCTGAACTCATTTTTGAGACCCACCCTTCTGCTCAAAGTAGATTGGCACATCGGTTTACGAATTCAATGAGTTCTCTGGGATGTTTCATATGGCGAAAAATTGATAAATCTAAATGCAGAAGGGTGCAATGGATCCTGGGGAAACTTGCTTCAAAATTTTTAAACCAAGGTATTGCATAAAAAAAATCATATATTGAGGCATTATTTTCAATGGATTTTCATTCATAAACCAGAAATTATGTTAACAGAGGTGTTTGTAAACTGAGGTATGCCTGTACATGGTTGGCCCTTGGCTTGTGTTCCAGGTGAGGCCACAACACTATTAAAATTTTGGGTCACCTTTTGCTAAGTGGGGTTTTTAATCTTTAGTGGAGTTGCCATTTTGTTGTTTATCTGTCCATTTTGAATGTACAGTTTAAATGCTCATATAATTTGCTAGAATGTGTGTTTGAATGTTTCAAATGTTGGTATTTATGTTGTTGCTGGGTTGTAATTTTGTGTTGTGTTTGAATTTTAGTTCGGCTTTGTAATCTGGTTTGGAGCTTTATAGATCTGTACTGAAAACCAAACTGAAAACTTAAGAAACAACTAGGGATGGGCACAGAATGAAAAACAAAATGTTTTTTCATCATTTCATTAGCTCACAAAATGGAATGATGAAGCAGCATTTCATTATAGATGAAAAGAAACGGTGGGTTTTTTTTTCATTAAAATGAACCGTTTTGTTTGTGTAAAGTAACTGTTCATTGCTGTTTTGCTTTGTATGGTTTTTTCAAAAATTCGTATGAAATGAAATGAAACAAAATGCGGGGGGACAAAATGGAAGGAAACAAAACACCATTTTCCCATTTGTTGCACATCCCTAGATGCAACAAATAAATTGCAAGTGTTTACTTCATGTTCTGACCATACATAGTTTGATCCGGTGGTGTCATTCCATGAGGCTTCCAATAGTTGGATAAATTTGAATGGTAAACCCAGTAGCCTGATTCTGTTTGCATGAGTCTTGGGGCAAAAAATTTCACTGGTCATTGACCTACTTCTTGCATAAACTATTCCAGAAGCTGTTGCATAAGCAAATGTGGAAACTGTTGCACCTCTTTATTATAGGGTGTGGTCCCACTAGCAATAAAACTGCAGTTAAATCTGTTTTTATCATTATTTAAATTGATTCATAAATCTTGTTTTTTTTTCAACCCATGCATTGTTAGTCTGTGGAACTCCCTGCCACAGGATGTGGTGATGGCATCTGGCCTGGATGCCTTCAAAAGGGGATTGGACAGATTCTTGGAGGAAAAGTCCACCACAGGTTACAAACCATGAGGGAGACGTGTAATCTCCAGGCTTAAAACCGGGGTACTTCAAGGGCCAGATGCAGGGGAGTGCTATCAGGAGATAGATATCTAGTCTCATGCACTCCCAAACACATCTGGTGGGGCCACTGTGTGATACAGGAAGCTGGACTAGATGGGCCTTTGGCCTGATCCAGCATGGCTCTTCTTATGTTCTTGTGTTCTTATGACATGGAGTGAAATTAATTTATTTGTGTTGCAAAGTGTTTTTTACTGGCCATCAGGGGTTTTTAAATATTGCTTGCTTCAAAATTAATTTAATTCTGTTTAGTTTGGTGACTGTGGATGGTGCAATTGATTTATTTTGTACCCCTGCTGAATATCAGCAGTATTGGAACTATGCTTTTTCCTCTTTTTTTTTTTAAAAAAAAAGCTTATACAAATGTTTAGCAATACATCACTTAGTGCATTGTCACTGTGGGCATTTTTGTCAGAGGAATGCAGTCATTGATTTATTGCCGTTTCACTTGTTTTTCAAAAAGCCAAACAGTTTACAAAAAGCATGCCCCTAAAACAGAAAGGAAATGTGTTGATCTCACCATTATAGCCACCAAAACCATTTTAATGATCAGAAATAAGCTGATTTAATTTAAGTCAAACTGAATGCAGCTGCTGATTTATAAGACTTGAACCTGATATTCAAAAAGTTGGAACCAGAATCAATTCAGCCTCATCCCCACCTCCAATTAGTGTACTATTGAACATAATCTTTATCCAGTACAACAAAGTGAAATATTCATGTACAGAGATAGTAGGTGCTTGTGACAACAGGGGAGAGCTATTGCCGTTCTCCTTGGGTTCCCATTGGATGGACTCTTGTTTCTTCAAGCCTTTTCTCATTGTTCAGGCCTGTCAGATCATTCTGCTATCATGTTCTAAACAAAAGAGTTTTTCAACTTGCAATTAAGAGTGATATTGAGTACAGCTGAGGACTAGAGCTAACTTGGAAGGTGGCCTTGACAGGAAGGCTTATTGTCCGAGGTCGCAAGAGGGAAGCTGAAAACCGTGGGGAGAAAAAGCATTATGTCATGTGGTATGAAAAATGGAAACATGATTGGAAAGAGTATCTATATATATTGTGCACGAGGCAGTGTGTTCTTGCTGCTAGCTGAGGATGCTATTAGCCGAGGATGCTGTTAGCCCAGGTTGCTGTTATGCAAGTGGTGCTGTGAGACAAAGCTGTTTACCCAGAGTGCTGGAGCTGTTTAGCCAGTGATGTGGAGTCTTTGCTGTGTAAGCTGATGTACTGACTCTGATGAAGATGATGAGTAGCTGAAGTTCTTATGCTACTGGTTGTGAGTCTGAAGACTACTGGAAGCTGTGAACTGTAAATATTGTAAATAGACTGCAATAGAAAACCAGCAATTGAGTCTGTTGTATTTTTGTCTCTGCTACTATCTTGCTGTTTCTGGGCATTGAGGTTAACCCCTAAACTCCCTGACAATGCCTTTATAAAATCATGATGCTTTCCCAAAATTGTATGCCCTCTAAATGATGTGTGGTACTTTTTGACACCTGGAAGCACATTATGCAGAGGGAAACATATAAATTATGGGATGTATGACACTGACAATGGAGGGTGGTGCTACACGCATAACGATACATATAAAATGAAAGCAATGTAAAAAATAGTTCAAAATGAAATTTTCTCATTCCTTTCAACACTGACAAAAACATTCTCTTCTGTGTCGGTGGAGGAAAAATATTTGGCGCCATAGCAGCTAGCATGCCAGACAAAATATATTCTGTTATATTTACAACCCTTCTTCTAAACAAACTGCCAATTGTTATTATTTTTATTTATTTTTTCATTAAAAGAGTGGTTTTCTTTCTCACACCTTTAAGGCAAGTATAGGGGGCAACACGAACAGTTCAAGAGATTGTATCAGGCACCACCAGATTCAACATAGGAACTAGGTAATCACATAATCAGGAAAAACCAATCATAAGCATGCAGATGTTCTTCTTCATGTTGAGGGACGTGGCTCCATTGCCATTGTTAAAATAAGATTCTGTGGCCCATCTCGTTTGCTTCTGCACATGAAATTGCAGTAGTGGTGGGAAGAAAATCTTGTATTTCATCCTTTCAGTCCCTCCCAGCTCTGCATTTCTGTGGTTCTGTGGTTCTTTATAGAGAGGGAAAATTAATTTAGTGCTAGTTGGCTAACCTATTCACTGAGGTTGCACATGTAAATCATAAGTCATGGGTCTATCAAATGCTTGTTATACCTCATTAAATAATTGCTAAGTGTTTTTTTACATGCCATAGGGTGGCTGTGTAAGGGCGCTGCAGCAAGCTAAAAGTGTTGTATAACACCTTTAAAATTACTGGATTAATTATAGCATGTGCATGGGGAATATAGAAAACAATATGTAATCTCAAATGTAAAAATTTATGCATCAAGGAAACTGGGCTGAGTGTTCACCAGAGCACAACACTTGTTCTGACAACACTGATATTTACCATACATTATATATCTGATGCTAACCTGATGAAAATTTTCCATACCCTAGTTAGAGGGCATATTTCAGTCAGACCAAACTCTCCTGTTGATTTTTTAAGGAAATGAAGTTATCATCAAATCAGGAAGCTGGACTAGATGGGTCTTTGGCCTGATCCAGCATGGCTGTTCTTATGTTCTTATGTTCTTATTTAAAATTCTGAGCTTAATTTTCTTGCCTGTAGAATTACAAGGCAGATTCTGCTAGAAGGGGCACTATAGCTTAACGGGAAAATAGGCCTGCTATGTTAACATATATAGAGCTTTCTGACACAGATGGTGTATCTTGAAACATGTTGCAGAAATTGCAGCCTTGAGTTGAGGACCTAAACAATGCTAGCAGAAGGTCAGCAGCTGCCCTTAAATGTCATCACTCCCCTTAAATGCATCTACTCCATTATTATGGCTAATGGAGGATGGGATAGCAGCAATTATGTCAATCCCAGTACTCATCTCTCTGTAATAGGCTTTTGTCACAACAGTCCTACTTCATTCTGCTTCTGTACGTCACAACTGCAATTGTAGTGCTTAGTCAGAACAGTGGATCACCTTACCTTGTGCTCAATTAAGGTTGCCACACAACCTTCAGTACAGGCATCTGTATGCTGCATAAAAGTGGAGTAACAACTCTGCAACTACTTTATTGAAACTGAGTGAAAGAAGAAGAGTGAAATGAAGAAGTGACTGGAGTCTAGAATGTCTTAGTTCAGTGACTAGAGGCTGAATTGCCTAGAAGATGCTGAACTGATGCCGACAGGTAAAACACTCAATCTTTTTGTGCTTTCTAAATAATTAATTTGCACTTACAATGGCTTCAGTGAAGCTCTCAAATGTATTTTACTGACACTAATTAACCACTCTTGAGGTCCTGCCTGAAAACCACTTTATTTAATCTATTGTGTCCATTGAGGTAGTGGTAGAGCTTAAGTAAAAAAAAATTAAAAGGGTAAGAAAGAACTAGAGGGAAGGGGTTCAGGAGAGTGTCGAATGTCAAAGATTAAAGATGCACACATAGAACTGGAATATTGAAAAGAAGGAACTAGGCCTCGTGAGAAGCAGTTCAGAAGATGAAGTGGTAACTGCTGATATAAGGTCACCACAATCACAGCCCTAAGTCCGTCAGTGCAAACAGTTATTTTACATATACCATAGACAAGACATATGGAGCCCATGAAATAGACCTTTCATGAGCCCATGCACAGGCAGTTGGGACACAGGAACTGTCTTGTGTTCTTGGATGGAGGTACCATATTTTCCCATCTGTAAGATGCCCACATGGATAAGATCACCCAACTTCCCATCCCAAAATAAGTTTCTCAACTGTGTGGTTCTCTCAATGGCTTACTTCTGTGTATAAGATGGCCCTCAATTTTTAATCTAACAATTTTAGTAAAGAATATAGTCTTATACATGAAAAAAATACTGTATGTAGTGAAATGAATTATCAGCTGATCAGTCTTCATCAGACAAAATGATACCTCCGGAGGGTCATGGCTGCCCTCATCCCACAGCACCCCAAGAGCATGGGAAGAATTACCACTTTGGTAAGGCAGGGAGGAGGGGAGCCCAGGTGTTGCTGGCAATGGGGAGGAGAGGGAAAAGCTGGAAAGAGGGGAAGAGGACATACCACTAACATTAAAGAAGCAGAGGGGTCTACAATGCCAAGTGAGGGGTCAGCCAAAGAGGTCTACAGCAAAGAAGTCAGAACCCATCCTTCATATGTTCAGAAAGTTGCTCTGGAAGAAAGGCAGTGACTCATGTCAAGAGCCTTTGAGCTGCCTTCAAATGGGTCAGGGGCATTTGAACCCATCCCAAAAAGGACTAGCCTCATAACAACGCAGCATCTGAGGCAAACCAACAGGTCTGGAATCATTTACTCCAACTCAGGATATTTGTACACAACCCTTAAACTCCGCTGCAAATGGCTCCCAGCTCCGGACCTTAAAATTGTTTCCCCACCAGCTCCGGAGTTTACAGAAAATTAAGTGCGGCCATGCCCACCTAAGCGCGTCCCAGCGCACTTTTCAGGTACCTGCTCTTGGAGGGTGAAAAATCCCAGATCCGCTTGTAAAGGAGTGAGTGCCCGGCTCTCCTCGCTTCTGTTTGTTGTTGTTTTTTGCCTCCCACCCCTTTAAGAGAAGGAAGGACGACGACGGGGCTTGGACCGGCAAACAGAGGTGAGCCTGCATTCTTTTGTCCCCTTTTTTCTCCCTCCCCTCACACAGACAGGATCAAGGAAGTGCGGAGGGGTGGGGACGCAGGAAGAGGAACGAACCCCCAAGATCTCTGGTCCGAATTTAAGTGGCCAGCGGATCTTAGGGGTCGTGTGAAAAGAGCCTCAGTAGAGTTGCTGACAGCCACCTCTAATGGCTGTGGCAGAAAGGTCCCATGTCCAGCCGTGAACTCTACTTGTCTATTGCTTCAGTGATGGGAACTGAGGCCAGTACAGAACTGACTATATCCAGGAGACTGGTGCAAGAAACTCTGTTCCCTGGGTGCAGGAAAGGGGTGATGGGAACCTCAAAACACTTGATTAAATCAAGAGCCATCTTTCCAGCAGTTTAGAACCAATGGAAATATTGAAGGGAGGCATGAAAGCCACTGGCTGTTCTAGGGGCAGTGATGGCAGTCCTTATACTTCTATAACCTTCACCACAGAAACTTGGTCAACTTTGATCCAGTGCTCCTTACAGCCTGAAAGGTTATACCAGATCTTGGGACAGTTCTTTTTTTTTTTTTTTTGGACTACAGGTCCCAGAATGTCTCAGTTTATGGGATTCTGGAAGTTGACCAAAACTAACACTTTCCAACTTCTAATTATGTAACTTTAGTTACTCACATGTTAATGTGCTGTATTTTTGTCTTGGTAATCATAATTTCTGACTCTTTCATTGCTAAGATAAATTGTGACCTATATTAAAAATGACTGTATGGATTTAATTTTTGTTTTCTTTTCTTTTATTCCAGTCACTTTGCACAAATGACAGATTCTAGTTTTGAGTAACAAGCGGCTTGTCAAGTTTTTTTTATAGATAATGGCAGGTAGTTTATCCCCATCACAACCCTATTGAATATAATGGATATCCACAATTTCAGAACCCTAGAGAAAATAATAGATGTTACCTATTTCAGATCAATCCCATAGAGTATAATGGATGCTTCCTATTTCCTTTTTCAGAAAGCACAGCTCCAGATGTCCTTTAGTTTGGGAATGTTGATCATACGACTCTTAATGTCCCGGACATGTTATTGCATAGTTTCCCTCTGCCTCATTAAAAAAAATGAAAGGAAAGAGCGCATTAAAATTCTCCCCTGTTCATAGTGGAAGGGGAAGGGGATTTATCACACACAAAAAAGGTCCGGAAGTGAGACTATTGCCTCCTGTAATAATTCCATTGCTTTTTGTCTTCTACCCCATGGCAGATTTATACAGCAAATGATTATTTTACACCCTAGTCAAAGTTATTTACTAATGCCAAACCCAACCTTTCAGGCTATGCTGGTCATTTTAAATATTCTCAAAAACAACAAAATCAGAATTGGTAACCATTGCCTTGAATCATGTAGCCAAGAATTTATTGTGATCCACAAATCAACATAAATCTGAAGGGATTAATCTGTTTCGTGTCATCTCTCCAGGTTGCCAGATAAAATGGGACAAGGGTAATTCTCATGTCTTTTTAGGAGATAAAAATTTGATCCATTTACCCAATTATTATTATTAGTATCCTACATAGATTTAAGGATGAGACTAAAACTGAGAGACACACTAAACTGGAGCTGGACTTAGTCATGCTTAGAAATGATACCAGGAAATCAGTGAAGACTAAGTTGCATATGAATTTTATGCTGCTGAATTCTAGAGGCCTAAATCTGGTCCTAACAGATTGTAATGAAAACCATAAAAACAAACATGTTATAGGCTTTTGGCTCTTTTTTATAGCCAAAGCTTGTAGGCATTTTTTACTTCAGAATGAAATCATTGTGGTTTGCCTTATAGCAGGGGTGGAGAACCTTCAGCCCTCCAGATGTTTTGGACCACAACTCCCACTGTCCTTTGTCATTGGCAATCGAGACTTGGAATTCTGGCACTCGTGGTCTGAAATATCTGGAGTGCTGAAGGTTCGCTACCACTGCTTTACAGGATTTAGATCTAGAAATAAAAGAAACTGACAGTGCTTAGCTGAAATTGACTTTAGAGTCATCCCCACTCTTTTAATGCAGCTTTTAAAAAATCCTGTCAGGATATGAACTTATTTTAAAAGCCTTTTTAGTTCTCTTTAGTTATGATTATATCATGAGATCATCTCCTTCCTTTTGATGTCTTCAGAAAAGCAGAGGTCACGGGGGGTGTTGTCTCTTCAGGATTTGCCTAAATGGTTTCAAACTACAGGAAAAGAGATTCCATTTGAACATTAGGAAGAACTTCATGACAGTTAGAGCTGTTCGGCAGTGGAATATGCTGCCACGGAGGGTGGTGGAGTCTCCTTCTTTGTAGGTTTTTAAGCAGAGGCTGGATGGCCTTCTGTCGGAAATATTGTGATGGGGGTTCCTGCATGGCAGGGGGTTGGACTAGATGGCCCTTGAGGTCTCTTCCAACTCTATGATTCTATGATTCTATGATTCTATGGTACTGCTTCATGCCCAATCTCAAATGTACTTGCATGGAGTCAGTTTAGCCTTCAGGATGAAACAGTCCTCCACCCTTGGGGTCATAAATTTCAGAAATTTTATTGTGATTGTATGACCCATACATAAGAATGCAGTATACAGTAAGGAAACAATGGTGCCTTAAAAGTATCAACAATTGATACAACCTCCATCCCCTTGTGCAGCTAGAAAGAATTTCCTGTGTTGTGATGTATGACTTCTGGTCCAATAGGCAGTATTGTACTAGCCACCAGAAAGGGTCTTGGATGGATGAATGGGCTCCCATATTGGATCTGCACAAGATGTTCTAAAGAAAGCACCATTTCATAATGACCTTGTGCCTCTCTCCCATTAGTCCTCTCAGTCAGTTGAGAGGTGAAGTCACATGAATCCTGATGTCTTACCTCATTCCAGCCATGGGAGTGAAGAACAACCAATGTTTCTTTTAAGTACAATTTTAACAACCCCCCCAAAATACACACACACCCAAAATACACCTAGGTGTGGATGTTGACTTCCACCGAGATGAAGATTAATCTTTTCCTAAAACAACTCTGTTCAAGGATTAACATAGAATTATTTCTGTTGATGCTGTACTTCTTCACCAAGTTTATACAAAACTTTGAGTTGACATGATGATAGCATGGATCGAGAAAATTCAGCACATCATTTAGGAAAACCTTAGGGGAATTCTTCAGACAACAAAATTCTGTGGAACTGCAAAACTATTGGAGGTTGTAATGATAGTGAGATTATAATTTATAGAGCAATGACAATTTTCTCTAGAGTAATTTTCATCCATGGATGATCACAAAATGATTGTCTAAAAGCCACAACTTGTAAGGATTTCTGAAACATATGCAATCTCATGGTGAGCTAGTTACAGTGCTGTTTGTTGTTTCTGTTCCATAATAGGAACTGCACAAAGTACTAGAATGTTGATAATACAATTTATTTGCTGTAATTTTAACAGTGTACAAAATGTCAGAAAGTGAGAACTGTTTACAGCAGAAGATCAATAAAAGAATCAGAAAGCTTTTCCATTTCATATTACTTTGGGGGAAAGCTATTTCATAAAATACTGAGTTATGAGTTCCTTGTAAACCCTATTTGTAGAACCCTTCTTAGTCTAATTCTGAAGGTTTCCACATGGAGGAATCTTTATCTTTATAGCAGGTTTCAAACTGATTACTTGAACTGTATATGTAGAAAGAGAAAAATGAAACAGACATATCCAAGGAGACCACAAGGTCAAGGCTAAATATAGCATCAGAAAGTTCAAGTGGTAAAGAACATGCAATTAGAGATAGCAACACTACACCTCTACAGAGCTATAACTAGCAGTTTGGGCCTCTCAGGTTGGTTAAGCTTGGGTAGAGCATGATTGCCATACATGGGGAAAGAAGGGATGAATCGGAGGTGTGGGTCTGTTGGTGCAATGGCACTTCCATGCTAAGACCACTCGTCTTGTGTTACTTTTTGCCTGGAGAGGAGTTACTGGAAGTTGCACATACACTCGGATGGTGGTGGGGGAAACCATACACTTCCAGCAGCAAATTTTTGCACCTTGTACTTCTCAGTATTGTCTGTCAGTGCCCTGGCTGGCTTGTCCAAGTTATAGTTCTATATAGATATACATGTAAGATGATGGCTACATGCAGTTATAATGCATTATAGGCTGCCTGGTAGTGTCTGCCACTGCAAATAGGTTCAGATGCTCAGTTTGTTACAGAACTGGACTTGTGCTATTGAAATCTTCCCATTATGAAGCGAATCTACTTAAACTTGCAAAGAAAATTCATAGGCCTACATTTCAAGTTGTGCTAGTGTCCCATAACTTGTATGATGATCCAACTTTCAATTTTCCCCTTCTCTCCTTTCTGCAAATGTCAGCTTTGCTCATGTGTAGAGCTCTTATTTGAAGCTGGTTTTATGAGCAGATGGGAGCCAGAGTGGGATCCCCTTCTGAGTTCTAGATTCTTCTTCCTACTAAATACACTAATGGAAACAGTTCTATCAGTGGAACATGTTTATTGGATTCTTCCCATTGAAAGTTCCCTTCTGTCATCCCCCTCCCCCTCCAATATTTTCCTGTATCATGCAGCCCTTATGTCAGTTTCTCCAGAGGAATTCTAGTGGGAACTTCTAAACACATGTGGAAGTGAATAAAGATGAGACCAGTCATGCAGTTCAGCCATATGGATGCTTGGATAGTTCGGTTTTAGTAGTGGAAGATCATCTATAGGACAATAATATAAACACTGAGGAAAATTTTATATGCATGAGCAGCTTTTAAGTGTTTCAAACTTTATTTTCCTCAATGCTATTCCCTCCTTTATCCAGCCTGTTGGTTGGGTCAGTGGGGGCAATGTGTAGTCTGCGTAATTACTCAAAAACCACCCAGAAAGTATTATGTGGCAATATATAAGTAACACTTTTTGAGGGTGGGGTGGGGGGAATTTATGTATTTATTTTGCTTTGTCTTCCATAATATTAGAAGAACCCTGGGTCAATCAGTAAAGATGAATGTTAGAAGAGTAAACAAGAGGCAATACTTCTTGACATTGTGGAAGTATTGCATTCAGTAAGATTTATTGAAGCATGATACAATTTAATGGGAGCAAATAGGAGTAATGTGACATAATGTCAGCACATTTGTTCATTGTGTTAGCACTGGGTCAGAAGAGGAGAGATTCTTGCTGCTTATAAGTTCTACGCATGAGCAGGAACTTATATTATCCAAAATTGTTACTCATGGGTAGAGACCATATATGGCCAAGAACATATTCTCAATGCTTAAAGTGTGAACCACACAAGGAAGAAGAGGATGAGTTAGGCATACCTCTTTATGCATGTTCACATTGTGGGGTTTCCTAATGGCTGAATAGAGTGATGGTCACATGACTTCCAGAGAAAATGACACAATTCATGGAGGACCACCTAACCTCTACTGTCAGAACGTGACATTATGTTTATTAGTTGGTAAATAGGTGGATGAGGATAGGAGTTATGTCCTAATAATGAGCTTTCCAGAGAGATCTTTTTGGCCACTGTTGGGATAGGGTGATAAGTTAGGTACTCTCTAGTCTTCTTCAGCAAAGCTTTTCTTGTGTCCTTATATCTCGCTGGGTTTACTGGTCAGCCAAGTTTTGCATTAGGAATTAACCCATATAGATTCTAAATACATGAATTTATCAGGAGGTAGGTACTGTACTTCTCTATGTGGTGAAAATGTTTGAACACACTGCAATTTGGCCCTTAAGGAAATAAATGAAAGAATAGGGTTAAACATAGAGGTCTGTCTGGAGATTGGTTTTTTGTCAGTATTTGATGGGAAGCAATGGAGATGGAGTTGCAAGAAGTAGTTTCCAACTTATTAAAAGCAGCAAACTTAATGACAGCAAACAGTTGGAAATTTAAATATTATTTTAGGTTGGATGAATGCTATAAAGAATATAGCTATCAATGATAAATTAATATCTGATATGAAAGATTTGTTACATAAAAATCTTTGTTGATATATGGGGAGATTTTATTGAATTTGTGCTTTTAAAAAATGCCTGTGCAAAATCAATGCAGTTTGTAATGGGGGTTTGTAATGAAGGGGAAATTGCTTATATCACCAGATGATCCTGGTGAATGGAACACTTTTTTGTATTACTGTGTGTGTGTGTGTGTGTGTGTGAAGATTTTTCTTTAGTTATGCTTTCTGCTTGGGTTACTTTGCAATTTTTTTAGTTTTAAAAATAATAATGATAAAAGTTTACATTTGTAAAATACATTCAGATTTTTTTTAAAAAAAATTAAAATGTGATAAAATGATTTCAGGATTTTCAATGAGGAAAGGCTAAAACATTTGGGGTTCTCTAGTATGGAAAAAGGCGCCTGAGGGGGAATATGATTGAGTCGTACAAAATAATGCAGGGCATGAATAAAGTGGATAGAGGGCCACTCTTCTCCCTCTCACAAAATATCAGAACTAGGGAACATACACTCAAATTGAGGGCTGGGAGACAAAGAATGGAGAAAAGAAAATATTTTTTCACCCAGTGCATTGTTAGTCTGTGGAACTCCCTGCCACAGGATGTGGTGGTGGCATATGGCCTGGATGCATTCAAAAGGGGATTGCACAGATTCCTGGAGGAAAAGTCCATCACAGGTTACAAACCATGATGGAGATGGGTAATCTCCAGACTTAAAACCAGGGTACTTCAAGAACCAGATGTATCAGGAGACAGATGTCTAGTCTCGTGCACTCCCAGAGGCATTTGGTGGGACCACTGTGAGATACAGAAAGCTGGACTAGATGGGCCTTTGGTCTGACCCAGCATGGCTGTTCTTATGTTCTTATGTTCAATAAACTCCAATCAGGCATGGCACCTGATATCTCTATTTCTCTCTCTCCAAGACTCCTCTTATTTATACTGTCACATCTGGTCTTTCATTGGATAATGAGCTTCTTCGTAGACTGTAAAAGATGCCAGACTTCAGGGAGGTTTCAGTGATGGAGGAGCCTAAAGGTACCAGGAGCCAGAGCCCCAGATGGAAGGAAGGAGGCAGAGGCTGATGAGCCACACCTGAGGGGTGGGGAAGAAGCCTGTCTGAATTGATGGGGCCTGGGTTTAAAGGAGGAGAAGAAGGAAGCTCAGACTTATCACTTTCTACAGACTCTGAGAGGGGAAGAACAGGTGGAAGCTGCAAAAGAACTAGTTCTCATATTCTGTGGACTCGGACCAGATTGGCTGCTGGAAATCCAAAACCTCTGGACTGAGGAATGGGTCAGGTTCCAGTCTGCTAAAGGGAAACAATCTGAGGGAGGTGTGTCACTCTTCAGCCCATCCCGGCCAATGACCATCTGGAGACTGAAATGACTTACTGGGGCACCTCAACCCCGCCCTGACCCAGAGGAGGTGCTGGTGGAAGAAGTGGTAGAAAGAGCACTTCCAGCAGAGCCATCAGAGGTGGACAAACATGCAGAACATTTATTTATTTATTTATTTATTTATTTATTTATTTATTTATTTATTTATTATTGCATTTATATCCCGCCCATCTTCCCGAGGGAACTCTGGGCGGCTCACAGGGTAGCGACTAAGCGCAATGGTCAAACAGCAATACAACAAACAACAGTCAGGCAAGATAAAACAGTTAAAGCATAATAAAAACATATGAGCGCTCTAGCATCGCCGACTGAGGGAAGGTGAGTTACTTAGAGACAAGTATTGACAGTGGGGGGGGAATTAATGCTCGCCAAAGGCCTCGCGAAAGAGGAGCGTTTTTAAGGCTTTACGAAAGGCCGGCAGGGACTCTGCTGAGCGCACATCGGTTGGAAGGGTGTTCCAAAGTAAGAGGGCCGCCACCGAGAAGGCCCGCTTACATGTAAGCATCTTCTGGGCCTCTCGGGAGGTGGCAACCTGGAGCGAGTGCGCTCGTGACTGCCGAACAGGTCGGGCTGAGGTTGATTGCTGGACGATACGCTCTGACAGGTAGTCCGGGTCCAAGCCATGGAGGGTTTTATAAACTAAAACATGGGAGCCCTTTTCCAAGTGTCTCAGCTGGCTGGCCTCATGGTGGAAGACTAGACCCCATCCATGAACTTCAAATTTTGCCAGCTCAATTACCCAAATTCAGACCTGGCTGAGAAATGGAGGAGGCAGGGGCTAATGGAGTTAACTAAGCCCTTCTATGAACCGATGGGATTGGGAGAACCTGGTGCTCAACTAATTATTGTACTCCATTCCCCCACCTTGATAAAGGTTGGAAAGGCTTTCCCTGCCACCCCCAACAAAGATGGCAGGGGAGGGGGCAGCAGCTACAGGTGCCACAATCTGATCGTCTGCCTGATATGCTCGCACAAACTAACATGAATCCTTCTTTGAAAACTAGAATTACAGTAAGTGATTAGCTTTTATTTAGTCAACTAGTTGAATTGTTACTTGCATTGTTCTTTTTCACTGCCCGTATTTGTAGCTTTATTTCACAATAAAGTAAAATAAAATGAGGTGGTGGATTCAGTGGGTTGTTCTAGTTTGAAGAACCAGTTGGATTTAGATCTCAGTATTCTAATATAGGCAATGAACATGGAACTGATAATAAGCCTGACCTTCTAAAATGCCAATCTAAAAATAGTAGTACATCACCTCTGTATTTATCCTCTTGTTTCCATTATGTACTATACTATAGAATGTACATGCATTATCCTGTTTCTTCTTGTTATTTATAAAATTCTATTCCACTGCAAGATCTAATGCATACCAGCCCGAGCATTTACAGAGAATTGTTGTAATTTACTGATGGTTAATCACTTGGCCTTTGGCCTTCTGCCTTATAATTCTATTTGACATGTCCTATAATTACTACTTGGAGAGTTTTATTACTTAATTATCCTATCAGCTACTGCAGTTTAATGTGCCATCAATCTATTCCAACCTACAAACAAATTCTTACTCTCAATTAAGTTTCTCCACAAGTTTATGCCATACAACAAATCACAAACCTTTGCTCTGATCCATGTTTTTTTCCCAAAAAGTACAGTAATTCTCTCTAATCTAAAGTATTCTTGTTTTCCTTTTGGGGCTATTTGGTTCTCCAGACCATGCAATTTTCAGATTTTTCCAAAACACAGAGTTGTATTTACAAATGCTGGCATGAAACAGCTGCAGCTCCTCATCCTTTTAAATATACCTCCTAAAAAACAAATTAGGAGCCTATCTGACAAGCTGTTGGCTTGTTTGAACATCTGCTGGATACTTCACTAAGTGCTTACAGAACACTCAGCCATCTACCTCTATCCAAAGACGTAATGGTCAGTTCAGTTTAATCAATAAATATCTGCATGACTGATGAGGAAAAAGGATATATTTCTTGCCATAAGGAAGGCAATGGACACAATTTAGCAGTTTAGTCACAGTTGTAGCTGCATTAAAATCAATTGAAGCAAAACAAACATAGTGGAACTGGAAAAGGTGCAGAAGAGAGTGACTAAAATGATTACTGGGCTGGGCCACCTCCCTTATGAGGAAAGGCTAAAACATTTGGGCCTCTTTAGTCTGGAAAAAAGGCACCTGAGGGGGGATATGATTGAGATGTACAAAATAATGCAGGGCATGAGTAAAGTGGCTAGAGGGAAGCTCTTCTCCCTCTCACAAAATATCAGAACTAGGGGATATACACTCAAATTGAGGGCTGGGAGACAAAGAACAGAGAAAAGAAAATATTTTTTCACCCAGCACGTTGTTAGTCTATGGAACTCCCTGCCACAGGATGTGGTGATGACACCTGGCTTGGATGCCTTCAAAAGGGGATTGGACAGATTCCTGGAGGAAAAGTCCATCACAGGTTACAAACCATGATGGAGATGTGTAATCTCCAGGCTTAAAACCAGGGTACTTCAAGGGCCAGATGCAGGGGAGTTGGATCAGGAGACAGATGTCTAGTCTCATGCGCTCCCAAACACATCTGGTGGGGCCACTGTGAGATACAGGAAGCTGGACTAGATGGGCCTTTGGCCTGATCCAGCATGGCTCTTCTTATGTTCTTATGTTTTTAAACTGAGGAGCTGTATAGCCATCATAAAAACCAAATACAAAAGTGGAACACATGACACCTTTAGGCTACTAGAAAATTAACAAAAATGTTGCTAATATTTTGAGGGCGAAACCCTCTTCTTCAGAACAGTACAAATAGGTTATAAGTATAACATGGCAAAAGATGGATTTTCTGGGAGTTATTTCTTAGATGTAAGGTCCTTGGAAAAATGGGGAAAAGGCCAGGCAGTTTCTTAGTTGAGGCTTGGAGCTTGGATATTCTTAGGCTGCATCCAAAATGGAACGAGAGGACCTGTATAGCCATCACAAAAGCCAAATACAGTACAGTGGTACCTTGTATAAAGGAATTAATTCATTCCAAATGAAATTCTGTTAAGCAAATTTTCCTCTATATAAATTTCCCATAGGAATGCATTGAAAATGGAGTAATCCCTAATCGTGACCATTTTTACGTTGTACGGATTCGCCCCATAGGCGATACTGTTAAGCAAATTTCCCCTATCTCCGGAATATTTTATGTTGTTCAGATTTTATGTTATACAAACTGTTTGCTATATGAGGGTCCACTGTATGGAGTAATCCCTAATTCATGAGTTAGGGTTGCATACCACAACATGTGAGGTTCTGAAATTATTGAGAATGAGCACTGAATTTGGGTTATTTGTCATTTTCCAAGTAGACCAACAAGTGAAGGCAGGCAGGCATCTCTCCTCTTGCCTATAAGCAGCAGAACATGAATGAATCATCTTTATTTCACTTGTGATACTTTTAAAAAGTTGTTGTTACGGTCCCTGAGCAGTGAAAGTGACACCATCCATAGAAATCTTTTGTGGAGGGAGTGGGGAAGGTTCCATTTATTCCTTTCCTAAGGGTGGTGGATGAATGCAAAGCAACTGACGTAAGGTTGTTTTGGTGTGGGAGCATGATGAGGTAGCGCACCAGGTTAGTGTAGGCCAAGGGAAGGAATTCATATTGACCTCAGCATCTCAAATTTCACAGTCCTACTGCCCATCATTCTCCATGTTAGCCCCATGACTTCTTTAAGCTCTCCCATGATTCAGAATCCTAGAAAATTAAACTTCTTCCATAAAGTAAAGTAAGATGTCCAGTGGAGATAGTCACAGATAGAGCAGTCAGAGTTAGCCTTCTTGTGCCTCCACCTTTACACGCAATTCTAATTGAACAGGACATTAGAATAACCAAGAAGAGGTGAGATCAAACTCAGGAGTAAAACAGAGGAAGCAAAAAGCTTTACAATTAGAGGTAGAGCTATTTTAAATAGTAAAGTATGTTTGGTTAGTTATCCTATAGCAGTGTTGGCGAATCTATGGCATGGGTTTCAAAGGTGGTACTCGGAGCCCTTTCTGTGGGCACCCGGCATCACCCCTTCACAGTCACCTGTCTTCAAGTTAGATTCCTGTATTGGCACTTTGTGAAAAATTAGTGGGTTTTGAATAGCAGTTTGAGCACTCGGTCTCTAAAAGGTTCACCATCACTGTCCTATGGTATCTTTCAGAGCCTCACCAATTGCAAACTAGTTTGGTTTTGTTTGGTTATTTGTCACTGGGAGGCAGTAACAGGCAGCATTTGCATTTATTTGTGTAGACATGACTGCTGTGCAGTAAGCGTCCTTGTAGTAGAGTTGCTTTCCTATTTCTGGAGATTTCGGGGCTAAAACCTGAGGCCACAGAGTGTCTCCTTATGACATCACAGACTGCTGACCTGGCCCAGCTGATGTTAAAAATGATCATGGGAGGAATCTCGGAAAATAGAATCTGAATAAGATCTGGCTCTCCTGTAAAGTGACAACTAGTGCTGTCATGTCAGAAGCACCTTAATCTTTTGGATAAAATGCCAAGACCTGGACCAAGTCCTTGAGATGCAATAGAGAACTGTGACACATAACCCACAGACAAGGGAACCATCTTTTTATCCTTTCTTTGGCTATGCAGACAGTCTTATTTGCTTTATAAAAAGCTACAGCTGCTGGTTTATTGTTTTCTGCTATGTTCATATCCCTTAAAGCCATATGGATTGCACATATGACATGCAAGGAATTTTTCCAGGCCTTGTACTGGGATTACTGAGTCACTAGACCTTACTTCACTGCTAGTGCTGAGGCCTCAGAAATCAAAATGTTTGTCCGTCACTCTGTCTTGTTCTACAAAGCACAATGAGTTTTCTTCCCAGTCTTGTCCTATTACTCAGTGGCTTTGGGAACACAGCTTCTGCACAACCAAAGGATGCATACAGACACCTTTGTACTACTCACCCAGTAAGCTCTGTTTAGCTCGGAATTAGTGGGGATGACTGAACAAGCTTTAAACCTGCCCTCCGATGCTGCTTTTTAAGAAATGTGTCTCCCTGCCTGGAGACCCAGAGAAGCATGCCAATTTCCTGAGACTTCAGCTGGCACCTTAAGCCCTGTAGCCCTATGCTGCAAAGATCTCATCGCCTCCTAATTCTACAAAAAGATGAAACTGGCTGACTTACTTGTTTTATCCCTAAAATGTAGTTGACTAATCTTATTGTTCTAGGCCAGCAATTTTGCACTCTCCTCCAGGTCTCTTCTATATTAAATCTTGGCAGTGAGAGTTTTTGAGGGACCCTTCCCCCTTCTTTACACCCACTCAGAGAAACAGAGGTCCAGAACATCTTTAATTTACAATGCTTTTTGTGCTGTGGAAAGCATTCTTTAATTCCTCCTGAACCACCCAGTTATTAATGGGGGTGATGGGGGTGTTGCAAAGTGGCCAGCATGCTTTACTTCTGTTCTTTGTAGCCACTGCTTTGAACATCAGCTGGTCTAGAGGGATCACAAGCTATTCTTATAGAGCTAAAGTCCACTCGAAGTAATAGGCCCAGTATTAAAGATTTATATATGAGAAAGCTTCTCGGCGCATCCTAGGGGACTTGCAATTGCGATCTGAAACAATTGTTGACTTTTGAAAGAAGCAAAGGTATCTGAAAGGCGGGGCAAAAATATTCAAAAATAAAAATAAAACAAATACATTAAATATATAACATAGGCACAGGCACACTGTTGTCCCCTAAAGGCCCAAATATGTCCTCCAAAAGAGCTGCCCCCACCAGCATCCTCATAACTATCACTTTTTTGGAGAAAAAAAAATTGAGAATCAAAATGTTATCTTATGCCCTCTAATGGTCACATAGGCATTTAATCTGTTTTGAGGATCTCTGAGATGTTTAATTTTCTTTGGCCAATAATTAAACACTGAAAATGAAGAAATAGAGATTATTAAAGCTGTCCCATACCTTGGTTCAACCATTAGTCCAAATGGAGACTGCAGACAAGAAAGAGGATTGAGATGTGGAAGGCCAGCTATGAAAGAAATAGAAAATATCCTCACATGTTTGGATATGTTGTTCGGAAACCAAGGTCAAGATCATTCATACTGTGGTATTCCAGAATCTTATGTGTGGATAAAAAAGCTGTATGGTGAAGAAAGACAATAGGAAAACTCTCAGTTCAAATGTAATATGGTGTTGAAGGAGAGCTTTGTGGATATATTCTGGGACAATCAAAAAGGCAAATAAGTAAGTCCTGAATCAAATAATGTGTGAAGTTTCTCTAAAAGCAAATGTGCTTTGGCTACATAACAAGAGGATGAAAAAACTTACTGCTGAAGACAATAATGCAAGGAAAAGTTGAAGACAGCAGGAAAAGAAGATCAAATATGGAGTGGATTGACATCGTGAGTTTGCAAGACCTGAGCAGGGTTGTTAATCACTTAATTTGGGAGAACACAAATTGATAAGGTGGCAACAAGTACATAAACATATGAGAGGGCCCAGGGTGGATTTTTCAGAAAGACCAATTACTTTCCCAATATTTTAATTATTCTAAGAAAAATGAAATGGGTTAGGGTTGTGGAAGAGGATGTGACCCTCCAAGACACAGGGGTACCTTTAAAAGTTTGACATGGAGGAGTTAAATAAACCTTGTGAGTGGCAGAAGGTTTAAATTTGCCCACTTTGTGCAAAGTCAAGTAAGGGCTATACACAGTTAAATGTGAGAAAATTATTCTAAGGTGTACTTTCTGAAAGGAGCTCTGGATGGTGTACAGCATAGAAGACATGATAAAACAAATAAAATATTAATCCATATAAGAGCATGTGAAAACCGATCCAATAAGAAGGTAATAAGATGATAAAAATACAAGATGGTGGCAAATAAACTGGATTAGACTAATTACAATGGGTTTTGTAGCCTCTTAATGACTAGGGAGTTTGTAGTTTGACGAGTAAAAGGAAGGAACAAGATGCCAAAAGGAAAGAACATATTTTATGAGAGATTTTAAATTTAAGTTGTCTTTAGCTGGCTGAATAGCTTTTTGATTTAGGCATCTGGCTGTGGAGCCAGAGAGTTGGAGGCTTGAGTTCCCACTCTGCCTCCAGGGAGGACAACCAGTTTGTGTGGCCTTGGCAAACTGCAGAGTCCAAGGGCACCCTGGAAGAAGGGAATGGCATTCTTTACCTCAGAAATGCTGAAAAGGATCACCATAAATTAGAATAAAATTGATGTCAAGTTACTAATGTAGTGCTACAGTAATACATCAACCTGGCATGGATATTGAATTGTATCTGAAATAGCACTGTATCACTTAGGATAACAAAATTTAAAAATATGAGAAGTGGCCAATGAGATGGTTTATTTGCCCTCCTTTCTAGTATCAGAACCCACTGCCAATGCCACAGGGTTGTCACCAAAGAGGATGCTGCCCACAACTCTATTTGGGAGCAAATGAAATTACAAACTGCAGAACAGGATAATCAAGGGCACTCCCAACCACACCAAATGATCTGCAGCCCTAGCACCATGCTGGAAGCCAGCGGAACACCTCATTATGGCTCATTCTTAAAAACACATGTGGTCACGAGAAAATAGGACAAACCAAACTGCACCAAAAACAAAACACATAGCAAACTATGCTCCTCTGAAGGAATTTTCCCTTTTCACTGATATTTATAAAACACCTCAATAAGGACATGCTGTACAAAGACTGGATTAAAAGATGAAAAACCTGGGCCCTCAGACAGACTAGGTTACCTAGTTTCCACATATGGTTCACAGATGCATTAGGTAGCTTTCCTTTATTGGAAGTGGCAGTGGAGGTTTTCTTTTTGCTAGGATAATAGGGTCTCACAGCAGTTCACAGGCCTCCCAAATGCTCTTCATTAATTTTCCTTGCTTTGTCAAATTTGCTGCTAGAAACCTTGGCACAGGTATAGAGTTTCACAACCAATTAAAAAAAATGCTGCTGCTGCATACATATGATTGGATGCATGAATGAGATACTGTGACTTGACATAATTTAAGATTCCCTTTACTGCATACATAAAGATTGCAATTAAGGCAACTCCTCTCTAATTTCCTCTGTGCAAATTACGAGTCATTTCCTATACGAACACAATTTGTTAATGGTGAACACTAAGATGAGAAAGTAGCTCTTAGCACCTTTGTGTCAATGAACCTTGCCTGAAAAACAACCTGTGTGCATCATACACATGATATTGGATGAAGATGGAACATCATATTATTATCACTGTTATGGCTTTGTGTTGTTCGTTTTTTGCAGATTTTCTTTTTTATGTAAACCACCCCTAGTATTCAACTGAAGGGCAGAATATACAGTGAATACCTAAACAAATGAACAAACAAAGCAAGTGTTTATTAGAGAGCTGCATTTCATGGATACTATACACCTACAGCTCAAATTTCTTTAAGCATTTATTGGTGATGGAGGAAAATGGTAATCAATGCAGAGGTACTGTATTCTCCCAATAATAAACTATATATGATGTGTGAGAAATACATATACAGTGCTTGGACAAATGGGGACAATCAGAAAAATCAAGTTTATTTCTGTAATTTTGGGAAGACTAAGGGATGGAACAAAAAGCCTGATGTTTAGAAAAAACAAAAACAAAAAACAAAACTCAGTGATTTGAACTGAGGAAAGGGGAAACTTAAAGTATCCAGTATTAGGAGGATGAGCTCTTAGCATCAATAAGAATGTGAGTGATATCTGGATCCCACATTAAAGGTCTCCCCTAGTGCCTGCTCATCTTTGTGACATAGGATGCCTGGGAAGCACCCTACATGGTAGACGTCTAGAAGGTTTTCTTCCAGCTTTCTTTGTACATGTCACTGAATGGTGGAAGCAGGGAGAGGTATAGAAGAGCTGAGTGACTATGAAATCTGGAGTGTTATGTACACAGTATCCAGGAAGTGGATGCTGATCCAATTTTCCTTTCCTGGTCTAAGCACAGAGGGGATTTGGGGAGTTATCTGACCTGAGAAGGTGCGGGTCCCAACATTGTAAACATTATGTAAGATCTACCACATCCGTGAAACTGATGCTGCTCCGTGGCCTCTGCTTTCATCCCATGTCATAGTCATTTGTGTTTTTCTAATTTGTGAGATTCTTTCTTTCTTTCTTTCTTTCTTTCTTTCTTTCTTTCTTTCAGAAAGTCACAAATTTAGATAAAGACAAGTCTGAATGACTCCTCAAAGTTACGGTTGGGCCGCCCCCTATCTGAATGCCCTTTATTTGGTTACAAGATGGCTTGTGGGAAGGCTTCCACATATGTCTAATGATAAAAGAGAAACATTAGGGGAGAAACACAGATGTGCTTAGAAAATGTGCACATCTTATTCTTTGATTAGTGCAACTCCAAGGTCAGACATGCTGTGATTATATTGCTCAATAGCAATCAAATTAATCTTATGTATTATTCAGTGTTTGTTGGGAAAAATTTAAATCAGCAGATGCAAAGTAACCTGGAGTCTTCTCTGGTATCCTCTGAGAGCCGCTTGATGTTGACATACAACTGAGATGTTTGTACAAATGTTGTATGCAAAGAAGTCTCTTCCTGGATTTCATTCTTTTTTTTTTTCTGGATGCCACATGTTGATTGGTGTTAACTGTTCTTTGAACAATTAATGATTATATCTGTTGACTCCAGTGCAATGTTTATTTAAAGTGAAGAGAATGAATTAATGATTAATTTCCGACCACTTCAAACAGTTACAGAAGCACAAACATTGAATAAAATGATCAAGGCTGCAACCCTGCACATACCTACAAGCGAGCAGGGCACTTGTGGGAGAGACCTGGTTCCCAGTAAACATGCAATATAAGCATGGAACATATTCCTTGGATATAAAATAAGTACATATCTTCTCTGCATCTTGTACAACTCTCAGGTTCAGCGTCCTGCTCCTAAGCCCATGCACCTCCATGTACAGGTGAAATGCATTCCGCACAGTGTTCAAACCATTAATCACATGTGTCTCAGAAAAACATGGCAAGGGGGGGGGGAACCATTGTCTTTGCTGAAAGTTTAAAAGTGGCTCATTATATTACACTGCTCGTGTGTCACGAACTTATTATATTACACTGTCTGTGTGTCTCTGTGCTGCTTCTGCTTGGAAGAACCTATAGGGAAAGGGCAAGCAGGCTTTTCCTCCTTGTGTTCATTATTACAAGAACCAAAACCTAGTCCCTAATAGGCTGCTAGAATGTGGAGTGTGGGTAATTGCTCTTGCTGAATAAAGACAAATGAGAATTTCAGTTTCAAGCTTCTTTTTATTAAAAACTTTCAAAAGCTTTTAAATGTCTTTCTTTTTAAATCTGATGCAACACACACACACACAGAGGGAGGGAGAGAGAGAGAGAGATTCGGAAGAAAACAATACTGACAGATTTGCCCATTCAATAGGTTGAATGTTTTGCTTGTAAAAGGGTGCTTTCGAATCATGTGTATTCAGCCTTGGGCAGCACTAGGCTTTTGTTAACAGAACCCATCAAGATAAATGAGAGGAGAGTGATTTGTGCTAGGAAGAGAATAATTTCCCTTTCCCAAATAAATCCACCTCTATCCATCTCAAAGAGCTGTCTAGATGCCCTAAGTATATCTGATCTTGCTTAAGCAGGCTAAGCAGGGTCAGGCCTGGCTAGTACTTGGATGGACAACCACCATGGAATACCCGGTGCTGTAGGTGCCTGGAGAAGGAACTGGCAAGGCACTCCAGTATTCCTGCCAAGAAAAATTCCATGGACATAGGGTCATGAAGAGTCCATCACAATTGTAACGACACAACAACAACATCCACCTCAAAAAGCCTGTTGTAAAAACTCCCTGGAACTGGTATTCAGCCAATTCCAGACTAGGGGGTGGGGGAGAGAAGGGAAAGAAGATCGACTCTGATGGCTTCCAGGCCAGTTAGTGCAATATATAAGTCAAAAAAACAAACAAGGGTTATTTGCATCCATGCTTGGGGTGCTATGTAGAGTTGCCTTTTGCCTCCCTTAGAGGGCTCCTCATTATGATCTCAAGGAAGTACAACATGTTATTTAGATGCAGCAGCTGCAAACAGTGATGCTATGCTGCATTCAAACATGTCTATCAGGCTGTTGTTTTGACTTATATATTGGCCCATAGTGTTAAAGCATTCCCTGGGCAATTTACAACATTATGCAAACAACACTTGGTCCCCCAAGAAACTGAATACTCTTTTTATTGACCTCCAAAGGATGGAAGGCTCAGCAAACCTTGAGCTGGAGACCTAAAGATGTGAAGATCATACTCAGATTATGAACAGAGGCTTGAATGCAGAAGTGTAGTTTAACCACAGTGTCACAAGGCTCAGTTCTTAACCTAGTGGGTGTTTCTCCTTCCTATACCTCTTCCCCTTGAATCGCCAGCTACAAGAATGTGTACTTCTCATTTGTTGTTACATAATTGAAATAGTATTGCTTTCTGAATCTTTGTGCTTCATGATTTCTTGGTCTTTAATAATGTCCATTACTACATCACTGTTCACTTTCTCAATTGTGGAAATTAGTTCAATAAATCCAAATTTCAAATATTTCTATCTTCTCTACTGTTACCAATGTCCATGCCATAAGGTGCAACTGAGTAGTTTTGTACAATATGCATTATCCGAGACACTTTTGTTGCATATTACATTTTTTTATCTTATAGAGGTTGTCTCAGAACTCTCTGGAATGCAGTTAAGCTCCCACTGTTCAACCAAATACCAAAGAACTTACATTCCACATATTAATTCGGGATCTTTACTTGCATTTTTGGACTGCTTTTTTAAAAAATTGATTACTAGGAACTTCATTTTCTTGACATTCATTTCTAGATTGTGTCCATTACTTATTTCATTGACTGAACTGAGTAACATTTCTCGACCATCTAAATTTTGAGTAATACTGGGTTGCCAATTATATGACTCTCATAAATCAAGACTAGAGATGGGCATGACTCAAAAAATGGTGTTTCATTTGTCATTTGGTCATTTAGGGGTCCGTTTCGGTTCGTTTTCGTTTTCGTGAGTTTTTTTGCAAAAAAATTCATTTTTGTTTCATTATGTAACGAAATGAAAATCCGAAAACGAAAACAAAAAATTGCTGTTTCGTTACCATTTAGCACAATTCAATGTACTTGCCGTAATGAAAACAAAGCGGTCGACAAAAATTTTCATGTTTCAGGTCATTTTGTTTCATTTTGGAGTCAAAATTCGTTTTTTGTTTTGTTACGTAATGAAACGAAAAAACAAAAATGAAAACAAAAAACCACTCGTTTCTAAACTTTGCTAGAGTTGTGTGTCTTGTCCTCCACTCTTCCTTTTTACAGACCGATTTATCTTTAATTTTATCTAAGACCATATTAAAATCCCCTGCCATTATTAAATATCCCTTTTTAACCAATTCAATCTGATCCCAAAGGAGATTGTAAAAGCGACCTTGATTTACATTTGGTGCATACAAATTTACCAAAGTATAATAATCTTTCCCCATTAGAACTTGCAATATTATATATCTACCTTCTGAATCTTTTACCACATTTTCAACAACACATTCACAATTCCTTGAGATTATAATGGCAACCCCTCTTGCTTTAGATGTGCCGAAGCTTTTTTCATATATATCAACATTTGGAATTTTTAATTCAATAATACCATCTCTTGTTTGGTGAGTCTCTTGCAAGAAGGCAATATCTATTTTGTGCCTTTTAATCATCGCTTCAATTCTGTTTCTCTTCGAAAATGACCCCAGACCTTTTACATTTAACGTTGCTAATTTTATAAACTTTCCCATAATCTAGTTCTTTTGGGTACAATATTCTGGAATGGTCCCGTTGTGCACACAAAAATAAAAACACCAATAATTAATAAAAAATAAAATAAAATAAATCTAATCCTCCACCCTAAAAAACTATTCTTTTCTCCCACCCCACCAGCTATCATACTGTTTAGCATGTGCATCAAGGGGGTGGGAGGGAGGAAGCCCGTCCACGGACATTAGTCAGCCAAGATCTTATTAGCCCTTAAATAGCATGTTACTGTAAATTCCATAAATTTATTCTACCCCCCCTCTAAACCACCCTCTCACCACCACCACCCCCTCAAAAAACAAACAAACAAACAAACAAAAAAGGGGGGAGGGGAGGGAGGAAAGGGAAGGAAGGGAAATAAGGAAAAAAAGGGAAAAAAGAAGAAAAAAAAAAAACCCCAAGGGAAAAAAATATAAAAAATTAAGAAAAATTTTTAAAAAAAAATAATAAAAAATAAAAAAATTGAATAAAAAGAAAAGGGGGGAGAAAGGGGAGAGGGAGTGGAAGGGGGAAAAGGGAGAAAGATAAGAGGAGAATATCAAGGGGAATGGTAGGGGTGAGAGAGGGGGAGAGGGAGAGGAGTAAATTGAATGTTTTCCGAATATTCTTCATCTTCATCAAAGGTTCCTGGAGCCAGAGTAAAAAAAACAGTTCACTGTCCTGATGTTGCCACAGAAGTTCCCGGGGAAGGACAGGCAGAAGCTGAGTCTTCTTGGATATTCCACGCTTCAAGAAGATGCTGGCCTTCTTCTAGAGAGTGAATAGAATGTTGAACAGAACCTTTCCAGACTTTTAAGAATAGGGGGTGGCCCCAAGAATAGCGATAGTTATTCTTCCTTAATATGGTTGTGACTGGTCTCATCAATTTACGCCAATCAGCAGTTTCTTTAGAAAAATCTTGAAAAACTTGCAAAGTTGCATCTCTTCTCTTAAGAATATTAGGATTGGCTCTGATTGAAGACATAAGACGCTCTTTATTTACATAAGAAGCGAATCTTACTATCACTGGTTTTGGGGCCCCATCTCTTGAATTGCCCAAGTAATGAACTCTCTCTAAATCCTCTTCGTCAAGTTGTTTGGGCAGGAAGGAGTTGAGCCATGTTAGAACTTCCTGTTTTAATGATGCCCCCTTCTTTTGAATAGCAAAATTAATCAGTTTTACATTCTGTCTCCGAGAGTAATCTTCCATATAAGTTAGTTTCTTGTTAGTTTTGAGTAAAATCTGCTTCTGGGAGTTAATTTGAGTTTCGTTTTTCGTTACCCGTGTCTCCAGAGCTTTGAATTCTCCGGCCAAATTATCAAGCCGCTGGCCGTTTAGCTTTATTTCCTGTGATAAATCTTGTTTAGTGCCTTGAAGCTCCTTTGATAGGCCATCAATTCTGCGTATCACGTCCTGTTGATTAGCAGCCATAATGCTAGCCAACTCTGTCCTCATCAAATGCATTTCCTTCATAAAATCTTGATCTGCGGGGGGAGGAGTAGTCTCTCTCTTTCCCTTCGCTGATCCTGTCGCCATTTTTACCTCCCCGTCGTCTGGGGGCTGCTCGACACGCTGTAAAGCTGGGCGATTGTATACCATATCAGATAACTCCCTAATCCAACTTTTTGACTGAGGTTTCTTTTTTGCTCTTTTACCCGGCATATAATTAGTCAAAAGATGTTTGCAAACACTTAGTAACTTTCCAGGCAGCCAGCAAAAGTGATGGGAAGTTCAGCCTCCCAGCTTGCGTCTCTCTCATACAGTATTATACGCAGCCAGCTGCAAGCAGAAATAGCAGGCAAAACCAAAAGTATCTTCGTCGCTTATAAATCAAGTTTAATTACCCTCCGAGAACACATATATTGCTTCTCTGCCACCCCGAGTAATTTATTGATATATTACTCACAGCAAGCACGGCATTAAACAGTAGTTTGACAGTAGTTTGAAGCTCTTTTCAGATCTCGGCACAGAGCCCTAAGATCAAGCGGCCGACATGTCTCAGTGGGCGGGGACTTCAACAGGATTGAAGGATGTCTGGAGAGAACTGAAAGGAGATGAAGCAAAATACACCTTCTACTCACCAGTACACAAAACCTATTCTAGGATAGATTTTGTGTTTGTTGCACAAAGCTTAATACCCAAGATAAATAATACCGAGATTGAGATCATAAAAACATCTGATCATGCTTTAATGTCGATTGATTTAGCTACAAATAAAAACTATAGAGAAGCTAGAAGGTGGAGAATGAATTTAAAAATATTTCAACATCCAGAAGTATTGGAAAAGGTTAAAAAAGATTGGTTGGAAACTTGGGATATAAACGAAAGGGCAGGCAGCCAAACGCCAATCATATGGGACACCCTGAAAGCGGTAGCTAGAGGTCTTATTATAAAAGAAAATATTAAAAACAAAAAACAGGAAGAACTCAATAAAAGAAATTTAGAAAAATTAATAGCAGATTTAGAATCCCAATTCTTTCTTACTAAGGATAACAAGATACTGAGGTTGATTGAAGCAAGAAAAAAGGAGTTAGAAGATCTAGATTTACAACAAACACAAAGGAATCTTTTGTATCTAAGAAGAAATTTCTTTGAATATAGCAATAAGAACTCAAAACTTTTAGCCAGGCTAGCACAGAAAAGACAAGACAAAAATACAATAGGTATTATAAAAGACTCCTCAGGCAAGACATGCATACAAATGAAGGAAAAGTTAAAAGCTATACAAGAGTTTTATCAGTCGTTATATACTGCAAAAAATAAACCTAAGGAGGATATAGAAAGGTACATCACTAAGAATTCAAAGGGGGTCCTGGAACAGGAAGATATGCTGGAAATGGAAAACCCAATTACAGACCAAGAGATAAATGAGGTAACAGACAAATTAAAGAATAATAAAACGCCCGGAGTGGACGCTCTGGGACCTGAATTTTACAAACTTTTTAAAGCAGTATTGATACCTAAGTTAAAGAAGCTATATAATGAAATTTTGGATGGAGAACAAATTCCGAGATCCTGGACCCATTCTTTAACTATTTTAATTCCAAAACCTAATAAAAATTTAATGGATATTGGGTCATATAGACCAATATCCTTATTAAATCAAGATGCCAAGATTTTTACAGCAATTCTGGCTAAAAGAATGAATAAATTCATAGCTAAATATATCAAAGAGGATCAATGTGGTTTTATTAAAGGCAGACAAATGGCAAATATTATTAGAAGGAATTTGAATGTTCTTTATGAAATGGGGAAGAGTACTACTAAAGCTGGCATGTTATCTCTAGATCTTTTTAAAGCTTTTGATTGCGTTCAATGGCCCACATTAAAAATTTTGTTACAAAAATGGGGATTTGGGAAAGCCTTTTTGGGAGTAATAAATCAATTATACTCAAAGGCCACTTCCTCAATAATAGTTAACGATGGATTGACCGAACAAATCACCCTAGGCCGAGGAACTAGACAAGGATGTCCTCTTTCTCCAGTTCTTTTTTGTATTGTTATAGAGCTCTTGGCAAACGCTATAAGGGACGACAATTCTATTAAAGGTATAGGGAAAGACGGGGCAACTAAAATCAGTTTATTCGCGGACGATGCTCTTTTGACTATTGTAAACCCAATAGAGAATATTCAAAGAATAAAAACTCATTTAGAAGAATTTGGAGAAATAACAGGATTATGTGTAAACTGGCAAAAATCAGATAGTTTATTATTCAATTATGGAAAACACGATTTAAAGATGATTGAAGAATCCGGACTTAAACCGGGAAAAAGCATTAAATATCTAAGATTAGAACTCCATAAAGAATTCACTAAAATTAAAGAAAGAAATTTTTCGAAATTAGTAGAAGAGATGAAAAATAAACTATCATCCTACTCTAAACTAAAACTATCGTGGTTTGGTAGAATTGCATTGATAAAAATGAAAATACATCCAAAAATTAATTTTATTTTTAAAATGCTACCGGTTCAGTTTTTAGAAAAGGAAATTAGAACTCTACAAGACATGGTAAATAGGTTTTGTAACGCAGGGAAAAAATCAAGAATAAATAAAAGCCTATGGTATAGATCTCAGAAAGAAGGAGGAATAGGTATACCCAATATAAGAAATTACTACATAGCCAATCAACTCAGTTCTTTGGGGGAAATTCTTTTCAAACCACAGAAGCTAATATGGTGGGAGCTAGAGTCTTTGGATATAAAGGGGGAAATAAACACATTTTTATTCACGGAAGTTAAAAACAAAGTAAAGATTGACAACCCCCTATTGAATAGTCTAATTGTTATATGGAGAACATACAGAAAAATCTTGTCTCCGGAGGGATCCCCACTGGCTTTAGTTACTGACTTGGAAAGCTTCCCAGTCAACTTGAAGCATTATCTGGAGCTATTTAAAATTAAGAAAATAGCTAGACTAAAGGATTGGATGCTTAAGATCAAAACAACTCATGATATAAAAAATATTTTGCAACCCAGTGACTTAACATGATTAAATTATATTCAACTAGGAAAATGGACGAAGGACTGGGGAAAAAGAAATAATCAAATCAGAGAGTGCACAAAATTTGAACATTTCTTACTATCGCTAGAGTCTTATCAGAAAAATTTAGAGAAAGGAATAACACGTAAAATATATAAAATATTAGGGGACTCATTAGAAATGAAGGAGTTAAATACCTTGAGAGAAGTCTGGAACCAAGATCTTAATGTACCGATAGAGAAAGAAGACTGGAAGAAAATTTGGAATATGAGAATTTTGAGATCATTATCGGTCAGGATAAAAGAAAACTACTTTAAATTGGTCTCTAGATGGTATTTAACCCCAGTTAGACTAAATAGAATGAATTCTGGTTACTCTAAGATATGTTGGAAATGTGAAAAAGAACTTGGTACTTATATGCATCTTTGGTGGGAATGTGAAATAGTCCAAAGGTTTTGGAAAAAAGTGTTTCTAGAGCTAAGCAATACGATTAAGATAGATATAGATTGTAATCCAGAGATAGCATTACTATCATTGTTAATAAGCAAAGATTATGATGCTATAACAAAGGAATTAATAGCAAATTTTATGACAGCTGCTAGATTAATTATAGCAAAAAATTGGAAGTCAAAATTAGAATTTAAGATGGATGATTGGTATAATGAACTTTGGGATATAACTATAAATGACAAGTTGTCCTGCAGTTTAAAGGTTAAACGAGGAGAAATGAAAAAAGACATCTTCTACGATATTTGGGGTAAATTTTTAGACTATGTATTAGTTGAAGGAAAAGGGAAAGAGTCCACGAATATCTCACAACAATTCTGGAGAAGAGAACTTTAAGAAGATTACTAGAAGAATAGAAGACGGAGCAACGAATAAGATATGGATGGACCCGTGGGATGGGGGTGCACTTATATTGTTTGTTGTATTTTTTAATCCTCATTTCTTATGTTGTTTGTATGTAATTAAATTTATAATAAAAATAATTTTAAAAAAAATCACTCGTTTCGTGCCCATCTCTAATCAAGACCTCTGTTTAATGTGAAATTTAATTTTTTTAAATATGGAACAGAAGTGAAACTGGCACTCGTTATTCTCCTTATTCCTTCTTACTCTAGGGGTTCCTAGGCTCTGGAATTTTCCTATTGCTCTCTCTCCTCTCTCACTCCCCCAATATGACGGGTGGATGATAGTTCCTTCTCCGTTCTGCCTCTTCTCTTAGTATTATCAACTTCTCCCATTCATGTTTTCAGAGATTCTATATCCAGATCCATTCCTGGATCTGGATGTGTAGCCTGGATCTGAATGTGTGGCCTGCATACTGTAATTAAGTTATTGTAAACCACCCAGAGACTACTTGAAGTGGTATGGGGTGGTATATAAGAAGAACACTTTGCTTTCCTGTCTCGTAGGAAAACATGTCCTTCTTTTATCACTTGTACTTTCCTGGCTTTTACTTCTCTTGCCTTCTCTTTCCAAACCATGACAGAGATGTGTAACCTACAGGCTTAAAACTGGGGTACTTCAAGGAGCAGATGCAGGGGAGTGGTATCAGGAGACAGATATCTAGTCTTGTGTGCTCCCAGACACATCTGGTGGGGCCATTGTGAGATACAGGAAGCTGGACTAAATGGGCCTTTCGCCTGATCCAGCATGGCCCTTCTTATGTTCTTATGTTCTCCCTCTTCTATTCCTTCTCCCTTATTTATATCAAACCCCATTTCTTTTTCACCCCTCCCTCTCTTCCTCAGCTGCATTTTGTCTTGTTTTGGTAAAGTTTCCTGTCCAATAAGGGCCTTCTCACTTAATTCCTCTCCACCACCCCACCACCCCCACACATCACTGTGTTGGTGGCTTGGGCTCTCTCTACTTTCCAGGGGTGAGGGAGTAGAAAATGTTGTCTTTCCATAAATTATGCTTGTAGGAGAGAGATGAGGTCACTGACAGTGGGAGATACTCAGTAGTTATTAAAGATTTCCTGCTTCTGTTCCACAGTTTATCTGACTCATGAATAGTCTGTGATATGGTGTGGAAAATATGGGATGGAAATGTGAATTGTTTGAATTGTTAAATTAATAAAAGTCTCTCCCTGTTAATTTCATTTTGTGGCAGAGACTTTGATAAAGATTTCCTCCTTCTGTTCCCACAGCTTCCTTGAATGAAATGGATTACTCACGAAATGAGACAAGCAGCATCATAGAAGAAGGAAGCCTTTAGTTGTCAAAAATGTTCCCCTGACAATGATGTCCTCACTCTTTCAAAAGCAGAATTTATGCAATAGGAGTCTGGCCATCAGATTGGAATGGAATCAATGGAAGTCTCCTGTACTCATACAGTGAGTCACAGATGTTAACTGTCATAAAAAATAAGAATACAAAAAAGGGATGTGTGAGATGGTTCGAAACCTGAACAGATTTATTTACAGATTATGGGTAGATTAAAGCTCATACAACATAAATCTGTTGATGTTCACGGTGCCACAGATATTTGGTTTGCCGAACAAGAGTCATGTCCCTGTCACCTGGTTTGAAGTTGGTAACTAAGTTTGGTGAGGTGTCATGTTCATGAACATGTGATTGGATTTTAGAACATAACCCTCTAAAGCCGTGCAATAGATATCATCTGGGGATATTTCAAGTTTGGAGTAAAGGAGAGCATTTATAATAAAGACCAAGTCTTGCCCTTCTAGTGGTATTATTAATTTAAAAGAGCAGACTCATCAACCCTTTATAGCATCTTATCAGACTTTGCTCCATAATAAATTGCTTTATACAAATCTCACAAAGTCTGTCCTGAAAAACTATTTCTTTTTAATTGCGTCTGGATATAGGCTATCTCAGATAGAGTGAAACATATTTTCAAGGCAATAAATATGGGATAGCAGATTGTCACCTTACATACCCATTTCGGAGAAGCTGCCCATTAGATTGTCACAGGGCTTTTGGTGGAACTATTCTTATTGAATGGTGACATTAATGCCTGGGAAAAAGAAATTATATGGTGCATTGATTAAACCCACAAATCATCCTGATGATGAAAGATGCTGCAAACATCCCATAGGTGACAAATATATGAGAGGTAATTTTTGCAATGAATAAGCAAAATACTAGTTTTTTGAATACTTTGCTTCTTAGCTGCAGATTTACCTTTTGAATATTGTTTTAGTTTAGAAATGCAATGCAGATTGTAAGACAAATTATGTGTAATTCAGAAAAGAACAAACACAAGTAGTTCCAAAGGAGAGAATTGTATATTTGAAACTGTGAAGGAGGAGCTGCATGAAACTAGTGTTGAAATGAATGTGTATTAACCAAATAAGCCAAAATCTGATGAGTTCAGATAAAATCAGAAAGGCCAGGTTAAGTTCTCAGGTAAAACAAACTGACAGATGGAGGGGGTTCTGAGTGGGGCACAAAGTGTTTTGCATGTACAGGATCCTTTTCCTTTTCCGATCTCCAATCTCACCCCCCAAATTAAAGGTGTCTCACATGAAAACCCTGGAAGTCAATAGTCTAAAAATGGGCAATTGTTCTTTGTTGTTAAGGTCTATTATGTTTCCCCCAGGTTTGTCACTAAAGGGATATTTCACTTCAGTCAGGCAGCACTTAACAGTACAGTAGACCCTTGTATAACAAACAGTTTGTATAACAAAAAACTTGTACAACATAAAATATTCTGGAGATAGGGAAAATTTGCTTAACAGAATTGCCTACGGGCCAAATCCATACAACATAAAAATGGGATTACAGTACTCCATTTTCAATGCATTCCTATGGGAAATTTGTATAAAGAAAAAAATGCTTACATAATTTCATTTGGAATGAATTAATTCGTTTACACAAGATACCACTGTACACTATATTACACTAATTCTGGAACTAGGGGCCAAGGCATTATGGAAAAGGATGACCAAAAACTCTGTACATGGCTGTGTTTTTGGAAGGAGCGGGGTCTTAGCCCAGCCAATAATGTTTTGTCCTCCAAGGCCTTAAGGGCCAAGGTGTCACTCACAGAGCAGGTGTGGGGAAGTGGGAAAGGAGAGCAGTGGTGAGAAAACCACTGCCATCCTCTGGCTGGCATAGCAGGACCTGTTTGCATGCAAAGCTTGTGCCCTTACCGTTAGGAGATTGTTTCAGATGTATTCCTTCTCTGCACATATCTGTCACAAAAGTCCGTCAGGGACATTTGAAAGTTGAGCAGTTTGTATCTGCCCTTTTCATTGGCTGCCTATTCACCTTGCACCAAAGAAAGAAAAAGATTTACTGCTTACTAGGGCTGATACTTCACGTCCATCACATCGCTGTTCGCAGTCCCGCTTGGGACCGGTATGAAGTAATCTTACTGCATATCCCTTGCAGGACGAGGGGAATATGTCCCGACCACGCCCCCAGAACTGTGATTTAAGCGGGATGAGAGATTCCCTTCCCTGGCCTCAGGAATCTGCTCATCACGCTTCTTGTTCCAAGACAAGAGCCTGTGAAGTCATGCTCGTCATGGAACGAGTGACGATAGGAGCAGAACCCATCTAGTGGCAGGAGTGTGAAGCAACATTTGCCAGTAAATTCCCTATGGAGTTAGCAATGCAGTGACTAGCTTTTAAAAGACAAATACATCAAAGTTTGCTCCATAACGCATTGAAGGCAAGACTTCGGAGAATCGAAACATCGAAAAATGGAAGAAGAAAAAATGGAGAACGAAGGCATGGAATTTCACATCTCATCACGGAACGAGGACGTGCATTAACAGTCATGAAAGTATCATCAATCACACTCGTGCGTACACAGGAACAGGGACAGAACCGGAAGAAGACCATGTGACCATGACCGACATCAACACGCAACGAACTTCCTCCCAGGATGAGAATGGACGTGAAGTAACTTTCCAGATGTGGTTACACTCACGAACAAAATTGGGTAATGGAATGGGGTTTTTGAATTAGTTTTAAAATCACATGGTAGTCTCTTGGTTTATTTAAAACTTGATATCTGCATTTTAAAGCAGTATATCAGTCAGGAGGTTACATGGGTTTTAGAATTGTTGCATTTGACCCTTTATCCTGCATCCGCCCACTTAACCCGTACCTGGCTATGGTTGACATTCATAGTCATTAACTGCTGCTATTGTGTTGTTGTTGTTGTTGTTGTTGTTGTTGTTGTTGTTGTTGTCGTCGTCGTCGTCGTCGTCGTCGTTTCTTGCACTCTGGCAATAGAGCTTGAACATAATGACCAATAAAACGTAGATAAAACAGAGGTTTCCTTGCAGCCCCAACATATGCCCATGGGGACAGACAGACAGACAGACAGACAGACAGAGAGAAAGAAAGAGAGAGAGAGAGAGGGGGGGGGGTTGCAAAAGGAGCTGAAGCAAACCACAGACATTGTTTAGATTTAGAATTAGGGAAATGCATGCATGCATATGTACACACACAAACAGGGTGGTGTTGGAGAAGAAGAGGGAGCAAGGAAAGCACACCAGTGAGCAGCAAACCCCACACAATTTACACCAACAAAGGTGTTCATCTATGCCAAAATGATTCAAAATAAATTGACTTCACAAACAATTTAAAATAAACAACCCTGTTGCAGAAAGTAAAGAAAAATCTCATTTTCCAACCAAAATAAAATGCTTACCAAGCATGTTTTAAAATCAGTTTCTAACATGATAAACCCAGTTCAAATATGGGGGGGGGGTCCCTACATCTAGCTGAACTTTCCTATTTATTTAAGTTAGTCTTTTCCTTCCTTTCAAAATGTTGAGGATGGGCTATGCCCCCCTTGACCTTGAGTTCTAGCGTAGCACATGGTCACAGATGTAGATTAAGAAATAGGCTTTCCTATCTCAGTAAATTATTGTTATTTTATGCTCACCACTGCCTGGTTTATTTCTCCAGAGAAAAGACAATCAAAGTAGGTTGAAAGCATACTGCAAATATCTGCTAATATAAATAGAAAGTGATCCCTTAATTGGACTTTCCCTGAAATAATCAATAATAAAACACCCAAACTATTACTCTTACTACTGCTCTATGAACCCTCCCTTTGGGGCTTTAAATTGCCACTGAACTGTTCAGATCAGGCACCAGAATTAGATTTGGTCCTGGGTTTCCTTGCTTCTTTTATTAAGTTCACTTCTTTTCTGCTCTGCCGCTGTATCTTTATGCCCTCTGCTATGCGTACCAGACTCTTATTGACATTTTAATACTAAATTATTATGACAAGAAGATATTCCATTTGCTAAGCAATTTGTTTTACTACGAAGAAAATTGGAAGCTGCGGAAAAACCATTATGAAAGATTAAGATGGTAGAGTGATTCTGACTGATACAGTATGAATTATTATTTCATCTGCTGCACACCTATATGCACTAAGTTTTTAAATGATAAAGCTAACAACTTAGAAAATTAAATCTTTGGGTCCAAACACATATAACCCACACAAAAATGAGATTCAAGGAGAACTCTAAGTTGGAAACAAAAATATCACAACATTAAAGAACCCTCAGCTGGGAGAAAGTGTTAGTAAATGCTATTGAATTTAGATTTGATTCAGAATTATCACAGTCTATTTTAGCACAACTGCAGAAGAGTTCCTTTAGATTTATTTCATGCTAATCGAATTTGGTCTCTTGATCTTCACTCAGACCTAACAGAAAAATACAGATCAAATATTAGTGGGCTTCCCCCCTCTACAATAGGGATTAACGGTTACCCAGACTCTGATGTCTCTGAACAGTATTAAATTACTGTATGTAACTAATGGTCAAAGATCAGCGCAGGCCCATCTTGTCTGGTGTTCAGCCAATGACTTGAAAGGAAGGATAAGAAGCCTTGGGTGTTAAGTAAAACAATGTTTATTGGCATTTTTTCTTCCCTCCGAGAGCTTGATCCAGGTTAATTGCTTGGAAACGGAGAGCTGTTTCACACATTGGCTTTTCTTTCATAAAGGAAATCAAGTTCACTGATGTTCATATCTCATACTTTCCCCTTTGTAGCTGTCCCTGAATGCTGAAGATTTTTTTCTGAGGGGGTGGTGATGGAAGATGCTAAGGAATAGGGACGGGGTTACAGAGGGAAAGGCAAGGGGCAAAATCATTCTACCCTTTGCCCAGTAGAGTCCAGTGCTCTGATTTGAATAAAGTAGAGTTTACAAGAATGGGCAAAGATTTGATTTGTTTTACTCATAATATGACACATAAATGTGCCTGTCACAAACAGGTGAAGTGTGGCCTCTTGGCTGTGTTCACCCTCCCTGAGGTCTAAGAGATCCCATGCCTTCTATTGCTGCCCAAATTAACAAAAAGTTTTAATTTTTTTAAACCCAGCTTCTCCATCTTGTAAAAATAGTGCCCAGTTTCAAGGGCAGTGAGAGTACCATTCTGTTCTGCTTTGGTCACTCATCAGCTAAAGTACTGTGTCCAGTTCTAGGTACCACAGTTTAAGAAGGACATTGAGAAGCTGGGATGTGTCTGGAGGTAGTCAACTAGAATGACAAGAAGCTTGGGAACCAATCCCTCTGAGGAAAGGATGAAGAACCTGTCATGTTTGGCCATAGGAGAGGGCTGGGTGGGGGGAATATGATAGCCTTCTTCAGTTATTTGACAGGCTGTCATGTGGATGATGGGTTAGTCTTTTTTTTCTTTTTCTTTTTTGCAGGAATGCTTTAAAGTGTGGATTTGCTAGGTTGTTTGACTTGATGATCTTTAAGGCCCATTCCAGCCCTACAACTCTATGGTTCTATCATTCTACAAAATTATTCAGAAGTGGTTCACCAATCTCTTTTTCTGCTGATATTCTGGTATTGCACAGCTTGCATTAGGCCAGGGGTGGTGAACATTTGGCATTCCAGATGTTTTGGACCACAACTCCCACAGTCCGTTGTCATTGACAGTCTAGGCTTGGATTTCTGGGAGTTGTGGTCTAAAACATCTGGAGTGCTGAAGGTTCTCCACCACTGCCTTAGGCTGTATAGTTGGGAGAGTATAGAATCACCTTCAGATGCACTAGGTTACCTTGGTAGGACATTCTTCTAGGAGACACAGATGATATTCAAAGTCTTGGCCCTGCAGCCAAGGATTCCAAGGCTGTGATGTATATTAAATAGGTCATGTCTTGTATACTGTAATTGGTCTTTGCCAATGGTAGGGAGCCTTTGACTCTCCAGTTGTTTTAGACCATAACTTTCAAAGTCCTTCATCACTGGCAATATAGGCTCACAATTCTGAGAGTTCCAGTTCAAAACATCAAAGTTTCCCTACCCCTGGTCTATGTTATATTCAGTGAGTTGAAACTCCACAGGTTTGAAGTTCAGTTCCCCACTGTGTCTCCTGGGATAAGAGCCTCCCTGTGTAACCTAGGCAATCTTTACAGTCCCACAGCAGTACTGGAAGGATGGTTTCACCATAAGGCAGAATGGATGACACATACTGTAGGTGCTGGCTACTCACAGCACGAACATGTAGTGCAGTCATGGCCAGGATCAATGATGCACATTGTGTCCAGTGCCAGTTGGACGTTCTTCGCCTTTCTTTCCTTTTGTGGGTCTCTTGATACCAACAACTTTTTCTAAAGGGCTTTTGAAACCCCTGGAATAGTTTTTAGGATTTTAAGGTGGATCTGCCAATTCTGGCAGAAGGACTAAAATACAGGAGCAGATGATTGGATTCTAGTCCCTTTGTGTGGTGTCCAAAATGTCTTACAGTCAGAAATTGGTAGTAAGTGAATTTTTAAATACTGAATGAAATACCACTGCAAAAGGGATGTAAAGGAACTGTGAAGAGTAATCAAGTCTACAACGATTTTCATTATGCCAACCTAGCTTGGCCATCTCTGGAAAACCTAATAACAACAACAAATAAGGGATATACATTAAAGTAGTATAGAGATAAATGCTCATGGTAATCATAGATTTGAGTTTGGAGATGAAGATTTGCTTTCAAATTTTTCAGCATCCAAAAATCCCAAATGATCATTAATAAGAGTACTTGATGTACAATTGTCTCCTTTCTTGCTTGTGCAGAAAGGTATAGTTTCTTTGATGCTGAATTACTATTCGTTCTTTATATGTGCTTTGACTTCTTTCATCAGACTTTAAACAAAGTGGTTCTCCACCACTATAAAGACTAACCTTTCATGAGAGTCTATTGATGAGCCATGATCAGAAAAAAACAAATTTCAATAACTCTTCAAGAGATGTGTCACAGATGCATAAAACTCTGAATGTGGGATGTCTTCCACATCTTAAATCAGCTCTGCTTTGTAATGAATGATGACTGTATTGTTCAGTTTGAGGCCTCAGTGAGAGCCGATGTTTCTACAAAAGATGAATGATGAGGAAAGAGATTTTATGAACCATTCTGGGATTTCCAGAAGACCCAACACCTACAGAAACTGAAATATAGAAAAAAGTCCCAATCTTTCCAGCAACGGCTTCAAAGCAAGCGACCAGTGGCTGGCTTATTTGAAGACTTTAGTGTTGGTTGTTTTGCTTATTCTAAGCCAGAGGTAGGAAATATTGGGTACCTACCTATCACTGTTTGGGACTGCAACTCCTCAAATTAAGAGTCTGTCTTGCCAGTGAGCAAGGACTGTGGAAGTTGTGCTCCAAATTAGATGGAGGGATGAAGGTTTTCCACCCCTGTTCCAAGCAAACTCTTGTATAGCCAGATGAGGCTGTTTAGATTGCTTCCAAATATCCTTGCAGATATCTTCATGGAATTGTCTTCTGTATGATATTAATTCAAACGAGGCTAAGTAATGCAATTCTTCCCACCATTGTGTGACAGATGGAGAGTGTTCTCAGGCTTTAAATTAAAGCCTTCTTGCTGCTGTAAGAGCTGGTAATGTCCCCTTTCTTTGACCTGCATAGTGCAACTTGCAAGTTTCCAAGATGTCTTTGTTTTAGTCCAATTCAAAATGGAATCTTGCATATATCAATATTTTATGTAAGTCCATCCACTTTAACCTGAGATGTAGTTGACCCCTAGGTTCTTCTCATGATCTCAATTTTTTTGGAGAGGTAACAAAAGAAAGATGTTTGTTACTATATCAACAGAACTGGCACAGGTAGCATGGTAAAGGTCCACAAGTTTATTTTTGTTTCCAAAACCAAAAGAAAGAGAATATGGAGAGTGGAGATAAAAAGTTTTTTATTGCTTTCAGCCAATAATTTCTGCATAATTAAAACTCATGTATAAAATAAGAAGGTGGGGAAATTACAATTTAAAAAGCTAATGATTTTTTAAAAATCACATTAAGAATGCAACTAATCCCAATAATGTAAGGATTTTCTCTGTCGTGAACGCTGAATGAGCAAAAAGCCCTGAACTGACTATGAACAAATCCTAATGTTCCAGTAAGATAAGTCTGTTAGGGAATTGTCCACTCAATTATACAGTTATGGGATTTTGCCAAGTACAAAGTGGCCAAGATCAATAGAAATATAATAAATGTTAATAATAGTTTGTGCATCTGGGTAAGCAGATGAAAAGGGGTTCTGTACCTTTAATAGTTGCTTAGAAGACAAAATTTCAGAAGACGTGGCTTCAATGCAAGTTATATCTGCTGAAATTTCCTCTGCTCCACAACCACTTAATTTTGTAGGAACTATGTCCTCCATCTTATCTGATCACTCATGTACAGCCAGATATTACAGATCTCAAGTAGGCACATATTCAACTGCTGAAAGCCTCCATGGTTTAATGAGAGGTGGGGAGATTGATTTCCCTCTGTGCACCCTTGACAAGCATGGTGACCCATTGGGTCCCTGCCAGCTCTGCATTTCTAAGATAATGATTCACGAAGACATCCTGCCCATCATGAAGACTGCCAAATGATGCCTTATTTTAAAGACATCTCAGTATATTTAATTTCTGTGCATTGGGCAGAACACGTTGTCCTTAAGAGTTTGGTGCAAGGCTTACATGGACTTTTGAATAAGGTGGCTGTATAGGAAATATCAGTGTCACTCTGCGGCCATGTATTGTGTCAACCCTTTGTTGTTTATTTGTTTGTTAAGTATGATTTAAGTTTGTCTTGTCTTGTTAAATGGGTAAAATAAAAATTAAAAAAGTTGCAGGATGCATACCCACGACAAACAATGTGCTAGACCAGGCTTGCTCGACATGTCGACTGCAGGCTATTTGGTCCAGATTTGTTTCTCTATCTGTTGCCATGATGTCCCACTCCCTCTCTTGGCTCCTCTGTAGGGCTAATCTGGAACACTGGCAAAGTTTAAGCATACGCCCACCCCTTAAAGTAGCCTGCAGAGATGTTTGGGAGCTCCAAGAGTCAACCATGGGGGATGTTCGGGAGCTCCAGGTAGAACGTGGGCTGTTCAAAGTTGGACAGCCCTGTGCTAGACAAAATGAAAGGGTTTTCACTAGAGATATTTTGAATTCTCTTACTTGTTAAATGGTTTAAAATAGTGTAGAACTTTACTAGAATTCAGCACTTAATTGTTGTTTTTATTTTTCCAAAAGGTTTTCAATGGGTGGCTATTTGCTTTTACTTTTAAAGTATGCTTTGTAACACAGTCGTGTAATAAGAGTTTCATTGTGTCCTACTGTTATACATTTCCTCTTATTTTTGGCTGTATCTATTTGATCTGAGCTTCTTTTAGTCTTGGGAGCTGCCTTAAGTCTCTGACTTGGCAGAAAGGTAGAACCTGAGCAAAGTAATAAATGAAATGCTGACTTTTATTATAACATATTTTGTTTTATTCTTGAACTCCAATCTTACATGTGAATGGTGGTGAATTATTATATGCTTCTTCAAATGCAGTGCAGTGATGGAAGTGGGACCAACTGTGGCGATGTGACAATGGTAATGGGACTAACAGTAATAGAAATTGCATATTATTGCCTGGTAATGGCATTTTTAACACTGGTGAAGAACATTCAAAGTACTGAGGTATTTCCATCTTGCCAGTCTTGGCAACCAGATTATGCCAATAACATTATCACAATCTTAGGCGAAGGGGGCACAGGGGCAGAGGGAGAAGTAATATTCAAACTTTCATCTTACTTGATCTGACTAAATGATCAGCTGGGAGGCCTGTTCTTCTTAAATCATTTGTCAAAACTATAGAGCTAAGTGAGAGCAAACTCTCTCTCTCCTATGAAATGCAGACACGGGTATCGGACTAGTAAGCCGAGTCATTAGGCAGGAGCTTGAAATTGCTATTTATGCCATTGCTTTGAAAACCTGAAAGGATTAATAGAAATGCAAGGTCTGTTTCACAGACTGGTTTTCTTGAAAGGCTATTAGATGTATTTCCAGAACTGGCTGGAAAAGTTGCACCGGAATCTATAAACACTTTTGAATGAAGGGAGATCAAATGCATATTTGATATTTTGTAGGGAGGATAGCAATGACTTCTCCAGCATTGCTACGGGTTAACAGAGAACAAAACACCATCGGAAGGTCATATTCTATATACAATAGGATAAAAAGAGATAAATGCTTCTTTCTTCCTATCAGCCACAAATAGTTACAAAAAGCAGGCACAGAACTACATACTTTTCTCTGGTTTTTTTTGGAGTTCGGGCTGATGCTGTGGGATCCATGTTGTAAAGCATTACAGGACTGGTAACAAGGTTATGTGTTGTTTTTAAAGGATTGCTGCTTCCATCTTCAGGCCAGATGCTGTCAGTCCATCTTCTGGACTGAATTGGGGTTCAAATAGCAGCCTCAAGGTTCACTCAGCCTTCCAGCCTTCCAAGGTCAGCAAAATGAGTACCCAGCTTGTGTGTGGGGGAGCAATTGTAGCCTGCATAATCAGTTGTAAACCACCCAGAGAGTACTTTAAGTGCTATGTGTCTGTGTATAAGCAGCATTGCCCCCCCCAAACTCGAAATGACCAGGCGAGACGGTATGTTGGGGGTAACTGGGCCACACTTTATTAACGCATAACATCATCATCAACAACAACAGGAGGGGCCAGGCATCCATGACTTGGTTGGGTCCAAGGGGTCTCCCGGGACCACACCAACCGGGCAGCATCGGGCGAGCCATAAACCCCCAGGTGGTGCAGTCGTCCGACAGCACCCACCAGGCCAGTTGGTTTTATTTGATCCTCCCTGCCTGCTGTCACCAACCTGGGTGATTCCCAGCGCAGGGAGGCGTTTGGTCTCCCCCGCCCCAGCACCGAGACCTCCTGGCCCGCAGTGCTGTGGCTGAGGGGCGTTTGGGTCCAGCTGTTAATTGTATGCTCACCGCTGCCCTCCATCAGCTTTTAGCCGCCACTGCTGAGGGCCTAGCCTTGCTATGGTCCCGGTCACCCATTAAATAGCCACTACCATAGCCAGGCCCCTCCTCCACTCCAGCAGGAACACCTCGGTGCCCATGTCCGTCAGGTGTACACCGTCCGGCCTGCATGGCTCCGTCCTGCGTCCATTGATCTCCGGGTGGCCCATCACTGCCCCACAATCCCGGCAGACCGCCCAACAAACCTCTTGGTTTACCCCTTTCCAGGAGTGGTTCCGTTTTGTATGGGTCACCGTAAGCTCTCCCCATCTGGCGCAGAATCATCATTGCCCAGAGCACCCTGCAGGCCGTGAACCAGGCCTTCACAGACACCAGATCGCCCAAATTTGAGGATTAGGGATGTGCCAGTCTGCCTGGTCAAATCCTGTCCCCCCAAGTGAGTCAAGGGAATGGCTGTCGAGATGCCCCTCGCTGCAGCCGTAGCTACTCCGGGGCACTCCAGCCACCCCGTTCCTCTCGTTCCCCACCACTCCATGGTTGCCCGGTTGTCCCACGTGCGCCTTTTTCGGCCTGGTACACGTAGCTGTGACCCACCAAACTAATTCTCGCCCACTATGCACAGCCTTCCGATCCTGGGGAAACAAAACAACACGTTAAAGCGCCAGCAACAGTGCACACATCTGTAAAAGCTTGAGAGACCCACCTCCCAGCTGGCGAAGGGGTCAGATCATGGCCCACCGCTGCCGCTGTGAGCGGCCAACTACCCCTTCAAGGAGCTTGGGGCCAGTCCCCTGCGGTGTAGGTAGACCAAGAATCGCTGGAGGTGCTCAGTGGGCAGGGGGGGACCATCAGTCCAGGCCTTGGGCATCCCTAAAGGCAGTCTCATCCCACCGGTGTGTCACCCTGCCATGTCCTGGGGGCGACCGAGTGGCAGAGGGGAGCTGCACGCATGGGCCCTGGTGTCGATCTCTATGCCCAGGAAGGTGAGCACCTGACTGGGCCCTTCGGTCTTTTTCTTCTACTAGTGGGAGGCCCCTGCTCGTGGGCCAGTGCGCGGAACTGATCCAACAGGGCTCTGCACCTGCCGGAGCCGTTGGGTCCACAGAACAGGTCAGCGTCCAGGTAACGCGCCGTACTTTCCCAGCCCGTGGCATGGTGGAGCCGCCACTCCCCGCGTGAGCTGAAGGTCCCGGAAATGGCGCAGGATGCCGAGCATCCAAATGGGAGGGCCTGGTCCGTGTCGCACCGGCCCCGGAATCGGAACCCCAGCAGCTCAAAGTCCTCCGGGTGAACGGGGAGAAGGCGGAAGGCGGACTTAATGTCGCATTTCGCCGTCTCCACCGCCACTCCGCAAGTGCGCACCATGCGCTTGACCGCATCGACGGACGCACACCTGACTGCACGACACTCCGGCGGTATCCTGTCCTTGAAGGGTACCCCACTGAGCTGGGACAGGTGATGGAGTACTCGGAACTCCCCTGGGACTACCGCTGTTACCGAGCCCATCAGGAACACTCGCAGATTTGGTACTGGTGGCTTCTAGAAGGGGCCAAGGACACGGCCCTCCCGTACTGCCTTGGGGATGTCGTCCTCCGCCACCCCCACCGCCATATCCCGGGATTACGGGTTGTTTGCTAACCAAGGTATGCGGGGCCCCTTAAATGGAATACGGAACCCTAACTCAAAACCTTGAACTAGAAACTATGCTGCTGCCTCAACGGGATATACCGCAGCCCATCACCTCAACACCTCCAGCCTAATCGGGCTGGGCCCCTTTACCAGGGGGTCCCTCCTTACCTCCCGCTTTTTTGGGCCCTCCCCCCACCCTGGGCCGTCCTTGTTGGGGGGGGCTCTGCTGCAGCCGGGGCCGGGTGATGTGCACCGCAAATGGAACCCTCATGTTTAAAACGGCAGGGTTTCCTGTTGCAGACTCCCTGGCCATTGTAATCTCAGCCGACCAGCCAGACCTGAACTGGCCGGCCCGCAGCGCTAGCAGGTGTGTTGGCAAGCCCTGTCCTTATGGTGTGGGCACTGTCGCCCCCTTCCCCCAGTGTCGGCCTAACTGGGGCCATGAACTGCAACAAATGGGCAGCAGCGGCGCACCCCAATGGACATAGGGGTCCCGGGCTGCCCTACGATGAAATTCAGTGTCGTACTGAAGCCAGGTATGGCCTGGAAAATCCACAAAGGCCATGTATATAATATCTAGGTACTTAAGCATCACCTGGGCCCTCCCTGGGTGGGCCTGCAAGGTCAAAGACATAAAAATCAGGTAGGCTGGCAGCCATGTTGCCCAGGAGCGTTCCGGCTTTTACCTGCCTGCGCTCCCTATTTCGTGGGTTCTTCCTGCCCACTTCCTTGATATCCAGCTCCCGATCAAGTAAGCTGAAGATATCTATGCATCCCCCCCGCCAGCTTTTCTCCCTAGTGGGCTGAGACGAATGACGCCCAAATGGGGAGGCGTAGTCGCCATATGGCATGGCGGCCGCCGCCACCCCGGGCTAGCCTGGGGCTGCACCCCTCCCTGGCCATGGTGCCATTCCCCCAGCCATGTGGCCGATCCCTGACCAGCCCGGCAACAGGCCAGGTGCCCCCAGTGGGGGGAATCCTGGTGGAGTTGGTTGGTGCTGACCTGGCCCGCCCCCGGGGGGTGTCGGTTGGCCCGGCCTCCACCCCACCGGTGGGGGCACAGGGCCGGGCATCCCTGATGGGGTCGGCCGCAACACCAGCAGCATGGCCGCCGGCAGTTGGGCAGGCGGCGCCTGGGCTGTTCCCTGTGCCAGGGCAGCTACCCCGGGCTGGAAACTACCTCCCGGCCAAGGCCAAATTATTGTGGGTGCAGTTTCAGGTGCGCACGCCAACTCACTGGGTGCTGGGCTCTCCGTTGCAGGCATCGGGGGCTGGTCTCCTCCCCCTGGTTCCACTGCCAGGACTTCGTCCTTGTTTGCGTTCTGCGGGGCCGGTCATGGGCGCTTGACTGAGGCTGGAGCCTCGCTGTACCCCGCGGCCGGTCCCGGGGCTGCTTCCATCTGCTCGAGCACTGTAAAACGAGAAGACATATCTTGGATCATGGCCTTCAACAGTTCCTGCTTACGTGCACTTGCGGGACACGCCCCTGTTCTGGGAGCTGGGCCTGGCTGGGGTCCTATGCCCTCCACCCACTGTGGCGCCTCCCATGCCTTAAGGCGAGCCTCCCCGTGTAACAAGATGGGGCTGGGCCTGCTGTGGTGGCTGCTTTGTTGCCGGCATCTTTCCCCTGCCTGTCCTGCGCCCCTTGCCTGGTGCCATCACGCACCCCTCGCCTGGTGCCAAGGGCCCTAGTACCTCAGGTTGGCTAGGGCCCTGGTGGCTCGGCCGCATGTGAGGGCGGGTGTAGGCCTCCGCTGCGGGGATGGGTGGTGAGGCGCAGACGCAGACTGTCCCCGTTATTCCCGGGGTCCAGAGAGCCACCCCGCCCCCAGCTGTGTTTCCCGCCCCTCTCTAGGGGCCTACCCTCCCGGATTTAGGCCCCTGTGTCCGGGCAGTCGAAAAAGCAAAAAGCAAAAAGCAAAGTGTTCTGCTTATATACCGCCCTATACCACTACAAGTGGTCTCTGGGCGGTTTAAAATTTTTTAATTACAGTGTGCAGGCTACACATTGCCCCCCCCCAGCAAGATGGGTACTCATTTTACCGACCTCGGAAGGATGGAAGGCTGAGTGAACCTTGAGCCTGTTACCGGGGATTGAACCCAGGTCGTGAGCACAGTTTTACCTGCAGTACAGGCATTTAACCACTGCGCCACAAGGCTCCTCGCGCCAGATATTGCCCCTGCTAGCTGGGCTAGGCCTGGTTCCCTCTCCAGCCCTCCCGCTCCCATGCAGGCCGGGCCTTGCTGCTAGGTCTGGAAAAAGGCGCCTGAGGGGGGATATGATTGAGACGTACAAAATAATGCGGGGCATGAGTAAAGTGGATAGAGGGAAGCTCTTCTCCCTCTCACACAATACCAGAACTAGGGGACATACACTCAAATTGAGGGCTGGGAGAGTAAGAACAGACCAAAGGAAATATTTTTTTCCACCCAGCGCGTTGTTAGCCTGTGGAACTCCCTGCCACAGGATGTGGTGATGGCATCTGGCCTGGATGCCCCCAAAAGGGGACTGGACAGACTCCCGGAGGAAAAATCCATCACAGGTCACAAACCATGACGGAGATGTGTAATCTCCAGGCCCAAAACCAGGGCACTTCAAGGGCCAGATGCAGGGGAGTGGCATCAGGAGACAGATATCTAGTCTCATGTGCTCCCAAACTCATCTGGTGGGGCCACTGTGAGATACAGGAAGCTGGACTAGATGGGCCTTTGGCCTGATCCAGCATGGCTCTTCTTATGCTTTTATGTAGGTATCTGAGTGTGCCCAGGCAGGCCGGGCCGTGCTGACCGGGCAACTGGGTAGGCCTGGATCGCTCCTTTAACCAGGCCAGCCATGGCCCCAAGCAGTGGGGTGAGCGGCCGGGGGGCCTCTCGCTGGGTGGGGGGCAGACGGTCCCACCCACCCCTGGGGTTCAGGGGGGGTCCCCCTCGACCTCCGCTGGCGTGCCCACCGCCACCTGGGGCCCGCTGCCTGGTGCTGGGCCCGGGCCTGTTTAGGCCCAGCCCAGGAACGTGGGTAGGCCAGCCGTTGGCCTGGGCCCGGCCGGGGAGCGCCGCCGCGCCGCGTCCTGCTCCGCCGCCGATGCAGCCTCCCAAAATGGCACCCACCACGTGGCGCCCTCTGCTCCCGGTGCTCGGACGGTCCTCGCCATCCGAATGCCGGAAGAAAAACTGAATGCAGGGTTGGGGGAGGAGCCGCCCTTTATAGGGCGCTCCTTCCCCCCCCCCATCCGGGACATTCTTGTTCCATCTCACCTACCGTCCCTCTCGCGGGCGGCAAATGGGCTCCGCGGGGCGGACGAGCCGCCGGCGGAGCCTGCATGCTTTGCTTTTTTTGCTTTTGCTTATTGTTATGTGCTCTCAAGTCAGAATCGACTTACAGCGGGCCTGATAGAGCTTTCAGGGGAAATGAAATATTCAGGCACACATACTCCATGGGTTTCCATGGTCTTGCAGGTATTCCGACTCAGGTCTCCTGAATGCTTTTCTGTCACTTTCTGTCACACGCTACACCACACTAGGTATAGAAGTTAGTGGCATAACCTAAGCTGAAAGAACACAAGGCTTCTGTGCCTTTCATAATTGTCTGGGAAGAGAATTTCAGCAGACATTGTTTATCATGAATTAAAGATGGGGGAGCCCACTATCTTTTTCATCTGACTGCTCTAGATCCAGACCCATGCTGTGGGGCATGCTAAGAGGTTGTAATGGTTATGGCCAGTTTCTAAAGGTGGACACAGAGGTTACCGCAACTGTAATCCTGCCACTGTAAGCAACATACAGTATTGTGTTCCCTGCCTTTTACCCAGTTCATTGCTGGCCACCTGTAGGAGGCAGAAAGTATCTGTGCATAATTCACACACATAATGAGATAGTTAAATTACAGTAGTACAATGAAGACTTTGTTTTCATTGTAGTTTCATCCCAGCAGATTGAGGCAACCAGCTCTAGGTTGACTCAGCCTTCCATCCTTCCAAAGTTGGTAAATTGAATACCCAGACCAACGAGGGGCAGGGGGGGTGTAGCCTGCAAAATTATGTTGTTATTTAAGTCTCCCAGAGAGTTCTTTAGCTGATATGGGATGATATATAAGCAACACACATGGCTTTGCTTTATTTCTTATATTGTGATGCTCCGACATAATACAGTGCCTCTCCCTAGGCAGATAGAGCCAGGGTGGGGGTGGGGGGCATAAAGCAACATCCCCATTACAGACACTGTGCTCCCAACACCACATTGCAAAAGTGGGCAGCACAGGGCAGGAAGAGGACTCCTTTGTTCCTTTTTAACAATATTAATTTAAGGCATTTAAACAAGATTTTTAAAAGATATGACTCATAAGAGCATTATAGGGGTGGGCTACCGGCTGGATTCCTTCTGCCATGCACCCCCCTGGGTAAAAAAGCAAAATGTAACTAGGTATGGATAGGCTGGCAAACTTTTTAAATACTAAAGTTGCTGACCTCCTTTCCTGCTAAATGGCTGATTGGTGGGATCTTAGTTTTAGTTTTATTTTATATTTATTTATTTATGATTCTCTACTGCCAATTGCACTAGTTCTCTAAAAAGGATCCTGTAAATCTACCAGCCCCCTTCTGCAGTCTTTGAGCCTGTTTGAATGGGGCACTTACATCCCATTTTCCTGATTTTTACTATGTTGACAAATGGAAACTGTTGATCCCTTTAGAAATACAACATTGCTCTGAAGAACAAGTACATTAAAGGAAGCAGCATTTGAATTTTTCTTTTACTCTGACCTTAGACCTTGTTCTAAAGAAAATAGGTTTTTCTATTTAAAGCTGCTTCTTGACCAACAACAATAGAAGGATCATGAACTAGCATTGGATTTTAAGTGGAAGACCATAGCACACCAGTCAAAAACCTTTTCTGTATGTCTGTTGATATTAATGTGAACACACACCCACACCCACACATTCTAGGGCTGTCCAGGGGACTACTGCAAACAATTGCCACTGATCCTCTTATTGTAAAATGCCTCCTGCTATCCCATATTGGATTTACCATTTTATTTTCAAGGGGGAAAGGAAAACAGTTGAAACCTCTGAGAAAAATGCTCTACTAATCATATTTCCATAAGATGCCCTCTGTAGCATTACAGCCACACAGTATATTTATAATTTGGTTTATATGAGCTACAGTTTAAGTTCAGGAAAATTGGTTTCCTTTTCAAAATGTCATGTTTCTCATTTCCTTTCTGAATTTCAGACTGTTCCGAACACTTATCAGCCTTTAAATCACTTGAAAATACACTCCGTAATTAAAATGCTGCAAATCCTCATGAATCAATTTATTTTTTATTTGTTCTAAAACACATTTAAAGGAAGCTGAAAGCCTGTTAAAATGTGATATAATGAATATGAATACAAAAGCAGTAGTGAAGGGAGGAGATGAGGGTGTGCTAGGAATGATAATTTATGTGTGGGAGCATGAGTATGTGTGTATATATACAATGACTGCAGAGTGTAAGACAGAAAAAATATTGGAGCTGTTAAGATTTAAAGGGCCATCTACCTCAGGAGCTTGTGAAATGTAGAAGTAGAACCATGGGAGCACAATACCATGTGTCTACTTAACAAGGAGTTCCAATGCATTATTTAGGATTTCCATGCAAGTATCCATTCAAGTATGTATGGATAGGATTTCAGTTTTAGGTTGCACATTTAAATGTCCTGCAATTATTATTTTTATGTATGTTGGGAAAAATGAAAATTGAGTTACATATTTTGAAGCCACCATTTTATTTCATAGCTTATAAACTTTAAATGTGCTTAATGAATTGCTTATACCAGCTGGCAATCTACAGGAATATTATTCTGTATTATCGTACTGTAAAGCCTTGGTGGAGAATTTTGATCTTGTTTCCAAAACATTCCACCTTTTCCGTGTTCCTTTGCTGGTTGCACAAGATGTAGCATCTGAGACACGGACTCATCCGTTGAGGCACCACATATTTGGAAGTGTATATTGAAAGGTACCAGTAGCCTTTTTGCCAGCTGTTCTCTATTATGCAGGTGGCAAAAATAACATGAATCAGATAGCTGTTGCGAGTTTTTCAGGCTGTTTGGCCATATTCTGGAAGTTTTTCTTCCTTATGTTTTGCCAGACTGTGTGGCCAGCATCTTCAGAGAGCAAGGAGCTCAGGGAACTCAGAGCACAAAGAGAACTCCTAGTTCCCCGAGCCCCTTGCCCTCTGAAGATGCCAACCACGGATTCTGGCAAAACGTCAGGAAGAAAAAAGTCCAGAAGATGGCCAAACAGCCCGAAAAACTCACAACAGCTATCAGATCCCGGCCATGAAAGCCTTCAAGAAAGCATTAATCAACTTTCCCAAGTCTTTGCTTTGTTTTTGAGGTTGTGAATTCTAGTGCTGCTGCTTCTTTTAAAGGTCTTCTGATCATAAGAATTCATCAGGTTGTCTGGGGTTGCAATGGTGTAAGTGTGCACAAACATGTGTATGCTGTAACTCTGAATTCACTGTAATAATATTTCACTGGACACTAATAGCCATCTCTAGAATATCACTGAGCAAACCTGGACACAGCATGAATTGTGTAAATATTTATGTCAAATTCACATATCATATTCAGATAGGAACAGAGCTGTGAGGAGATGCAAAGGGAAAGTTTAACTCTTTTTCTCCTGCTAGAGTCCCAGTGAAGATCACCCATGTGAAGTTACTGTAAACTATCAGTAAGGAGTCCCTGGAAGTGAACAGATGGCACCTCTTACTGCTGCTGAACTTCCCTGTAGCTGCTGTTTCAATAGAACAACAACTGTGTACATTGTTAACACTTATTCCACTAATTAACTCATGTCTACTTTGGCAGCCAACTCAGATAAAATTCAAAATTGTCTGCTGTGCTTCTAACACTCTTTGTAGCTCCAGTCAGCTGCTTAGATGCCCTAAGCACATCTGATCTCGCCTGATTTTGGAAGCTAAGCAGGATCAGCCCTGAGTAGTACTTGGATGGGAGACCACCAGGGAATACTAGGTGCTGTATGTGCCTGGAGTAGGAACTGGCAAACCACTCCTGTATTGCTGCCAAGAAAACTCCATGGACATGGGTTCACAAAGAGTCAGTCATGACTGTAACTACACAACACACACATGGAGAAGAGAGAGAGCCCATACACTGCTTTGTACTAGAAAGACAAGAGGGCAACAGCAAGGCCACTTGAAGGTGCTATTAAAAATGAAAGCTCACAGTGAGCACCATACTATATCAGTGGCTTCACCAGAACTGGATCCTCTTAACTCTTGGTCTAGGATACTCCTTTCAGCTACCACCCCTTAGAAGGATAACTCCCTTGCCTCAAGCCTGGTACTTCATTGCTCCTCCAGATCCTGCAGAGTATTCTATTAGAGATGGGCACGACCAGAATTTTTTTTTCCGAGTTGTCGTTTTTCGGGACGGGTCCGTTTCGGGTCATTTCCGTTTGTCGCGAAATTTTTTAAAAATTTGTCATTTCGTTTTTCGTTTTTTCGTTTGTTGTTTCTACCTGCTTTTTGCGCAATTTTAAAGCATTTCTGGGGGCTGCCAGAGCTTTATATGGCCTCTGTGGCTGCCAGACCTGCCCAGTCTGCAACGTGGGCATGCTATTGGTTGAAGTTTTCCAAGAATTTACATGATCCCATCACATGGCTTGCCTCCATGTTGTGGCTGGAGTGGCTGGTGACATCTATTTTGTCATCATTATCGCGATGGGAGAAGACAAAACCAAACGTTTTAAGGACCCCAACCCCCTGGTAGGTAATAATTTCAAATAATTCTCGCATTATCGCTGCATTTTAATGGATGTCCAGGGCGTTTTAATACCCAAGAAATCAATATTAGGCATCTGGGAGCCATTTTGGGTCAATGTCCCCAACTCCCCTTAAAGGAAAAAAAAATACAGCGATCTGAGAAAAGACATAAATGCACATTTTAAGGACCCCCACCCCCCTGGTAGGTATTATCAGACAGTATAAATAATTATCGCTGCATTTTTATGGATGTCCAGGGCGTTTTTTAACATTTAAAAAACAGCTCATTTCATTGCGCGCCACCAGTAACGGTAATGAAACTAACGACTACAATTTTCATGGGTCGTTTCATTTCGTTCAATTTCCAGCACAATTTTCATTTGTCGTTTCATTACGTAACAGAAACGACAAACGAAAACGGAAACGAAAATTTCACCGAGTCGTGCCCATGTCTATATTCTATCAATGTGATATTGGTTTCCTATATTGTGGAACTCCCAGGCTGTGGGCCAAGCCTAAAAGATACTGAGGTTATAGATGTCAAGGCTTTGATTTTCACTGTGTTGATGGACCCATGGGACATAGCATGGAAGATCTGTGGACTTTCCTTTCAGTGCTTTGTGTGTCTAAAATGATGTGGAAGCTCATCTTCAAGTCCCAATTTCACAGATATGGAGTTTGTCCTGTTTCTGTGTTCCTCAATCATAAGCTAAAAATGAAACTTGAATGATCTAAGGCAGGGGTGCCCAAACTTTTTGTAAGGAGGGCCAGATTTGGTGGCTGAGAATGTGTCAGGGGCCGGTTGCTCCCCAACCCTGCCACCCCACTGCAAGCCCCACCCACTTTCTTTTAAAAAAATGGGGTGAAGGAGGGGCAGGGAGGGGGGGGCAGCCAGCCGCGGGCCACTCAGAATGGCCTGGCGGGCCAGATTTGCCCCCCCCCCCGGGCCGGACTTTGGGCAGGCCTGATATAAGGTGATGGTGTAGGTGTAGGGGCAATGTTGAATTATTTGTATAGCACGATTGGGTGCAAATCAACACCGGAGATGAAGTCCGAAATTGCACTTCCGATTTGATTTTGCAGCCCCCATTTTGACATTCTAATGAAGGAATCTGGCCTGCACGAGAAAGTATAAAATATATTTTAGTCTTGTATAATGTGGTATAATACAGAAAGAGTGAGCAGTCTCAAAACAGTGCAACTATGGAGGACAGAGCAAAGGCTAACTCCGGTGTCCCCTGAGGTCTGAATTTGGTCCCAGGCTCTGAGGTTTTTCAGTTGTACTGTTAAGCTTCATCAAACTCTTTCCTTCTCCTTTCCTTAGTTGTCTCACATGGGGCACATCAGAGCACTCTAGAAATCTGTGCTATCTGCCATATCTCCAGAATATGGCAGTGAATAACAGATCTCACAAAGGGAGAAAAACAGGATTGTCTAAGGCCTGTGAGGATCCCTGCATCTGTGTAGGGAAGAGTATTGCATAAGCAGTTCAAAATAAATGAAATACATTACAGCCTCTTCCCTTGATGGTACAAAACTCACTCGGTTATTTCTCATTCCAAACCATCTGAGTTGTCATAAATCAGTTACATGATAAAATCTGAGAGATGATCATCTGGTTTTATAACATTTTACTTTGAAACAATAAAGAAAGATAAAAAGCAAGATATGGGAATATTAACATTCAGGAGCATGGAAAGGTTGAGAAACCTTTTAACATTTCAATTAGGCTTTGATAAACTTGGCCCCAAGCTACCATCTGCTTTGCCCATCCATGTGATTCATTCCAATTTCCCAGGAGTTGACAGAACCTGTTAATAACATCTGTTTCCTCTTACATCTCCTCAGTGGAAATGTGCTCAGCAATGAAATCTGCTAAGGAACTTATTTCTACAACTTTATTTAATTGGCAGTAGACAGGTTGGTTGGTTTCTTTTTCTGGTGCCCACCTGACTTATGTGGTATCACAATGTACTCCACCTCTGTTCCATGCCTATCTTTACCTCTTTGAGTCTCTATCAGGAGCAACTAGTTTTTGGTGCATGTAAGATCACTCCATTATCATTCATTTTCAGTGTATGTGATTTCTGGGATCAAACCAAAGTGGCTGCCTGGCTGTCCCTTTTGCTGAAGCCGCTTAATGATCTTGTCTCCAAAGGGGAAGAGAGAAGATTAAAAGGTGGGATAGAAATATTTTAAATTTATTATTATTTATTATTTATTATTTATTATTTATTATTTATTATTTATT
>JAHTLZ010000129.1:81374300-81390510 GCA_023846285.1 Phrynocephalus versicolor | reverse complement strand
TTATTATTTATTATTTATTATTTATTATTTATTATTTATTATTTATTATTTATTATTGTATTTATATCCCGCTTATCTTCCGTGCGGAACTCTAAGCGGCTCACACAAGGCGAACAAGCGCCAATAGACACAAACAATAATTATATAATGAACAACAAGACAGAAATTAAACAGTTAAAACCCGGTGCATCAAAAAAAAAAAAAACCCGGTGATACAAAGCTATCAAACCAAGCGGCTAACTAACAACATAGCCCTACGGCACACATAAACATGGCCGCTTGGGAGTTAAGATGGCGGGACCCTAGAGGGGAAAAAAAAATCAGGACTCGCCAAAGGCCTCTCAAAATAAATACATTTTTACAGCTTTTCGAAAGGCCTGCAGGGACTCTGCAGAGCGCACCTCGCTTGGGATGGAATTCCAGAGGGAAGGGGCTGCCACCGAGAAAGCCCGGTTCCGGGTGACCGACTTCCGGGCTTCTCAGGGGTGGCAACCCGGAGCGAGTGCGCTCGCACCTGCCGGGCTGCAACGGGCAACCAGTGCAGGCGGACCAGGACTGGGGAGATGCGGTCATACCGACGTGCACCCACCACCAGCCTGGCCGCCGCATTCTGAACCCGCTGCAGACGCCGGAGAAGAGTCAAGGGCAACCCCATGTAGAGGGCGTTGCAGTAGTCTAGCCTCAAGATCACTGTTCTCAGAGAGTCACCATCTAGGTACGGGCGGATCTGAGCGATCTGGCGAAGATGGTAATACGCGGCCCTGGTCACCGATGCCACCTGGGCCTCCATGGTCAGCGCCGGGTCCAGGACCACGCCCAGATTCCGCGCCCTCTCCACAGTCCAGAGGGAAACTCCCCCCCCCAGAGAGGGAAAAGGGCCACCGTACCCGGATGGCGAGCCCCCAAAGAACATAACCTCCGTCTTCTCAGGGTTGAGCTTAAGCCTGTTTGCCCCGGTCCAAGTCAGCACGGCGTCCAGGCACCCATCAAGGATCCTGACAGCTTCCACTGCAGAGGTGGAAAAGGAGAGATAGAGCTGCGTGTAATTAGCGTACTGATGACAGCACACTCCAAAACTCCTAATGACCCCAGCCATCGGCCTTACGTAGATGTTAAACAGCAAAGAAGAGAGCGACGACCCCTGCAGGACCCCTCAAGGGAGAACCCACGGGGCCGACAACTCCCCCCCCCCATACTGAACATACTGGGGACGGCCCTCCAGGAAGGATCGGAGCCAACTGCGGGCAGTGCCCTCGATTCCAACCTCGGAGAGCCGATCCAGTAGGATACCGTGGTCGACAGTATCAAAGGCCGCTCACAGATCCAGGAGGACCAACAGGGTAGAACAACCCCTGTCGGCCGCCCGGAGCAGGTCATCTTGCAGGGCGACCAAAGCTGTTTTGGTCCCCTGATGGGGCCTGAACCCTGACTGGCATGGATTGAGGCACTGCCGATCCTCAAGGTATGACTGCAGCCGAACCACCGCCACCCTCTCAATAACCTTGCCCATAAACGGGATGTTGGCGATCGGATGATAGTTACCTAAGTCGTCCGCCGCTAGGCCCGGTTTCTTAAGAATGGGCTTGACCACCGTCTCCTTCAAACGGGAGGGAAAACCCCCTCGCTGAAGGAGGCGGTGGCAATGGCAGAAGCCCATTCGGCCATGGTCCCGCTGGCAGCTTTGATAAGCCAGGAAGGGCAAGGTTCGAAAGGAGTGGACGCCGGCCGGCAATGCGCCATAGCTCTAGAGGCCTCGACAGCAGAAACAGGCCCAAGCTCCTCCAACCAAGGCGACGAAGGCGGACCAGCAGCCAGGGGTGCCGGGGCAATGCTACTGCAACCGGAGTCAAAGCCGGCACGGATGGCCTCAATCTTAGATCTAAGAAAGGCTGCAAAATTCTCACTACTGAAATCAGTAGGAGGAGGCCTAGCCAGGCTAGGATTGGTGAGGTCCCGAACCACCCAGAAAAGCTCCGCCTGGCGGTTAGAGGCCTCACCAATTCTCATGGAGAAAAACGATGACTTAGCTTCCGTGATCGCGTTGGAATAGCGACTAGTCTGGGAATCAACAGCAGCCTTGCTAATAGCCGTCCGCTCTAGCCTTCTCCTCACCTGCTTCATTGCCCAGAGTTCCCCCCTGAACCACAGTGAGGGCCGAGCTCGGAACCAGAGAAGGCGCTTAGGGGCGATCCGGTCTATGGTGTGGGCAGCTGTTTCAAACCAATGGTTGGCCACAACCTCGGCCGGAGCGCCAGTCAGTCCACCAGGAAACTCCCCGAAGACTTTCTGGAACCGATGAGGGTCCATGAGTCTACGGGCACGGGCCAAAACTGGAGGCCGAAGGTCCCCGCAAGGGGGGGGCACAAGGAAAAAGAAAGCAGGTGGTGGTCCAACCATGACACAGGTAGGGAGACAAAGTCCCCCACCTCCAGACTCAAAATCCCTGACATGGAGGAAAACACCAGATCCAGGGTATGGCCTGACCTGTGGGTGGGACATACAACATGCTGGGACACACCCATGGAAGCCATGGTTTCCATGAATTCCAGAGCTGCACCGGAAAGTTCACCGCCGACATGCACATTGAAGTCACCCACCACCAGAAGGCGCGGGGACCTCAAAAGCGCAGCCGCGATGAACTCCGAGAGCTCTGGTAGGGATTGAGCTGGGTTGCGGGGAGCACGGTAACCCAGCACAATGCCAAATCTGTCCCGCTGCCCCACTGACAGGTGAAGGCATTATAACCCCTGGCTAACCAATGTCGAGGCCCTGCTAGCATGAAAGGTATCCCGATGGACGATGGTGACTCCCCCTCCCTTCTGACCCCCCAACCTTCCCACCCCCTGAACCAGATACCCAGGCGGGCAAAGCTTGCAGAGCAAGGCCCCCCCATCATCGCCCACCCAGGTCTCGGTAATAAAGGCCAGGTCAGCCCGCCCGTCGAAGATGGCATCATATATGACGGGGATCTTATTGTGGACTGACCTGGCGTTCAGCAGGAGATAGGAAAGGTTGGGGGCGCTGGGGGAATGACTCCTGGGCATGTGGCAGAGAGCCGGGGGATCAGAACGAGGGACAGGCACAAGTTGCCTGACCCATGTTCTTCTTGTCCGACTAACCCCACGACTACAAGCGTACTGCCCACGGCCCGACACAGTTAGTATATGAGTCCCTGCAGACATGGCGGCCCTAAAAGAGAGGGGGAAAAAAAGCTAACAAGGAGTGAACGGATCTAAAATGCAATACAGTGTATAACAACTACAGACCACCTGCAGTAAATTACAACAAAGGTACAATAAACAGTAACAAAAATAACAATGACAATATATAACCATAAAATGCATCCGCCAGAGGAGAGAAGGAATCATGAGGGAGGCTAGGCAGGGAAGATGGAACAGAGGGCTAAAAGGACATAGGTAAGAGAACCAAAGGGAAGAAAGGGGACACCCAAGAGTCCGCGGATCAGCCTGCCGCCCAGGAAACAAGGGCAGCAATACCCTGGCAGCCGACCTGCCACCCCAGATGGTCTCTAGGGGCTGCACCCCGGCGACCTGTCACCCCAGGTGGCAGGCGACAACGACACCCCGACGGCCGATATGCCACCCGAGATGGTACACCAGCGGCAATGCACCAGTAGTCTATCAGCCGCCCAGATAGATAGTCTATCAACTCACTGACAGCCGGCCCGCCACCCAGATAGATAGCCTACTACAAGACAACTACAAGATAAATGAATTTTCTTTTTTATTGTTGCTAGTGTATCAGTTCTGGGTTTGGTGTTTGTTTGTTTGTTTGTTTTTTGGAAGGGGGGAAAGCCCTTTCAAAGCATCATTGATGCACTGTGCCAGTTAGCAACAAATAAAAACAAAAGAGGAAACATCCTCTTCCTTTCTCTTCACAGATGAGCAGAAAAGAAGCTTCTCATTTTTCAAGATCACTTAGTACCATATGCAAAGCACAGAGCAAGAGACAGGAAATAGCTTTGCTTTTTTTTCCTTCTCATCTTTCCTTCAAATGGAAAGAAGATTGGTCTATACTGTGCTAAACAAGGTCACTTAGGGTGGATTCAGGGCTCATCCCAAATGCCACACCTCACCTGACAGCAACCTGTTTATCACAATCCTGACAATCTGCGCTGGAATAATGGGGTCCTCTAGCCACACCTTATGGTGGTTAAGTGGTTCAGGTACCTGGTTGAAGAGCTAGAGGTTGGCAGCTTATTTCCCCTCCAGGCATCCAGAGAAAGTTTGTGTAGCCATGGAGAAGCTGCAGTTCTGGTACACACCTAGGAAACTGGAAACAATTTCTGTATATTCTCTATCTAGAAAATATTGGAAAGAGTTGGCAATAGTCAGAATTGACTTTGATGGCATGCAGTTATTATTAGTACACTCTGTGTTTCCTTTTCCTCCAGCTTAGCCTGCTCCAGTGAGAAATCTCCACATGCAATGAGTAGCCTACAATGTCAAGGCATGCAGATAAATGACAATATCTAACACTTTGTCATTTATCTGCATGCCTTGAAATAATTAGTTCTGGAAGCATGCTTGTAAACCAAATACTTATATACTGCAAATTTCCCCATAGGAAATAATGCAAACTTACCTGATTCGTTCTGGGGTCCCAGTTTCCATTATTTTCTATGGGAAAATCTGCTTTAATATACAGGAACTGGCACCCAAAGCAGCCAGCATCCATGATGAGTCCCGGAGGCTTGGTGCGAGCCCACCTGGCGAGACAAAAGACACCACTGGTCAGTGCCAGGCCCACAGTGAAGTCTAGAAGACAGGTGCAGGCCCACCACGAGACCCAGCAGCCACTTCTGATCAGCACTGGGCCCATGATGATGCCCAGAGGTCCAGTATGGGTTCGCCACATAGCCTGGAGGAACATGGCAGCAGCAACATTGAGGAGGAGGAGGAGGAGGAGGAGGAGGAGAGCCAGACTGTGATTCCATCATAGACTGAAGCAAAATATTATTAAAATTTTTACTCATCTTGTGAAACAGTCATAAACCAAGGTACAGTGGACCAAACGGGTTGTATAACATAAAATCTGTACAACATACAAAATTCCAGAGATAGGGGAAATTTGCTTAACAGAATTGCCTATGGGGCAAATTGTACAACATAAAAATGGGATTACTCTGTTTTCAATGCATTCCTATGGGAAATTTGTATAAAGAAAATATGCTTAACATAATTTCATTTGGAACGAATTAATTCCTTTATACAAGGTACCACTGTACTCTTAAACAGAAGTACCGCTGTGTGTCATATTGCATTCATTCAGAAAATACAGGGAATATATGTTGCAAATAAGAACAGCTCCAACTATTGTTGTTTTGCTTTCCTGCTGACCTCTGATGGACACCACCATGGGGGAAGATGGGCGGGGTATAAATCCAATAAATAAATAAATAATAAATAAATAGAGTACAGAGCAGGGCAGGTCCTCTTTGAAGAAGCTACTGCCAGAAGCTAATACCTTTTGTAAGACAACAGTCCTTTGTCAGATGAGAAAAGCTGTGGCATGGTGCAGATCATGGACATTAGAATCCCTTGTCCATGGGATTGCTATCCACTGCTTGAAAATATTAAATAAAACATTCAAGAAAAATGCATGTCTACGTATTTTCAAAGTGTGTTTACCAGAAGAGAAAATCATAGACAACTGACACCAATGAACAGGTTTACACTGCAAAGTCTATAAAGATAAAAGTAAAGGTTCCCCCCGCACATGTGTGCTAGTTGTGTCTGACTAGGTGTGGTGCTCATCTCTGTATTGAAGCCAAAGAGCCAGTGTTGTGCACGTCCATGGCCATGGGGCCAGCATGGCTGGAAGGAAACACTGCTTTACCTTCCCAATTTTTATGGCAGTACCTATTTATCTACTTGTATTTACATGCTTTTGAACTGCTAGGTTGGCAGAGCTGGGGTTAACAGCAGGCACTCACTCTGCTGCGTGGCACCCGGAATTCAAACAGCTGAACTGCCAACTTTGTAGCCAACAGTTTTCAGTGCTCTAGCCCCATTCAATTTCATATATGAAATTAGGAAATTACATTTCTTCCTCCTTCAATGCCACGTACCTTTAGAACCAGAAATACAAAAAATTAAATAGAATAAGTCATTTCAAGTGAGCTTTATCTGGCTCATTGGGCAAGTAATTAAACAACAAGCTGAAATAATTATTATAATTATGGCACATTTACATTTCTTCTGCATTCTATTTCTTTTATTATTTTTCAAAAAGAGAGAGTTACACAACCTAATTCCTTTTGTGCGGTTCACTCATAATAGCAACCACAATCTAAAAAGTCATGCTCTTTAGTTACTTAGTTTAGCAGGACGGCATAGATTGGCTTATTTGACATTAAAAAGCTAGCAATTACTTGCCCTTACCAGAGAACATGATGACCAAAATGGAAATGATTACCAGTGTCATTTCTCTGAGTATATTTGAACATCAGTTAATATATAATGGTTACAGCTTTAGAGGTCAGTCGCCAGAAAAAACCAAGAAAAAAGGCTGAGAACTTTGTTTCACTTCTAATAGTTCTTCTTGGGGCTTCTCCATTGTCAGGTATGCAGTCTATGGGTAACAGAGATATGGCCCCTTTGAATGTAACAAACCCACAATAGTAATTCCTTTTTAGTCTCCTTCCTATTTATAATAAATTTTAAATAAACATTGATACAGCACTCTTTAAAGTTTGTGGCATTCCCTTGTTTTTAGATTATTATTTTATTTCTGTGAATTTCTTAAGTACCTTATTTATTTAGGGCTGGGTAACTCAGAGAATTAGGTATCTGGCTGTTAAGTGCAATTCACTTGGGGGAAAGGCTTATATAGTAACCCCCTGCCATTTCGCGGTTCAGGTACTGTGGTCCCACAATATCACGGGATCGCAGTACCCACCTGGGCAAGAAGTCTCCTGGCAGCATGGTCGGGCGGTGATGGGGGATCAGATCCCCCAATGGTGCCCGACCGTGCTGCTGTGAGAAGTCTTGGAGCAGCCCGAGTGAGCACCATGGGGGAATCTGATCGCCCCCCACCCCCGGCCCCCACCCCGCATCCGCACATCACAGATTTTCAGTCATCACGGGTCAGGTGGGTCCCTAACCCCTGCAATAGGTGGGGGGTTACTGTACTGAGAAGTTTGAGGTCTAGCTGGGCCTAGGTTCCTTGGGAATAAAAATTTCTCAGCTAACACAAGGGCAGGATCAGGAACTTACATTAAACTATGCTTAGTCTGACATCAAAGTCTTTCAGTTTAGGCCCTTCTCCTAGGTGAGCTACATATTTATTTATTTATTTATTTATTTATTTACCACACCATCTGGTCACCATTTAGTGGCACCGCCGCTCCTCTAAAGGGTTTTTCAGCAATAAAAGAACAAACCGCCACCACCTGCCAATCCACAAATATGAAAGTATAAAAGGAGATCAACCCTCTCATGAACCCAAGACAGCCACTGCTCTGAAGGTCTGGTTCCTAGTCTTAGACTTCCTGACCTCTACTGAAGTCGTCACTTGCAACATCAAAGCCTGAGAGAAATAGGAAGTTGATCTTAGGGAAAGGTGTTTAGATCGGTGTCTATGAATTCTCCACCTGACAGGTAGAACTCCTAAAATGAAGAATCGTGGAATTTGTAGTCCAAAACAAAATTTCAAAAATCCCATGCCCAGTCTTTAGTCCACTTCTGTGCCTGCTCAGTCTCCTGGTCTTTTTCTAACCGCGGTTTGTTAGTTGAAAAACCAAAGATGGATTTGATTTTTCTTTGCACAGAGGACTATTATCTGGCAGACTAACACCCAGAGCAGTAGTCTCGATAAAATAGAATATTTGGCCAATGCAACATGTTCAAGGTTACTTGGGAACAGGGCACCTTTTAGTACTCTGCAGTGGGGATTGGAATAATCCTGAAAGCTCATTTCAGGATTAAAAAAGTTATTTTTTTCAGCTGTAGCTTCCAGAATTCTTCTGATAGCAGCATAACTACTTTTTTTGTAAAGATATTTTCCATTATCTGACCTTGCTCCAAGGACTTCAGGATTTTGATCTGTTGAGCCTTGGCTAGTTCTATAGATCTCTGGTGCTGTCTTTTCATATAAGAATCAATCCCACCCCTGTCATGTATGATTACCTTCTTTTTGTTTTTCTTGATAACTGAAGACATCCACATTATCATTATTACTGCAAGCATCTGAGTTTATAGAAGCTTTTTTAGGATTATTAAGCAGAGGTGTAGAAAATGACAAAGAGATTCCACCTCTGAAGGAGGAAGATAGGCGTGTCAAAATGAGTCTAGAAGTTCTACACAGAAAAAGCATTACATCTGCTGGAATTTATCCCTGCCACAAACCTAATGAAAAAGGAATTAGCCTAGGTAGAAAAGAAAAGAGAAAAGAAAAGAGAAAATAAAAGAACATTCAAGTGAAATGAAAGCTAGAAGCTACAGTCAATGTAGAAGCTTAGCTGTCCCATTTTTTTCCTATTCTACTTCAAACCACCTGGAAAAGCAGAGGATCTTAGGGCAAGATGGCGGTCGGCAGAGTTTGCTTGTATGTGTTGTTATTAGGTATTTATTTGTTGTTTTTCCTTAGTTTTTATATTGTTAATTTGTTGCTATATTGCTTTGTGATATTGTGTATTTTTTCATTTATCTATTTTTTTTATAATTCCTTTTCCTTTTCCCCTTGGTCACCATGCTTACAGGGATTGCTATACCAGTGGTGTCTGGCCGTGGGAGGTACGCTAGGAGCTGGGGAATTATTCGGGTAAGAAGAACTTGGGAGAGGCAATTGCTGCCTGTTCCCTGTTCTGATCAATCAGCTGACTGCCATGTGCCAGAGAGCCACATTGTCAGTGCCTCTGACATTTCCTGCCTACTGGTCAATGCCAGGTCAGTCCACAATAAAATCCCCACCCATAATGATGTCATCATGGATGGGTGGGCCGACCTGGCTTGTTTTACAGAGACCCGGCGGGGGCAGAGGGAAAGGCATCCATCTCCCAGCTGTACCCCCTGGGTTTCTGTTCCAGTATGTGGGCAGGTCAGAGGGCCGGGGGTGTGGTTGGGTGGCCATCATTTACAAGTGACCTCTTTCGGTCAGCAGATCCATGCCATTGGTGTGTCCTGGGTTAGAATGCCTTCATCTATTTGTGGGTCAGTGGGACCACTGCCCCACCCTACAGGGAGCCTCGACCCCTTGTTTGGGCCCACTCCCGAAGGCTTCTGGATCCGGTTCTTTTGTTGGAGGCCTTGGGGGGGGTACCTAGGTGGTATGAGGATGCCACCCAGGCCACTGACTGGATCTTCCCAAGTGTCTTCTTCTTTGTGGAGCTCATTCCTCGCCGTGGTTTACAGCTGAGTTGAGAGTGATGAAGCAAGAATAAAGAAGACTTGAGAGCAGATGGAGAAAGGACTGATTGGCTTTTAATCAGGCCACTGTTCAAGCACTGACTAGGGGCTATGTTTCGGTGGTCAGGGAGGCTAAAAGATCTTATGCCTCTCTGAAATTGGTACAGCCTCGAACCGTCAGGAGGAGTTGTTCGGGGTGGTTCAAGACCTCACGAATCTTGGTCATTCTAGGCCTCCTCCTAGTGATTTCACTAGTGAGTCATTTTCAGCCCTTTTTAGAACTAAAATTGAGGCCATCAGAGCTGGTCTAGACTCCGGTTGCTCTAACCTCCCCTTAAGTATCCCGAGTGCTGCACCCCCCCAGTCTCCTCGCCTGGTTGAGTTTGGGCTTGTATCGTCAGCTGAAGCCTCCAGGGCACTGGCTCATTGAAGGCCGGTGGCTTCCCCCTTCAACCCTTGCCTGTCCTGGCTAATCAAGTCTGCCGGAGGGAGCACACCAGAATGGGCTTCCGTTATTTCCACTGAATCCTTCAGGGAAGGGATTTAAGAACATAAGAACATAAGAAGAGCCATGCTGGATCAGGCCAAAGGCCCATCTAGTCCAGCTTCCTGTATCTCACAGCAGCCCCACCAGATGCGTTTGGGAGCGCATGAGACTAGATATCTGCCTCCTGATACCACTCCCCTGCATCTGGCCCTTGAAGTACCCTGGTTTCTCCATCATGGTTTGTAACCTGTGATGGACTTTTCCTCCAGGAATCTGTCCAATCCCCTTTTGAAGGCATCCAGGCCAGATGCCATCACCACATCCTGTGGCAGGGAGTTCCATAGACTTACAATGCGCTGGGTGAAAAAATATTTTCTTTTGTCAGTTCTTACTCTCCCAGCCCTCAATTTGAGTGTATGTCCCGTAATTCTGGTATTTTGGGAGAGAGAGAAGAGCTTCCCTCTATCCACTTGACTCATACCCTGCATTATTTTGTATGTCTCAATCATATCCCCCCTCAAGCGCCTTTTTTCCAGACTAAAGAGGCCCAAATGTTTTAGCCTTTCTTCATAAGGGAGGTGCCCCAGCCCAGTAATCATTTTAGTTGCTCTCTTCTGTACCTTTTCCAGTTCCACTATGTCTTTCTTGAGATGCGGTGACCAGAATTGTACACAATACTCCAGGTGGGGCCTTACTATTGTTTTGTATAATGGCATTATAATGTTGGCTGTTTTATTTTCAATCCCCTTTTTGATAATCCCTAGCATGGAATTGGCCTTCTTCACCGCTGCCATACATTGGGTAGACACCTTCATGGAGCTGTCCACCAACACACCAAGATCTCTTTCCTGATCCGTCACGGGTAACTCAGAGCCCATGAGTTGATAGATGAAGTTTGGATTTTTTGCCCCAATATGCATTACTTTACATTTGGTTACATTAAAATGCATTTGCCATTTCTCAGCCCATTCCTCCAGTTTGGAGAGATCCTTCTGGAGCTCTTCACAATCTTCTCTGGTTTTCACCACACGGAAAAGTTTTGTGTCATCTGCAAACTTGGCCACCTCACTGTTTATCCCTGTCTCCAGGTCATTTATGAACAGATTGAAAAGCACCAGTCCCAGGACAGAGCCCTGGGGCACACCGCTTTTCACTTCTCTCCATTGTGAAAATTTCCCATTGACACCTACTCTTTGTTTCCTGGATCTCAACCAGTTCTCAATCCATAAGAGGACCTGTCCTCTTATCCCCTGACTGTGCAATTTTCTCAGCAGCCTTTGGTAAGGGACTGTGTCAAAAGCCTTTTGAAAATCCAGATAGACTATATCCACCGGTTCAACCAAATCCATGTGCCTGTTGACCTTTTCAAAAAATTCTAAAAGGTTTGTCAAAAAAGATTTACCCTTACAGAAGCCATGCTGATTTTCTCTCAGCAAGGTTTGTTCTTCTATGTGTTTTAAGATTTTCTCTTGGATGAGGCTTTCCACCATCTTCCCTGGGACAGATGTAAGGCTAACCGGCCTGTAGTTTCCTGGGTCCCCCCTCCTTCCTTTTTTAAAAATTGGTGTGACATCTGCCATCTTCCAGTCCTCCGGCACTGTGGCCATTTTAAGAGACAAGTTGCATATAACCGTTAAGAGATCTGCAATTTCATTTCTCAGTTCCCTAATAACCCTTGGGTGGATGCCATATGGGCCCGGTGACTTGTTAATCCTCAATTTATCGATTAGTCGTAAAACCTCCTCTCTTTTAACCTGTATTTGATTTAATTCTTTGGTCAAGAGGGGCGGCTCAGGCAGCGGAATCCGCTCAAGGTCCTCTGTCGTGAAGACAGACGCAAAGAAGTCATTCAATTTCTCTGCAATGTCCAAGTCCTCCTTAACCTCCCCTTTTCCTCCCTCACCATCCAGAGGGCCAACTGGTTCACTTTCAGGTTTTCTACTTCTAACATATTTAAAGAAGCTTTTATTATTACCCTTTATATTGCTAGCCATTCGTTCCTCAAAGTCTTTCTTTGCCTCCCTTATCATCTTCTTACATTTCTTTTGCCAGAGTTTGTGTTCCTTTTTATTTTCCTCATTTGGGGAGGATTTCCATTTACAGAAAGACCTCTCCTTGTGCTTTAGAGCCTCTCTAACTCCACTCGTTAACCATGCCGGTGTCCTCTTGGACTTAAATGAGCTCTTCTTTCTTTGTGGTATGCACTTTTGCTGGGCCTCTATTATTGTTGTTTTAAACAGGCTCCATGCACTCTGAAGAGATTGGATTCTTCTAACCTTCTCCTTCAATTTCTCTCTAACTAGTTTCCTCATCTGAGGGAAGTTTGCCCTTCGAAAATCAAGGGTTTTTATGTCTGATTTGGTTGACACTCTTCCTCCGACATGCATGGCAAAGGAAATTGCAGCATGGTCACTGTTCCCCAGAGGCTCAGTGACATTCACATCCCTGACCAGGTCATGAGTATCACACAGTATTAGATCCAGAGTTGCCTGTTCTCGGGTGGGCTCCATGACCAGTTGCTCTAAGGCACAGTCATTCAGCAAGTCGAGAAACCCAGTTTCTCTTTCTTGCCCAGAGCTCGCATTGGCCCAGTCAATGTGGGGATAATTGAAGTCCCCCATGATTACTATCCTATCCCTCTTAGCCACCTCCATGATTTCTCTCCTCATTTCAAGGTCCCCCTCAAGTTTTTGATCTGGTGGACGATCGAATACTCCAACTATCACATCACTCCTGGGACCTGGTAGTTTAACCCACAGTGATTCTATGGTGGAGTCAGACCCTCTGTCCATCTCCATTCTGCTGGATTTTACCCCTTCTTTGACATAGATGGCCACTCCTCCTCCAACCCGCCCCTCTCTATCCCTTCTATAGAGTTTATAGCCTGGGATTGCTGTATCCCACTGGTTCTCCACACTCCACCAGGTTTCTGTTATGGCTATTATATCTATGTTATCCCTAGCTGCCAAATGTTCAAGTTCTCCCATCTTTGCTCAGAGGCTTCGAGCATTGGCGTAGAAGCACCTGTACAGTGGGTCCCACAACAACAGCTGCTGCTGTGTTCTTTTCCCCTCACAGCTTTAATTTTCAGTAGACAAACTGTCACAGTCCATTATTCTCCCAGTGCTAATACCTGCTATGTCATCTCTATGTGATTCTCTACCCTCTCCAACCTCGTTCCCCAAGGATGAGGTGTTCCAAACCGGATGTCACTCAGCTCCTGTCAGTTTCCCTCCAGTTATCAGTTTAAAAGCTGCTCTGCTGCCTTTTTGAGGTTGAGTGCCAGCAATCTGGTCCCATCATGATTCAAGTGCAACCCATCCCTCCTGAACAGGTTTGGCTTGTCCCAAAATGTTCTCCAGTTCCTGACAAATCTAAAGCCCTCCTCTCGACACCATCACCTCATCCACGCATTGAGGCTTCTGAGTTCTGCCTGCCTGGCGGGTCCTGCACAAGGAACAGGTAGCACTTCTGAAAATGCTACCTTGGAAGCCCGGGACTTCAATCTTCTACCTAACAACCTGAATTTGGCTTCCAAGACTGACCGCTTGGCCTCCTCGACATCATTGGTACCAACGTGTACCATGACCACTGGCTCCTTCCCAGTTCTCTCTAACAAGTTATCTAGATTTCTCGTGATGTCTGCAACCTTTGCACCTGGCAGGCAAGTGACCATACGGTTATCATGCTCCTCACAAATCCATCCCTCTGTATTTCTAATTATAGAATCGCCTAGTACAAGGAGCTTCTCTCCTGCAGCCTGCTCATCTACATGTACCTGATCTTGTATCTCATCAATAGTGATGAGGGAGAGATCCTCAGGTGGAACCAATTATTCCTCGGTGTGTGCCTCATGAGGTGTGCTGAGGGAAAGAGCCTCAAATTGATTGTGCAATATGAGACTCTCTGAGCGATCCCTTAGCATTCTACTCCTTTGAGTCACATTCCTCCACACATCTAGCTCCTGGGTTGGGGAAGTGATTACATCCTCAGAAGTGTGCCCTGTCTCTTCTTGGACCTGGATAGTCCGTTCCGCTCTGTCCAAGAACCGCTCAAGCTCCTTAATATGTTGCTGGTCCGATATGCGAGCCTCTAGCTGCTGGACCTTCTCTTCCAATAGCACAACCAACTTGCACTTGCAGCAAATGTAGTTCTGCACATGCTCTGTCAAGATGACACACATGGCACAAGTACTGCAGGTAACTACAGTTACTCCCTCCAACTCCATTTTAACGAGTGCAATAAAATGTATTCAAGGTCTCAAAAATGTAAACTTACACTTATTTTTTTTATCTAGTAAGACTATTTACTTCTTTTTTTGTTTATTCAAGATCTAACTGTGTAGGGGCCGCTAAAGCACTTGCTAATGTGCGTAGGATCTCCTCAGGAGTAGCTTGGCTTGGGAACTCAAATATACCCAGAAGAATTTTTTTGTTTTTAGTTTGCACGTGCCTGATGGCGCGTGCTGCTGGGAGCAGCTATTTAAAGATAAAACTCCGCCCCTTACTTCCTGCAAGGACAGGAAGTAAGCTCTATCCCCTCTGGCCGTGTGCTTCCTCTCACAGCCGTGTGCTTCCTCTCACAGCCTGCTTCCTCTCTGCTTCTCTGCAAGAAAAGGACTGGGAGGCTGCTGGGAGCAGCTATTTAAAGATAAAACTCTGCCCCTTACCTCCTGCAAGGACAAGAAGTAAGCTCTATCCCCTCTGGCCATGTGCTTCCTCTATAGCCGTGTGCTTCCTCTCACAGCCTGCTTCCTCTCTGCTTCTCTGCAAGAAAAGGATTTCTCTCTCTCGCCTGAAGGAGACAGTGCTGAAGCCCATTTTAAAGAAACCTGGCTTGGTATTGGACAATTTAGCTAATTATCATCCAATAGCCAATGTTCCTTTTTTTTGGCAAGGTGATCAAGAGGGTGGCCACTGTCCAGCTCCAGTCATTCCTGGAGGAGGATCACATACTGGATCCATTCCAGTCCAGGTTCAGGCCATGTCAGGGGACTGAGACTGCCCTGGTTGCACTGCAAGATGACCTCCTCAGGTGGTCCAACAGAGGTTGCTCTACCTTGTTGGTCCTTCTGGGTCTGTCAGCAGTGTTTGATACTGTCTACCACGGTATATTGCTGGGTCGGCTTTCCGAGGTGGGGATTGGAGGCTCAGTTTATAGCTGGCTCTGGTCATTCCTTGGTGCCTGTCCCCAGTGTGTTCAGCTGGGGGAAGAGTTGTCGGCTCCTTGGATGCTCCCTTGTGGGGTGCCACAGCGGTCAGCAGTCTCTCCCATGCTGTTTAACATCTATATGAGGCCATTGGCTGAAGTCATTAGGGGATTTAGAGTATGCTGTCTTCAGTATGCAAGTGACACACAGCTCTATCTCTCCTTTATTACCTCTGCAGTAGATGTAGAGCAAACCCTTGACTTCTGCCTGGAAGCAGTCATGGAATGCACCAGGACCAATAGGCTTAGACTCAACCCAGAGAAGATTGAAGCTCTGTTCCTTGGTGTGTCCTCTACCGGGTACATTGACCCTCTCCCCAGTCTGGGTGGTGCTACCTTCCAGCTGGTGAATAGAGTTAGGAATCTGGGTGTTGTCTTGGATCCAGCTCTATCCCTGGAGGCCTAGGTGGTAGCCATTTCCAAGTCCACCTTTTTCCACCTCTAGCAGATCACGCAGATTTGCCCTTGCCAGGATGAGGCTTCCCTGAGAACAGTTGTGCAGGTACTCATGATCTCAAAGATAGATTATTGCAACACTCTCAACGTGGAGCTGCACTTGAACCTTATTCAGAGACTTCAGCAGGTGCAATATGCAGCAACCAGACTGGTGGTTGGTGTGGGCAATTCTGGCCCACTTGCATTGATTGTTTCTTGCATCCCGAATAAGATTCAAGTTACTGGTTTTGACATACAAAACCCTCCATGGCTTGGGACCTGGATACCTAGCAGAGCGGATCTTCCAAAGGTTAATTGAGGCCCGACCCATCAGAATATTGCAGGCTTTCTCACTTCGGGTGGCCACACCCAGGCAGGCCAGGAAATCACTTAAAACCGGGCCTTTTCTGTGGCAGGCCCTTCACTTTGGAACAACTTGCCAAGTGAGATTTGCCTTGCACAGTCCCTGCTGGTCTTAAAAAAAAGTGCTTTTCAGAGAGGTATTTGGTGACCATTAGGGCTTTTTTTATTCTGCCATCTTGCCGAGTATTATTACTTGTTTTATTCCATTTTTATTGGTTTGATATGTTTGATATCTGTATAATATTGTTATATATTATTGCTGTTCACCCCCTGGAGTTCCTTCAGGAAGACGGATGGTATAGAAATAAATAAATAAATAAATAAATAAATAAATAAATAAATAAATAAA
>JAHTLZ010000129.1:81342041-81374290 GCA_023846285.1 Phrynocephalus versicolor | reverse complement strand
AAATAAATAAATAAATAAATAAATAAATAAATAAATAAATAAATAAATAAATAAATAAATGCATATAATTAATTATTGCATTTTATCTTTTTTCTCCTTCCTTCTCTGCAGTGTGGAGACCAACATTTCATCTGCAAAAGCACCACACAGCAGAAGAAAGAAAATATATAGGCTGACATTGCACCAAAAAAGTCTCATCACCCACAACTTAAAGAGGTTAGCAATTAAGAAGTAATTGGAAATATATTAATAGTTATAAGTGCATAATTAGCACTGCTACTGCTTATGTTGAGATGAAGTCCCTTTCTCAGAACCTGAGAAATTGATTGCCACTTTTTTGTTCGGTTATACATGGGCGGGTGTAAATTGGAATAATAGCTTTTTATTGCTTATGCGATGCCAGATCTTTATTGCTATCTCTTCCTTGAAAGGAGCAGTTTAAAATCTCCATTGAATTTTAAAATATCCAGACTTAAAAGAAGGGAAAATCACCATTGTATTCATTTATTGCTAAAAAAGCTCTCTGCTTTTTTTTGTTAATAGCATTGAGCTTTCAGAAAGGTGGGATTTGCATTTATTAAACACACCAGAACAAAGATAATGTACTATCTTAGTCCTTTGTATCACAGACTTTGCACTGTGGCAAAGTTTTGTGTGTGTGTGTGTGTGTGTGTGTGTGTGTGCACGCACACACACACACGCACACACACACACACCATTATGCAGAGAAAGTTAACAAGTGTAATCCTGTTTTTAAGATATGAATGTGGCCTTAATTTGATTTTGGGAGTGATTTCATAGTATTTCACCCAAGCTTTCCCTTTTGTCCTTATCAGATGCATAAGCAGAAGCATTATATATCATTTTTAAAGGGGGGAGTTTCATGTCAATATCATTAAGAATCTTGGTATCTCCAGAACAGTGGCGTAGCATGGAGCGGGGCAGAGGGGTAGTTGCCCTGGGCACAAAATTCTGATGGCTGCCCTGTCCAGCCTGCCCATGGTGCTTATGTAGCTGCTCCCTGCACCCCTCTTCCAACTCCAGCCAGTCCCAGTTGCCAAGGAGTGCCAGGCTGGCCTCTACAATTGCCCCCAGCACGGACCTCAAGCAGCTCAATAGCCACTACGTGAAACCACCCTGGAGGCTTCTCCCACTGTGCCCAACTCTGCCCACCTGTTGCATTGGGACATGTGACCCTCTGTAATACTTGCCTTGTCCTTCATGCCCTAGATGAAACCATGTTACACCACTGTTCCGGAAAAATGTTATAGGAAACAGGGTTGAAAGGAAGCCTTCCCGGTACCTAGGAGGACTAAAGCCAAATTTGAGAGCTGATGCTAGAACTGGATGAGGCAAAGCATCTCATCTTTATTGGGCCATGTTTTAGACTGAGATTCACAAGCAAATTGAGAAAATGTGCCTTCTTAGTGGAGGACTACCAACCTGCTTCTTTGCCCTTAGAAACAAATTTAGAATAGAGTTTGAACTCACTCTGTTTGGCTCTGTGAGTTGCCATGGCTTCAACAAAGATGTTCTAAACATGGAAGATTATGCAGAGAATGACTATTTATTTAAGGAGAGTCATTAAAAAAAGATTCTGCTGCAGTGTGTACAGTATTTTGTCACTTTCGCTTCTTGTAGCAGCTGACCACTGTGGCATTCCGGCATCAAGGTACAACACTAAAATATTTGGTATAAACCTTTGGATACAGGCTGGTACAAATCTATTGGTTGTACAAAAGGACGAGCATATTTAACCTTTTCATAGGGACTGAAGATTCAGCATTCAAAGCACAATGCAAAGTGCTAGTTTTAACATATAAACACCTAAGAGGCTAGCTATCTCAAAGACTGTATCTCCCTTTATGAGCCTGCCCAGGTGTTAAGATCATTGGGGGATGGTGTTTTCTTGTCCCACCACCCTTACAGGTGATTGTGATGGGGACACAGGAGAGGGTCTTCTCTGTTGTTTCTCCTAACCTTTGGAACTCTCTCCCTCAGGACACCAGCTAACCACATTTTGTTGTCCTTCTGCAAACAGGTATACCTTTTTCTTCAGGCAGACTTTTCCTTTAATGCCAAGTTCAATAGGAGCCATGTAGCCTCTTGGGGGCCCCTGACATATTTGACGGGGGGGGGCGCAGACTGGAAACAATTCTTCACACACCATGTTATAAGGTTCGTTATGTAACTTATACAATCCTGATCTGGCCTATATTTCTTTTACATTGTGTTTATGGCCATGTCCAAAACAAGGTTGGGAATGGCTAGGACATAATAACTGAGAAGGTTTATATTTTGTTGCTGCTAAGTCTGTTTTTTTACTAATTGTTTCCCCTAACATTTTAAATATAATGTTAGTAATTATTTTTAATATCCAAACAGTTAATGTTAAATGATTTCACTTTTAATATTGTGTTGTTATAATAGTGCCGAAAGAGAATGTGCAGAGATAATATGACAGGGCAGCTGTGAATTGAGATGAGATGAATTTTGAATAGAAAAATGAGGTCACTGAAGGTCAAACATTGTTGTTGTTGTTGTTGTTGTGTCATTACAGTTGTGACTGACTCTTCGTGACCTCACGTCCATGGAGTTTTCTTGGCAGAAATACCGTAGTGGTTTGCCAGTTCCTACTGCAGGCCTAAAAATGATGTAAACTCTTCTTTGGGCTTTTTATAGGAGAAATTTATTTATTTATTTATTTATTTATTTATTTATTTATTTATTTATTTATTAGCTGGTCTTCTTCTCCATGTAGGATCACATTTGTTTGTTTAACTTGTTTAAGCCGTTAAGTTGTAAATCTTGCAGTGTTATTCAAGGTTACCTACCACTCAGAAATGTCCAGACATAGGATTGCATGTACATATTTTAATCAACAATTAAATATGTGTGCAATATTTGAAACAGAGGCTAAAAGGCATTTCAGATGGGAAACCTCCAGAAGCTAAATTGTAGATAATGGTTAGAGGGTACATTGATCTGGTTCTTTGCATGGTTGCTTCCCAACTGGTCATTCGTTATTTGTATCAGAACATTGCATATTTTAAGCAAATTGACAGATGCCTCCTTGCTATAGCCCACAATTTTCTTCTTCTATGTTTATTCTTTGTCACCGGAAAAGATAACACAGGCTATATTTGCAGCAGGTTCAGAGCCAATCCCATTCTGTGAGGGGGAAGTGAATTAACTGTAGGAACCATGCATTCCCCTGAACATGTGGCTTGTTTTTCTTTAGCTGATGTCATTGTGCATTCTCACCCCCATATGCTCTTGGGCACCAGCAAATGACATGGCCCATTCAGCAAACCATAAGTGATCTCTTTACTTGAACTCCTTTGATACCTACAGGTTGAAGGACAGGGCTAGCTTTCTCTTGGCACGGCACCACAGCAGACTCTTGGGGATTTCTGCACAGGGGCAGTGTGCGACTCGACAAAGCTGGCTCTGGCATCAATCAATGGACCCATTAGTCTAAACTGTTTGTGTTTTCCTCACCACTTTTCAGCTTCTAGGATGATAAACCTTCAGCAAAGCTACAGTTCAGCACTAAGTGACAAAGAGAAATGGGCTGTGTAACTGTGGGTAGCAAGGATGAAAGAAAATGTCTATTGCTAGCACAAAAACTGTATTAAAAACATTAAGGTTGTGCAAGGAAATTCAGTTTGGAGAGAGCAATATGCAGCACACTGCTGCTACCCCAATAGGCTAGGGAGTGGATGGGGGAAAGCATTGGATTTCCAGTTTTTCATTGCTGCCCATCCAATTCCAAACATGATCTGATGTATATTTTAGTAAGAATCTAGAGGTATTATGTGTCGGAGGAAAAATAGATTTTTTTTCAATTAAATTATTTGAAATTAACACACCTTCCTCATAAATAAAGCTCAAGGTCAGAGGTCTCAAATTATGGATCATTGTCGAATGGAGTTTGATAACAGCTTGCCTAGCCCTACCATATGACAAAGTGGGGGTCAATTTTGTGGAAGCTGTAATCAAGTGTTGCAGATAAGTTTCACCAAATGTTGCCTTGTCCCTAAACTTCTTAGGCAGGGGCGTATCTAGGGGGGCAGAAGGGTACATCTGCCCTGGGTGCAGCAATATGGGGGCACCTGGATGGGGAGCAAGAGGAGGAAGCTGTGCACCCTCCCATCACGTCCTTTCCCCTTAGTGATGGCACCCCCTCCGTTGCCTCTGTGGCAGGCACCAAGTGAATGGTGAAGCAGGCAGGCAGGCAGGAGAGCGGTGGTTGCGACACCCTCCTCCTCCTCCTCCTCGCCTTGGTGGGAGATGTGTAAGGTGTGCGTGCTACCATGCACACACGCATGCACACAACCCATGCCCGCAGGGCCCCCCCATTGCTGGGTGGGTGCAAAGTGAGTGGGCAGCAGGAAGGGTGCAAAGATGAACTTTGTCCCTAGGCGCTCTAAATCCTGGCTACGCCTCTGTTCTTTGGATGCCTTCATGTGCAGTGGAAGATGGTATCCCATCATCACTGCTACAGAAAAACTCAACTGACAGTCCAGCTGGTTTTTGCACATAGAAGAGAATGGGCTTCTATCTCAGTTTTTCCACCTGAAGTAGCTGAGGGGTATAATGTCATTCTGACAGCACAAATAGGCTTACATACACAGATGCCCACTTACACTGTACAGGACCAGCTGCAATTTCTCCAGGCAGTGCAGTTTTGATTCTCTGCTGTCTTGATTGCATTCAGTACAGAGTCAACCACTGCAACTTTCCAGGCTGGCATGAAAGAGATTCCATCGCTTCTCAAAGGGCCCAGAACATTATGCAGAAGCTGCTGCTGGATCCCTTGGCAGGTGGAATGGCACAGGATTTCCATTTTGTTCCCCCAGCCATTGCTCGTACACTTCAAAGACAAACTGCCTGCTGTTCTGTATCAGGCAACAATTTGCATTACTTAATTAGGGTACCTATTGCTAGGACTTTTATGTAATGAACACACTGAAATTTCATTACCTACATTATGAATGCTTTTGTCACCTGAGAAAGAACAGGGTAATGTCCAGGAAAAAGGGTGAGGTTAGTACAGTACTAGAATTCAGTTTGTCCTCCATCTGCCCCTCCCTCAGCTTTCATTTCCCCATGAAGGAGGCTTCATTTTAAATGTCTCATTTTTATGGGCCTTCATGATTTATTTTGGTTATACTTTTGGTAAAGGTAAAGGTAAAGGTTCCCCACACACATGCATGCTAGTCGTGTCCAACTCTAGGCCACTGAAAATCCCAAAACCAAGAGCACCTGGTGCATCAGTATGCACTTGCAATTCTGCTACTAAAAGAAGCTCCGATCTCCAAAAGGAGATGCCACTGAAGTCCTTGAGAAAGGTCAGCCAGACCCTCATGTCATCTTTCACCCCACCTGACAATCTTCACCTATGAAAGGGCTTTTTCAAGTCAACTGTGGCATCTCAAATCCTTCTCAAAAATGCCCTAACTGGTCCTATCACTCTGCAGGCAAAATTTAAATGACCAATTATTTCTTGTAGTTCTTGCAGAGTCACCTTCTCCCTGTCCAACAAAATATGCAAAATATGCAAATATGCCTCAAATTTCTCAATTTCTCCTCAGGCAACTGACTTGCCTGACTATAAATGTCCAACTCAACACCCAAAAAGGTCAAAACCATAGATGGACCCTCTGTTTTCTCCTCAGCTAATGGTACTCCTAATTCAGCTGCTAATTTCTTAAATGAAAGCATCAGCTCTTCACATTGTGAAGTGCCTGCTTTTGCAGAAAATAAAAAAAAATCATCCAGGAAGTTCACTAACTAATGCACTCCTGACTTTTGCTTAACCACTCTAAAAATGTACTAAAACTTTCAAAAGTCACTCAAGAAATAGCACAACCGATAGATAAAGCCCTATCCATGTAAAACTTACCTTTGAAAGTAAAGCTGAACAAAGCAAAATGATATACCGGCTGTAATCTAAATACAGAATTTATGTCACATTTGCCCAACATGGTACCTAAACCACAATGCCTAATCGTGCAAACTGACACATCAAATGAAGTATATTTGACCCTACATAATTCCTGAGGAATGATGTCGTTCACTGACTGACCATCTGGATAAGACAAATGATGGATAAAATGAAATTCACCAGATACTTTTTATGTACCACATGTAAAAGAGAAACCCTAAAACAAGCCATTGGAGGGTCATCAAAAGGACCCAGCACTCTACCTTCCTTTATTTTCTTGATTTTATCCCTCATAATATGTTCACTACCCTGAAAAGACTTCAAGTTCTTTGCCAATCTAGCCTCCCTCATACCAAAAGTAGGAACCCTAAAATAAACCTGAAACTTTCTAACAAGAATTGAACCACAGGCCTATTTGGATATCTTTGCAGCCAATTTTCCCACACAGCAACTTTAACTGGGCTGGACAACTTTTCCAAAATTACCCTGGCTTGGAGGGTTCTTGCTATCCACACTGTCTTTACCAGAGCTATTGCCCTTACCTCTGGGACAAGCCATGCCACTGTGTGTTCTGCTGCACACTGAACAGATGTGCCAGAATCTACAGGGCTTCCTAGTACAAAAGCCCTTTCCATTGAACTCCCATCAGGCCAAGCAGGGTTGAACCACCTGACCAGGAGAAGTGTGGGTAACTTTAGCCTGGTTGGACCTTGGAATCAAATGTCCACTATCAAAATGCTTTCCCAGCATTGGGCAAGACGTAGTCATAAGCCAAATACAAAGTAGGTCATAGGAAATATCCCGACACATACTCAGGCATTTAGCTGCATTCATCCTGAACCCTTCATCATACTGCAACCATGCAGTACCAGGGAAATCATGCCTATGTATTGAATCAACTCAAAAGCCTTCTCCAGCTTGGCCTTACTAACAATACCAGCATAGTTGAAAAATCCAGCTAGCCAATTTGACCAACATCTACCTGATTTCCTATGCCTAATTTTCTTCTTTTCACTTTCCTCCAGCTTCTCAAACTTCTGCTTCTCAATTTTTCTCTGGAGTAACTCAAAAGTATTCACACACACACACACACACACACACACACACACACACACACACACACACACACACACACACACACACACACATATTCAATATATATATTCAATAGTAATTTCTGACAGATGAAAACCCAATGGTAAAGCTTTGTCACCATCAGGGAACTCTGTGATCTGCTCTGTGATGGAGCCTCGTGGCACAGTGGTTAAATGCCTGTACTGCAGGTAAAACTGTGCTCACAACCTGGGGTTCAATCCCAGGTAGCAGGCTCAAGGTACACTCAGCCTTCCATCCTTCCGAGGTCGGTAAAATGAGTACCCAGCTTGCTGGGGGGGCAATGTGTAGCCTGCACACTGTAATTAAATTTGTAAACTGCCCAGAGACTACTTAAAGTGGTATGGGGCGGTATATAAGCAGAACACTTTATTGCTAGCGCTAGTATCTGTTGACTTTTCAGAAAGAGAGCTCTCAACTTCCAAAAGCTCAGTCTGAGATCCTACCTCCTTGGTAACAATTTGGCTTAGCAGTGGCCTATCTGCATTGGTATCTGATGTGTGGATAGTAACATATGATAAAGAATGCAGGGGTAAGGCCATGGAAACCGGAACACTTTGGCTCCCTCTAAGCCATGGCCAAGCCCCCAATGTATGTATCAAGTGTGGTGCAACTGATGCCTCACCTGGAGGGTACCAGATCACCTGTGTGAGTGATCTACCCACTGTAGCCCATTGTCTCAGTGAGAGGTCCAAGACCTGTGTATCACCCTCAGACAACTGAGTTGAAGCAGAGATAGCCTGTGCAGGAGGTGAGGCACAAGTGACTGGGCCAATGCTAGGTTCCTCAGGTGACCTCCTCTCCACCTGATCTTCCCTGGAGTCTGTGTGCTCACTTTCTAAGAGGGAAATACATGACAGCATCAATTCACCCATCCTATTAAGCTCTTCCATTGGTTTAGCCTTGGTATCCATAGCAGACCTGTGGGCTCCAAAAGATTCTCCATGCCCCTCCTCTCAGCTCCTTTTCCAGCTCCCTAAGTTTTCCCCAAACTTGAATATCAGGCCACAGCTCCTCATCTGAAGAAGATGGCATGGGAAGGGCACACTCAGGCTGCTTCCGTTTCATTGGCTGCTTTTCTTTTGAATTTTTTTCCCTTCAAAGGAGCCATGTTATACACCAAAGGGACTTACAAAGACCTAAGTGAAACCGAGCAAATACAATACTACCTGCCACCAATTAAAGATAGAAGCAATAAACTGTGCTTTGTATATACCCTTTACCCAGTCTCAAAAGGCTTATAAGGAATGCGAAATTACAGGAAAATTGAGCTGAAGTTCTTCATTTTATATGTTAGTAATATTATTATTATTATTATTATTATTATTATTATTATTATTATTATTATTATTATTATTATTATTATTAAAGACAAAAAACCAATAAACAAAATCCAAACCCACCTCTAGCCCCTCCTTTGGGGGCTGGAGCTGCTCTCATTCTTGTTCTTCTAGCCCTCTCTTCCTTCCTCCTCCAAATCCTTCTATCCTTCCTCTGTCCTCCAACTCCTCTTTACCCCGTTGTTCTTTTTCCAGACCTTTTTTTCTCTGCTCTCTTTTAATTGGGCAGTTTAATTTTGGGGTAGTTTAACTGGGTTGTTTAATTTTCAGTCCTGGGGTTTTCCTGCATCTCAGGGCTAATGGTTCTGACAGGGCTTTTAGTTGTGATATCTCCTAACCCACTATCTAATGGGGAACCAACAGTGGTATATTCCTGTGAGTGGTGTATTCCTGGGGAAGAGGAGATAGCGTGCTAACTGTGAGTTCCTTGGCAATACCTTAACAGGGCTACCTGCTACAGTGGAGAAAAGTTACTGTGAGGAAATCTTGTAAAACTCCAATGCACACAGGACTTAATGAATAGAAATATGCAACATGCTCAACGAACAGGTGCAGAGTTTGTGCAAATAGATATTTATGACTAATAACCATCACAAATAGCTATTACAATTTTTAGTCTCTCACAAAATGTGCCTTTAATCAAAGAACATTCTGTTCAGAATATGCTGTGTGTATATATGCCATGAGTAATTGCACTCTGCAAATTGTCATGGCTTTAGGTACATTACCCTTCTACATTGCCTATACATCTGAAGTGTGAAGCACACTGACTTTCCACCTCACATCTTCTGAACTTTGAAAATGTGTGTCATAGAAAAGAGAGCTCCATGAAATGTTGTCATCCTGTCCTTTCAGTGGCTTACATGTAAATTTAAAAAGCAGATAAAATTTTCTGCCATGCTACAATTCTTTTTGAGATCCCTAGAATGATTAAAAACCCAGGAGTTGCCTTGGGATATTGAATATTTTATATGGCCGTTCGCTATGGAAACTGAACTTTCTAGGAGTCCTTGGAACTGGGTCCTTCTCTGAATACTCATGACACAATAAGCCATAGAAGAACTCCATGGGCTGAGGATCATGGTCTACTCTAGAGAAAACTGCACCACAATGCATGGAAAAAGGGATTTCAAAATCACTAGGTTAGAAATATTTCAGTGTGTGTGGCAAAATGTTTTTGTTGATAAAATTAGCTCTACACAAGGTAAAGTTTTGTAACTCAGGTGCACATTCCTGGTGAGCTGCTTTTAAGAGTAAAGGATTAAACAAATAACCACTTCACTGATGAACACATTATTCTTTTATAAACTGCATATTCTGTTTTAAATAGTCGACTGCTTCAACAAAAGTTAACAATTGCTACATGCAAACATCTGAATTTGGACAAAGTGAAAAGTACCCAAAGTAGCTGAACATGTGCTTTGAATGGTGAGAAAAATGTTGCCTGGAGAGTATGGCATTCATTTGGCATCTCAGGCAAGCATTTTAAATTTTTCAGGCTTGAATTCTCAAAAATGCAATTAATTACAAATTTTGGCACCACTACAAACTCCTTCCAGGCAGTCTTCTCTCAGTTAGTAATATGCCAGACCCCACTCCCTGACTGAGTCAAATTAGTTCACAGACAGAAATGAGGAATTTGTGCTCTTTAGCTTTAACAGTCTTAAGTTTAACAATTTGCAAGTCAATATGAGATTGAATCATGCATCTCCTGCTCCCTTCCCCTACCTCTGGAACAATACTAACCAGCTCAGGCACCTGTTGCAGTGATGCTGGTGCTCCAACTGTTAGAAGAATGGAGGAGGGAGTCTTTCTTTTTCATCTTCAGGTTCTCCAGGTAACAGCCCTTGGGAAATTTAAGTTTTTTGTGCTACCCTTTGGTAAAAACCCACTTCTCAGGGGAGTCCTAGGACCTAGCATTTCTTGATGGGACTCTGAAAGCATGGCAGGTCCTGGAGTGGAAATACATGGTAATACATCTCTTGCCCAATCGCATCTGCAGTCAGAATGCTGCTGAAGGTGCTACTCGGAATGGCTTCTCAAATGAAAGAGGGTGGGGCAAGGCTAGAAATTAGAAATGCCTTTCCATTCATATGCTATTCTAATCCAGAGATGAATTTAGAATATCTTTCCTCTCCTATTTAAATTGGGCATAACGAACCCAGGAAGATTATAATGAAGCCTGGATAAAATCAGTTCACCTAGATGGTGTGACATCATTTCTAACATGGTCATCCACACTTCCTGTTGTACACGTAAGGCTATTGATACCTTGCTCTGTTTGAAAAGAAAAAAACAGGTTTGGTAACTGAAGATTGTGAAATGGGTGAAAATTATCCTACTCAGAATGGTAAGAGTGTTGTCCTCACTCTGATTTGGATTGGAGGGTCATAATTATATCTCCAAAGTGCATTGTCAAGACTGCATCAATTATGGATCTCTGTCACTAACATGGTTTTCCTCTAATTGACAGTTCTTGCTGTTATGTGGCCTCATTAGGACATTTATTCTGAGTAAGGACTGCTGTTCTTACCCCTACTTAGACTGTATGTTCTTATGTTAGCAAGTAATCCAAGCTGCTTGTATAAATTTTATGTTAATATACTGTGTACACATTACCTGATTTATCTAGGACAACCTGAGAAGGATGTCTGTCTTTTAAAATTCTGTTTGAAAGCAGACACAGCAACTGCTTCAGATTGCAGTGAAAAACAGCTGCAGACAACTAGCAAATGGCATGTGAAGGAAGGCGATGAAGGGGATTAAGGAGATGCATTTTCCTTAGACATGTTTTGTCTTGTACATTTCTGACAGGGGAAATTGGACCTGTCCCACTAAAGCTTTGGACCTCATTAAAGCTGCATGGTAGTACAGCTATGTTTTTGTGCAGCAAAGGAAATCAACATTCTACAAGACAATTCCAAAAATGGGAGCTCTCCAAACAATAATTTGTAACTTTGAAACTGGACTTTGGATCAGCACCAAATTTGGAACAGATGTAGCAGGCAATCTTCTTGTGCTCACTACTACTTATACTTGTTGAAAAACTGCCCTGAAAGTTGCTTTATGTTTGTGTGAGAAGTGATGAACAAATGAATTAGGAATCAGTTTCTGGAATTTTCTCTTCCGTGTTGTCACTTCATGAATGGTAGTGAGCACAAGAGGATAGCTTGTAGACCATCTTGACGGCCATTGGAACTGTCAACATTATTCATGCTGTCCTTTGCTATGTCAAGTGTGACATCCTTTTGTTGCAGACATGATATTGTGAAGCAATATTGGGACATTTCTTGGCATTTTGAATTGTGCATACAGCAGCATAATATCTTATATTCATAAACTGGAATTTTGAAGACTTTCTAAAGATCCTGCCATTAACATCAGTTAATGGCAGATTCTAGGAATCTCAAGTCTATAGGTTGTTTTTTTTTTTAAATCGATTCAATCTGTCTCATGTTCAGCATTTCTCTATTAATCCTGTTTCCACTTCTTCCTAGCATCATTGTCATTTCTTCTGGGTGTTGCCTTCTCGTAATGTACTCAGTGTATGATAGCCTTACTTCTGCTGCCCTTTTTTGCCTCTAGTGAGAGTTCAGGCTCGATGTGATCCCATTTAGTTATCTTTTCTGGTGATCCATAGTATCTGTAAAGTTCTTCTCAAACACTCATGTTTTGTACTGTACAGGTAAATACAGCGCATTATGCTATATTGAAGAAAAACCTTTGATTTGTTGTCCAGTGTTTTTCTTTCTTACATTTTTAAGTCCAAACTAGAGTAGAAATTAATTTTCAATTGAAACTTTTGAATCAATTCCAGATATCTCCTTAGAGGTTTTAGGATATCAGCTTCATCCAAATGTAAAGGGTTTACAGTACTGCACAGGCACGGAGGAGAACTAAAATATCTATACAGTAGAAAGTTGCTTAGAGGAACAGTCTTTTAAAGTACACATTAAATTTACACTTTTTCCCAATGAGTCATTCCTGCACCGAAGCCCACCTGTACAGGGGTGGAAAATACAGATATTTCACTTTTTTTTTAAAAAAAAAGTTCTCTCTTATTATCTTTGGGATCATGTTCTTCTAAACTATTTTTTTCCTTTTCCTATATTAATTTTTTTTCTCATAAGTATTTCTCCATTGCACATGTCCACCCTCAAGTAGCTATTTAAATAGAGATTACTGCTCAGAAGAGCTGTTTTATTTGCTTTATATTTTCAATTGTGTAATTGTAAACTGTCCTGAAATAATGGTGATGGTGGTAGATAAATATTTTTGTGTGGCGGCGGGGTGGGGGGGGGACTCATGTGTGCTTGTATGCTTTTGTTATATAATCCCCAGTCTTAATACCAGCAGGAGCTTGTATCTTTCAAGATGGCATATAGATGACAGAAGCTTGTATCTTTCAATATGGCATTATTTAAGTACATGCATGTGATTATTTAAAGATCTATCTATGAGTGTGTACATTTAATGATGGGTTTACTGAATAAACCTGCAGCTCAATACCACTGTCCATGCAACAAACCTGAATCTGTAGGGTTGGCCCAAGATGTTTTATCCCTGAGGGAAATAATGCCTTGGGTGCTTGCCACCGTGACCCCTCTACTGTGCTGAAATGAGTGGGAGAGACTATTCAGCTTCAACAGTGGTGCTGGAAAAGGTCCTTCTACTGAACTTGATGGTGTAAGTCTACTTCGGGGCATAAACAAATAGCTTTGTCCACCAGCAAAACCAACTACAGTGGTACCTTGTATAACAGACAGCTTGTATAACAGAAAATTTGTACAACATAAAAAATTCCAGAGATAGGGGAAATTTGCTTAACATAATTGCCTATGGGGAAAATCCGTACAACATAAAAATGGGATTACTCTGCTTTCAATGCATTCCTATGGGAATTTGTATAAAGGAAAATTTGCTTAACATAATTTCATTTGGAACGAATTAATTCCTTTATACAAGGTACCACTGTAGTTGTGTGGAAGCACAACAAGGAGACGGTGACTGACTTTTTATCATTTGCTTCCTTAAGTAGTTGCCTCACACTGCCTATTAGGGCTGCCTCGTCAATCTGACTCTACAGCGAATCAAGTAATTCCTCTACCTTCAGTAGGACCCCCATATCTCTGGGGGATCAGTTCCAGGAACACCCACAGATACTGAAATCTGTGGATAAGAATGAGCATCCTTATCTGGAGGTGATGATGGAGACAGGGGTGGTGGTGTGCCCAAGGTGAAAGCGGTTGTGCCGTGTTGCCCGTCCATCCTTCACACCACCCAGGTCACCTCTTCCTCCTTGTTTTGGTGCTTGCTGGGAAGCCAGCAAAGTGCCCTATGGGAGGTTGGTGGGACGTTCCTGGGGAAGCTGTGCTGGGTGGCTCGGGCACATGTGGGCCACACCACCTCCACCACTGATGTTGTGGGCAGGCATTTGCTGGCTGTGCAGCCTTTTCTGCTGCTACTGATTACTGAATCCGCGGAAAGTGCTGCTGTACTTTTAAAGTTCAGTGGTCACTGTGGAGGTCAGCCTTTCGGAGTGTGGCCGAGGTACCACACTTCACTCCACACAGAGTAGTAAAAGGCCTTGCCTCATTCTAGCACAGGCCCCCAGTTGTCTCATGGACCATTGACCTATACCTCTTTAGTCTCGGGGTTCGCTGCCACTATTCAGGATATCCCAATTAAATAACTGAATCCCATACAATATGTAATGCAGTAAAATAAAATGAATGTTTATTGAATACAGAAAGGTGTTGAATTTAGTTTCACTTGTGTACAGTTACTTCAAGTTATTCAAAGCAGTTCACTCAAATACTTTTCTTGTTCCCTCACTCAAACTTGACAGTATTCCTAACTTCACCCTATCTTAAGTGTGCAGTTTCCCTATCTCACTCTAACTACCTCAGGTGGAGCTATTTAAGCACTAGGGCTCCGCCTCCACACTCCTTATTTGGGCATAAGTACAGTCACATAAATAGTAAAAGGGTAAACACTACAGTCACTTGTCAGGCTACTTCTGTTCTTTTCATGTTGATGTTTTTATGATCCACGTAATGTCAGCAGAGACAAAAGGTCTATACAAAAATGGAGCACATTTAAAAAGGCCATAGAGCTTTGTGGCAATCACTGAAATTATTACAGTTCTCCTGTAAGAGATGGCTCTTTGGATAGCTGAAGATTAATAACCATTATTAACACTGTTGCACAAGCATATACCCAATATTTCATGTGCATTGGATAATAAAGGCGGGGGAAGCAAAGTTTGCTGCTTATATCCTGCCCCATAGCAATTAAAGCATTATAATAGTTCTTATTCTGTTTCTACAAGAGACTTAGCAAGACCTTGCAACATTTTGAGCAACCAGGACTCAGGCCAAAATCCAGTTGCTGGTCACAAATTGACCAGAGAGATTTAATTAATAACTGAAACGTAATTCAGTACTTGTATACAGTAATATCCTAAGAATAATAAGGTTTAAGAGCATTTTGCAAGACAAGCAAACATTTCTTCTAAATTTTGCCTTGATCAACAAGCAATGTCTTCATATACAAGCACTGGACCAGGTCACATAATCACAAGTGAGCCAGTGGTGGCTCTTTCTCCCTCCCTCTCTCTGCTGGATTGTGGATGTTTGTCTGGAACAGTCTGTCTGAAGCAGCCTCCAAAGCAGAGGGAGGAGAGAGGAATAGAGGTCTCCCTTGCACTAGTCAACAATGTTTTCAAAGTGAAGTGCAGGTTAGGCTTTTATTTTTCTTTATATTTATATTTTTATTTAATTTGTTTTCAATATTCTTATTTTTTCAAACCTTTTCTAGTCATGGGGCAGCTGGTCAAGTGTGTATAGGTCTACAACTTGCATTTTATTATTGTTGAATTAAAAACACACAGTAAAATCCAGTTGTTAGTCCCAAGCAGAGCAGATTTCACAGCCAGGTACTTAAAGCATGGTGTAGAGGTGGACTTTTGGCCAACTTCTTTTGTGAGGTTTTGGCATTTTGTATGTATAGCATGTGGTCTATGGGACCCCAGAATGAATCATCTGAGTTTCTATTATTTTTGTTATGGGGAAATTTGATTGGATATAAAGTGTTTTGGTTTACAAGTATGTTTCCAGAATGAATTATGTTCATAAACCAAGGTATTATTGTAAATCTTATTGATTCCACAGATGAAATGAAAATAGGATTGGATTCAGTCCAACATATTTGGCTATAGCACCACTTTCCCTGTTACAAGTTTATTATCCAAACCTCCCTTCAGTGAACAGAAGGCACTTCTGCATGATGAAGTTCACATTTAGATCCAAACTGTATGCTGCCAATGACAGAAGAAATGGGACAGAAGAGTGTTATGCTTAAGGATGTCCAGTGAATTTGCACTACTAGGCAATAACTGAACCTAAACCATCCTGGTTTGTATCTTTAAGAACCACTCGTATTTTGCACTGGTTCCCTAGCTATGGATGTCTATCAACTGGCCTAATTTGTCCTACTCTTGATGGGGATATGTAGTTGGATTTGAGATTGGTGATAAATATTGCAGGCTTGTTAAAATACTGTGAAATTGCACTTCACTATTTTGTCAGTGTATCAAGGCTATGAACACAAGCCGTATAAAGTGTGTGGAATACACAAGTGTTGAGGGAAGAACATGAGGTTCCCTTCCCTGTGTAGAAACCTCCCTCTCTTCAAACAATCAGTGATGAAAATGATGATGGAGAAAGGAGAGGCTAGAGCACTCCCTTCTATATGTGTGAGGTGCATGCAGTTTAAAATAAAATTGAATACAGCTAGAGTTGTACACGCAGAGAAACTGCATTTACTTTTCATTGATTCCTTTATTTGTTTACAATTCTAGTTATTATCATGGGTATTTTGTTTTCCATTACCAGAACACAATATCACCATCAGACAACATAGACAACTGGAAAAATTCCTGGGTTAACCATGACTGTCAGCAGCCACAGAACAAACCCCTTGTCCTTAAATTTGATTTCATTTTTCCTTGAGTGCATTTCAGATTGTATCAATGTTAGTTCCTACATTTCTGGGAGTAGTATTTTGGCTTGAGTCTGACACTAATAACAGCCCTTTCCCCTTGTCCCTACAGCACAGTTTTAAGGACTTTGGTTTCCTGTGAATTAGGTGCAAACCAATTCCTTATGGTTCTGGGTATTTCTAATTAATTGTAGCCCAAGTATCTGGCTTATGAGAAGTGTTCTATCTTTAGAAAGTGGAAGTTGGCATCCGTATATGAAAACTGAAAGAGAACAGGCTGGAGTTCTTCTTGTACTGGTTGTGGTTTCAATGACATCCACTTTATCATCTTTAAACCTAGGTCAACAAAGCACCTCATGCTGCCTTTTATTAGAGCTACACTAGAGTGTAATTATGATACTGTATTGTGCAGCAAAGCAAAGCAACATTCTACAAGGCAATTCTAAAAATGGAGGTGTCCCAAATCTTATATACAGTGGTACCTTTTATAAAGAAATTAATTTGTTCCAAATGAAATTATGTTAAGCAAATTTTCCTTTATACAAATTTCCCATAGGAAAGCATTGAAATCAGAGTAATCCCTAATTGCGACCATTTTTATGTTGTACAGATTTGTCCCATAGACAATTCTGTTATGCAAATTTCCCCTATCTCTGAATTTTTACGTTATACAAATTTTATGTTATACAAACTGTTTGTTATACAAGGGTTCACTGTATAACTTTGAAACCGGACTACAGATGAGCCCCAAATATAGCACAGACACAGCAGTCTTCTCGTGTTCTGTGATAAATCTATGGTAGATTTGACAAAGGGGTTTCAAGTATTTTTTTTTTAAAAAAGCTACATCATCCCAGGTTTTTATAGTTAGAGTCACTACCCCATGGGAAGATCTCTACCCGGAACCATGCCTTTTCTGCAATGGGTCCCATTTGGTGGAATCAGTGTCCCAGCAATAGGAAGTGATTAAAAACTTGGCTCTTCCAGGCTGCTTTTGGCAGCTAAGAGTGGTTTATCCTATTTTTAAACTTCTTTTTTGCTGCCATCTTATGTCCCATGTTTCTTATTGATTTTAATGTTCTTCTGATCGATTGGGTTTGTTTTACATTTGTTTGTAGAGCTGAACTGTATGGATTCTCTTGTTGTGAACCGCCCAGAGTTCTTTCGGAAAGTTGGGTGATAAATAAATAAATAAATAAAGTAAAATTGTCCCCTATTGATTCAGAAATAGTACACTTCAAACAAACGTAGATCAAAAATAAGCACACACATTGAAAATACTAATCTCACTTTTTCTTAAAAGAAAATGGTTGACCCCACCTACCTTTTTTATCGAAAGAATCCAGGCTTCAGGGCTGTAATACTGACCCCTGAAGAAAGGTCTTTTAAAAGAGAAAAACAGCTGCTTTGTTCTAAATTGTCCATGCATGATGGAAGCCTGTCAGCAAGAGCTTTGCAAACTGATATACAGTATATATTTGTGGGCAGGGTTGAGGGAGACACTTGGAGATCTGCAGGGCCTGGAAAAGTCATACAGATAGAGTTAGAAGTGAGATTTTATTTAAAGAGAAATGAAAAAGGGTTGCTTTAAAGAAATTAATGGAGTGACAGCCATCTAGAAAGGGGACATTTTGCCACACACCTTAAGGGAATCTGCATACAATTATGTAAGGCATATTCAGAGTATTCCCCATTATTTTAGAAAATTAGATAGTACTTTCAGTAAAGATTATCTCAGGATTTTAGAATGGTGGACAAGCCATTACTGGGGGAGATATAGACTTCTAGATATGTCCCCCCCCATGCAATTATTACTTTTATTTTACTTTCTGCTGTTCATAGTTTATTATTTTGATTTGATCATGAGAATGGAGAGACTAACTGCAGATATACTACTTTTTCACATGCATACATCAGAAGACAATGTGTGGATGAAGAGACTGCAGTTCCCATTATAAGATAGGGCAGTACTTCCTATACAGTGGTACCTCTGCTTACAAGCGGCTCTACTTATGAGCACTTCAACTAAAGAGTGGGAAACAGTTGCCGTTTTAACTGCTGCCTTACAAATTTTAGTTGTGATCTGCTCTACATACAATTTTTCTTTGTTTGATTTTTTTCTTTTTTGATTTCTTATTTATTTATTTATTTATTTATTTACTTATTTTTACAACTTATATGCCACCCACTACCCAAAGGTCTCTGGGCAGCTTACAATAAAGAATTAAAACAGTTAAAACATCAAATATCAATAAATAATTAAAACAATAATAAAAACCTTACACTAAAATCATTACACTAAAATTGCCATCAGAGGACCCAGTCTATGTTGTATCAATTAAAAAACTTCTGGAACAGGAAGGTTTTTACCTGGCGCCAAAATGTCCTCAATGTTGGTGCCAGGCGGATCTCACTTGGGAGGGCATTCCATAGCTTGGGGGCAGCTGCCGAGAAGGCCCTGTTCCTACAAGCCATCCCTCTCACCTCCTTGAGGGATGGCTCTTTCTTTTAGATACTTATGAGTCATTCAGCTTATGAGAAAGCATTCAGAATGGATTAAACTCATATAAGTAGAGGTACCACTGTATTTCGAATGGCATGGAATCATTCCTTGATCTGTATGCATAAATAAACACAAGGGCATTTGACATCAATAACTGACTGAGCCTCAGAAATCATACCCAAAATCCTGTCCCAAATACCAGCTAAAAGAAATCTTCACAGTGAATGGACGGCTTGACCAATACAGATTTCTTCAGACATCACATAGTGAAGAAAGTAGGGCAAAGATACTTCTATAACCTGCAGGGATTTGGGTGTGTTTGGTTTACTTTTTTTATTCCAGCGTAAGTTTTGAAATGCAGGCTCTAAAGCCACACAAGAACTGTAAAGGAAGTGGAGCATACAACTAAGATAATAATTTGTTTTTATTTATAGAGCAGGGGCTCTTAGAGAGATAAACTCTTAAGAAAATCAAATCCAGTTTGCCCCTGCCACAAAACCAAGATACAACAACCATCATTCAGTGATGTTGAGTGCATCTTAGTATCTGGTAGAAATTAGCAGTACGGTCATACCTCGGATAACAAATGCCTCGGATATTGAATGTTTCGGATAACGAATGGAAATTTCCAGGTATGTGTCTGCCTTGGATAACAAATGTTCCCTATGGGCTGCCTCAGATAACAAATGTTTCAAAATGCCTTGCAAAAAAAGTATACCCAGGATGCATTGGACCCCCACAGTTTGTAGAGGTGTGGGGGGAGTTAGAGCATTTTTAATGGTGTTTTGAAGCCATTCTGGACATTTTTTGCTGATGAATTTGGACCTTTCAAATTTGGAAAGGTAGGGAGCTAGCTTTTATTAATCTCTGCATTGCTTTTTTTTGCATTTTGGTAGGAGCATGCTGGAGTAGTCTTTCTGCCTGTGTTTGTGTCTGCATTCTCCCTCCCCCCATTGAGTTTTTGGTGGGAAAAGGCTGGGGTAGTCTTGCTGCTTTCTTTTCTCCATTTCTGGTGCACTTTATAAAGAGCTCTGGGGGGCAGCTTTTTTGCCCTTTTCGGACCTCTGGAACAGATTAATCAGTTTCCCATTCATTTCAATGGGAAACCATGTTTCGGATAACAAATTTTTCAGATAACAAATTACCTCTGGGAATGAATTAAATTCGTTATCAGAGGTACCAATGTACTTAAGAACATCACTGTGTGCTTCAATCCTATTGACTATAGAGTATTTGTAAGAGCAAAACCCATGCATATACCTGTATCTGGCACATAGACTAGGGCAAGTTTCTTGATTTCCCCCCACTGTTTTGCCGGAGCTTGATCAAATTGTTATTTGAACTACCATGCCCAGAATCCTCAGTTCTGGGGGATCTGGACTTTAAAAAGTGAGGAAATAAGACATAGAACAGAGAGGTGAAGCTGTCTTTGAACTCAGAGGTAGGAAGGAAAAATTGGTTGCTCAATTGATTGTCACTCTAGCCCAGGAAGGTCATTCCCAGACAAAAACACTAAAGGCAGCATATGAAGTTGCTAAAACAGTGACCTGCCAAATAATAGCACTTTTTTATAGTCCAGATTCCTGGGGTGTCAGTGTCCGGTGAGTTAATATTAGAAGCAGGACCTTTTCAGGAGCTGCACCCATCCTGTTCCTACAGAAATTCATGCCTCAATTATCTCTGGAGGCAAAAATGATGAAATGGAGTCTGTTCTACTCTGCGTACATCATTAAATGGCAAGATTCTCTAGAAAAGACAATAATTCTGGGAAAAGTAGAAAGCAGCTGAAAAAGAGGACAACCTAATATGAGATGGTCTGACTCTCTAAAGAAGGCACATCCTTGAATTGACAACAACAACCCATCCTGTGGGAGACTCTCCCAAGTGACATTTATAATACTCTAGTCCTGTATTCTTCTAGGATCCTGATTAAAATATCTAGAGTGCAAAAGAACACACACCCTGATATGTGTTTTGCTGTCATCTTGTTTCAACAGTTGTTTCCTGGTGTATGTGTTATGTTATTTCTAAACGCTATAACAAGCTCATTCATTAGTAAAATGTCAAATTAGTAGAGGAAAAGCCTTAAATCAATGTTGTGGAGTAAAAATAGCCAAATTCCCATAGACAGCCATATGTGCTAACCCGGGTTTTACTTGGGTTTGACTTGGAAACCTTATCCCTTTGCTCAGGATAAATCGTTTAGGGCAGAGGAGGACAACATTGAGGGCTGTTGCCAGGACTCACTATGGGTCTAAGTATTAGGGATATGTCATTTATTTATTTATTTTGCTTTTGAGGTTTTTTGGGATGTTTATTGGGGGGAGAGGGAGGGACTCTAACTCCCAAAAATGCTCCAAGAATTCCCCAGGCAGAATCTGGGAGTTCAAGTCCACAGACGCACACCTACAGATAGCTACACTTAACTTACTTGGAGAACGACCTCGGTCTCCGTGGTTTTCCTCCTGCTTCCTAATAAGAAAGAAAGCTGTCATGGTGCATCACGGGAGCGTGATATTTATAGAGCAATATTGTTGTTCTCTCAAGGGCACCTCCCAAGAAGCTACCACTCACCGAATGCATCACAGCAGCTTCCTTATTTTAAGATGAAGCAAGGCCGAGGTGAGAGAAATGTAGGTGCCTGTAGGAAAGAGTCCGTGGGCTGTAACTTCCAGAATTCTGCAGGAAACTCCCAGAATTACAGCTCCTAATCACTGTAGTAGAAATAGTAATAGAAATAAAATGAATATTTCCAGTGTTGTGCTAACAGCTGTGCTCCAGAGCCATGGATCTGTCCTCTTCATCTCTTGAGAACTAGCTCCTGATGGTTTCTCACCACTGCAAAGCTCGTTTTGGGGGATGCAAAGTGGACAGAAAGAAGGGAATTTACGTCTCCAGTTTCTGCTGGATTCTTCCATTTCAGCAGCTAAAGTATGCAACTGGATCCTGTTCAATGCATCTTACCTTGGTGGGATGGACACTCGTGCATTTGGCAGACACAGTCTTGCTTACTCAGTCCACTTTTCAGGGTTCTGACTGGCATGGACCACTCCAGGGTCTAAGCAATCTCTGCTTAGGGTTTATTGAGCTTAAAATGGATTTAGACTAGCTTTCCCTTCAAAAGAGGACTGCTTTCCCACAACCAATAAAATCCACAGCAAAGTGCTCACAGATGTGGAGCATAAAATCGTTTCCTGAAGAGCAGCGCACTTTAAAAAAAATCAAGTGCGACCACATCCACTTAAGCACAACCCAATGAGGTGGTAAAATCCTTGTCGCTGTTTCCATTTTAAACCAGATTTTAAACCATTACTCAAGTCTGTGGGAACACAGAAAATCTGCACCAAAACCTTTCTCCCCTGTTATGGTATGTTTGTGGCAGTTCTTAGTCTTGGGATCAGAACGGTTGCGGATTTTCAAAACATGACCGTGGGAACATCCAATCTGCGATATAACCATGTGACTGCTTCTGGGGTTGATCTGTGTCAAAGTTTGCTGCAAATTTTAGTGGTCTTGTGAAAGCAGCTTCTGAGAGGGCTATCTTCTGACACCTTTTCAAATAAAGAAATCTCCATCATAAGCAGTTTGAACTGTTTTTGCTTCCTGCTACAGATAAGATTTTAACTTATGATGCTCTTCAAAGCAGAGGGTTCTCCTACCCAGTTACCACAATTTACATTCTCATATCATGAGAACTAGATCAAGAATGCTTATGTAAACATGAGGTTTAGTTGAAGAATTTAGATCTTCATGAGCATGTGTGCAACATTTGCTTTCACTCATGATGGTCACTAGATGGAGCTGGTTACCGTTGACCAGCTCTTTGCTTTCTGTTTTCTGAAACTATTTGCAAACTAAGGGAAAGCAAGGAAATTCATTGTTTTGAAGATATGTCTCATTTATCCAGAATGAGTAGAAAAAGGTATTAGGTTGAATGTCGCTTCAAGAGAAAGTGAATATGTATCGTGTAGTCCTAGTTTATCTTGGAGGTATTAGGTTGCAATAAAATTGTTTCTTTTTTTGGCAGAAACATGGTTCATAAACTCCCCCTCTGGAATGAAAATTTAAATTGAATAATGTGCCAGTCCTAATAGTTGAGCACAAAAGACACATACCACTAGGAAAAAAGCAAGGTGACATCAAGAGTAATTCCCAAGAACCTAGAAAAAACATGTTCAAACCATTTCATTTCATTTCGTTTCATTTTTGTTTTGTTTTTAATTTTTGAAATTTAGGTATGAGCTTTTGAGTATGCCCTAATGGCCAGAATGCTACTGGTTTTTTAAACAATGCATGAGAAATTTTGGATGTTATTGTGGCTGATTGACCAGGTGCCAGACACCCAACCAGACATGTGGAAGGACCAAGTATGTGAATGAGAAGAGACTGGCACCTGTGGCTTGCATGATCCTTCTTGCATAGATAAAGACCTAATAGGATTCTCTCAACTGTGACTAACATGTCCTGAGGCAACAGCAATAACAATCTCATAAAAACAGCAAAGTTCTACTGTCAGCCCAAACTATCCACACAGGATTCCTCTAAACTAAAAGTGGCTGGGAGATTGTCACCTTGAGTTAATTGCTGCAGAGATGGGATACAAACACAACTGATAAATAAATTTAAAACCCAGCAACTCTAAATGATAGGGCAAATAAAAGAAGGATCAGATGTCTTAAAAGACCACAATCTAGAAAGAACTGGAAGAAGTTTACCATACATTGAAAAAAGTTTATCAAGCAAACATCTGTAGGAAGGCAAACAAAAGAAAAAAATGTACAGCATTTTCCATGCATAAGACTATATTTTGTCTAAAATTGTTAGACTGAAAATTGAGGGTTGTCTTATACATGGAAGTAAGCTAAGGAGAGAACCGTGTGGTTGCAGAACTGTAATTTTGGGTTGCAAAAGGGAGACATCTTATACACGGGGGTGTCTTATAGGCAGAAAAACGCAGTATGTCATTATGGTTCAAAGACAAGGGATTGGGGGATTTTTTTCACTACAGCTACCAGAATTCAGAGGGAATTTCTACCAGCTAGAATCCTAGCAGCTTTAGCCCAAAAATTTCTCAGAGGAGTTTCGGGGTGCACACCTGTTATTTGCTAAGGCTCACTATGTAGCAATATCCATTAAGCATGGTGTGATGCTTTCAGTATTCAATGACAACTGTGAAGCAATAAGAACATCAGAACATAAGAGCCCTGCTCGATCAGTCAAAGGGCCCATCTAGTCCAGCTTCTTGTATCTCACAGTGGCTCTCGAGAAGCACTCTGGGAGCACTTGAGACAACTGGATACCTGTATCCTGATACCACTCCCCTGCCTCTGGCATTCTGAGGTACCCTTTCAAGCCTGGAGATAACACATATATCCATCATGGCTTGTAACCTGCAATGGACTTTTCCTCCAGAAATCTTTTAAAGGATGTGGTGATGACATTTAGGTATTATGAAACTGCAGTCTCTTTGTCCATTAGACTCTATAGAAAGTGCATATCAAAAAAGTCTAGTCCCTTACTACTTTGTAGTTCCCATGAAGCTAAGAAAGCTCTATCCGTTTCCTTCAGCATGCTTAATGGACATCACCGTAGAGATAGCCTTGGCAAACAATAGGTATGTGCTATGAAACTCCTCTGATAACTTTTTTTCTAAACTACATCTAGTGGAAATAGTCAAAATATTCCATACTTCAGCAATACAGTGGTTCCCCCACCCTTTCGCATTTCATATACTACAGTCCCACTATATCACGGGACTGTAGTACAGTGCAAACCAAAAAGCATTTTACCCCCATGTGGGGAGTGGTGTTCCAATGCCTTTATTTCTCCACCCCAGCGCCAATGAGCTGGAGCCCAGGCGTGGGGAAGGGGGGGAAGGTTTTAAAAGCCTGGACTTTTAAAACCTTTTTCCCCCTTCCCTACACCCCGGGCTCCAGCTCATTGGCTCTGGAGAAAGGTTTTTCTCCCCCCTTCCCGTGCCAGTGAGCTGGAGCCTGGGGTGTGGGGAAGGGGGGAGGAAATGTTTTAAAAGCCCAGACTTTTTAAACCTCCCCAAGTCCCGAGCTCCAGCTCATTGGCATGGGGTGGGGAAACAAAAGGTTTTTCTCCCCCAACCCAGGCCCAATGAACTGGAGCCCCAGCATTGCATGCCGCTCCCTGCACCTGGCTCAGTTGCTTTAAGGCATTTTAAACTTCGTATGCCGCCTCCCCAGGCCCCACCTGACCTGCATCCGCATATCACGGATTTTCAATCATTGCGGGTCAGATGGGTCCCTAACCCCTGCGATGGGGGGGGGGGTTACTGTATTTCTATTAGACCACCAAAAATAAAATAAAAATAAAAATAAAAATAAAAACAAGAAATGCAAATGTTAGCTTTCAGCTCATACAGTCATTGATAGTTTCAGCCCATACAAGCATTGACAGTAAGCTGGAGACAATTTAGTTAGTGTTGTCGGAATTTAAAACCAATGTTCCTGGCATGACTTTGCTGCCCTCATATTAAGGCACAGCTTTGACAAACATGCACGGCACAGTCATCTAGCTATTAGAGATGGGCACGAAATGGAAAAATAGCATTTCATTTCATTTCTTTTCTTTAGTAGTTTCTGTTTTGTTTCATTTGTAACGAGTTTTTAAAGCTGTTTCATTATGAAACGAAAGAACTTGAAATGACATGCTATGCTCCCCTGGGTCCTAAAGGAATCAGAAGCCAAGCTGCCATGGCACTAATTGCTCTCCCACAGCTTAGTTTAGAAGTTCCGATTCTAATTAGAAAGATTTTTTCCTAGGGCTACCCTCTTTGGAGCTTTATATCTCAGACCCTAACCCCCAAACCTTTTCCAAATTTCAGGGGCTTACAGGCAAGATCTTGAGGAAGCTTCCCTGTCATTTCCTCTAGGATGAATTGTTTCATTCTGGAGCGGGAAGTCCTGTTTCATTACAAAACAAAACAAATTCTGTCCTACCATTTCGTTACCTAACAAAGTAATTTCTTACTTAACAAAATGTCAAAATGGTGTTTTGTTTTTTGTTTTGTGCCCGTCTCTACTAGCTATGATTCTTTGAACTATTTGGATTATTTTTCTGCAACTGCCACAGATTATAGGGGAGTGGTGGCTCAGAGCCTTTTCACACGACTCCTAAGATCCACTGGCCCCTTAAATTCGGACCAGAGATCTTGGGGGTTCGTTGCTGTTCCTCCGTCCCCACCCCTCCGCACTTCCTTGTTCCTGTCTGTGAGGGGAGGGAGGAATAAAAGGGACAAAAGAATAAAGGCTTACCTTCCGGTGCCGGTGGAAGCTGCTCTGAGCTCCATCACTTCCTGATTCCTTCTCTTAAAGGGTCGGGAGGCAAAAAAACAACAACAAAAAGAAGCGAGGAGAGCCCGGCACATCCGCATCAAGGAATTTTCAGCCTCCTAGAGCAGGTACAAGAAAAGTGTGCTGGGTCGTGCTTAGGTGGGCGGGGTCGCACTCAATTTCCTCTAAACTCCGGAGCTGGTGGGGAAACTTTTTTAAGCTCCAGAGCTGGGAGCCATTTGCCCCGGAGTTTAGGGGTTGTGTATAAACGCCCTCAGTGGACTAAGGCACCGAAACTGTAGACTGCAAAGTCGGCAGCTCAGCGGTTTGAATCCCGGGTTCCTCGCAGCGGAGCAAGCTCCTGCTGATAACCCCAGCTCCTGCCAACCTAGCAGTTCGAAAGCATGTAAATGCAAGTAGATAAATAGGTACCGCCATAAAAAGCGGGAAAGTAAAACAGTGTTTCCTTGCAGCCATGCCGGCCACATGGCCATGGACTTGCACAGCACTGGCTCTTCTGGTTTGAATACGGAGATGAGCACCGCCCCTAGAGTCGGACACGACTAGCATGCATACAGGGTGGGACCTTTACCTTTTTATTTGTGATTTTTTTAGTAGTTTAGCAGAAGTATCATCTACCTTTGGCTTTATGTAGGCATGCCAGTCTGCAAACTTCCATCAACACAGAACAGGCCTTCAGCTTAGTAAATTTTATGGCTAACATCAGAAAGCAATGATACATGGAAAATGTCCATTGACAGCAATCATAATAATGGCTATATGAGCAGGCTATCTTCTGGATATTTCACTCACAGACTGTCCAGGCTTTAAATTTCATTTTGAGTCAAGTTTAGAAGCAAATTGCTATTCAGTGAAGAGTTCTTAACACTACATGGTGGTCATTCAGGATTAACAACCTGTCCCATGTCATTGTCTCAATACCTGCTGACTTTAGAAGCAGCCCCATGCAAAATGTATTGCAGCAATCAAATCTGTTACTAAAACATGGGTGGCTATAACAAATTTATTTATTTATACAATTTATTCATTTCCAGGAACAGACACAACTAGCTAGAGGCTGCATTACTGAAACCATTAGATATGGATCTGCCATTTTGTGCAGTTCTTTCAGGGTACCACAGCTGGTGTCGTCTTGTTCTTGGAGACACCAGGAATCTTTAAAATTGAACATACATTTGAACTCAGGTCTTCCAAATTCGTTCCCTGTACTATAGTCATTAACACACACACTTTGACAGAGATCACACTTTCTCACCTCCAGAAAAAGTACTTTCAATAGTGAAGGAGTGGGATAATGGTGTTATGTTACAGCAGGGAGAGGAAATCAATACACCAATTTACAGCAGCTGGAAAAAAATTACAAACAAAGTTATCAGAAAATGACAGCAGATGTGATTTGGACATACAATGATAAGCCTCATTGACCAGATCGTAGGGAAGCTGATAAAAAGGGAAATGTGAAATAATGCTCTATCCACTCAGTTTTTTTATGTCAGGTGTGCTTAATGCTGCCTGGCACTCTAGTAGCAGCACAGAAAATTTTACTTGTTTCATATCGCCCTCAGAGTACCTCCCACTGAGTACAGATGTTTCTAGGAGTTGCAGTCTAAGAAAACAGAATGTTCAAGCTATGATCTGAACTTGGCCAGCCTCTGCTAGCAGACCCTCAATTTACTGCAGTGGGATTGTCTGGATTTCAAAGAAATGAGTCATAATGAAGTCAAAAGAGAATGATAGGGAACATCCATGTAATCTGTCTTAACAATGCTATCATTTGGAGCACCCTCACTTAGTTTTATGTCCTCAAGCTGTATCAAGCCACTTTTATTGCAACAAACATCCCCTACTGCTGTTACCCTGTAGCTGCTCTCCAGGTATTTCACAGTCCCCATCACCATAATGTTATCCTCCTGATGGTAAATGCATTTTAGTTTGATGACTCAGCTTTTACTGTTTTGCCTTGGGCAACCCTGCTAGGATTCTGGACTAATGGTGTCTAGCTTCCTGATGAGATTGCTCTCAGCTGCCATGACACACTCAAACGCCTTCACCACATAAAGAAGTGCATCAAGGGGTATATGTGTTGATGACAGCTGGAAAAGACCACAATGCTGAGGGGGTTTGGGAATGAGGGCATCAGGAAAAGAGAACAGTCACATATGAAATGGATTGTCATAGTAGAGTGTTGAATTTGCAAGACCTGAGCAGAGGTGATAATAAGAACATAAGAACATAAGAACATAAGAATATAAGAAGAGCCATGCTGGATCAGGCCAAAGGCCCATCTAGTCCAGCTTCCTGTATCTCACAGCGGCTCCACCAGATGCGTTTGGGAGCGCATGAGACTAGATATCTGTCTCCTGATACCACTCCCCTGCATCTGGCGCTTGAAGTACCCTGGTTTTAAGCCTGGAGATTACACATCTCCATCATGGTTTGTAACCTGTGATGGACTTTTCCTCCAGGAATCTGTCCAATTCCCTTTTGAAGGCATCCAGGCCAGATGCCATTACCACATCCTGTGGCAGGGAGTTCCATAGACCTACAACGCGCTGGGTGAAAAAAATATTTTCTTTTGTCAGTTCTTACTCTCCCAGCCCTCAATTTGAGTGTATGTCCCCTAGTTCTGGTATTTTGGGAGAGAGAGAAGAGCTTCCCTCTATCCACTTTACTCATACCCTGCATTATTTTTTATGTCTCAATCATATCCCCCCTCAAGCGCCTTTTTTCCAGACTAAAGAGGCCCAAATGTTTTAGCCTTTCTTCATAGGGGAGGTGCCCCAGGCCAGTAATCATTTTAGTCACTCTCTTCTGCACCTTTTCCAGTTCCACTATGTCTTTCTTGAGATGCGGTGACCAGAATTGTACACAATACTCCAGGTGGGGCCTTACTATTGTTTTGTAAAATGGCATTATAATGTTGGCTGTTTTATTTTCAATCCCCTTTTTGATAATCCCTAGCATGGAATTGGCCTTCTTCACTGCTGCCACACATTGGGGAGACACCTTCATGGAGCTGTCCACCAACACACCAAGATCTCTTTCCTGATCCGTCACGGATAACTCAGAGCCCATGAGTTGATAGATAAAGTTTGGGTTTTTTGCCCCAATGTGCATTACTTTACATTTGGCTACATTAAAACGCATTTGCCATTTCTCAGCCCATTCCCCCAGTTTGGAGAGATCCTTCTGGAGCTCTTCACAATCTTCTCTGGTTTTTACCACACGGAAAATGATCAGACATTTTGGAGGTCACTTATTCCATAAAATGGAAGTGACTTGGAAGCATATAACAACAAGCTCATAGAGGCTTGTACTTACTAGATTCGATATTTTGCCCTTAACAATTCTTCTAAGTAGTGTTCTAAGTACTGTTCTTCTAAAGTGTTCTAAGCAGAACATTCTAAGTCAGAGATGTCCAAACTTTGGCCCTCCAGATGTTTTGGACCATAACTCCCATGGTCCTTTGTCACTGGCAATCTAAGCTTAGAATTCTGGGAGTTGTGGTCCAAAACATCAGGAGGGCTGAAGTTTGGACATGCCTGTTCTAAGTTATTATCTGCCATCAAAGACACTGCCACTTTTAAGGAAATGGAAAATGTGCAGAGGAGGGCAACCAGAATGATTAGAGGACTGGAATACCTTCCTTACCATCTGAGGCTGCAACAGCTGGGCCTCTTCACTCTTCAGTGACAGCATCTAAGACATGACCTGATTGAAGTTTATAAAATCATACACAGTATGGACAAAGTAGATAAGGAAAAACTGTCTTCCCTATCACACAACACTAGAACTAAGGGCCATTCCATGAAACTTTTGGGTGCTAGATCTCAAACAAATAAGAGAAACTACTTTTTCACCCAGAGGATCACTGGTCTGTGGAACTCCCTGCCAGAAGAAGTGATGACAGTTGTCAGCCTTGACAGCTTTAAGAAAGGATTAGACAAGTTCATGGAGAACAAGGGTATCAATGGCTATCATTATGGATGCCTAAGGACAACCTCCGGCCTGGAGAGATAGACAGGATATCTCTCAATGCCGTTTGCGGGGAATCATAACCAGGGGAAGACATCTGCTTGGGAATACGCTGAAGCAAATGGTGAGCCACTGTGTGAGACAGAATCCTGGACTGGATGGGCTATGGCCTGTTCCTGCAAGGCTGTTCTTATGTACATGATTGCAGCCAGTGATATGCCATAATGACTGAGACAGAAGAATCCCACACACATATCATCCCACTGAAGGAGGCATGGACTCCCATCTTTATCCATAAGTCACCAATAGTTAGGGCTCTTGGTTTATTGTCCCATGGTCTTTTACAATGTCAAAATTAAGAGACCTTTTACCTGGTCTCTGAATTTTAATGGCAGCAGCTGAAGTGGTATGAGTGCATGTGCATTTGTTATTAGTTTTACTGTTAGCCACCTTTTCTCTTAATTTCAGGGTTATCACAACTGAGAACATATTGTGTCTCAGATTGGAATTCCAGCAGTACTGCCCAAGTTTCTAAATTTTTCTTACCTGTAAAATGAATGCAATTCTAATCACTGAATGAGACTGGATAATTCTTTTACTATTTTACAGTGTGTATTCTAGGTGTTTGATATGCACTTTGAACAGGTCGTACACCTTGCTGACTGAAAAAAAGGAAAAGAAGAAAGAAACTTTAACTGCATTCTTCAGACTCCAATATACCAAAAGGCATGAAGCTTAAGGGAGGGCTGGTTTGGAGTCCATAATTTGGAATTGGCCAGGTATATCCCTTCCAAAATGGTGGTCTGGAACTCCCATTGATTCTAGGAAGCATAGTCAAAGATGATGAATGCTGGGAGTTGGGAGTCCAGCAAGAGAGACACTTTTTACCCCCTGGCTTAAAAATTCATCAAAGGCAATACTTTGGTAACTGCTCTTCCTTGCTGTTTTTAGTGGGTAGGTAGATTATTATATTTTATTATGTTTTAAAAATGTATTTCAATATTTTATATATGCTACGGTTCCATTGGATTTATTCTACTTACATGTAAACTTTCTTGAAACCTGTTCCTAGGAGAAAGGTAAAATATAAATCACATAAATTAATACCAAATAAACTAGATAGAAAGGCTCCAGTTTGAAAGTCTACATTTGCTTAGTAGTCTGCTTACCAATGCAAAATATATCTTCCCACCAAGGGCTTCAACAGTCATAATGGAGGTCTTCTTGGACTCCACAGAAAAATAACCTTTGGGTTGTATTTTATTAACTATGGTATGCAAATTTATGAGGTTGGAAGAGAGGGTAAAATTGCAGATAAAAAATTCTCTGTGTTTGGAAATGTTGCTAAATTTAACCTATAGCTCTCAGAATCCCCCAGTCTGCATAAGTAATAGTCAAAAAGTAACTTCTCCCAGATCTCTTAATTCTGACGGCAGCAGCTGAAATGTCATCTGAAATGGTATGGGCACATGTGCATCTGTTATTTATGTGATACCAGATTGCTCCCATCAGGAAGGCCAACAAAAACTTCCATCAACACACTGATGTGGCACATCATTTGGATGGGAAAAAATCACTGTCCATGCACACAGCATAACATTATTTCACAAACAAGATGACTTTTACAGAATTTGGCAGCTAAATTAACTCATGAATTGAGCACTTGCAAATGAGAATGGACAGCAGTACATACTTCAATTTATTTGATTTGTTTTAAATCTGAGGAGATTTAAGGCTGTTTTCTTGTTTCTGCATGAGGGGCAGTTTTGCTTTTAAGAAATCATAATTTTAAAAACATTTACCCAAACATCCCCAAATTTGGAACAGAGCAACGGAGAACAGTCTGCTATATTTGTGCCAAATCTGATTCCAAGTCCAAGTCCATTTCAATGTTATAATTTTTTTTGTTGGGACTGTTATAATTTTTGTTTGCCTTGTAGAATATTGATGTGCTACGCTGCACAATCACATCAATGCACTCTCATGCAGTGATAGTACAACAAACAAACAAACAAACAAACAAACAAACAAACAAACAAACAAAC